>JBBMOC010000075.1:687165-1291320 GCA_037975185.1 Centropyge bicolor
GGGCTGTAATCTACACTCACTTTGTGTGACTTTTTATTGACATTTTCATTTAAACAACAGACAGAACATGAGAAATTTACAATAAATAATAACATAACACCTGACTAATGACTATGATTTACACATACATACACAACACAGACAAGAACCACTATTCATATTTGACAAGCAAATTTGTTTTGCACCAGGACTACACGTGTGTAGTCAAACTAGCAGACCTGGGAGGCTGTCACGTTCATTTCACAACAAAAAAAGAGCGTTGTCGGGAGGATGAACAAAGACAATGTTGCTAAGCATTTATCCACTTTACAGTAGCCACTTTAGAAAGGCTAATGCCAAGCTCTACCATGTCATGTTTCATTACAAGACCTGAACTCTAGTAAGCTGTACTTTGACTATTAGACTGTTAATGTTCAGCATAATGCACTTTTAATGTAAGCATGTCAAAATGCTCATAGTTAGCTAATGTTCAGTGTGTGACGTTTAGGGATGCTACTTTGTTAACATACTGACATTAGTGTGTGCAGTCGGTATATTACAAAACGTCAATTTTCATCATGTTACCACGTGTTTATTTCCATATTACAGTGAAGCATTTTAAGCATTTTTGCTAAGAGCATAATATGTTAGCATTAAGTTTAAGAGTATATATGACAAGACCCATTCGTTTTGGAGGTATGTGCTCAAGTTTTGTGCATATGGAACATCTGACCCCTTGGTCATGCTAGATTAAGTCCAAAAGCTGGATGATAAGTATTCTAAATATTATTCGTTTTTTTACATGTTGAAAAGTAATTTTCTGCAAAACGAGGAAATACCTCTACATAAGGCATTTGCTTTACTGTCCTGTGATATGAGCAAATATGTGTTTTCCAATGGGATGTGGTCTGCCAGTCCTAAAATTACACCATGTGTAAGAGCCTCAGGTACACCTAGCTACTTTGACAAAGTTAACAGTGCAAAATCCAATGCATACACCACTGCTTGTAGATAAATAATAAATGAGTGAAAATATTCTTCCAAAACAAGCATAATACTATCTTTGACATAAATTCAAACAGCTTCAACTTCCAAGGTTCCCTTTGAGGAAGTATTGTACAACACACTGTTCATGACAAAAATAGCTTGAAGACTGTCCTTGAGTCATGGCAAGCTCTTCTCCACCTATTTCAACTTGGCAGTGCTTTTCAACAATTACTGTTATGTAGTACGTATCAAAACTGGTGCTGAGAGATAAGACTCAATAAACCGAAAATACAGAGAGATGATACAATCCAAACAACTCCCACATTAATCTGTGAGCTTTTTCAGCTATTTCAGCTTGATGAGATGCAACACTTCAGACATCCTTCCTGTGCCCATGACACAGAGACGAGAAATGTGTTGTACAACTTGGCTGACCACCAACTCAGTATTCAAACCCTTCACTTCTCAGCAGTGCTATTGCAATAACAGACACACTCCCAAAAATCTGTCTCAGCCTCTCTCTCTCAGACACGCACACACAAACCCCTCTAATGTTCTGTACAGGGAGCTTGTATGCACACTGTTAATTTCCAGCTGAGAGGCTTAAATCTTCACTACTCATAAGCATGATAATCAAACAAACATGAAGCTAATTATCTTTTCACTCATTTCCTGCTTTGTGTGAGGCAAACACGACGCGCTACTCCACTTCACTGTCTCCAGAGGCAGCTTGCCTCCCTCTGCCCTCATTGTACTGAACATCCTCCCTAAGATTCTTCTTCTTCTGGCACTTGAGGAGAAGCGTTTATATGAACACAAAACATTTCCCTAGCTGATCACACAGGCCTCTGGTTGCCTTTGTGCGTGCATCTCTCCTGTGCAGTTAAAAACCATTTCAACAGCTGGGAACAGAACCCCCCCCCCCCCAAGATTGCTTACTATTGTAATACTGCTGTCTGGGTCTTTAGGGGACCCATGAGACCAGGGAGGAGAAGAAAATGGGATGAAAACAGGAGGGAGAGGACAAGTTAGGAAGCAAACACAAAAACTGGGCAGACTAAACTGACATGTAATGTATCTAGAGGTTGTAAACTTCAGCTGGAGGGACATTAGCCCTTAATTGTGGCTGCCACTAAAAACCCAGTAAGTAAGAAAAACATTTAAAAGAGTCACTGATTATATCATGGTACAATAGCATAAAGCAGTAAAATCATTAAGAACAGAATGCCAGGCAAGATTGGTCAGCTTCCGAATGAACTACTGTAATTGGTCTGGTGGGTCGATGCAAACCAAAACACAGATGAAGTATAAATCAAGTCCAACAGAGAAGGGATCAGAAGTTCTGAATTGCCTTTAAAGGCCATCTGGGTTATTATCCTGCTGAATCAAAATCTTCGGTGCAAAAGCTGCTGAGGTATCTTGTGAGAAGTTTTGCAGGAAATACAAGTAAGGAAAGCATTCACTTATACCAGACTGACAGGCTGTTCTCTTGCAGACTGCCAAGCCAACCACCCAGACATTCACTGCTCATCTAATCTGCAAACATCGGAGAAGGACGGCTGCAGATCAGAGACTGTTAATGCAATAAGACAGTGGACCAAGTGTGCAGGGGAGGGCGGGGGGTGGGGGTGGGGGGTTCAGGTTTAGCAGACTTACATATTTCCCCTTGGTCTCTGTGGCCGCTTGCTGAAAGATGGGCTGCATTCTCTTACATACGCCGCACCCTGCAACCAAAATACAACAACACAAGTTATTACAGAGAACTCAATAGGAACCATTGCTCTGACAGCATCGATACAACTGTCAAAAGATTTTCCATCGTCTGCCAGGGGAATTGTTTTGTTTTTTTTGTCAATAACAGCTTGCAGTGTGCTATCTGCTGTGAAAGATATGATGCACTGAAAATCACTGGACATAGCAACGGAGCACAACATATGGAGAAGCTCATGTAAACCATTTTCTGTTGATCAACAACAAGAGGACAAAATACTTTACTACTCACTGACTCATTTACATCGGTGTTGAAGTGATAAGTAGGTTAATCATTTAGCCACATTTAGCCATCTACAGAATTGTTAACAATTTCGCTAATCAAAGTGTTTAAGCCGTTTATCTAGGACAAATGCACTCAAACCGCAAAATACTTTAATAATAAGCAATTTGAAAGTGTCATGCAATTTTAACAATTTTTCATTTTACACAGGATTAATTAAAATAATAATTGAGAGATTAATCAGTCATGAAATTTCTCATTAGTTTTAGCCCTATTCTTGTATAGTGTGAAACTGTATATTCAAACACATGAAAGTATCTCATGTCTGTCTGGTATGATGGATGTAGAAATACTCATCACAGTATTGATTATGGCAGTGTATTGTTTCCATGCATGTCCCAGTCTACTGATGAAGTCCACCTACTGTATTTTCTCTCTGTCTATGTTTTTCATATTTTCTGAACAATAATGGCCGCTGTCAGTTTTCCCCTGGCACACTGTCATCTGACCACAATATGTTCAAGGAGCGTAGCAAGCAGGGCACCACTTGTCCCAGTTACTGAACACTGAGGTAATAGAAGGACTCACAGGGAGCATAGAACATCAGGAGGACAGGCCTCTCCTCTCTCTTCAGCAGCTTCCTGAAGTCCTTAAAAAGAGAGGGAGGGGGAGCAAGAAGATGATTAAGAAGCTTTTTTCACAAACAAAAGATGTGTAGAGCAAATAAAAAAGCTGAAAGTGTGAATGCTAAATTTGTCCAAGAAAAACCTCACTGATGTTAACTAAAGCTTAAAGTCAGCGATCACACACGTCTCGATTCCTCTGATAGCTCGCTCCAGGGTAGATTTCCTTGCATTCAGAGCTTTAAAATAAGTAAGCAGCCCAGCATCTTTGCCTTTTCAGCAGTTTATTAGATGGTGTATATTACACAAAGTCATCACATCAGCAAAGAAAGAAAGCAAAAAAAAAAAGGACTTTCTTCTTGGGACACCAGCTGATCAGGACCCATGCTGGTTTTTCCTCCTCATCATCATCACCTTCACGAGTTCAGCTACCCCCCCCCCCCCCAAAAAAAACACATTCAGCACAATCTTTTGTTGACACCTTTAACAAGCCTCCAGGCATGAGTGGACGAGCAGGACTGCTGTTCATTAAATCAAAGGCCTTTCAAAATGCTGGATATATCTACAGTGTCTTAGGTTGTCAGGCTGTGGGCGGATGTGCTGCAGTTTTTTTTGATAAGAGTGCCATCTGACCTGGCTGGACAGGAGCTGTCTGGAAATGTTTTTTTTCAGCTGTGTGTTAGTAGACAGGGGACAAGGCCGTGTTAGTAGACAGGGCTGTTCTTAGACTCCATGAACTATGCTGGGCAGCTCTTTGATGATAAAACCCCGAAATGCTGCTTTTATGTGTGGAGATTTGTGTTGCAGAGGTGGAGATGCTGCTGCGTCAACTTCAAACGCTGATCAAACTCTCAACAGGACAGGGAGAGGAGAGGTGGAACCCTGCATTACATTAACTGCTTCCTCGCTGTCTTGTAATCACAGTAACTGTAAGTCAACATTAACGTTCTGGATGTCCTTAGACAACAGTGCAGCGGGAGCTTCTTTAGAATTGATCCAAAGCTCAGAAGGTTGTTTTGGGTCACCACTTACTTTTTCTGTCTCTATGTGAACAACGTCTTTTGCCTCAGGGTTCTCCTCCCACAGTGGGGGTCCTGATGGGTCTTTTAAGAATGCTACCATGGACTGAATGGAAGAAGAACAAAAAGAACAATTAATCATTAAGTCAGAGCAGAATAACTCTTAGCTCATGCAACAACTTGTCGCTGGCACAAAATGATCCTGTAAACAACAGAGCGACTGGTGATGATTTACTTGAGCGTTGCAGAAGTCACACCAAAATTTAGTGCTGTGGGCAATGCCAGGTGGAAGCTCATATAGACCAACATGCTCGTGCATCCAAGAGGTGTAAAACTATTTCAATACCTTTAAGTGTCTAGTAATGGGCTTAGTAAAGCTCTCTGTAAATATAATGAACCATATGTCTGCGGAGGCAACAGCAGGAAATATTTCATTCAGCAGCGCTATAACAATGACAGTGTGGACACAGGCGGAATATTTAATGATTATAATGTTATTATCAGGATTACTTGGTGATGATTTAAAGTGCAACTTTTGGTGTTTTATTGTTTCAGAGGCCTTTCCATCTGTCAGGGAAAGAAATGTGGGATAAACACGAAGGAGCAGAATAATAAAATCAAAAACAATACTGCAATGGCTCCCAGATTCCTTTATAATGGGTTCTTCACTAACTCAGATGAAACAGACAGGATGAGTCAATTCTACATATTTTACTGAATTTTAATTAGGGTTGAACAGTTTTTGTTTTAATATCTAAATCACTATATGTGTTTTTCCAAATACTTCATTTTGCATCTTGTGGCGAAAGAGGGAAACTTTTTCGTTGGTGATTGATTTCTCAGGATAAAAATAACTGTAGCCAGAAAATTTGTTAAGCTACATCTTTCACTTATACAGATTGATGGTTAATTGCAGCCATAATTTTAATACAAACATGGTGTGCAGCATTACACTAAAAAGTATAAAAAATATACAATGTGTATTAATATATGTTTACACAGAAATTTGATTTTACAGGATACAAGCAGAAATTGCTTTGGGTAGTTGCAAAACATTGTCATGAGTCCTGTTTCCGGCCACCTTTAAGTCCAATATTCATTCTCTTTTAGCTCAGTTTCTGGACTCTATTAACTTCTGAGGGAAATAAAAGGCTCTTTAGTCACTAATGTTCCACTATGTTCAGCAGTGGGTTGCTAACTATGTCTGTTGGCTGTTTGGTGCTGAGCAGATTTTGGACGGTGGGTTTGTAGAGCCTTTTTCATGGCAATGCAATGAGCTGCTGTAAAGCTCCATAAAGCTGAGGAGAGCTGCAGATTCAGGTGATAATTATATAAATATTGCTTATAGCCTGTTAAACTGATATCCTGCTATATGTGACCTACGCTGGTATTTTCTATAGAAAAGCAGCCAAGGTTACTCAAAACCTTTCTTCCACTGACTGGTTTGAAAAAACATTATACTGTGTCCGACTCTTCATGTGGAAACACTGACTTGGCTTGGTATAAAGCTATGTAGACCAATACAGGTCTGCATATTAATTTATTGAAAATCCTTTTTAGTAACTACAAACAATTATTAATCAGAGAAATCACATGCATATATTTTCCCTAAATTGCTTATTCACATGTTAATAAAACAGGCAGAGTGAAATTGCACGTATCTGACTAAATGAATAAATGAAATGAACACAGACACTCTGGGCTACACAGGAAAGTATAATATGGTTCTGCACTTGAGCTGAAAGCTCATGTATAGATCGCACAATTTCAGTTGCACACTCACCTTGAAGGTAGCGGGCCTGTTGTACTCCGTGTGGAACGCCCCATCTCTGCAAGAACACCAAGAGTAAATGGTGAACAACATGCCTCTTAAGCTAAGGTATTACTTTCCAGAAAGCAATGAAGTGTGGAAAAGTGTAAAGTGATAGCCAGTTGAGTTTCTGGTTACTCACTTGTAATGCAACAGCTCTGCTCCTGCACGTTTGGAGCTCGGGTCCACCTTCACTTTCTTACAGAGCTTACGGCCCTCTGAATCTCTGAGAGAGAGAGGGAGAGAGAGAGAGATACAAAACAAAGGAGGGGGGGTGTCAAAAAAGTTGAGTTATCACAACCGAGAATAGTGCAAAAACTAAATTGAACAAAATCTATAAAGTAAATTATTTTGCTTGATAAAACACCTGAATGCTATCCATCACTTCAAGGGAAGCTTCAATTAGCCCCGTATTTAATCAAAAATGTATATAGATAAATTTGAACCAACAAAGACCATAAACACCAATTAGCTATTGACATGGTTCATCAGAAAACTTGGGATTTCCTTTCAACGAAAGAGCTTATTGTTCTTGATGAAACTATTGTGATAGAACTAGTAGTTTACCTTTTCTTTCCTTCTTCTATAATTATACTCATAGCTATCCTTCTATTCAGTAACCACTTGATGAATCTCTGTACTGCCGCTATTATTCATTGCTTATTATTCATTACGCACTTAATTCTGCTTAAAAATATGCTTTGCCAACATATTTTTTGGACAAAATGTCTTTCCAATAAAGCTTCACATTACTGAATTCAGAATAGGGGAGAGGAGATGCTGCATGAAGACATAACTGAATTAACATTTCAGTGTTAACATAATAGTGTTATGAAAACAAGGCTCCCTGTTCCATTTATTACTTGCTCCTGTAGTCATGCATCTGCAATGCTGATTACAACCTACACTGTACAGCATGTCAGCATACAGAAACTGTAAAATGTAACAATGTATAAAGGCTTATTTCTGTCATTGAAAAAAGGCCATAGTCGGGAAGGAAATAAATATGCATCCAGCCACCTACGCAGACTTCACACTTGCTAGAGTGAGGCATTATCAGCAGCATGAAGCACTCTTCCTCTACTGTAATAACGAGCAAGAAAAATATGAATTCATTTAGAGATCTTTGCTGGAGAGAAGGCCAGATGCTAACAAGTTCAAGAATTCAATTATGGCTCCAAGACCCCCAGTGAGCCACATGTATGTTCAGTGTAGTTTTGCTATGTATGAGGAAATCTGTGTGTGTGTGTGTGTGTGTGTGTGTACTGGCAGACAGTGTTTCAGGTAATGACTGTGTGCTTAGTGCCATATTCTGCTGACTCATGAAGGCAGATGGCACCAGTCGGGACACACCAGGAGCAGATGTGACCTCGACATGTATCTGGAGATATCGCGCAGTCATCCGATTCAATACCAGTCTGCTGCTTCCAACTCCTTGAAACACTGCCACAAGTCATAAAGGCAAGGAAACCCCAAGTGTAAAAAGTAGACTACAGGCCTTCATTCAAGTAGACTTTCTTTTCAGAAATTCTATCCAAACAACACTTTTGTTGTAAAATGCAGTGTATTACGACCTTGTCTAACTGTGTCGAGTAACTTGACAAAGTGAAAAGACAGGCATCCTTGTACATTCACAGCTCAACACACAATATAAAGAGGCAACAACACAGAGGGAATCTCTGTTCCTCTGCATTTACTTTTCACTTCTCTTTTTAAGTCATTTATCATAAAATATGTCATAATTTCCTGTTTCCACCTACTCAAATGTGGGGATTGGCTACTTTTCTCATTTTTATATAACTGTATTTTAAAACAAGCAATTTAAAAGCAATTTGAAGACATCACCTTTGAGTCTGGGAAAATGAGGTGGGATGTAATTTTTGACTATAACAGATCAATCAAAAACAAAAGGTATGATAAGTAACCATAAGTCTAATGCGGGACTGTTGAAAATGACTTGTCTCAGCAGGCTAATCGCATATTTAACACACAGCATCGTAGTTTGAATTCTGATAAACTACTGAATCGCAACATCAACAACAGCATCAGTATTAGAGGGGTGTTGGACAATCACAATGTCAATGTCAAACTTTAACTAATTACAGCTCTGCTTGCGTTGCGAACTGACGTGCATGCTGCCTTGTCATTAACTGAAACTGTTAATTTCACTGCTATTAAAAAGGTGTGCGACGGGACAATTCTGACAGTTGGTAGTAGCCACAGCAAATGAACAAAGGATCCCAAAAGGAGAGCTGATTACGATTGTGCCACATGAAATACCACCAGTACTGTTAGCTGAAACTTTTGGGAGAAATGTGAATAGGCCACACATCTGGGTATGGACCAGTACAATGGACATGGGCTTTCAGCCCCTTACTCATGGGCTTTCAGTCTCTTACTCATTTGGTCATGTACTTACACTACAAGTGAGCTCAGGGCTGCATGCCATTATGTTTCTAAACTGTACTTTCTGTGAATCAACCAATGAAACGGCAGTACTCTTCAATCACAGAACAAATGGCAGCTCAGAGAAGTCAGAATGACTCACTAGGTAATGTTCTGTACAAAAAGAACAAAGGCCATGAATGGCATTTCATCAGAGGCCTGTTCACCGGATGAGCACAACTGCTGCGCATTCATCTCTGGGGTATTATCAGTCAATGCGTCAGCACCAAAGCTCAGATGCTGCAGTGAGCAGCAGGTCCATGGTTGTGAAGTATAAGGTATGAGTGGAGGCTGAGTAGAGGGGAGAAGGCTGATGAGAAGTTATGAGGTGCTGACAAACACATGTGGTGAGGAGATAAACTGCAACAGTACAGCAGATGCAAGAAAAGCGATTGTCCAATCACGTATTGTTGAGATAAAGACTCAAAGTTCAAAGAAGACATTGAAACGATGGCAGACGAGACATGACTCATCACAAAAAGCTTGAGAAAAGTTTTTCACTCCCGAAACTGGTCTATATTAAGAATGTTTGTTTAGATGAAAAACTTAACTTTCCAGTTTTTCTCTTTAATAAAAACGACAACTTTTGACTCCCTTAGTTCAAAGAGGGCTCATACACCATCATATGTTTGGTCAGCAATATTGTGAGTTCACATGGTGCCTACTTTCTTTGTTCCCAGCATGTCATTTCCTTAAGTCAATGTTGGTATATGCTGAGAGGAAGGTGGACATTTCTCTTTCTAATCTGATCAACATCTAGACGAGGTGTTGAGAAATGCTTGTTCATTAGTGTTTAGTCTGTAGTGACAGGTTATCCCTAACTGCCCCTTCAAAATGTCCTTTTTTCGCTGCTGAAATGTTGATCATTTATAAACAAAAACTTTTACTTTAACTTCAATAACATGTATTTTTTGATTATGCCTCCTGAGAGGTTAAACCTGATTAATATTTTGTCAAAGTACAATTAAGTGTCATTAAGCTCCAAATGAGGGGAGATGATGCTGTGTAGGTCAAAGTGGCCACTGACAGCAGGTGACAGGGTAGAAAAGGTTTGAGAGGAAAGCGAACCTGTTTTGTCTGCCTTTTGTTTTTCACTCTCCAGGAAAACAGTAGAGACAATGTTTTCTGTACTGTGGAGATTTTTACAACAAATCATTTGCAGAGGATCCTAAGTAATAAACCTAATGAAATTGTTCTTGTTACTCCTTTTAAATTTCCCCCATTGTGGGACTAATAAAGGAATATCTTATCTTTTGTGGCTCGTTTGACTATATTTTTTTAAATAAAAAAAAATTATGTCCATATTCTGGTCCAACTTCCCACTCACACTACCAATCATCCGGTACAAGTACAACATGTTGGATTCACTGAATGAACAAGCAAATTGTCTCTTGTCCTCCATTCACGATGATCTGTCTTGATGAAGTAGATTCTGGGATATCTTACTATTATATAAAAACAAACTGCGAGGGTTGCATGTAACTGATAACACAAGTCTTATTTTTGCAGCTTTGACCATTACTGCTTGCAGTTATGATAACATTATATCCACTAGGTTAACTAAATAAATCTGGGAATGTGGCAACAGCGCTAAAAAGAAGACGTACAACAAGAAAAACAAGCAGTCAGATGATCAGACATTTGGGAAAGAAATTAAACAATATGAATAATTTATTTATGACCAAACAATCTGTTGTTTACATCCATCACATCACATCCATGACCTTCATTTGAGATGCACTTACTTCAGGTTTGACCTCCAAACAAAGTGATGGTTAATATGTTGGTTTGTTTACAACCTGCTGGATTGTCTGAATGACTGAGTTGATGTGATGAGTTTCTTGTCCCTGGGGAACAATGTCCTTGTTCCCAGTCTTAATAAGCCAGAATTAAGGCATGCTGAAGAATATTTAAAGGCAATACATTTGTCTTCTCTTTGTGAACCTTTTACCAACAAAAAAAAATGTTTTCACAAATGGGAAGTAAGTGCATACGTTTTATTCTGTTTTTGGTGAGATACTAACTGACAACTAAAAATATTTGATGCCACGAGGTGGTTGAGAGAGGTGCACCTTTAAGACCGAAGAATCATTAACAAAATAAGTTAGAGCCAAAACTTTGCATTAGGCCAAAGTCAACAGAGTCCCCTTTGTAAAGGATTAATAAGGGATTCATCATGCAAAGAGGATGAGCCCTGCATGCCATTTAATTATTACTCTTCACCAAAACACAAATCCTAATCCATGCTGTGCTTGTTTGTGCTCTGCTATTCCCATTGATGGAGACAAGAGCATGTCTTACCATGTTCTACGTCTGTTGTAAATTGCCAGAAGAATGGGAGCAGGACAGCACAGTCCTGTACTGTCTTCCTGTATGAGATCATCCATCCTTCTAGCATCCCTGTTGGCCAACACTCAGGTCCCTGTCATCTGTTCAAAGTGTGTCATTCTGGCCTTGGTGGCCCTCTTCCTTGGCAGGGATGACCGTTCTCACGCTGTGATATGCGCTCTACTCTCTCTCCCCCTCTGTCCACCATGAGCTCGCAGCTGGAGCTTCGGTTTGGAACTGGCCCATTTGAGATGGTGGAGAAATATGCCAAATAGCACAATGCTTCGCTACAGAGCCTGGCACTGGATCTATGTGTCCTGCAGTGATGAACCCGGCTCGCTCTAGCTCCCCTGGCAGGAATCTGGACCAGTATAAATCTCTGCTTAGCATTAGCACACTCTCTAGCATGCTGGAGTTGGAGAGGGGAGAGAGAGATGATACCATACTCTCCCACACAAATAAGGGAACTGAGTCAAAAAGCAAACAGTAAAAAAAGGACATGTATCGAGTCTATGATGAGAAACGTTGCCACCAACTGTTCCGACAATTCCTCCAGACTGTTCTGACTTTAGGTTCCCTTCCTCTCTGTGCGCCTGGTCTTCGATCCCGGATAAGCTTGAGAGAGATTGTGAATGCTGCAATGAGCAGTAGGTGTCAAAAGGGAGTTACTGCCTTCCTCACAGTTTCCTGTTTTATGATACATTCTTTCCTCTCTGGAGAAGAAGATGGTTCATGCAGTTGATGGGTTGACAGGTATCAAAAAAAGTGAAATAAAGTAAGTGGAACTGAACACCAGGAAGGGCAGAAAGAACAACAAGTCAAAGTCAGATCACTGGGGAGCAAAGCTATCTGTGCTTAGAGAAAACAATGCCTGCCGGCGTCTTGGGAATATCCAACATTTACTTAATGTAAACACTTCCACGGCGTGGTCTGGAAATAGATGTGCTCTAGAGAGACAGATGACAAATGCATTGTTCTGCCTTTCAAGGGAAAGAGTGTGTCAAGTAAGAAAATAATAAAAGAAATGTTTAAAATACAAAACAAAGCATTTCCCATATGACTAGACTAGGCTGCAAGTCATGATTATTGTTTTAATTTTACTCAATATCTGCAGGCAGTTTTTTGATTCAGCAATTAATTATTCAGTCAATAAAATGTCAAAAGACAGAGAGAAACAAGCATCATGATTTCTGAGAGTAGAATGTAATCTGTTTGTTCAGTCCAAATACACCAAAAATTAATTTGCAGTGACATCAAACAAGTGTTTGACATTCTTACCTATTGTTGATCAAATCAACTATTGGCTCGATCGGTATTAAACCTCAAGACCTCTGTATTATGTGTCTATATTACAGAATGTCAATAAGTCAAGTCAGGCTACAACTAATTAATATTGTCAACAATGGTTTGGTCCATAAAATGTCAGGAAATTGCTTTGGATCAAAAATTAAGAGAATTTCCTAAAGTTCAATGTGACATTTTAATTTTTTTAATTTCCCATTTTATCTTAAGTTTAATTTATTTTCTATTACGTTAAAGGGAAAAAAATGGTCAATTACAGCTGGAACTAGAGAAAGTTTGGCTTTTTTCCTTGAAAAAAAAAAGGGAAATTATTTACAGTTTATCAAAATAGTTGCAAATGAATTTTCTGTCAGTCAACTAATCAATTATTTCCCAAAGCAAGCTATCATAGTGTTTGTACCAAAATGGTATTGCACTGGCACTAGTATCAGAAGTTTTCAAACGATTCCCAGCCCTGAAATCGACAGATAAATGGACGAATAATTTCATACTTCATACATGACTGATGCCACTAATCAGTGATACTCATAACAACACAAAGCCCTCTTGATTGGAGGCATATAACCAAATTTAAACAAAAATAGAATCTGAAAGACCCAGAAACTCTGACAGAAAAACGAAGGCATCAATATATGAGAAGTAAGTGAAACAGCACACGCCATTATTATCATTCACTTCCCATTTCAAGATAAAACACACACAATAAAAATCCAGAAAAGGGAGAACTGAAATGGTACAAAAGAGATGTAACACATTAGACCAAATGCTTCAATAGCTCCAATAAGTGAGTGGCCTCCTGTCAAATTGTGCCTGTACAATAGAACCAGTGGAACAAGGCCCTTTACACCCCAGCGGAAAAGCCATAAATTGTGCAGATGGATGGCAGCAGAGACATTCTTGGGAGAGTAAATTGCTCTGCCTTTACAACTCCTGTCAGAAAATTCCTTGGACAAAAGAGGCAGTAATGTCGAAAGAGACAGGGAGTCAATGGATGTGATGAAGGGAAGTCCTACAATGTGTTTTTTAAAAAAGTCTTCCCATTACTTACCCACAGTTGACCCAGGCAATAGTCCCTTGGCCCTTTACTGTCTGGGCCACATCTGATAGCAGTTTCAGGTGGGAGTCCCCTGATGTAGCTACAGACACAGAGAATAAACCATGGTCAGCCTTGTTACCAGAACCGTTCAATAGCTCACGACATCCCAGAGCCTCGAGACACAGAGGACACAGTCATGTCAAACACAGCGAAGAGGAATTGAGTTACAGTGGAGCTCAGTGTCTCACTAAAGCACCAAGTGCCGAAGAAAGAGATCACTGAGTTTGGGATGGAGGGGTGATGGAAGAGGGTTTTCTAATACCTTTCACTGGATGGGTTCAGGGAGGGGGTTTAAGTTACATCAGCTTTCAACATCTTACAATAGTGTGACTAAGCAGGGGATGGGAGGATT
Source organism: Centropyge bicolor (assembly GCA_037975185.1). Taxonomy (NCBI): domain Eukaryota; kingdom Metazoa; phylum Chordata; class Actinopteri; family Pomacanthidae; genus Centropyge; species Centropyge bicolor. The sequence continues at coordinate 701,100 of JBBMOC010000075.1, forward strand.
ATATGGTGACACAAAGACTCTGCAGAAGCAGACCAACTTTCCAGAAAAACGGGGGAAGCACAGCAGGTATGTTTTGGCAAATTATAGTTAGTGCCTGCTGCGCGACCCTCACTACCATATTCTGAGCCATGATGAACATCAAGTGTGAGCCTAGTCAAGGACAACATGGAGAGTTCCTTACCACTGGAGACCTGCACAATCTACCTTGTCGGAGAGAAAATGTGGCTGAGCTGTGCTGTATGCTTTCTGTCGGCAAGGAGGAGAAACTAGTGTGTAATAAACTGTACCAAGTAATAAAAACAATAATATCACTGATTTTCATCAGATATGGCAAGGAAAGTAGATTCCTGCTAGTAAAGTAAATGAAGTGTAATATTCTAGTTCTTGTGTAACACAATACATCATTTTTATACACCCCCCCACGAAACCAAATGTGTTTTATTCCCTGCATAAAGAGAAATATTCTTCTCAATGCTCCAGGCCAAGGCTAAATTTAGATTTAGGGGCACTGCCATGATTCCCCAGGGTCCCACCTCACACCGGGTTGGCAAGAGAAACATCTGGCAATTCAGGTTTTTACCATGTATGGAGCAGGAGGTGAGCAAATACTGGCTGATAGGCTGTCTAATACTCTCATTGTTAAAGTTTGATGGGAGCTAACCAGAGCTAAACAGGGATGCGAATGACTGCAGTTGCTGGTTATGAGTGTGGAACAGGGCAAGACTGTCTTTACTCAAGCTGGGGAATGAATGTGATGTGGCCATATGAAGTGGTCAGATAATTGGTTTGTGAAGAGGACATTAAGGCAGTGCGGCAGAAAACCTGTACGAGGAGGGGAGCCTTTGGTGTCTTTAAAGAAAGAATTTCTGTGTGATCAATCGGACCCACTGCTCAATGCTTGGAAGCCTTGTCCAGTACTCTTACGCAGGCTGATATGGGCCATGAATTATGAAACAAATAAATCTGTGGCTGTGGGGCTCTGAGAGTCCTCCGTTGCTTATTGAGCGGTAGGAGGGCATTCTGAATGGAAAAATTAGTAATATCAAGCAGCTCCTTCTATAAGCCTCCAGTGTATATTCCTCTGCTCAGAAATATGCTAATGAAAACAGAATTAAAATCTAGTGGGGTGCATTAGGGGCTCCCTAATGGTTGGGAGAAAGTGCTGCTTTATAACTCTCTTTGACTGCATAAAGTGTTTTATTTTCTATTTAACAACTGCGCTCTAATTCTATAAGTATTTCCATGTTCATTACTGTGCTGGACCACGGCGATCATCCCTTTAAAGCAGCCTGCAGACTAAAGCTGCAACAACATTCATTCGGAATACATCTTGAGACACTGTAGTGTAATGTTTTTTAATTAATTATCCTCAGATTTGGGTTAAGTGGCACTGTGCTATTGCACTTTCTTATTATGGGGGGCGACCAAAAGAATTTGAATTAATTTTGTTTTTTAACGTTGCACAATTACAGAATTTTCAATTATTAGAGCAAACAATTGTGATATAGCGATGGCGATTATTAACTGCAGTAATACATGGATATAGTTTCTCTTATGTTAGCTACGAAATGTGTACAGTATTTACTCACCACAATTAGAAATGGCATTTAAATGTCATCTTACATCTGTAATGTGATATTTCAGCTAATGTGTGGAGGGGCACTCAAAAGTTTGCAGTGGGCCTCTCCTGTTGTCACAAATGGCCTGTTGCTTGAAAAACATTAGCTGTGGTGTCTTTCAAACACAAGGCTTAGTGGTGACGGCAGCTAACTGTCTAACTTTCACTCTCGCCTTCTCCAATCATAATGAAATGATTATAATTGTATGTAATTATGCACTTGTACAAGTACATAATGATCTCAGCACTAAAAGCATACCCAGCTCTTCATGAAATTATAGTATAACAATTTTGATCTAAAAATGCAATATAGAATGCATAGTTGAAGGGGGTATTTTTCTAGTTGTTTGACATATTGGCTAACATCCTGTGTGTCTATGAACTATCAGCGATATTAGATATAACATCAAAAATAATTTGACTTCAGAGTTCCACAACCACCTCTACAGTGACAAGCTGTTTGAGAGTCATTGAGCTAATAGCATCATCATCCATGAGCCATGGTTTCCTGGCAGGATGGCTGTCCCTGCCTACTCCTCTGACAGAAACAATGAATGGTCAACCAGAAATTCATGGTGCTACAAGGGGTGTAATGATACACAAAATTCACAGTTCGGTATGAACCTTGGTTTTAAGATCACAGTTTGGTACATTATTGGTATAGCAGGTAAAATTAATAAATGTAAAAGATGATATTTGTGCAATTTATTTTGAAAATACGTAGACATTCAGTGGGTTATTGTCACAGTTAAGGTACTCAAATACTGACAAAATGTCAGCATGTCAAAATTAAATACCAAATGTCAGTAATGCTGCATTGTAAGACTCTGGGCTGCTGATAATTCCTGAACAATGTGAGCTTGTTTATATAGAGCAACACTATGTACTGACACTTTACCCATATGCTTAAATCATGCATTCTTTAGAATGAGTATGGTCACATATCCACAGAGATAAATACTCCATTGGCAGTGAGAGGCTGCCTGAATGCTGTGGGGAGAAGGACTCGATGTTTAGTCTGTTTTGCAAATTGACACGTTGGGTGATGCAGTTATAATTGACGTGTTTGAAGTCTTTCCACAGACAAGTTCAGTTGGCACACAGTTTGACTAATCAGTGTCCATTTTTGCTGTAACTAACTGTGAAACTGTAATGCTACCATACAATGGAGCATGCAAATAGCATGCTCCAGCTGAACCACCAACCTGAACTGGGGCACTGCCACAACGTTCAAGGTAACACGTGCTCTACAATTTCTGTTTTGCAAATGCGAGTATGTGGACATAAATAGAATAATAATTCTATGATTTACATGTTATAATGTTAATTGTGAAATGAAAAAGGTGGACTCGTTACTCGAGACCATGGATGTTTTCACTGCAGTTTCTGTCTCGGTTTCAGAACTGTTGCACCCCTAACTGCTACAGATGAGATGCAGTAACATACATAACATCTTGGATATCATCTGCTTTACCCAAGTGTATATTCTTGTAAAATCAACAGCATGATACAAATACCACCCACTGGGAGCGGATGTCTCATCTAACCTGTCTTGGTGTAGAGCACCAGAACGTTGGTTCTTGTCCTAAGCAGCTTCTTGAAGTCTTTGTGGTCGCTGACCTTCTCTATCAGAGGAGAAACCTTCACTGCCTCCAGCACTGGCAGCAGCCACACCTGTAGAAACACACCAATGCAAACACAATGGTTACCAAACACTGCCAGCACATAGAAACAGAAAAAAGTACTGAAAGCTGGCACCAAATGGCTAGCCAGAGGAATCTACTTGCACTACTACTACTTGCTACTCTAGTTCCAACCAAAACCATGCCACTTTTGGAGTCCATTCTTTGGGCAATGTTACACAAATAATTACTACTGGCTAGATTTGTATTTACCTTGTATATTCATAGTCCCCACAGGATGATTTATAATATCTTTGGTAACCTTTCCTCTGTCACGCCCCAAAGCTATATTTGTACTCAAGAAACATAAAACTCTAATGCGCAGATTGCCATGACATTTACTGAGCACATTCATTACTTTAACCTGTTTCTATTTACATAATGAACTTGGCTCAAGCACCATCCTCAGGACAAGCTTTAAAGTTTAGGTGCAATTCTGGCAAAGCTCTAATAGAGACACAATTGTCAGTATCCTATTTATTCTGCCCAACACATTCATGCTCTTGGTTATAATGAACTGCTAGGGGTCACTGCCTGGGTTTGTCTTGTTGTAAAATTAATGTTGCAAGCTGTGTAGCAGATAAATAATTTATGTCTGTATCAGTTTGATATAAGTGAAATGAGTTTGATGCAGAAAGGCAGAGCTACAATCTTGTAACACTGCGGCACTTCGTGGCACTGAGAATCAGAATGTCAGTGTGGCAGCTGGGCCTCACGGCTCTGGCTGCTTGTCTTAGCACTTTGCTGTGGCTCATAATTACCATAAACATAATTAACAGTTTTAACTTGATATTTACACCAAACTGGAAAACTATACAAGAGCTTCCACACATTGTATTCGTAACAGCTTTCTTTTCAGACACTATGGTACAAGTAAGACATGGCTTCTAGGATCAACCTCTAATGAAGGTGGCTTTAAAGTAACAGTCTGAATGGCTCCACTTTGCAAACACCAGTAGTTGGGCTAATGGCTTGAAACACCTAATATGAAAAACAAAGCTCACGTTGTGAGCTTGCACTTTAATCAAAGACGACTAAGGAAGGGAGGGGGAAAAAAAGCAAGACTGATTACGCTCAAACCATATGAAGTTAATTCCATGCATTCTAATCGTCCCTGCGCTATCACCATTCATTAAAAAGCCCTTCCTGTCTGCCTACGGAGAACTAAATTAGACACCAAACATCGTCTGCTCACTCAGTGGATTCTGCCTGATGAGTGATATCACCTGGAATGAAAACAAGCACCTGTCAGGCTCATTTTCTAATTTTAATTCCCAACTGGATGTTCTTCTAAGGTGAGTCTGATAAGAATCTTAAGGCACTACACTTTGCACATCAATGCATTTTAAAATGAACATGGGGACACTAAAGGGCTCAGAAGAGGATGAACAGACAACTTAAGTGCCAAGTTAGGTATATACTGCATACTATATATTTGAGGCCAATTATCAGTCTTTTTAAGTATTACTTGTGTTGATCCGTTTCTATTTTGTCACCTGAATCTGGTGCGTGACTCCTATTAGGTTGATGTGACGACACGATAAATACAAATTGTCCCACTATTGGGCTTGGGAACCATGTGAACCACATTGTGCAGGCTGGGCTAATTAGAGGGTGGCTAGGTGACACTTTTGCATAGGTGGGCATTCAGTGGAGAGTGATGAGCCAGGAGCAAGATTAGGAAGAGATGAGAAGAGATGACAGGCTGTCTTACTTTATGCAAGCAAGGTAGGAAATGCGATGCCTGATGACCGCCTAGAAGGATTAAAATGATGCAAACTGAATGGGATTCTTACTTATTCTCACTTCCTAATATTGAAACATTTGCCGTAATTGTCTGGTACAAACAATGATGAGCTAAAGTGGCAACAGTCAGCTATCCAACCTCAAATGGTGGCTCTGGAATATAGTATTGATTCTGGAGGTGAATATATTATGTGGTGCAATATTTTACAATACAGAGAGGTGATGAGGTGCATCGTGGAGCTGAAACATGGATGCCAATATCAACTAACAATTACATAGATTTACACTGTAAAGATGACCTTATGTTTCTCTGAAGACGCTTAAAGGAATACTCCACTGAAAGACTTTTAAGTATCAAACACTGGCTTCCTGCAGGCTTGAAAGGAAGGCCTGAAAAAAATGTGTAGCTTGCTAATTGGCATATAGGCATAATGGCAAGGAACATATAAAAATAGAACACCACTCCAGCAGTATAATCCACACGCCTACCATTGATCTGTCTATGTTCAGTAAGTTACAAAGAATACTTATTGCTCCAATAAATCAATAAATATTGTATGCTTACTTCAGCAGAACTTTGGGGCTATGAGGAGTGTGTTGAAAAGTTTCTGAGGATGTTTTTTTGGCTCAACTTTGGAATCTATTACAACAGCAGTAAATCCATCTTACATACAGCTGCCATCTTTTGTGAAGAGTCAAGTTTTACACCTTTCAGCCATTAAGTTTTGATACTTCACATACTTTTTTTGATGGAGTAGCCAAAAAAGTGGCTAAAGAATGTTCAAGAAAGTTCTCTTATTTTAGTGAAGATATAAGTATAACAAGTGTCAATTTCCCGGAGGGAACCTCCCAAAGGGATTAATAAAATACTCTGTCTGTCCGTATAAAAAATCTGCTTGCAAAACTGCTGATGTATTTTGTAAAATGCTGTTCATGCACAAATCCTGCAAATGGACAAACTGCATGACCACTGGTCAAGCATGAATCTAAAACCAACCACAGGTAATGACTTAGTTACATTAATAAACGAACAGACTTATTTCTAGGTATCTCCTGTAGAATGAAATGTACCAGCTGATACATACACCTACAGTCGAGACAGCTGGGAACGACACCAATGCTGTCGTCAAGCCAACATTGCTGATGGCTGTGATACGATGTGATTCTTCCACCAACTGAAGCGTGCGTCATCTTTCAGTGACAGACGCCCAATAATAGAAATAACCAGACTTCGCTGACAGTTTCCCCACAAAGCATCACAAGTGACAGGCCCATTCAGAAGCGGCATTACTGCACCGCTGATGATTTACCAAGGAGTTTTATTACAATGAAGCACACGCACAGGCAGCTAAAACAGAGAAGATGAATGCAGCAGATCAGTACATTCAGAAGATATGAGAAGTGGAAGTAACAAAAATTAAATGATAATAAAAACTGTCATAATGAGAATTCAATTTATTATCATGGCCCCTGAGTTATCTGCTAAGTGTTGGTGCAACCGTCCTTTCTGGGGGCTGCTCGCCTTCTACAATAAATGGCAATTTTTCAACTTCAACTGAAAATGATAAATGCGAGCCAGTCATGATAAACTACAGAGCCTGACTCCAATTTTATCAGATCAAAGCAGTTTTAATCTAAACACGATCTCTCAGCAGTTCAGTTCACATTGATTCACATGGATTTTTTTTGGCACTTCCTCTCTTAAGGAGACAACCACATTCAGAACTGGGAGCCCAGGACATACGTACACATGACAATTTTTTGTGCAATAAAATCTAGGTTTTTTTTTATTTCTTTCTTTATCCCAAGTTTACGGGGGTGAGAAAAGTTATGAAATCTGAATAAATTAAAGTTTCCTACTCTCACTAATTTCTGTCACTCATGAATATGTTCAAAACCTTGCATTCAGTGCTATTTATAGGTAGCAGCTCTGGGGCATTCTGTATATTGTGTCCCACTTGAACCTCTTGTAATTCATGCAACCTGCACAATGGATGAAAATGGAGCAGCAGGTGCACAATGGATTCAGGGTAAGAAGAAATGTGCATATTACACCATTCAGTCTTTCACTTGGTGGTGGTAATGAAGACCTGTTTCTATGGATTCAAGGGGAGTCCATCGTGCCCTCTTCATGAAAAAAGAAACATATATAAATGGTGCACTTCGATTGAAGTTTCTCACATCTAATACCCCCAACTGACTTCCACAGTACAGTCTGATATGATAGTCTCAGTGTAATGCATATATGCATGCTAATGTATAACAATGAGGGCATGATGATCCATATTTTCCTTGAATTTCTAATAACTGACCCTCATTAATATCACCAAGTCTGATGCCAAATCCATGAATATGTGCAGGGCTTCTTTCACTGAATCATGCACTCTCCAGTCTACTGAGGACCATTATAAAGACCTGATGGGTAAACAAGCAGAACTGAACTGCCTTTTTTTTCAATTTATTGTTTAGCTTGGCAAAGACCTGTTAACTTGAGGACAACATTTTCTGCTTCACTGACTCCCTTTCCCCATTATCACTACCTCCTCAATACACAGTGCAGGGGAACAGTCGCATTGGTACAAAGCAGATCAGCAGTGATGAGACACAAGGAGAACATGATGACAAATTTTTCACACATTTACACAGGTATGCGGAGGAATTCTAAATAAGAAAGAGGAATACAAGCATAAAGGGAAACGACACTCAGTATAAAAAAGTTGTGAATTGCTGTAATGGATGTAAATGTGTGTAGATCTGTGCAACCAAACTTCCCACCTCTGGAGCACCAGTGTTATGTGCACAAACATTTGATGAAGAGCCCTATGTGCACAGTAATTCCGATATTTGTAAAAAGCAAATATCATATCATTTACCAGCCTGCCAATATATTAGTTCTGCTAACAACTTTAAAGGCTGAAGTTAACCGGAAATTACCCTGTCAAATCCCCAGTGTTGCAGCCGTGCTCTGTTCAAATGCCACAAAAGCTGCCAGCTCTCTGATGGCGGTCACAATAAGACAACAGCTTAAATGTCAACTGGCATGTACCAAGTGTGACTGCTCAAAAAAAAAAAAAAAAAAAAAGATTCTCATTCCTGTAATCTACCTGAAATCCTTTCATCATCAAACATACCACAACAAACACAATGCATATCATAACGGCATGATTACACTGGTATTTGGTGATTACATAACACAGGACAGATGCTCAGAGGAAATCCATTAGTGCTTTATTCTTCGACCTTCCTTATCGGCCATAAAGGTATGTCCCATCACGTTGCTCTAAAGAAAGTGGCGCTTACTGAGCAGCAGGTGCCCAGCCCCTGCCTGCGAGCCCACACCCTCCATCTGCTGTGACAAATCTGCTTAATAAATGGCATCCAGTTCTAGGGGCAGTACTGAATCAGCACAAATCACACTGGTGTTTGTCAAGCACTTGCCTTGAGTTTCGTCTGACTAATGAGCCAGTCAGGTGTGTGTTGGTGTGTGTGGGCCGGCTGATTGTATAGGAAGCTATGCAGCATCCGATAGCACAGGCAGAGCGCTGACTTAGAGGCTTCTTAGCTCTCAAATGAGCAGAGGAGCAATCAATTAACGGCTTTAACAACTATTACATTTCAGCTATCATGGAAGTCGAGGGAGAGGCTCAGCCCACGTGTATACTACCAAGCCTCTGCTGTGGGATGAGGGTAATTATTGAATCTCAATACTTCCCGAGGCTGGCCATTCTGGCACGGCGCGACCTGTGTATTCCTGGGACATCGGTCCCATCTGAGCGCATATTCTCCACTGTGGGTCTCACGGTAAACAGGCTGCGCACCAGGCTGACCCCAGAGCATGTCAACATGCTGCTTTTTCTTAATAAAAACCAGTAAAAAGAAAACAAATCGGTATGGCGAGAGAAGGCTGAGGGTGGTTTTATTTTGAGGGCTGAAACCTCGTTAAAAAAGGAGAGTTTTTCGTAGCACCAAGGGGATTCATGTGTATGTAAGTTTTGTTTTTATCTGGTGGCTGTTGCTATATTTATATTTTTTCTGGTGGCTATGGCTATTTATTTTATTTAAAATATTTTGATACACAGGTCAGACTTATTTTCTTGGTTACACGGGATGACTTCGTGGCCTTATAGATAGATATAACTTTGTATGCTGCACAGCACAGTTTGATTAAAAGGGTGTTGTTTTTGTTCATTAAAAAGTCTGACAACTAGGCTATTTGAAGTTAAACAAATTTCAATTTGTTTTGAATCGTTTACAGTGCTGTCCTTTTTCTCTCACTGTTTAATTCTGTTCAGCAGTGCTGCAGGTGTTTGAGATGAGAAAAATCCTGATATTTTGTTGTTTTTGTTCATTTGGTTGATGTTTATTTAGCTGTTTTTGCACATTTAAAAGTAAATAAATAAAGCCCATGAGAATGTTTTTGTCACGACACTTTTGAATGGGTCACAGTACTCAAAAAAATAAATAAATAAATAATAATAGGGGAGGCAACCACCATTCCAACATCCCTCCAATCTATTATTATTATTATTAAAACTCCTGAAATGGGAAATATGATATGTCTAGTACACGTATTAACGTAACTCGGGCTAGTGTGAAACATTTTAGATTTTGGAAATGAAGCAGAATACACAATTAAAGAAATCACCAGTGTGCTCGCTCTCGACATAATTTAAAAAGCAATAGCAGACGATTGAAGCCTACTGTACTGTTAATTATATCTAAAGCTTGTAGCTTTTTTTTTACATTTTAGATGAGTAATCTAACTATTTGCCGTCATTGTAAATCTGCAGTTCGGCACCGGACAGCGTCGAGTCAGTGACTCTCTGATTCCAACCTTTCCTTACATGGAAAGCCTTGTCGGAATGGTGGGATGTTTGTGTGTCGGAACAGCGGTATTTCGGGATGGTGATATGCCTAAATGGTGGTATGTCGGAATGGCAGCATAGAAGGGCATTTAAATCTTATTGGTTAACGGTTATTAATCATTAAAGGGCGTCGGTTAACCGTCATAAAAAAAATCCAGAATGTGCATCCCTAGAACCAACCAAAACATGCAGAAATGGAATATGAAAGAAAGGTCAGATTCACAGTCAAGACATTTATTGGTTTAAAATAAATCAAAAATCATCAATTCTATGGACTACAGTAAAGCTGCTTATGCTGAAACAATATTTAACGTTTGAGAAGTTTTATTTCAAAATGATGGCTCAATGCTAAAATTACCCACAATATCAACTTTTGAGGATATCATCATCAGCAATGTGACCCGTCTACAACAGATCAATTTTGGAGTAATTGAACACTTTGTGCTCTTTACAGAGAGTCACACAAGCACATGAATGCCTTATCTACAAGTCAAATGCAACTGCATTTGCTGTGTTATTCCTCAGGACCTTTGGATGGATGGTGCTGTGTGCAGTTTGATGGTAATCCTGAGTGCTGAGATCGGCCTAGTTTAGCTCAATTACTGCATTTCTGTGGGCTCAGCAGTTCACAGGTAAAAGCAGCATTTGATACTTTGTACTTCTTAACAAGTATGGACTTTCTGCCACTCTTGCTGCGGATAGATTTAGTATAAGAAACAAATGTCTTTGTTAATACCGACACATGCAGCCCTTCATAAATGTAAATTATAACTTGTAGTTTTGTTAGATGAGCTATTGCTCTTTTGAAAGGTGTTTTATATTGATCATACTTTAGGGATGCACCGAAATGAAAATTCTTGGCCGAAACCGAAAACCGAAAATGAAGAAACCAAGGCCGAAAACCGAAAACCGAAACACCGAAATAATTTATTATGCCAATTATTACCATTGCATTCGTGGCTATGACTGTGTACTAACCTCACTAAAATCAAGGCATTGTAATTGCATAAATTAATATTAATGCTTCAAAGAATAAATCAATTATAAAATTATGAAAATATTTATTAACACTGACATTAAAACTAGCTATTAGCTATCCGAGAGTCTTTCTCGGATATAATGAAATGCATCCACACCGCAGACATGTTGGCAACTATCCAGACGTGCGCGTGCCGGTAGGGTTGCCAAACATCCCGAAAAATACGGAATTGTGCTTTATTAGAAAATTAAATGTTGCTTCCTCTTTTGAACTAATACGGGCCGCGATTTGTCCCGTATTTCATAAATGCCCCATACACATGTCTGTCACAAACACATTTCAACACTAAATGTAACAATAATGAACTAAATAAAAGACAGGAAAAATTAAGGCCAGCTAAATCTGTGTGCCGGGGACCATATGCCGGGGACCCCGAGAGGACCCGCTGCGCTCTCTGCCAATCAAAAAGCGCTGTCACGGTTGCCTAGTTACAAACACTGGCGCCGCGACACGCGCATTTTAAAAAGGGCTAGATGCGGCAACTGCCCGTTGTGCGCGTGTTTTTTCTTCGTCATCACAACGTCTTGTTTCGGCCGTGTTGTTTCGGTGACAAAAGTCTTTCGGCCGAAAACCGAAAATGCACTTTTGAGCCAGTTTCGGCCGAAAATTTTCGGTGGCCGAATTTTCGGTGCATCCCTATCATATTTGTATATTGAGACATTGTTTATCAAATTAAAACGCAAAACATTCACTGGTCACAGCTTCTCAAATGTGAGGATTTGCTCCTTCTGTTCTATATTATGTTTACACTGATAATCTTCGGGATTCAGACTGTTGGTTGAACAACATTTGAAGACATCGCCTTTGGCTTTGGAGACATTTTAGAAAGTAAATGTTAAGTTAGTAACTCATTTATTGAAATACATAATCAACACATGAATCAATTATGAAGATATGTTGCAGCCCTTAAAATTAGCACACCTACAGATTGGCATACATTAGAAAGACATGCATCATGTTTGCCACTCTGTGTGTAGGTTGGAAAAAAATAAGTTACATTTCCCAAAAACCAAACCATTCCAGATACACAGCAATCAGGAATTAAACATAGTATGTGCGCAATGTCTGATATACCTGCTGAGGACCAAATGCCAGTAAAATCTGTTTGAGGGGGGGGACAAATCAATAAGGGCCACTCCCCATATGGTTTACCCCGGTTTATTCTGTGAATCTGTAAACAAAATGTCACTATGATACAGGCAGGGTCACACATATCGATTATTCTGGCCTGATAAAAGATATTATATCTTTGACAGGGACACAACATTTTCAGTTTACCAGCCATGGGCAAGTGAAGCAAACAGTTCATTGTGTGTGTGTGTGTCTGGATTAAATTGTTTTGACAGGCAGGCCTCCACCACCCAGACAGCTGCCCTCTAACAAAGTGCTGCAGTGGTTTTTCTCCACCCTTATGAAATCACCTCCATACACCTCTTGTGCCATCTACTGCACCGGGACACACCAGCACACACCAAACATGTGCATGCTCATAGAAAAAAACAGGTGACTAGTGGTGAATAAGGAGGACAAAATTAGTCACAACATTCTGGCAATACTGATATGATATGATGAGGGCTACAGCTAATAAATGTTTGCTATCATCTCTTAATCTGTCAGTTATTTTTTCAAATTTTCTTTTAGTGCCAGCCACAATATCCTAAAGCACAAGGTGGCATCTTGATATTTCTTGTTTCATCTGACCGAATGTCCCAAACCTAAAGATTTTACAATGAAACAAAACGGCAATTCTTCATATCAAGCAGTCAGAATCTTGTACTGTTCCACACCTTGAACCACATTGTTTGTTTAGACAGAAATTATTTAAAAAACTGAATACATTTTTGTCAATAGTGTAATCTAATTTAATACCGTCAAGACATTATTTCAAAACTTGTCACAATGTTTATTTGAGTACTCAGATTCTCATGTTACAGACATGAATTCATGTTCATTACATACTGTGCATGGTTGTGTTTCAGTGGGCAAAAATAGAGAATTGTCAAGTGCTACAATTATTACAATGCTTTAACCTCATGGCTGGATATACTTAGACAGATAGATATACTTTATTTGTCCCAAACTGGGAAATTCTTGACAAAGTCATGATGTCACTACCGATGCAATGAGCTGTGGCACAGTGCCAAAATGTCAAATAGGGGCACTGTCCAGATGCATACAGAGTGCACTGTAAATACACACCCAAGCTCCACCCTTATTTGCAAAGGCTGCTGTTCAACAGGAAGCAGAGCAGGAAAAGCATCAGTATCACAGGGGTCTACAGTGGCATGTAATGTGACTGATATACAGCTAGCGCTCCAACAGAACTATGTGTTTTAAAGAACCATACCAGTGTGTATGCAGGTTTTAGCTCCCTCACTACAAATCATGGATACTTTATATATTTGCAGTAAAATTATATTATTGCTGTGTGGGAATGCAGTTTAAGTGAGAAGTTATTAGAAAAGTCTGCGCAGTGTCGAACAAAGACGAATACAGACTGGATGGTCGCTGTGACAGATTCCATCCAGACAATTTCAAGAGTCCGCTAATTTATTTTCATTCCTTATTAAAGCTAATTGTAACAAATGGATGTCTTTAAAAATGTCGTACATTTATACTCAGTTGTCAGTTTATTTGGTACACTTAGTTAAAAGTATTGTAGTCTCATACAACAGTCCTGTAACAAATCCTACCTGCATGAAGGTTATAATGTCCAGTTTAAACTGATTAGGAGACATGCTGATTTTTTATCAGTTTGGATGATGTAATTTGTTCTGTTGTCATTATTGTTTGAGAAGTGCTGCTATTCCTCATTGATATAAATGTGGTGGACAAAATAATAGAAACCTGTCAGTGTAACACTATACAGTTATGCTACCCACATCATCCAAAACAATCATTAAGTTGAATCAACAGCACTCTGTACCAGCTTTCAACAAAATTGAAGATTCTAACCTTCATGAAGGACGGATTTATGGTAGAACTCTTGTATTAGAGTGCATTAGTTTCAGCTACGTGTACCTGATAAACTGGCACTTGGGTGCAGGTCTTTAAACTTATTCTTATCGCTGTGTAGGGCTCTTTGAATCGGGCTCTATAAATAAACACGAGCATGAACTTGAAATGTTCTTTTCTGGAGGAACGCTGATGGATGCCGTCCAGGAATAGCTACAAACGTGGAGCTTGTATTTAATATATTTACCAGACTTACACAGTCCTTTAATGTCATTCAGTAAGCGAACATACAAACATCTGCGACGTGTATTGAATTATCTTGGGGGTTTTTGACTGGAGCGGTTGAAGACATTGCATTGGACTCTGGGAAACTGTGATGGGTATTTTCACTACATTCTGACAGTTTGTAGAATAAACATCATATGAGATTGGATTAACAGGTATTAAAAATAAGGTAGCTGCAGCCCTGCACTAAACCCTTTTCATTCAGGGATTATTTTCTGCAGCCTGACCAGTTGACAGTCACATGACATGGAAGGATCCTGGCTTCTTCCAAAGGGCACTGCTTGTTGTACACACACACAGTAGCTAGCTCCCACCCACCTGTGAGTGTCCAGCACTGTTAGGCAGGTCACAAAGTTTTGAACTTTCATTTCCCGTTACAAACTCAAATGGCTGAACACATGCGTTTCTGTGAGCCCTGCTGTGTTAGCAACAACAACCTAAGCGGGCGGGCTAAAAGCAGCAGGATGTTTGGAGCAAGGTGGGTTAGCTCATCAGGGCTGGCTGTCCTGACTTCACCGTTTCACTGGACGGTAGTTATGGCTCACACACAGGGGAGGGCACCCGGCTACACAAGCGGTCAAATAAACCCGCTCTGTGTGAGCTCTCTCACACACACACCAACATAGCGAATTTACCTGCGCCACACAAACCGCAGTCCAGCCGCGTTAGCAGCGGCTAGTTAATTCAATGTGAGCCCCAAGTTCAGTGAAGGGCTGTCAACTTTACCTCCTGCACGGTCAGGCTAGGAGACGCGCTCAGCTGCCGCCTGCTTTATTTCCCTCCTCCCTCAATCCCCGAACGGGCACAAACCCCCCGCCGGCAATGTCACAGAAAAGCTCCACGCTTCGCCCCACACACGCACAGGAGGTCGCTTTGACTTACCAGCAGCACCAACATGAACATTTTCGCCTCCCTCATCCGACTCCCGAAGCGGTTCCAAGAGGCCATGATGCCGTTGCCACGTCTGGATACGCAGGCGCAATCGCTTTTCCACGGATTCTCGGCCGCGGCGCAAGGCTTCACGGGAAATGTATTTTTGAGCGTAGGTGTTGCACCTGCCTCCTCCAGACAGCCAGACAGCCTCGCCTCTTTCGTGTTATTTGGACAGCAATGAGACCGAGTACTATAGTCGACATGTTTTTGTTTTTATCAGCGTAATGCAGCCATATTGCAAGGCAATTAATTACACAAGAGGGTAATTAGTAGATTGGCTCGTGATTGAATGGCTCTTAATTAGCTCTTTATCAATTCGGCTTCCGTCGCTGTAGAAAATGTGGCTTGATAATAGCTGTGAAACCTGCTCCAGCATCTGATTTATGCAGGGTTTGTGCGACGTAATGCATAGAATATAAATAAATAGACCAGGATTTCAAAGTGACAACAAAAAGGTTTTTTTATAGCATTTAACACAATGTGCAGAATTAAATGAATTTACACTTAAAGGCTTATATTTGGGATGGGTGGGAAGAATAGGACATAATTGAATAGAAAACCTGGAGCATTCACTTGAGTTAACCTTTGTTTTCGTTTCAGGTTTTCCATTAGTTTTAATGTATCAGACTGACGTATGAGGAAAAAAACACATCACAATCTCCTAATATAATAACCACCTGTTATAAGGTCACTAGTCACTGATAGGATGAAATAGAATAGAATAGATGTGGGGGTTTGTGCTGTATCAAAATTGTGTAGACTACAGCTGCATAAATTTATGTTTTTAAGGGAGTTTGCACAAGAAGTAAATAATTTACACGTCTGTTTAAATCAGGGTAGTCCATATAGAACAGAATAGAATAAAGTAGAGACATGATGTTTTGTTTCTCTTGTATCAAAATGATGTACATCTGGTTAAATTAATGTTATTTTTTCAATGGAGTTTGTCCTTTAAGTGAAGTTGCACTATATCACTTTTTCCCCTTTTTTTGACACTAGATGAAAAGTCAGATGATCAGCATAGTTATTACAATTGATCGTGAGAGGGACATAGATGTGTGCACCAAAAATTCATGACAATCCATCCAAGAGTTTGAGATATTTCACTCAAAACCATCATTTTACCCCTCATGCTGGACCACAGGAAATGTCAGGGGTTCAGGTAGGTCTTCTTTTGTTTGCCAATCTATTGAGTAGATGTTGAGATATACCAATGGATAAAAGTGGATAAAATACCAGATCATCAAATTTTTTATTATTATCTATATTATTGTTTTCCTTATTGTGATGTTGAACAAGAACTAACTAACAAGGTCTAATAATTTTACAATAAAATCTCTTAATCTTAAACCAGATTAGTCACTAGTTCACCTAAGTTAACCTTATTTTTCAGTTCAGTTTTCCCATCAGGTTTAATTACACAATATCATGTGAATATATAAAAACAAAACAACACAAATTATTTTTTGATACATTAGAATGGACCAGAATGCCTTTGGTCCAGAGCAGAACCATTACTTGTTGGATGTGTTTGAGTCTCACTGTCTCCTCTGAACCAAACATCCCAGCAGCACAGAAAAAACACACACATGCCCGGTGGAGCTCAATTGCCAGGTTACAGACACACAGCAGGTTCAGTGGAGACCCAGACAACAAGCTTTTCCCAGAAGCCTCTCTGTCTCTCCCAGGTCTGCTCCGGACTGGGATCCACTCTCCAACACTGGCTCATTCTGGTCTTGCGACACTCTCTGCTGCTCTCCGGGGGGTGTCCATGCGTACTTTCCCCCCTGCCCACCACAGCCCACCCACCCACTCACCCCGGCCCCTCCTCAGCCCGTGGTATCGTCCGACGCTCAAGGAGAGAGAGACAGAGGGAGAGAGAGAGAGAGAGAGAGAGAGAGAGAGAGAGAGAGAGAGAGAGAGAGCGGCAGTCGGCTGCAGGTCGCCGGCAGAGTGACGCACACAGCGGCTGAGGACTCAGGACTAGAACCCGTCTCTGTCTCTGTCTGCATGCTCTCAGAGCCGCTCTGATCCGTCTCCTCGCCTCCGCCGCCCGTCTCTTCAACTTGGGGAATACAAACACCTTCGAAGGTAAAAGAAGAAAATCACTTTTTCCCATTCTTTTCTTTTGGCAAAATACCTGAAATGACTGATGCAGAAGCACTTTTTATGTGTGTTGTGCGCCAGTTTCCAGCTTTAGATTTAGAGGCGAGATGGATGCTTTGTTTTAGAGGATGTTTTTTTAATATACTGGAGTAAATCAACACAATAGGCTGCTTTAGCGTGAGTAAAAAAAAATCCTCCTCCATCATTGATAGATTGGGTACTCCTGCTTTATCCAGCCACGCTGTGGGGTCCGTTTTTCTCTAGAGCTTCCCCCCCCCCTCTCATCAGAGCAGATCAATGTGGGAATTTGATTTTGAAACCTCAAACACTTTTGCCCACTTTGGCTGTGTGCGTGGATGCGAGTTGTCCGCTGATAGCATGTGTTATTCAGAGCAGCTCCTTTCAGCCGGTTTGACTTTCCACTCACGTTTCATCCCAGGATCAGAGGAGCGTTTGTGGGCTGCAGGAGCTGCCTGTGCTGCCACACCAACACAGGCTCCAACTTAGTTTGTGCTGCACGCTGCTGCCCTGTAGTCCTGATCACATGGCAACTTTAACAAATAACCTTCAGCACAAACTTCATTATTGTAAAAAGTAGATTTTTTTTAGTGTCGTGCGTCTTTTTTTCCCTAAATATTGTATATGCTCAAACCTAATTTGGACCAAAATTGCGTGATGCAAAATTGATTATTATCGTCTTCCCAACTTTGTTTTCTAGTCAGACTGCCTACAATGACCTCATTGCTTATCAATTCCAATTACCGAACTGGCTTTTACGCACGGGATGCGCAGCCTTTACGCACACACTCCAACTACTTTACACTCTTATCCTTTCCAAATACCAGAAAAAGCCTTCATCGCACTAATTCTGCATGAAAACACACAAAATCAGCTCAGAGGTTTTTTTTATTCTCTTGCTTCTCCGTTCCTCCATCCACACATCCCAGATCTGTTTTATTTTAAATTCTAAAGAGGGATAAGTGTCCAGCAGAAAGCTTCCCACGGCGAGGCTGTCGAACAAAGAAGCGCAGAGTTGTAAAATAGGACATTTGCCTCTTGCATGTGTTTTAAGTTGATTATTCTGGAAGTGCATTGTTGGAGCGGGGGACGCGCCGTGTCTGCGCGGAGCGACAGAGGGCAGTGTTGAGCAGCGCTGTGCAGCTGTGATAACACCTTGCCAGGTGAAGTTTGCTGCATCATGTGCTGGACTCTGTGCTGAGCTTCTTCCACAAGTGAGCATAGAGAGGATGTTCTGCAGACCAGCTCGTCTGTGTTCGCTGGAGCAAAGGTGCAGCACTCATCCGAGCTTGGATGGATGAAAACACACTTTTTTCATTTCACGTCATATCCATTAAAGGTAATTGCTTTAATGGGTTATTGTTTGTGTGTGTGTTTTTGTTTTGTTTTGGGGTTATTGTTTTTTTCTTTAGTTGATTAAATGACAAACACTTTTGAGCAGGTTGCCGGAAACAGCTTTATGCACATTCAGTCCATAGCTGCCATTTTTCAAGGCTTAAAATGTCCCATTCACTCGACTAAATTAATCAAACAACCTATTCAGTTGAAAGCTGTTCTCCACCACCAGCAACCGCCACCACAGGGGCTTTTAGGAGCTTTTTTAGAGCCGCACTCTTTTCTCATCTGTAAATTCATTGAGCCTCAGTGGTTCAGTCTCTTCAGCAGCGTCAACGGAGGACACTGTATTATTCAACGCTCAAATGGCTCTCAAATGCAACTGAGCTCGGCTGCTTTGGGAAACACGTCAGCTGACATAATAAGTTTGCGTTGCAGCTTTTTTTCACAACTTATCTGGGAAATGTTTAAATTGTTGTCCTGGAATCATTTGATGAATATAATTAGCCATTCAATTAAACTGATTTTCACGTTATTAGTTTCCTCTAATTTCCCTCTCACTAGACTGATAATTGGACTGAACCATAGCACAGAATCCTCTTTTATTCTGTCCTATTTCATATCTAAACAAACCAATTCTCCCCGTCTGGGATTCAAAAGGGCGGTTGGCACAACTCTTGTTTCCATCCTGTTCATTCGTCAACATGCGTGAAAGTCCCATATCTCCTATGTCTTTTGATTGATATTCATATATTCTCCCAGGTTTTGTCCGGCCCACATGCTTGTCTTATGGATGATTATGGATGAACGCTTTTGTTATATGAAGAGCTGTTTCAGTATCCTGGGTCAGTCCTTTCAAATGGAAAACAGGTTTTCATCTTTGATGAACTTATGAGGGCTCTTGACAGGTCCTGGTGGGGACCAGAGCAGCCGAGCCCCCCCCCCCCCCCCCCCGAACTCCTCTTAGTCCACCTCTATATTCACTTTCCCCTTCTGTTTCTCTGTCTCTGCTCGATGTCCTTGTAGTTACAGTGTGTGAAAGTCTTCTGTTTCTGATTAAACGTACAGGTCTGTATCTTTGTGGCATCTGATGTCGACATAAATAATTCATTTTCATTAACAAATATGGAAGGTGTGGAGTAGATGAGCTGGCAGCCTCTTCATCAAATTTTTAATGATGCATATTTAAACTCTGCCATGCGGATTATTTGTGTTGTCGGGCATCATTTGAGAGGGGACAAACGGATATGAAAGTTTAATGTCCGGAGAACTTGATCTGTCCTCTCCGCTGTGCGATATTACCTCTGTAAGAAAAAAAAAAAGTGATGCCATGTTCAGCACAGTCTGACCTCCACGAGTGTGTGAGGGTAGGTGTGTGTGTGTTGGTCTACAGAGATAAGAGACAAATACAGATAAAAATAGGATTTGGTCTGGTATGAGGTAACGCACTGCCTAACCTTCAAATATCTTCAGGTCTGTGAAACTAGAAAATACATTTTAAGAAAAAAAAAAAATGTCTTCCCAGAGTTGAGGAGGGTTTTGTCATTTCAAAATGCAGCTTTTTCACCAAGTGAAAACCAAGGCGGAAAGTGGAAAGTGACAACTTCTACAGCCTGATATTTCTGCTGTTAGTCTGTCATTCAGCAGTTTGGCTTTTCATGCACGTCAAACAAGCACTCCAGGACATCTGTCGCCTCTCATACGAACCAGACATCGGGTTTATTTATGCGCCGTAACACCTCATGCTCTTTTTATGAATCCTGACTTGAGAGCGGCCATGACAAAGATGCATTTCCACGCTTTAACGGGAAGGATGCTCCAAGAAGTGCTGCGAGGCGGTGAGTGGCTGGCTGAGACGTGCTCTGCAGACCGTTGATCTTGATTTCGCTCCCCCTTTTTTTTTTACACTCCCTGAACCTGGTATGTGAAAGTGAAGCGGAGAGATTGTAGACTTTTAAAGTGGCCTTCTCCAGCAGGATTCACATGGTAATTAGGTCAGGGCACAGTGAGGAAAAACAAAGCTGTCCGCCGGCACAGAGAGCTGAAAACATACTGCGTTTTTGTTAAGATGTTTCAAGGAGAGCGGAGAGACACACACAGAGAGATGCTTCCCGAAAGTGCCTCTATATATATTCCGAACACTGCGACCACGTTGGAGAGTCTGTTGCTCTCTGTTATGTAAATGTAATACAAGACTTGAAATCACAGTTTCAGGAGCTGTGACTTGTGGTGGCAGCCTCAGCTTCAATATTCACCGTGGTCTTTATACCCAGAGTACAAAGCACTGCTGCCTTGTCACCTGAGCATGATTATGCCGTCCCACAGCTCTGACATAAATGTTGCCATTTTCCATTCACACGCTCTCCCAAGCCAGATTGAGGTCCTGCGCCTTGGTGCTCCTCATTTGATTTCAAACGAAATCCCTCCACAGCTATTTGTCGGCTTGTGTAGAAACATGCAAATTTTGGCTTTTTTTTTTGTAGGGTTTGACTTGAGCGCTTTTCATTTTACTGTCAGCCACAAACTGTAGCTCGACAGACACATGTTCACTCTAACAGCACCCTGATGAGACTCTGCTTTGAGCCTTTTAGGTGATGAGAACATGCAGTTGTGATAGCCAGACAGTTTGAGCCGTCAGCAGAGGGAAGGCCAGCGGTCTGCGTGGTGCAGTCTGAGCCGGTGGGTGGAAATGAATAATTCCACAATGTCCGTCTGGGTCCCCTCGGCCCTCCCAGGATCTCATTGTTTCTGAATGCAGAGTGCACTTGGCTCAACCTTCGCTCGCAGTGTCTGTCTGTTTGTAACCTGGCCCTCTCTGCGCCTCAACACACAACCTCGCCGTCTGTGAAATCTGATCCAGCTGCAGCGTCTCCGTACTCTGTCTGCAGCCCTGCTAATTAATGCTTGATGCGACCCAACAGACTCAATTTGTCTCTGGAACATTATCATCATTGTTTGCCCTCCCCTTTCCTGTGTTGTTATTACCGTACCTTTACCAATAGAGTAAATAGAGATGAAAAGGGCAAGCAGGCTGTCAAGCAGAGGCACACGGAGCAGAGAAAAATGTTCCACCGAATATGTCATTTTTCCCGGTCTTAAATATAGTCTATGATTATGTGATGTCAATTATCAGTTTATCATTTCTGGTATTTATCTTGCAACAGTGTGAAACATTGTTGTTTCCAGCTTCTTACATGTGAGGAATTGCTGCTTTTCTTTGCCTTATATAATTGTAAATTGAATGTGCTTAAACCAATCAGACAGAACAAGCAATTTGGAAATGTCGCTGTCTTTTGAGTGGGAGCTTGTGATGGACAATTTTCACTATTTTCAGAGATTTTACAAACTGAATGATTAGTTAATGAATTTGAAAAAAAAAACAAGCCATTGCCAGAAATCAATTTGTCGCCGCTCTGGTTTAGTGTTGTAAAATTCTCAAACTTGAAAATCGTCATGAAAATATGTTTTTATGCCGCGTTTCCTCCTCCGTTGGTCATTTGAAGGACAGCTTTTAAACTGAAGGTGTTTGCCTTACAGCGTCAGACTATTCAGTATTTTCCTTCTTTTCACACATTCTCATTGTTAACCCTCTTGGTGTTAGATGAGGTGTATGTGTGTGTGCTGTGTGCAAGCATGTGCTCATACTCACTTGTGCGCATGCGTGCATGTCTGAGCAATTTGATTTTTCTCTTTGTATGCGTGCAAAGCGGACGTGAAGGCATGTGCCTTTTCTCTCCCGTCCCTCCTCTGTTCAGCCCCGGCAAGGTCTGAGCAGGGCGAGAATAAAAGGGGCGCAAGAGGAGGAGAAAGTGCTCCCACAGTTGATTTGGCCATTGTGGGGGGAGGAACACTATTCCCATTGATGCTCTGGACGCATGGCTGAAACCCCCAGAAGCTTTAGGAAGGGAGCTTATTCAAGGCTTGATGTGACCCGGAGGACTGGGTTGGAAGATGGGTGTTGAGCCCATTGTGGGACGGTGGGAACATTGTCCCCGCTCCGCTGCTTTAATACCACTCTGAACCACTGGCTCTGTGAGCTGGATGGGCTCTCAGGTTGTCCGATTTTGCTTTACAAGACACTGGAGAGGTCTCTTATGTTAGAGGTCTCATGAATTTTTAAAGTCCTCATCGGAGATCTGAGAAACACTTTCCTGGAGGCTCCCATCAGAGAATCCATTATGATTTTTAATTTAATTGAACTATTTAGTAGAGTTGAGCCAGGCCAATATAATATCAATATCCACTTATGAGAGTTGACATTCTCTCGAATTCTGTAATATTGTGCAATAGTTTTATGTTGTGCTTTCCTGGCAGGAGTGAGTCAAGTCTGTGAAATTCCATGTCTGTCCTCACTGAAGACACTGAGTCATTTATAGCGTGATGTTGTTATATCACCACAAAAACTCTTGGGTCAGTCAACATTGGGTTCTCATGTCCCTGGACGCAACCCTTCCCTCAAACTCAGCTAATTAGCTTTAATTGTATAACTTGACCAGACTTTAAACATAGAGGCTGCAGATCAAAATGCTCATACAGGTAATTTTGGAAAGTAGCCTACTCACAACAAGACGTGAGTGATTATTTCATTTCTGTTTATTTGACATGACTCACAAAGTGTAATGCAACTACAAGTGTCTCTTCCTGTTTAATCATCATATCCCTATCATTGCTTCAATACTTATGTTTTTCTTTTTCAAATTTGAACACAGTCCCTCATTTGGCTTTATGATGTTCATGATGTCTAACAAGTTGTTGCAAAAATCTTCCAGAGCTGCTTAGTTGCATTGAGATGTATTCACTGCGAAGGCCACAGCATAGGAATGATCGATTTCATACTTGCTCTGTACAGAAGAGTCTGCATTCGCCACCCTTCTCCACTCATTTATTCCAGGTTTTCATTTAATTTGTCACCCAGTGATGCAGAAATCTGAGAACTTAGACGAAAAGAAATAGATTCATATTAATGTTCTGTGATAAATTGGGAGGCAAAGTGAAGACTGTGCACATTCTCTCAAACCTGACACGAATAAAATGATTGATGGTGGTACTTTGAAACACATGTCTTTAATGTTTTGTATATTTCTATCCTATGCACT
The DNA here is from genome assembly GCA_037975185.1 of Centropyge bicolor. Taxonomy (NCBI): domain Eukaryota; kingdom Metazoa; phylum Chordata; class Actinopteri; family Pomacanthidae; genus Centropyge; species Centropyge bicolor. Next base: position 724,778 of record JBBMOC010000075.1, read on the forward strand.
GTAATCATTCAAGAGATAATGTTCCACAAATAAACTACTGCACAAAAAGCACAAGTGTTGTTAAGCACCTTCACCAAAGCCGTGAGCCCTTGGCATTCCTCTCAAGGATCTCTGGGTCTCAGGTATTTTACTTTGAAAAGCCCCATTGTCCGCTGCTTTAAGAAACCCTCCTAATGGAAGAAGGCTCATTTTTACCCTGCCGTACCTTCTAAAATGGTAGTAGCTCTTCCAAATGGAGTCACAGGGTGCGAGCTTGACTCCTTTCTCGAGTCTGTGCTCGGTGAAGGTTTGCAGTAAGCCCTCCAAACAAGGCCTAGTGATAGACTCCTGTGGTCTTTATTTAGCCATGTATTTACACAGTGACAGGAAAAAAAAAGTGACTCCATAACATGTTTTACTAATGTTTCCGCTGTGTTTGAGATTGTTTGCCAGTGTAAGAGACATATCATGATTCAGCCATCTCGACAATACCAGCGGGTCTGGAGGCTATTAGTTAAAGTAGATCCGAGCGCCTCCTGTGTTTACCTAAACCTTTTTATTAGCTTTGGTTTGTTTCCAGCATCACACTTTGATTAACTGCCCCTAGTAGGTCGTATAGGCGACTCATTAGAGCACACGGAACACGCATCTCCACTGGTCAGCGCTCTGTTGCTTGCGCCTGTTTGTTTGCATATCCACGCGTTCGTGTCCATGTATGCATATGTGTTTTCTATATTTGCAGTAATGGCCAGGGAATCAGCAGTTTGCAATTGGCTGGCAGCTGGTCTCCACTTTCACTGTTGCCCGCAACCATCGCCGTAGCACGTGTAATTGGACAACCACATGTCAGGCTGCGATTTGCAGTATGAGCCTAATGATTCTGCAGCGCTAAATATGATGAGAGCAGTTGTCCTGTTGTTGGATGTTGGCTGCATGGGAATGTAATGTAATGGCTAAATTCACTGGAGAGTGAGTAGTAACTGCAGAGAGAAAACGCTGTCTGGTTCAGTCACTGTTGTTTTCATGTTCTCCTGGACCTGTGATAGGATTTGCCCCAGCTTTTCTTTTGACCTATCCTATCCCATCCCATCCCATCCTGTTCTATCCTATCCTATCCCATCCTATCCCATCCCATCCTATCCTATCCTATCCTATCCTATCCTATCCCATCCCATCCCATCCTATTCTATCCTATCCTATCCTATTCTATTCTATTCTATTCTATTCTATTCTATCCTATCCTATCCCATCCTATTCTATTCTATTCTATTCTATCCTATTCTATCCTATCCCATCCTATTCTATTCTATTCTATTCTATTCTATTCTATCCCATCCCATCCTATTCTATCCTATCCCATCCTCTTCTATTCTGTCCTATCCAATCCCATCCTATCCCTTTCTATCGTATTCTATTCTGTTATTCAACTCTCAGGTGAATCTTGATATTAATAAATGCAAAGAGAACTCATTGGTACATAGTATTTTCTTCCTTGTGTCAATCCCGATCAATTATTGTATAATCTCTTAAAGATTATGAACTTCTTTGCTGAAATCATTGCTTATATACTTATGTCTTTGGTGGTTGTAGCTCATCTCAGTTTAATCCTATTGGATTTACTCCTTAACATTGGGATCTGAGTAAATTAAGATCAGTAAAAGATTCACAATGATGAATTTGGTTTGTTATGCAGCATTATTTTGCAGTGATCTGTAGTAATAAAATAAAAGGATGTGACCGTTGCCTTTATTTTGTGTTAGTAAAACAAACTATTCCATGGCACATTTCACTGCAAAATCCAAAGCAGTCTTCATTATTCCCCGTCACATCTTGCTCCCGACACAAGAGCGTGACTGCATTATTTAGGTGTCACCTTACAGTAAACAGCAGAGCAGAGGATGCATCACAAGTAGTCTGTGAACTACTGAGGAACACAGCATAGACGGGTCCGGTGGCACGTGGAGCAGCTGGAGAATCCAATGCACTGCAACACACACACATATACCAAGTAAAGTTTCTAAAGGTTTCTTTATCATGTTGTTAATCTTTTAGTTTTTCTCCCTCTGTTAGAATCCAGAGCCTCCAAATGTTTTTAATGCTGCACGTATTATTACCGTCCCTGACCCAAAGCCTGCGTGTTAGATAATTACATATCTCCTCAGCTGCCAAACTGAAATCTGAAAGGCCTTTTGTAACCTGATCTGATCATCTATTCACTACGCTCTAAATTCTATACCCTCATGGTGAGACACGCCATCAGCCAGGCTTGATAATATCATCCTTTATGTGTCATTTATAGTTCTTCCATCTTTTCAATCCAGTGACGATTCCTCCCCACAATCTGCTTTAAAATGCCTCTGGTCAACTTTCTGTGGAAAATCAGCGTTCGGATTTTGTGTGTGCGCGCCCCAGACGCGACGTGGTTCTGAATTGAGGAATGAGTGACAAAGGGAAGCAATAACAGAGACCACACACTCTTTTGTGTGGCAGCTATAGGCCCTTTTCACATCTCAGACGCCAAAAAACATCTCAGCATTCTCTCCGAGAACCACACCGGGCTATTATTCAGTGTCTGTGTTTGATAGCTTTTGCTATTTGACCTGGGTAGCAATGAGCACCTCTCTGTACTCCAACTTAACCTGCCAGGCGTTCAGGAGAAATTATTCCACTCCAATCTTTTGACCTTTTTGTTTGGCTCTTGCCAGAAATCTCTTGGTCTGAAGCCGACCGGCTGGAGTTTTTCTGCACCAAAGCGGCTGATTTGTGATTCATGTTGTGTGTGAGCTTAAGGCTCGTTTCTGTAGTTGAGGCATGCACGGGGTGGGTGAGGCGTGGGGTGGGGGGGTTGGTGGTGTTGCAAGAGTAGCTTTAATCAGGAGCTCATTAGCTAACTGGTGCTGAACATGGTGAACATATACGAGCGCATGTCTATGAAATGAGCGTAAACACTTTGAGTGTAGACTCTTCAGAATACGACCCAAGTCCTCATTTGATGTTTGACACGAGGATCAGCTGCAGTTTACATCAAGAGGTGGCTCTGTCTCTCACAGTCTAACAAACAGGGGTGTGACAATTGACAAATGTTTAAGTCTGATGCATATCAGTTTGACCTTCTCAAGCTTCTACAATCATTCAATCAATGTATTTTTGGGCCCCAGCAGCTTGACAGCACCGCTGGGTTTGGTTGGTAGTTGGCTCTGGTTACTAGGTGATAGCAGCGGCTCTTGGTGGGGGCAGGAGGGGTCCGCTTCAGACCAAGGCAGACAGAGAAAGAGAAGGGTGTGACAGTGATTAATGTCCTGGCAGGAACACAGACAGTGGACTCGCAGGACCCCGTCCTCGCCATCAGAGTGTTAAGAAGCATGCCGGCCTTCAACCAACATGCCGTCTCTCAGGCGGCGAGAACGGGCAGAAGTTTAATCACAATCATCTGAATTATTTATTTGTACAAAAATCTATTACTTTTTTCCGACTTGGTGGATGAAAGCCGGAGTAAATTGAAATGTTGGATTAAGCCGAGAAGGAAATGAGATTCACCTGTGTGTCTCCTAAAATCAATCCTCGCTATCTGGCTGATTAATGGAAAAACATTTGTCTCAGCGTCCCCCCCCCCACTCCGTCTGCTTGCTCGCCTCTTATTTTGAAACATCAAACAAGCCGAGGTGGCCTTTTCCCGGCGGCGTGGGGGGAGAGTCACATGGCGCTGCGGGTACGGCGCAGCCTGTTAACAAGGAAGTGAAGTGATGGAAGACCAGAGGCTGAATGTCTGTATGATAGAGATAAGTGGCCAGCTGTGCTTCCTTGCTCCAGCATCTCCCCTAACATGAAACACTCCAGAAGTCTGGATGTGCGTTAAAGGAGCTGTGATGGGAAGCTTTAGAAAACATCACGTATTGCATTATATGGAGTCTGCTCCTCCTAACATCCACACACCTTATTCTCCCTTCATGTTGGACACGCTCCTCTATAAAGAATTCATGTCAAAGCCTTGAACATAGAGGCGCTACCTGGTCCTCTTTCATGCCCCCCCACCCCCCCACTCCGTCCATGTCCTCGTGTCCGTTTTAGCCCAGCAAATTTCCTCGTACAATGCTTGCTGACAATACAGGCATTCTTATCTCTTCACCTGCATCTCCAGGTCCATTAGAGCTCCTTTTGAGGATCTCGGTCTGGGGTTTTTCGCACTTCGCCGCACTCCCCCTCCCCTGACCCTGCGCTCCCCCTCGACGCTGCGGCTGAAAGAAGCCTCTGTGGAGTTGCTCTAATGTAAAGTATGCGTGTGAGCTCCACGGTTAAAGCTGAAAAAAGGACTCTTCTCCCGCCTCTTCGGTGACCTCTGCACCTGGCACGCCCCTCACCCTCCGCCCCCGCCCGACACCTTCAAACACACTTTGCTCCCCGTGACTCGACCCTCTTCCCCTCCCACCTCACGTCGATAGCGGCTCAACCTGTGCAACGCTGGTGCGAGATGTAGTAAAGACGTGATGAATGAGCTCCAGACATACTCGCATTCCTTTGTGTAGCCTATTCATTCAACCACAGGAGGTAACATTACCTTGTCATTTTTTTCCCCCCTCACCTGTCTGCATGCTTCACCTGACCTCAGTGGAGTAAATGCCCGGGCCTGTTATCATATTTCTGTTTATAAAACGCTGAAGGACCACAGGTGGTTTGGACAGAAAAGAAGCGGAGCACTTTCTCTGGCGATGTGTAAATCAGCCGCTGGATGTTTGATGGCAGAGTAAATGTCTGCCCCCGCTCGCAGCAGATTGCTTTTGCTAGTCTTGGCCAGCAGCCCCATTCATCACCAACCACGATAGCAGCTTTAGTCGAGCCTTTTTTAAACTGAGGCTGAGGTCCCAATAGCGGCCCTGAATGTGGAGTGTTTCTCAAAAATGACAAATATATTGATGTTTTAAAAAAAAGATCTGGACACAGCGCACGGTGTGTCGGGAACGCCCGCAGAATTTGTGAATTCATTTTCAATAGTCGCTTTTAATATAATCAGTAATATGACAAAAAAGTGATTCAGTTCTGTTTTTTTGCATTTGTCATTTTCAACACCAGGGAAGACTGATCTGTATTACTCATAGCAAAATAATAAGAGCTGAAAGGCCCACTTTTGGAGTGTGGCCCACACTTCACAGCCTTCCTCCAGCGAGTGGAGAAAGTTCAGGTGAGTGTGGAACTTCAGTCGAGAGACGACGAGAGAAGACACGTGTTTTACGTGTGAGAAAGATCTGAAGGATTAATTGGCTGAAAATAAGCTTGTTAGACGGACATGAAAAACCTGAGCATGAGCTCCAACTTTATCCTTTTCGAGATGAAAAAACCCTCAGAGATAAAAAGGGACTCATCAAATGTATCACAGTTAATTTGACCAACAGCAAAATGGGATGCTGAGTAGCATTTTGCCACTTTATCTGAAGGCCTGACCCAACCACAGAGGATGGATGAAATTTTCATAGATCTTGTTTTACTGAAAACGACAACACACACACACACACACACACACACACACACACACACACATACACATAAGCCTCATAAATTTCCACCTTATAGAAGTCATGGGAAATGTAAGCAAGCAGCTGTCTATTTACACATCCAGCAAAGCATCATATTCATTCTGTCCAGCTGATGAATTTAAGTTCAATGTTTGCTCTCCTTTTAGCTCTGGTTCAACTCCTGAGAAAAATATCTGCCTGTTCACCAGCATGTCTCTAACAGTGTGCGTGTGTGTGTGTGTGTGTGTGTGTGTGTGTGTGCTGTCTGCTGCTGAGCAGGTCGTGGACCGTGGCTTTATCTGAGCCTGTTTGCTGTAAACAAGGCTGATGAGCGTGCTGAAACCATGAAACTATACATTATGTTCAGTAAGTCAAAACAATGGCGTAAATGAGGCTTAAAAGCTCCATAGGGCTGGACTCTGTTCACTCTGAGTGTAGTGATTAGGCTGACATGGCTGTCTTCAGGGATGATAAATAAAGAAATGAATACAGTATGAGTTTCCACTGTTGCGGCGCCTGATGTGTCCCCTGTCCTTCTAATGCAGTGGCTCAGTGTCCACAGATATGACCTTGTCTCTTAGCTGCCTCTCTGTGCTAAATCCAATTTACTTGAAATCGCAAGGCTTTATTTACCTTGTTCACCAACAGCGCGGCGGGTTGCTCTGTTCATAAACACCTGGCTGGTTGAACAAGCTGGACGATGAAGGTAGATGGATGAGTTGTCGTGGTGACGTCACCGCAGCAGCTCTAGCAATTACCGCGGGGTCAGAGCGGCAGATGTGCGTGTTATTTAGACACTGGCTGCTCTCTCATTTGCCGCCTCTCTCTCTCTCTCGGTTTCGCTTCTCGTTTCGGCTCCAGTGAGTTATGACGCCCTTAGGGAGCGGCGAGCAGACAACAGGAGAGAAGTACTCTTCTCACAGTTCTCTCTCAAACACTTGTTCGGGCAACTTTTAGGTTGCAGACTCGGGCGCTGAAAGTTTCACAGGCTGAAGACTTTGACTGAAGGTCAGGGGCTCAGACAGCAGGCTGGCACAGCTCAAAGACTGTTATTACATGCAGATGTCTCAGTTTATGTGTGCAGGGACCTCTGGCTGCCCCCCGACCCTGCTCCCTCCTGTTGTATATTAATTAGAAAGGAACAAAACTGCAGTTGATTTGCATGAAAATATCAAAAATGTTGTTTGCATGCCATTCTTCATTTATTGTATGTATGTTGCTTAGATTTGACAGTTCTCATAATTATGTACTTTGTGTTTTCCTTTTCATAAATGATACATGGGCAAAAGTATGTGGACGCTCAAACCAAGAATTTGACAGTTGAATAGTACATCCATATGTGATTGTTGAACATGTCTTCTGAGAAGACTTATTGTTGAACCTGGCTGCAGGAATTTGCTTCTATTCAAGAACATCAGTGGGGTCCAACACGGATGTTTAGGTGACAAGGTCTGGCTCGCAGTCAGCATTCCAGCTCATCCCAAAGGTGTTGGATGGGGGTGAGGTCAAGTCCCTGAGTAGACCAGTTAAAGTCCTTCCACACCGAACTAGAAAACCATTTGTTTGTGGACTTGGCTTTGTGCCCAGAAGCATTATCATGTTGAAACAGGAAAGGGGCTTCCCTAAAGTGTTGCCACATATTTGGAAGGATATTGTATGAAGCAGCATTGCATTCTGATTTGGAGCGAGCCCAGGCTATGAATAACAGAAAGAATAAAAAAAAGTGCTGTGGACTTCAGTGGAAGTAGGAACTATTTTCTCTCATAGTCGCCTCTTTTAGCTGTGCTCAGAGACCCTTGTGACCGTCCTGCATCTCCCACAGTAACCCTCCGCGGCCACCCTCGATGCTCCTTGCCGCTCCGACAGCGTGCCACTGCTGGCATGACGCCCAGACACCCTTGGCAATTTACAAACCTGCGGCGATGGCGGCCGTGCCCACGCGTCTTTGACTTTGCTGAAGATGGGCTCCTATTCATTAAGGTGGCACAAATGACAGAGGGCCGCTTGTATGCTGCGGTGAGAGGGGTAAACAAGACATAAAACACGCGGCTGTTGGTCGGGGACAGCCAATTTGTAGTGGTTAGACGGGGTTTAACTTCAGGTGTCCTCTCGCTGTCCCCCTCTTTTTCTCTCCGTCTCCCTGATTGTCTCTCTCCCGTGTTGTGATTTGTTCTGGTATAAAAAGGTAACCTGCCGGCGATGTAAATGAGTGTTTTCCAGTGGCTGCATATCTCTGTGAGAGATTTATGTTAGCGGGGAGTCGGCAGTGTGTCTTCATTTCTTTGTTCTTTCATGAGCGATATGCCTTAGATTCTATATTTTTATAATCTTCAGCAGGTAATGCGCTTGGAATCTTGGATCTTCTTGGAGATTGAAGTTTGAACTTTTTGTTTTTTCTTCTAATTTCCATCAGCCTTTCTGCGCTCTGCAGGTGTTGCCAACATAATATAACAGCTATTATACTTCATTATTCTGTTTGCACAGCAACTCGCTTGTTCTATGAATTCTGACAGCCATTTATGGTATCAGTGGTTTTATGAGATTTTCAGAGAATGTACATGTCGTAACAGTCCAGCTGTTATCAGAATCAAAGCAACATTTCTGCTGCACTTCCAGAGGAAACAATTCACTTAATAGACACATAGACAGACAAACAGGTGGTCGGTTACTTCTTTGTTCTTTTCCTTTTGTAGTTTCACATTTTTTGAATATTAATTATCTTGTGATTTTCTTAATTTTGATTTATGAACTTTAATCATTGTTTGTGGTTATCCGATATTTTACATAGAGATATACAATCCCTGTCTCCAAAACAGTTGGGACATAAAACATAATAAACAAAGTGTGATACTTAGCTAATCCTTTTGACATATACTCAACTGAAAATATGTATTGTTTGACGTCATCAGCTTCGATGATTTGTGTAAATATCTGCTTATTCTGAATTTGATGGCGGCAACATGTTTCAGACAAGTTGGGACAGGAGCAACAAAAGACTGTGAAAGTTGTGGACTGATCCAAAAACACCTGTTTGGATCATTCCACAGGTAAACAGGTTCATTGGTAACAGGTGATAGTATCATGATTGGGTATGAAAGCTTCATCCTGGAAAGAGAGGTTCAACATTTCAGGAACACTTCAGAAAACCGTTGCCAGTAAACACAGCTTGTTTGTGAAAGATTGCTTCTGCTTTTAATTGACCTTTTACACAACAGCTCAACTGTTTTGGAAGCAGGGTTGTATGTTAAACTGATGTTTCAGTGGTGAGTACATTAACTTTTGTCAGTTTATATACTTGTTTGTTAAATCCTTTTTAATTTTTTAAATTTAGGCCCCACTCTTTGCATTTGGTCTTCCAGCTTGTTTATGTAAGCAATAAAGTACCACAAGGTATCTTGATATAGAAATAATAGTTACATTACTACAGAGAAACTCTGTTTAATTGACCAGCTGTTTTAGAGTTTGTAGTCACTTTAACTCACAGTAAACTCCAGCTTGCCTCTGTTTCACTGCTGCGAAATAACGTAGTATCTAACAGAGGATTTCCATCATCAGTTGAAATTAATCGCTGGAACATATTTAAGTTTTCTGTCCATATTCAATATGAATTGATTACTAAGCAATGGTTCATAATAAGACAGATGAACAATAATTTGATTAGCATTTTACAGCAACATATCCCATTCATCTCAGTCTCAGAATTGCTGTCAAAGCCTCTTGAGAGATAGTTAACAAAATAATCAATCTTTTATCTAATCTTCAACTTTTCAGAATGACTGACAGAAGCCAGCTGAATGAACTTGGAATTAGAATAAAAACATCTCTCTGTATTGCATGAAGTAAAAACATATACCTCTGTGAGCAGATATGGTTCCATCATTTGCAAGCAGTGTACTTTTAAATCAGCATTAATAACCTCAATGGCGACTTTGTGATGACTGAGGCTGCTAAGTTCGCTGATGCACCAGAATGACCTCGCAGCTATGAAATATTCTGAAACGAAATGACCTGGCCTGGATCCAACGCCGTGGCCCTGCCTCTGCTGACAACAGCCATTTGATACTGAGGACAGAGGACAGGACGAGTCCTCTGTGCTACTCTATACGTGTGCGGCTGTTTGTGTGTTTCTGACACTCCCTGTGATCTAGTGCGGCGGCTCTGGCCTCCAGGGACACCCAGACAGCAGGCTGGCACGGGAACGTGAGGAAGACTAAAAAGACTCAAGCCACCTCGAGCCATCCTCCTCTTCGTCCGATGCCACTCCTCTGTTTTGTCTTTCCTCTCTTTCTGTGCCAGAGTCACATGTAGCACAGGTGGACCATTTCAAAGCCAGGGCTATGAGAAAAGAATCGAAGACGTGCAAAAGAGTGAGAAGACATTTTTTTGGCTGATGATAAAAGCATTACTTTCCAGCCAATCAGACGTATCTGTAAGCACCACTGTTGGATTGATTCAGAATTTGTACTCTGGAGCTTTTTTGTAATGGATGTTGTGGCTGTGAGGCTTGAGTGTTTTTTGGTGTTTGAGCTCAGTAGAGTGCAGATCTTTGCCAGGTGTGTCTGGGGTAATGATGAGTGCATATCAGTTATATCTGCAGATCGGGTCGGCCGGGTCTAAAAAAATTTACATTCTGATTAATAGCGGGTGTGTTGTGGGTAGGTGCACAGCGGCGTATCTTCATTCATTATTGAAATATCCTGACACACGGACAGAATCGGTCAGGATCTAATGTTAATTAATGCTCTGTGTTCTTCTCCACATCCAAAAGGTCACACATACAGTCCAAGCTGAGACAGTGACACTGTTGGGAGTAAAGCAGCCGCCTGCTGATAAGTCCTGAGCTTCATCAGAACTGACTAGAAACGTATTTCAGAAACTAAAAGTTAATTTTCCTCTGGGAAGTTTCATCTATCTTGTCATGTTTATAACTGCAGTTTTTTTTAGTTTTCATGCCAAAATGCACCAGGATATTTACTGCAGTGACATTACTGCGCGCATGGAAACGTTTAACTCTGCTGACTGTAATCATTAAAGTAGATTCTGTGAGAAAACTTTTACATCAGTACAACACACAATAAATAAATCATCCGGAAAGCTTTGCTGATGACAGAGTTTAAAAAGCAATATAACCCACAGGGATCAGTAGGTGGAGGGAGACGTCCACGCTCGTGTCAGTCTCTAAATTAGAGAAAATAATTTGGATGGGTGGAGGATGGATGATTTATGCATTCATGCAGATTCAGATGATGTCAGAGTGGATCACATCACTACTGCGAGGTGTGTCTGGGGGCGAGCTGATGCACTTGTTGATCACTTAAGCCCCCCCACCGGCCTTTTTAAAGGAGTGAGGATTCAGCAGTCAATGGAGGCATAAAACAGAGCAGTCAATAAATGAGGTTTGTCACAAATTGTGAATCACCGCAATCACAAGAGGTTGTTGAGCACACAGTCATAAATGTGCACAAAAAATATTAGCCTGATTGGTCTGATAGTATGAGGGATTAGCTGCGGGTACACAGATACACACACACGCACACACTCAGAACTAAATGCATGATCCCCTCCAGGCTTTTCGCCTGGCGGAGATAATAAATTGCTGTATTTTTATGGGCTCTCTTGCTGACTGAGTCAAACCCATTTCAGGCTTACTGTTTTTTCTATAAATGATTTACAACACCACATTAATTGTGCTGCACCTATCAAGATTAAGAGCACATCATCCTTTCTCCACACTTGTTTGTGGCTTAGGTTTTTACTGGAACGACACTTAATTCAATGGCTTCTATCTTAATTTCTTCATTCAGACTGCCCTGAAAATTTATTCTCTTTTTCTTTTTCAGCGGCTTAAATAGGGCTGGGTGGAAAGTTAAGTCAAGTAATTTATTGATATTGCCTAAAATCACAAATTTGCCTCAGAGGGCTTTACTATCTGTACAACACCCTCTATCCCTTAACCCTTTGATTTGGATGAGGAGATGAGTTTTTTTTATTCTAACACCAACTGAAATGTGTCAAATGTGAAATGTGCCCCAAGACTGGACAACTGTCAAGTACTGAAAGCTGCTCAGATTTGTAATCTTATTTCCTTTCTTATCGATCAGCTAGTTTTTAATTTCCATCAGAATTCTGACATATACTTATTTTAGGAAAAATTGCTCAGAAAGTTTGATTTGAGAATTTTTGCTTCATTGATTTAAAGAATCGAGTCGAGTGTCATTTTGAGATCATCTCTTCCATTTTAGTCCAGTTCCCTGTTGGCAAGTCCTGATTCATTACATTACATGACCTTTGTCGAAACTTCGCTGTTGTACGGGTGTAATGAAGAAACTGAAATGATACTCACCGCACGCAGTTGAAGCCATGAGATATTCATGAACGCTCATTGATTTAATATGTTAAGTAGCTGAGTTTGTGTCTCGTGTCCCAGAGAACCCAGGACTGGTTTTTGTGGGCTGCTGGATGCTGTCGAGTGAAATGAAGCAGAAATGAAATAAAGGTGTTGTTAAGGATGGATGGAACATTGGAGAGGTCTCATTGATGCCAGATTGAATCCCAGTCAAGCTTTGATCTGCTGCTTCGAGAGGCGAGCGCGGCTTGAATCAGGGCTTTGATTGGGTCATAGCGCTGTGCGGGGGAAACAGTCTTCCTTTGCTTTGGCTGATGAATCCTGAATTAATTAACAGTATGTATCACTTGCAAACTGCCTCGTGTTGACTTGCGCAGGTTGCGCTGAGGGCGCCTTACGTTTATTTAAGGTGTTGTCAGAAGTAAGCTAATTACGTGACGTTGGCTCGAGCATTTCTTCTGGGTGAGTTGGAAATCAGTTGGAGGCAGACTTCCAGATTAAGAATGCACGCTGATACCCGTGCACATACACATTCAGACAGTGTAACACGCTTTAGTGCTTCCTTTTATTCCCCCCCTCAGGCCATGCTCTCTTTGAACCCAAATTAATAGCCTCCTTTACTGCGTCACATATAATTTGAACCTGTCTCTCCGTTCTGCAATTCAATCTTAATTGCTAAGTACTTCCATTTCAAGAGTTGTTAAGCAAACGGTGCGTATGACTGATGAGTCTGTGGCAGTAAACACCGAATTACTTAATCAAACGCTCTCTCTATCTCCCTGTTGCCTTTCAGAAAGTCAGGAAGTCTCTGCTGTTGTCCCGGGAGAGGAGTTGGATAAAAGACAGGGGCATTGTAACCTGCCACTTTCTTTACTTTAGTTATATCCTCACCCCAGGATGATGAATGGGGGCATCACTCCTGCACTTTAAAAGATGGATTGGGAGCTTGATTCCCAGTCACTCGTATGTTAAATGGTCTAATTCCCGCTGTCTCCTGCACCTCTCCTTGTCACACTCTCAAAATGTATCTCTGTCATTTTATTCTCTCCTATTTACCGTGTATCATCCCTATCATCAGAAGCTGCTTTTTAATTCCTGACATCTCTCATTTTGCAGCTCTCTCGTGGCGCTCTTATCGTTCCTCGCTTGATGTCTCTCTCTTACAAATTTTCTGCTCTTCGCCGAGCTGCTTTTTTCAATTTTTTGGCTCTTTCAGCCTCGGCTCCAGGTGGAATTTCCATTGATTAAAACCAGACGTGGCCCGCGCTCCTGTGTTCACCTGACCAAGGCAGGCTCAGGAAGATGAATCACTCGCAGTCCTTTTCTATCAGTTTACTCTCTTCTCACATCCATCCCTCTCTGCTGGCTGTCGACTACAAAATGAAATGAGCCACAGACTGATTGTGTGTAGGTTTAGGAGACAATAAGATGGTGAGCTTTTTTTTTTTTGTTGCTGTCAAGTTTAGTGTTTGGATACAGGGTTTGGTTGGGGTAACCATTGGTGCTTGAGATCTTTCCAGTTTGGGTCAGTCTTAGAAGAGTTTTAGTAAATGAATAATAAAAAGTTTGAGTGTTTGATGTTCACAGCCTTGAACAGTGGATCTTGAATTTTTTTTTTAGCTTGGTCCTTTGCAGAACACGCCACTTGTAATCAGCTTAGATTCATAGCAGTCAGAATGGATTCCAGTGGTGAGGGCAAAAGGGCAAGGACAAAAAACCCCTCATCAATCCACCTCTTCACCACTGCCATCCATACAATCAATATTTTAATCCTGGTTTGCCAATAAGTCACTCATATGCCCACAATTTGCTACTTCCGGCAGAGTTTCTAAGCAACAGAGGTTGTGAAGAAAGTTTTTGGAACATGCTGAACACACTCATAGTTCCTCCAAGGCATAGTACACCATGTCCATGTTGCACCATTGGGCCTTCATGGCTCCAATGAGTGTTTGGAACATGATGAAGATATGGATCAACAAGGTAGAAGTGAATTATGCTGCAGGAGTGGTTTGAGACGTTTTATGGACACTTCGACATGTTTTGACCATTTTTTCACCATGACACACGGTCACCCTGACTCTTTGACTGCTGTGAATGGCAGCCTCCGCAAAGGAGCAAGCCACAGTCATATCAGAGGCACCTTTCAAGCCGACAGGAACGAAATGTTTGATGTTCAAAAGGAAAAAAACAAACCCTAATAATACAAAAGTGTTGGTACTTTCAGTCTGGGTGTGTTTTTAATGGTTTGACCAAGGCCCTTTAGTTCCAGTAAAGGGAATCGGAATGGTACAACATACAGTGGTTACAAAGATAATAGTGTGCTTCCAGTTTTGTGGCAGCAGTTTGGGGACAGTCCTTTTCTTTTTCAATGTTTCAGACTCCCAACACACACATTCAGGCCTGAATGACTGAAACCAGAAGAGAGGAATCACATAGTGCATGAGTGGGTAATGTTGTCTTGTCCACATACTTTTGAGCATGTAGTGTAGATTCTTGGGGGATTATTGAAGTCCCAAGACATCATCGATTAAAAGGTCAGGCCTCATGTTTGGCCCATCCCTGACAGGGTTAATTCTAATTCCTAATATGTGGCCATACTGGGGGTTTTCTCACACTAGGAGCAGGGGCTGTGTTTCAAAAAAGGCAAGGCTGAAAGCTGTGTTAGCTTAATGCACATAATACATTAGGCTGATGGAAACATTTCACTCAATTTTCTAAACGTAATTTACATAGTGGAGGGTATAAAAGCATATGAGCAGCGCAGCTTCGGCGGCTCAAAAGGCTACTGATTGCCATAATACAGCTGATTTCCCTCTCTGTTTGAATTCGCTTTGATGCAGCTGCAGAGAAAGAGAACAGGAAAGAGAATTCTTGTTTTAGTTCAGTGTAAGGCTTCTTCAGGCAATCTCTCCCCAAAGGTGTGCTTTCCTCTGGATTTGCGTGGTGCTGCAATGCGCCCTTCCCCTCTCGTCCCCCTCGTTTCCTCCTCCTCATCGCCCACTCTCTTTCTTTTCTTCCTCAGTCGGTCGGGGTGATACTTACTGCCGCTTTGCTCGTCTCAGCTCACTCCTTCCCTTGATGGCGTCTGACCAACAGAGAAAAGACAAAGAGAGTTATCCTTTCTCTTCTTCGCTCTCGGAGCCGGTGTCCTTCGGCTTAATAAATAATTCCTTCCCCCCCAGACCTTCCTTATCCTCAGGGCCCTACGTCTCAGAGGCCGGTGTCTGCC
Source organism: Centropyge bicolor (assembly GCA_037975185.1). Taxonomy (NCBI): domain Eukaryota; kingdom Metazoa; phylum Chordata; class Actinopteri; family Pomacanthidae; genus Centropyge; species Centropyge bicolor. The sequence goes on from JBBMOC010000075.1 coordinate 739,839, forward strand.
GGAGTAAATATGCATGCGAGCGGCAGGTGCAAATGGTTTTTTACTCCTTTCAATGCCACGTAGAGTTCGCCCTCCTAAGAAAGAAGTAACCACTTCATGAAAGAATCAGGTCTGTCTCTCTATGTTTCTGAGTGTAGCTGCTCTCCACCCACAAAGTCGGGGGGATTTAGCCGGATCGTATTGCTGCGCATGTTTTAATGATGCCGCCGCTGTCAGAGTTTTCCTCTGTCGAGATGTGAGGTGGAAGAAAAGTGAGAGGGAAACGGAGATCAAATGTTTGGGATAATGAGGGACGGAGGGTTTGAGTGCGCGCTGTTGGGGATCTTCTCACAAAGCTCGGGTAGGAAGATTCAAGTTTCAGGATTAGAGATGGAGGCCACATGGTGTACACTGCGGAGGAGCCAACTCTGACTCTCGAATGAATAGTGTGCATCTGTGTGAACTGACCTGGTTCATTGACTTGACTGCTGTGATCTAAGGCTTGTGGTTCACAGCATTTCATCGAGTCTGTTTCCAGTATTGAATTTATTATCGAATCCAACTACTCTCAAATCCGGCACTGAAATTATTGAGATCAGCTACTGCTGGGGTTCAAAAACATTTGATTGAATCCTGTATTGAATCAAATTAGTTCTTGCTTTGAACATTTGCTGTTAAGTGAAAAATATCTAAAACGATGTAGCGCTCGAAGCAGTTCAGCATATTTGATGAAGCTTTGATGAAACCAAGTTCTTGGTTGTATCCACATGGTTGAGTGCACTTATTGTAGTGAACCCAATTTGCCTTTACTTTTTGTAAAGGTTACACAGTTCTAGAATTTCATTTAGCAGACGCTTTCATCCAAATCAACATATATTCACGTGCTGATGGAACAGCCATCTGGGCCAACTTCGGGTTCAGTATCTTGCCCAAGGACACTTCGATACATAGACTGCAGGGGTCAGGGATGAACCACCAACCTTACGATTGAGTGGACAGCCGCTCTACCTCCTGAGCTAAGAATTAAAATGTAAAGATCTCCAAAGAAATGTGGCCTTGCTTTGTCAGATATAGTAACCTTAGTTAAATGACCTGCATGTTTAATACTATCCAATGTGCTACTGAAAATACAGTTAAGATGAAAGACTTGATAAGAGGTTTGACTAAGAGCTTAACAAATTTGGATATTTTACCAAACTGGAACTGAATCCAAAATGGAGCTGCCTTTCTCAACCCAAACCTTGTGATTTTTGTTGTGTCTGTGTTGTTCATGTAAAATCAAGAAAAGAAACGCAATAATGATTAATTGTCCATCAGCAATTGTGAGGATTAGACATTTTGAAATACTGCTTTTTCAACGATGTTCAGTTCCAGTTTGTTTTTCATTCTCCTGCAGTTCATGACCAAGCCTGACTGTACCATTATGTAAATTTGTGCTGAAGAATATGCCGTTTGAATGTAAAGCAGAACGTGAGTTTAAGTGCAGTCACTCATTCAAACAGCACTCAGGAGTCGCATCGTGTTTGCTTTTTTAGCTAATTAGGGTTAAAGCACACAGAGGCAGAATGAGCTCTGCCAATTACTGCAACAGCGAAACACAACATGATGGTTTTAGTGTTTGAACCAACTTGATAAATATGTTGTGTGGCACACTTCAGCAGCCTCACAATGAGATCCAATGGCGTGGCCTGACCACAGCAGTGTATCACACGTTCTTCACGTTTGTGTCAAGTGCTGTGAAATGGATCCAGGTCTCGTTCTGCCAGTTTGGCAAGACCAGCGCAGCCATTTGGCTGCTGCACAATTTGGACTTGCCGATCAATATTCAGCTCGATAAGTATAATGTTGGTCTGAAGCTGAGGTCGCTGCTGCCGGCTGCCCGCAGACAATTCTATCCCCTCGCCGCGCACTTCGCATCCGCGCGAGCACGACGAAACGATCAAGTGGAGTTTGCAGACGCATGCGCGTGAGCAGCTTTTTCCCGAAAAGCAAGTGCTTGAGGATACAGACACAGAGAAGTGGAGAGAAGACAGATACACACATATACTGTAAAATGTTCCATCAAACACACATACAAACACCCAGTAGTGGAACCACATTCACTCCAGACTAATCAACAGCCCGGGGACCACAGGAAGACTCTGCTGGAAAGACTTTGGAGCACAGCAAACACCTGGTCCAAGGGAGTAAATGCACTCACACAAGCCTTTGCACACACAGACACACAGCAGGACTGTAGTGCCGGTGCTGCGGAAACAGCACAGAACGAGTTTAAAACGGAACGTCCAACACGCTGCAGGTCTTTTGTACCTTCCTCCCTCTGATGTCTGGAATGCTACTTTCAAGGCCTCTCTTCTCTTAATCCACTTCTTTGTCGCATTGTTCGCCGTAACTGAATTCTAAATGAGTCGCAATCAAATTTTATAGAACTGTTTCATAACATTAAATAAACCAAATCCTGCTCGGGGTGGAAATGAGTCCGGGATAAACGCATTACAAAACATCTTTTGAAATTTTCAGCAAATAAGTAGGAATGTAAGACCTATAATATAAAAGCAAAGAGCAGAATTGAATCAGGATTGACTATGGTGTGTTTTGAAGACTGCCGTGTGTTGGTTCACAATCATATTAGTGGTAATACAAGATATAGAAAGCTAAATAAAAAAAGTCAGATTATTGGCATAATAAACTCTTCGATTTTATAGTGAAATTATATATTATTATATATATTAATTATTTTTGCATTATAAGAGTGTTTAAACGAAATAAACAGGATGCAAAATTTTAGGATATGACTGCACTGATATCGATGAAATATGTAAACCTGGATATGTCTTTGTCTCATAAAGGCTAATGGCACAACATAAGAACAAGCAGCTCAGTAAATCAATATATTTAGTCTAATTTCTTATCATCACTGTTGGAACTTTTGAAAGAAGTTCTCCTCTGTTCCAGCTACGTTAGTCCACAGACTCATCCTCAGTGAAGAGATGAGGGAATAATAAGGAGATTGAACGACAGCAGACATTTTGACTTTTTAAAATCCAGGTGCATTAACGTTAATGGCGGCTCAGGTGCATCTAGGCGACCCAGTAAAATCTGCCAGTGAATCATGTCCAAAACCAGTACCCTGGAACCGGCATGACTTAATGAAAAGCAGCCATAATTAATGTAGTGTTTACACACGTGCCCTTTCAGCTGTTAATTATCAAACAGGCTGTAGTTTGCTATTCAGCTAGACAGGAGACAAGTGGGCAGATGTTACTGTTGCGCCGCTAAAGGTAAGGGAAACTGAAAATGTGTAAAAACAGAGTTCATAGAGATAAAGTGAAAAAAAAAAACTGACACTATGAAAGTTTTTGGAGCTTGTTTGTCAAAAGTTGTGTATTTAGTTAGTCCAGCCCCCTTAGCTACCTGCTAGGCTCTGCTAGCAAAGGGCTAGTGGCAGGTTAAAGGGTATTTAGCTGTAGCGTGCCATGCTAGCTTAGCTACCATGTGCTAACAGCTGCATTCAATGACCTGTTCTTACAACTGTTGTATATTCTGTCTTTATTTTTGTTTTTAATCACTTATAATAGTTCACAATTGCAATGGTGATAGTATTTATTTAGTATTCATATTGTTCATTTTCGGAGACCTGGCTTTAGTAGTTTTTCTAATATTAACTTAAGTATCGTCCAATTAAGTGATTAATCTTCAGAACAATCAGTTTCAAACCAAACAATAATCTGTTTGTTTCTTTGATAAATTCAACATTTGAGTCAAAACTACACGATCAAGTCACTAAATGCCATACTGTGTAGCTATAATACTGATTTTGCCTGCTTTTGTATCACCAACTATTGTGAACATTGTACATGATTAACATTCAGTATCTCACCCAGCCCTGGTGGAATATAGTCTGTTTGAAGTGATGTCAAGTTTCTGAGGACTGTTGCATTTAAATAGTGTAGTTAGCTCTCCATCACTTCTCTAAGCCGGCCGGTCAGCCGTGCCGTTTGCAGTGTTATGTCTTAGAGGCTCCGGGCTTCTTTAATGGTGCCACTTAATTACGACCCACTTGAGCTTAGTGGGCAATCAGATAGAAACACATAGACATGACACAATGAAATTGGTTTTTATGAAGATGGAAGAACAGGAACACACATATTTATATAACACTGATGTTGTATACGTGGAGGTGTGGATGTGTGGGTGCATTGACACAAACAGCCACCCCGGCCTGATTTACATTACTGATGCTTTTATTCCCTCTGTAGTCTTTAGACTCAGAGCTCGTTTACATTTTTGCTGTCTTTGCCATTTGTCACCGCTCTTGCAATAACACAAGTCACCTCTCCACTAACCTGGAGAATTTGTTGCTGAGAACAGAGGGTCAGAGGTCACGCCGTATATAAACAGGTGTCAAGTGCTATGATGGAAAGCCAAGGACATATGAAACTGGGCTGGAAACCCGGTCAGGCTGCCGCCGCCACCGCCGCTGTGGAGGCCTACGAGGACGGAGCAGAATAACAAGGGTAATGGATGACTTGGCCTGTCAACGTGATGCCATGGTTTCAGGTGGTGCAAGTTAAACCGCCTCGTCTGTAAGAGACGACCTTTTGGAAAGCAGCTTGTATGCGTGTATGTATGTGCAGCCTCTTGGATGTACTATATTATTTAACCAGTGTAATTGCCACTGTCTCACTCCCTCTCACTCTATGTCTTTCAAGCCCAATTGATTTTAGTTATTTTGTTTAACATAGCATGCATAGAAAGATTTACACTTTTTCCATTTGTCCTGTTGTTTTTTTCCTCTGTTTCTCCTTATCTGAATCAGGGTCGAACAGAAGAAGGTGTCACATGTTGTTAAGATTGTAAAGTCCTTTGAGACAAACCAGTGACCATGTGCATGAAACTGACCTGACTTAACGTATCAGATTGCGATGTAAGCCATGTAAAGTGTCACGGGTTGAAAGATCAGTACGGCAGATGATGAACTGCATTACAAAATATCTGGTATTTCTTAAAACGTGCAAAGAAAAGAGCAACAAAGTATGTATTTGTAAGAAACATCCATTTGCATGTGTTGTGTTTGCTACTATTATTGAGCTGAGACTTCCGCTTTGTACAAACCTGATAAGACGTTCAGCAGTTGAAATTGGTTCACTTTCAGATTCTGGGTCTGCGAGACGAAATAATCAGGCAACATTTTATGGGCAACAGTGGAGCATTGTGATTTTTTCACACTTGTGATTCATGCTTCTGAACGACTTCTTCTTCATATCAACCCCATCTGAGGCTCATATTGTAGCACTTAGATCCTTTCAGCATATCTAACTGATGGTCATTACTGGCATCACAAAATGCTGCCACACACTGAACTTTCATAACTATTAGTTATTTGCAGCTTTTCTGCCTCTCCTCACAAAAGACAGGTAGTTAGCTAATGTCAGGGAAGCTTTGTTGTTGAGTGCTGGGTAGTCTTCAATGTCTTTTTGTGTAATAGCAATTTCTGTCATTACATTTCTTTGCAGATAATAGCGTCTAAGTCGAATATCACATTGTAAATGGAGCCTCACCTCTTGTCATGTTTCCTGTCAGCCTGTGTGTTCTCTCGGAGACAGCTCCTAGACGGGATGCTTCTCTGTTTGTTTTTGTTCTGTTTGCTTTTGTCTGAATTTGTCCTTAGGCTGTGAACTGTAAAGATTCAGTCTAAGTGTTCAGGGAGTTTTGTTTTTCCCCGTGCTGGAGCTTAATAGTTTAAATGGAGGTCATTGTTTTTCAGATTTGTTGACAGAATGGGATTGTCCTTTTCTGTATTCTGATCAGTGCTGGATAATGGCACATCTCTGCCCTGAACGCATTGTTTGTCATGTTCTCTCAACAGTTTCTTACAGAACTCTGTGGACAGGGTTTTAAAATGTACGGTGTCTTACTTGCTAAATTCTTGGACCCAGGGGATAGACTGATTCAAATGTTGTCTGCCATTTTCTGAACAAAATATGTACAAAGGTTTTGTGACACAAAAAGTACAACTGGAACCATGTATTGAAGGGACAATACTATCAGCCATGGTGGCTTATTGAGACTATACTAACCTGTTGGTGTGGTGTTGTGTCAGTGTGCAAAGGTATGAGAGTTATTCAGTATTAACAACATCATATGGTTTGTCTGGCAGACTCATTGTTAATTCTACTCGATGTGAGTGTAGAGAGAGAAGCCCTGTCTGCTCTTCTTCTCTGTGACTCATTACCTGGTGAAAACGTGCTGTGTTTGCGACATTTCAGACCTAAATAATTACCCAAATAATGCATTTTGAGCACATACATGTGAAGTGTATTGACACGCATACCTGATCGAAAATCAGCATTCTGTTTATTTCTGAAGCAAAACTGAAGACAGCAGCATTTCACCCAGCTGTGTTGACAGGCATCACTTATAAACACTCAACAAACATTACTTTATATTTAGTTCCAGTCAGGCTCCATGTTTGTGTTTTTTGGTGATGGAGCTACAATTCTGTGTGCATACATATTGTGGATTGTGTCAAAATCATACTTTTTGGTCTGATTCATATGCGCTACCTTGGCTCAGGTGAGGATCTCCTGCTGTTTGGATCGAATACACCTGGGAGCCTGTGTTGCATGTCACCTCGTCTCAGTTCCCATTGCGGCTGTCAAGTGTCACATGTATGTGCTTTGGTAGGAAGCAGCGTGAAATTCCCTAATATATGAGAGATGCTGTTGCTCAATGGATAATGTCATTTTGTCACATGTTCGTAAGTATATTTATGTAACAGTGGATAACAGAAATGTGCAATGATTTCAGTATTATTCTGCAGTTGTAGAGTGTATAATATTACAAAACATCTATCTCAGGCTAAAGATCTCATTAGTGTTGGTTGCTCAGTTAATTGATCAGTGAATTGACAGACATTGCTCCTGTAAGTGGAACACTATTGTCCTTTTCATCATGAACTTGCACTGTACACAGCCATTCGAACTGCAGCCACACAAAGCTGAGCCACTAATATGAATGGTGATTGGGAAGAGAATTCAGTTCAGTGACAATCGTCCTCATTGGTGTAGTAACAGAAGACTACATTGGCAATATTAGACGTTTCTATGACTCTGCAACAGAGTATTGAGAGATTTTTTTTGGAGTCCCGCTGGCTCAGTTTATATCATGCAGTGTGTCCTTGTTAAGTAAAAAACAGGATGTGCTGTGTTAGACTTTGGGTGGCTTTAGAAAAAGTAGTTTATTTAGCCACAGCACCCTGCTACAGTCTGATGCAAACTGGAAAGCTGCAGGCAGTAATTCGCTCCTAATTGGACATATTTCCTTTACTGCCCGGAAAGAGGGATAAGGAGGAACTGCACAAGTATACTCTGTGTGTGTGTGTGTGTTTGTGTATATGTGTGTCAGAGAGAGGGAGAGAGAGCTAGAGAGAGCGAGAAAGATAAACTCCATGAGTTGTTGAGTTTTGATCTCCTGCTGTCTCGCAACTCGCCTCTTCACCTACATCCCGCTAAGTCTTCATTAAACTGTCTGATTCAGTTACCAGTAAGTGGAGCTTAATGAGGAGAATTTGATTTTCACTGCTGGATCCGATGGCGACCGTTGATAACCACTTCTTCGGGACAGAAATGAGGGAGATGCACTGCAGCGAGCCGCAGAAGTTTTTGACAGACCAAAGAGAAAGTTGCAGATTGGAGCACAAGAGTGTGAGCGCAACCTCCTGACTGCTTTGTCCGGCTCATGCTGTTATTAGAAGGGCTGGCGGGTAGAGCATCTCACGGTGCACACACACACACACACACACACACACACACACACACACACACACACAATGCCGCATACACAGAACATTCAAGGATTAAATCTAGATAATTATTATTATTACTGTTATAATACTAAATGGAGAGACATAGTGACTATTCTAATTATTACTATAAACAGTGTATTTGTTGTGTGCTTTGTTCAATTTCAGGATGAAGAGTTAGATTAATGTTAGGGATAAGCAAATTGTGGTTATGGTCAGGGTTAGGGTAGGTCTGTAGGAAATGAATGTAAGTCAATGTAATGTCCTCTGAAGTGACGAAAACCTGACTGTGTGCTTGTGTGTGTGTGAATTCACCGTGAGAGAGAGGAATAGAGACATAATTCAAGAATAACATCAAAAAAGAAAAACTGAATAAAACTCCCGTCGACTTTTCGGCTCCGCTGTTAAATATCAGAACATGGCGATGTCTCTTGCCTTTCAAACTAGATTCACAGCAGCTCTGATGATTTCCATCTCTAACATTTAAACTTTAACTGAAACCTGGTTGTGAGGATGTTCTGTGGAACAAAAAATAAATAAAAAATTCTGGGGAAGATTGAGATTGTGTGTTTTTACAGAGCTTTTTCACGGCAGACATTTCGACTTGTCGTGGCAGGGAAAGCACAGGTGAAACAAATTTCTTTAACAATGCCTCAGCTCCATTAAATGTCTCAGTAAAGCCCTGACAGTGAGCCAGCACAACACCAGGACCCTGGGACTGGCTCACCCACGTGGACTGCAAACTTTACTAATGTTATCAATTACCCCTGGTCTTTTCCTGCTGTGACAAGCTACACTGTCTGCAGTGAAAAGGCTTTATTAGCTACACTAGTAAACTCGAGGCATATTAAAGCCAGCCAGCTGGTTAGTCAGTTAGTTGGTCAGGACTGATTGAAGTGTGTCAACAACTGTTGGATTCATTCCCATTAACTTTAGTGCAGGCATTCATGGTTGTAAGATGATGAATCCTAGTGACTTTTAGTGACTTTTTCCACCATGAGGTTTACATTTTTGGCTTTGGGTGTCTGAACAGTGATTGAAGAGATTGCGTGGAATTTGGTTCAGACATTCTACTTTGGTTTATGACCAGGCCCCTGCTGCTGCCGACCTTCCTAACTACTTGTGCTTTGTGCTAATTAGCAAAATGTTATCACACTACCACAGTAAACTAAGATAGTGGACATGATGAACATGGCTTTTAATCATCAGCATATTTGCATTATTAACCTTTAGCTCAATGCACTGCTGTGCAATAAAATGTCACAGAGCTGCTAATGTAGCTGTAGGTTGTGTTGGCCTAATCATCAGGCTCAACTGCCATCTTGCTTTTGCTTCGTAAGCTGTGTTTTTAATAGCTTTTTACAGTTTGGCAGAGGTTGTTATTTTGGTATCAGAAGTGAATGTCATACTATTCGCGAGCAGCCTTAATTGTAATTTCAGCAGAGTGAGTTTGGCAGTCAATCATTCACTAAGTTTTAGAATTCAAATGACAAATGTCCCATTTTAATATCAAATTAAATGACATGTATCCATTGAGCTTTTAACAGTGAGAGTCACTTGAGTTTGTCTTTTTGCTTGCAGTACTTCCTATGTAACTCTTCATTATGAAAATTCAAATTGCACCAACAAAACTTGTTAATTTCTAAATAACTCCCATGTTCTCCTGTAAAATCATAATTATATAAACGCTCTAAATAATCTCATCACACATTAAAGGAAATGAGGCATTTGTGTTTGAAAGTGACTTAATGTTTGGGGTTCTCCCTGAAACCTCTTGGTCATGATCCATCTAACTGCCAATAAGCTGCATGTTTGCAGGATTTAAGGACTTGTTGCTCTGACAGACGTTCCAGATAAGTTTTAAATCAAGTTATTTTACTCATATGTCCACGTAAGAAGAACTGGACCCTGGCATTTATTCTGGTGATATCCGTTGTTTACAACTTTTTATCTGTGTTATGTTTATCGAACCACTTCTCTATATTACGCTGAACGTCTCATGCTTGTCAGCTGGTCAATACAATTTTACTGAATTTGACCAGGGTTGAGTCGTCCCAGACTTTGTTTGTCTGACTGTCTGGTCTACAGGCATCACTTCAAAAGATTGTGTTGTGTGTGTTTTTGTGTGTGTCTGAATAAGAGTAAGACTATAGGTCACAGACTAAGCAGTTTATGAGAATTCTTCCCCCTCACTTGTTGCAGTGAATAAAGCCCGATCCCACACTGACATCGGAGATTATGGGGACTTTTTTTTGTTTGAGCGGACACTTCCCGCTGCTCAGCGCTAAATTCTCAGCTTAGCTCCATAGAAAATCCCCTTTACTGCATTTGTCTACCTGTCTTTGTGGCTGTTCAAAGCTGGAGAATCTGCCTGAAGAACTTTGAACTGGATTTTAATTTGATAATCGATTGACTGATGGAGTAAAAATATTCTGTGGTTCCTGCTTTGCAAAGTCAAGAATTTTCTTTGTTTTATATCATTGTAAATGGACTTGAATTCATTTTTGGAGTCTTTGTCTGACAAAAATTTGCAATTTGAAGATGACACCTTGAATTTTGGGAACTTCTGATGGACATTTTTAACAGACATTTTTTAATTGGCACATGTATTTGTTTCATGCTAAAAAATAACTAATGCTGTAGTTGTTTCTTTGTCAAGTTCTGCTTTTATGCTAATAAGTAGCAGCATTCACAGTTAGTTGTACTGCACGTCTCTAAGCAGAAGTGATCAGATGTGAAGAATCGATCTGACTTTTATTCATTATTGCTCCTCTGTGTTGAAGTGAGGGAAACAGCAGCCATATTACGGTGGTTGACGCCACAAGAAGGATGGCAGGTCTGAGCTGCTCTTTCACGTTGCCTTAGAAACCAAGCAGGGCTATTTGTTCCAATTTGCTCTGCGGCGTCGAGATCAAAAAGCTTGGGACCCAAAGTGCTCTCTGGATATTAGCATCTGTGTTTGATTCGACACAATTAGGCATCCGTTCGCCTCATTTACATCCATATTGTTAATTTACAGTTGACGATATTTGGGCTGTATTTTCTAATCAATACAAGGCCTCTTATGTTATTTGGAGTTCAGGCTTTTATGTGTTTGAACTGTATTGAACTTTGTGGTTTGTTATTGTCCAGTCAGGCCTTCACTGGATGTAAAGGCATCTTGCAGGTCCCTCTTTTGCTCCGGCCCCCCAACCCCATGAAGTCTGCGTTTAAATGCCATTCCTGCTCCGCCTTCTCCGCTCCATTGATAAGTTGGCGGTTTGTTTACGAGAGCGCCAGCACTTCTTTGTGGCTCTGCACTCTGCTTATGAGAAGGAGGCGAGCAGCCAGTGAAAGACTCACCCCTCCCCCTCCTCTCTCTCTCTCTCTCTCTTCCTCTAGAAGAAGTTTGAAAAGGACAGACGAACCTCTCAGCCCCCTCCCCACACCCCAGTGATGCTTAGCTGGTGAGTACACTTTCATCTTTTTTTTTGCTCCAAACTTTTCAGGCCACTTTCTTGCATTGCTTCGATTCATTCCTGCACCTTTTAGCTGCTCTGTATTTGCTCCACAACTTAGTTTGGAGTTTTTTTTTTTGCTTTGTGCTCACTTTTGCTGGCAAAGTCCTCTCTGGTCTTGTGGCTGTCTGTATGATGAGGGATTGCTATTATTCCTTTTCTCTCATTCTCACTTTCTTTAAATTTCCTTCTTCCCTCCCCACAAAAACTATGTGGCCTCGGTAGTAAAGGTAAGGAGGCCTTTTTTTGGTGAAAACCCTTTATTCTGATTGAGTGAAGTGATTTGAAAAGCAGCAGCGAGAGTATGGCAGTGGAGGCGGAAGAGGGGAGGATAAGCAGGAGAGGTAGGAGGACGGGTTGAGGGGCTTTATACAGGCTGCTAATGGACAAGTTTTACCTCTCCCCCTCTCTCTCCCTCTCTCTCCCCCTCTCTCCCTCTCTCTCTCTGAATGTGAATCACTCCAGCGCAGACAGCCTTGAGCCTAAGTGACAGTGTATGGTGAAATAGTTGTTCAGATGAGATGTGACATGAGTCCACAATCATCTTGTGACATCATCTCCGCCACATCAGACTGGTCACTTCTCAGTGCATTTGCAAGTCCGCTATTAGTTTGAGTATTACAACAGTAAGAAATTACATCATCATCATTAATTATTACCTCCCTCAACACCTGGGGTTTCTTTTTTTTCTTCTTCCATATTTCAGACATTTTAGACTGCATGCAACAAAGGTGCATAACTGAACCCAAAAGCTGTGACCAAAGTTGTGATTACATGGTCAGCATCTTCAACCCATTCACCAGAACATTCCATCATTTTTTTCTTACCAGTTTTACCTAGAAATCTGCATTTGACTATCAATTACCTCATGAGAGTGTTATGGCTTTTTGGGTAGCCGTTAATGAGAAGCATCTAAATTCTGCAGACATAATCAGTCTGTGACTCCAGTCTGGTTTTCACAGTAATCAAGCCCTGCTTTGTTTGCATTGAAATGGCAGGATTAAGACTTTAGTGTATTAATAGATCATACACATTCTGTTATCTTCCTTCAGGCATAATTAGAGATTATGTGAATTACCCATGAATATGAGAATACTGAGCCAACATATTGCTTGAAGCCATGTTGCTTTCTATTGTTGTTCAAAACATTTTTTTTTTGTAACTTGTCTCATGCCTGCTGATCAGTTAAAAAATAATTGTTCGTTCATGAATTGCAGCAGATTCAGATTACAAAAGAATGTTTTAAAGTGGATTCTCAGGGTTTGAAAACACACAAAGCCACCAAACTCCACAAACAACATAATCAAATGCGATCATCTCTTTTAATAACCTTTTGATTTATCTGCTGCACAGCATCGGTTGCCATCTGCCATCAGTTATTAGATTTACTGGCAAGAAGAAGAGAACCAGCTTTAACACAAAAATAAATGAAATCTCTTTCAGCTTCATCACCTGATCAAGAACCCGAAATAAATCCAGATCTAGTTCTTTTTGTGGTGAAGTGATGCTCAAGCTGAGAGTGAACATTTAGCTTCACTGCCAAAAACAAAAACCTTCCAGAGGAGAACAGGCCAGTTTATCATGAAAAGCCCAGAGCACTTCTGCCTCAGTCTCACCCTCTTCTCACTCCCTGTATTTAATATCCCTGAAGGCCAGCCCTGGCATTTGCTTACATTCTGTTGTGGTACTCCCCGTGCTTAGCACTCGCCTCCTTCTCACTTACTCTGCTGAATTCAATTTGTGGCCTAAATGTCTTTCCCTAATATGTGTCATTGGAGCAGAGCAGCGTTGCTCCCTCTCTGGTCGCTTTGAGGAAGCTCCTCTGTGTTTGTCTTGCTTCTCTCTGCTCCTCTGGGAGGAGATCAGGGGCTCCAGTCGTGGTTGGCATGTTGTCTCCTCCAGCACCGCTGTTGTTTGCTGATATTTAGTTCAGGATGACAATAAGCCGGAAGAAAACAAGCTCCTTTCAGGCCAATAAGAGAGAGAAGGGGTGGAGTGAGAGGGAGAGAGAGACCTAGAAAAAAAAAGGGGGACAGGGGACTCATCCCTGGATGGGGATTCTCTTTAAAGCTTTCTGTTTGTGGCCCCTAGGGCCGAATTAAGTGAGCGTCATTATCCCTGGCAAATTACCACGCTGCCTTTGTGGTCCAGCCATGGTACATTAGGGCGCCTTAAAACGTGGCCGAGCCGTACCCATTCAACTCACAAAGAGAGGGGCCGCTGGCAGATCCTTGGCCTGGCTCACAGAGAAGGCATTCACACCACATCGGGGGGATGGTGACGGTGATGGAGAGGGTCTTCTGAGATGAGTAAAAATCACTCGGGCCAAGGCCGGTGTGACACAGTCCTGCACCGCGTGCCAGCTGATGATGTCATCACTTGGCTTCATCTGGAGTTTGATCAGCCGAGGAAATCCTGGATCTGATAAGGAGACTCATGAATGTGGTTTCCATGCCAGCTCTGCAGACCTGCATGTATTCATCCATTAACCATACCAGGATTTGGATCCAGTCTTTCAATGGACTAATTGCTAATTAGCCATAGCAACAAATCATCGGCTCACTACAAATTAGGATGTTTTCCCTTCAACTTTTAAAATTTTCAGTTCCCTTGAGTAGACTACAGCAGCTGTCAGATCTTTGCTTCATCTTACCAAGTAAATTCTGGTGAATATCAAGTGTGTTCATCTGTATATAACCTGAGGGCAGCACACCAGCAGTCACATTCTCTCCTGCAGGTTTTTTATTTGCTTCAGATGCCACCAATGATTTGTGGCTATGATTTAGCATTGAATCAGTCACTCCTTTTGTTCTTTTTAAGTGCTTTTAAAAGCATTTTATATAAATTGAATATCTTTAGGTTCAGGATGTCACCTTGAGCTCTAGAAACTTGCTAGAAATAATAGTTTAATTGATATTGAAATTATCAATTCATAATCACTATCTCAGTCTTTATTATTCCACAATGTAATGCCATTACTTCAAACAAGCAGATGTTATAAATTTGAATTAATGTTTAATAACCAGAAATGACAGGAGTATTGTCAACCCTTTATTTTGTATATTCCTATGCAGACTACAGGTGGCTGTGGGACAGGAGGTAGAGTGGGTTGTCCTCTAATCACCCCACAATGCTCCCGATGGCCAGGCCCACACCTTGCATGGTGGCTGGCTGCTATCATTGTGTGAATAAGGGAATGAGAGTCAAATTGTGAACTGCTTCGGATAACACTTTCCATTTAGAAACTTGTGTAAGACTGATTAAAAGTTTTTGATGAACCCTCCAGCCTGTGCAATACAAAGTGCCCTACAATTTTCCACCATGTGTTGTATAGAATTAAACAGTGCATTAGAAATCATTCCTCTTGTTAATTTTCTCAATTGGCTGCCTGCTCCAAAACTCATTGAGAGCACAGGTCTTGCTTTAAGATGTAAAGTAACGAGCAGGTGTACAGCTCAAAGGAGGAAGAAAGAACAGGGTATTGTTTGACCTGGTCAGTGCTTCGGTGTTTCCTGGGCTCTTTTCAGATGATAGCATGAGCCATGGTGTCTTTTATCCCTTCAACCGCTGAGAGGAGGAATTCTCAAAAGTTGTAGGAGCCGATATGAGGAGGAAGAGCAGACACTGCAGGAGCTGGTGTGAAGGATTTCAGCCGTTGCAGGGTGCTTGCAACATATAAATGTCTGTCAGTTATGGATGGCATCCGCTACAAGCTGCGGTGGAAGTTTAGTCTTCGTTTCCAACATCAGTGGGTAGCTCAGACTCAATATAGAGCTATCACGGTTGATCCTCTGGGCCTGAAACGGTTGAATCAAGTTTCCGCCAAACGCCCATAAATTCAGAGTGCACCATGAGCTATAATGTCAAACTCTTCAAAGAAAACTAAATCAGAGGGCTGCTGACGGCACTGTAAAACTCCTAGTGTGTGAAATGTTTGTTCTTGGCATCTTGCCTTTATTTATCATCAAATCAACTGGAAGCTTTACCTTCACGATTGATGTCTCCTTCATTTTATTTCTCTTTCCGCAATAGGTGAGAAATTTCATTACTTTCCAACATTGTTTCCTGGTTTTATGAACTCAATCCCTCTGCTGAATGAAGGAAGGGAGGAGGCTTTTGTCCAGGGGCCGCGGTGGAAACCCGGAGCCCGTAAATCCTGCACTGATCTTTGGATCATTAAACTGTGAGCCCTGAGTCCTTTGGTTCTTTATCACCAGGTCTGGATCCCAGGCCATAATGGAGGCTAACTGGCTAATGATTAGCTGTCCTCTGCAGTTACTCCAGAGCTGGCTGCTGCTGCAGGTGCCTGTCTGAAGGCTATGAAAACATATAAATCTGCCTTCAAATAAGTTCTCTTTTTTATCTGTCCGATTTAATGTCTTAATCTTGGAAACTGCTCCTAGTTCTAAAGCTTAGTGTGGAATCTAAATGCTTGTGCATATGATTGTGTAAAGCGATGCTGATGTAAACTTGTGTTGATTTTTTTGCATTAAACCGCCCGCAGCCCTGACAAGTAGTAAAGCTATTCATTTAACTAGTCCACAATAGAAGGTGGAGTGGTTTGTGGTTTGTGTACATGTCCTTGTGAATTGGACAAACAGCATTTACCTCCTCTAATTGCCGCCGCTGAAGCGATTGCCTTGTCTCAAAACAGTCTCCAGGTTTATGGAGCTGAGAGGAAGATGATTGGCTCCTTGAAAATAAAGACTTAGAGGCAGTGTTTTGGATAATGATTGCCTTTTCTTATGCTGCTTCTTGCAAAATCCTTGATTACTTTTGGTTATTGTGGAACTATGCAGGCATGTGAATGGGACACATATTGGGCCTTGAAGCAATGACAGAAAATCGCAATGATCACAATCGCTCCACTCACCTAAGTTGACTTTGAATTTGAGTTTATAATGGCGAGCACGTACGACAACGGGCTGGACCACCACAGACCCGTCCAGCATAGAAACTGATCGGCACAGTCCAGTGCAGGATTTCATTTATTGATGGTAATGTCCTTGAATCAGGAGGTGGGAGGGTTTGCTATTAAAAAGAAGATTGTTGTGATATTGTGATATTAAAAAATTCTGTCCACTGCAGTTCAGTTTTTACATTTTACAGCAGCATTTCTTATGTTATTTATTCAGTTAACTGGGACACTTGGTTGGCTGTATGGTATTGGACATCTATAGCATGTCTGTCTGTCTTCGAAGAGGAACTCATCTGTTGCTCTTCCTGAGGTTGTTTTTAGGAAAGTTTTAACTCAAATCATTTTGTCAGGTCGTCATTTGTAGTACATATTGTAAAGTATGACTGTGGCTATATAAATACATTAAACTTGACTTTATTGGTCTCTGATGGGATGCAAACTCCAGTCTTTGGCATCAGGCTGACATGCAACACGCCCTTCACTTCGACACTCTTATCTCAGCCTCACAACATAAGTTGGCAATGAACGGAATTCCTAGGGATACCGGGCTGCTTTTCTAGAGCACAAAATGTGTCTTGTGTTGCTGAAAAGATTAATGAGCCTGTCTTAAACATGCTCCTGCTCTCATTTTCACTGTCAAAATTACTCTCTTCAGATATGTCTAGGAGAAAACAGCAGTCCAAGCTGATCAGTCACAGTTTGTTGGTCTCACTCACAGTATTCTTGTAGCTGTTGTAGCCTCGACTTTGGTCACATATGGAGGCCAGTTACCTGTATAAATCCAGCTTTAATGTGTTAACATCTCTGAAATCCTATTAGAAACCTCTGATTAATTTTGGGCTAAACCAGCCTCACCTGACAAAGCAGAACTGGACCGTCTCCGCTGTCAGATTTTTCACTCAGTGGGAAAACCACTTTGACTCTCTACAGCCGGTCGGCTGTGGGTTCCTGGCTGTAAACTTGCTGTTTGCTGCTTAATCATTCAGTAAGGATTAGTGGCACTGTGTGTTTTCTAATTATAGACCTGGACTGTGCACTCTCCTCCTCTGTGGGGTCAAATCTAGCCCACCAGGCCCTCAGCCAGCGGCTTACTCACGGCTGCACTCGACTGCTACTTTCACGCGTTTATTTCTGAGTCGTTAACTGGCCATCTTTTCATTGTTGCTCTTTATTTTTCTTTTTGTCACTCCGCGCTCTCTCTTCTGTCTGTCTGTTCTATCGTTGAGCTCCCGACAAAGACTTTTCATTTGGATAAAGTAAATCTCATTGAGGTAGCTGTCAAAATAAATCACTTGTTGTATCAAGGAGGAAACAAGGAAATGCCTGAAAGAAAAGGACACCAATTCTTTTTTTCTTTCCACACAATCAATCAGTTCCCTCTCACGTCTTTTCACGTCTTTTTATTCTTGGAGAACAATAGGTTTGATTAACCCCTCTGGGAAAGCTCATTATCCATTTCCATTACAAAGGTGTTTGTAAGACACTTGGATTTGAAACGCCTGAGCAAAAAAAAAAAAAAAAATCAATGATCAAAGGAATATATTGATGCCCATAGGCTCTGAAAGACAATAATAGAAAAATGATGGCTGCCAGTCTCAGCTTAAGCATCCGGTTTAACAACAGGCCAGATGTGTATCATGCATTGTTAATGTCAGTAATGTGTTTTTGATCACTGTGACTGCTTTGTGTCCAGTCTATGAACTGGGACGCTTGAAACAGAAGTGCAGATATGAGCTGACAGATGCAAAGTGTTTTTTGTTCTTTGCTGTAGTCTCCTCCGATGCCTACTGACATTAAAATGTTTTATTATGCCTTTCACTTCCTAGATGAAGTGAGCCGCAACAGTGAGGCTTGAATTATTAATTCATGAGTTTATTTTTATTATCAGAGCCCGTTAAGGCCTTTTGGGGGTTCCATTGTTAAGCCGAATCAATTTCACTTCTTCAAGGGACACCTAGGAAATGGTTCAATCCATTTTTAATCAAAGGACCTTATTAAGCTGGAGTTCAGATCAGATTAGTGTGTCTATTTTCCCAACAGTCATTTGACAAGCCTGTGATGTGGAACCGCATGGTGGTTATGAAGATAAGTGTATGTTCTCTGAAATATCCTCAGAATAATTTATTTACATCATGAAATGCGTTTTGATGGAAAAGATTTAATTAACACTCTGACATTTTGGGGAATATGCTTGTTTGCTGTTTTGATGGACACAGATGGCAGATTCGCACAATTTTGCCACGTTGGTTGTGTGCGTATGGGCATGTTCACATGTTAACACATTTATTTGCTGCAGACAGACCCTTGTGGACATGGGCAGATGACAAAGTTTACATTGCATGAACCCATAGTTCATGTAAGTATGTGTGTTTGAGTTGCTTATAGCTTAGTTTTATTTACTGGCATTGACATGTGATCTTGATGCATTGTCTGGACAATGACATCCAATCTATGGCCCTTTGCATTTACACCAGTGTTAATGAGTGTTCTCTTATCTCCTCTTTTGATCGTATCTCAATATGCAGATTAGTTTGGCATGGCTGGTAGATTTGTCCAGAAACATGGCGCATCCTAGATCAAGGCACAGATGTTACTTTTGCAAGGGAAGACTTGCAGCTGCTGTCACAACTTTTGCTGAAGTTAACCGGGGCTGGGCGCTGTGTGGATTTTATTTACAACGCCCTGAGATGCAATCACAACAAAAGCTTGACCACCTCCGGATGTGGTCTCACTGATCCCATAGTTGTCTGATCACAGTGTCCTGCATAAGCATACATAACATTACCATGCATTTTCCTCTACTTCATCCAGGTTTAAGATTCAACTCCAGAGCGTATATACAGGAGAGAGAGAGACTGGTGTGAATGCTAGCAAATGACAGAATTTGGATTTAAACTGTTAAAAGTAATTTAAAAGCCAATATTGAAAGCAAATAACTGAATGTGAATTTTTGATTTATATTAGCTGGACTGATTTGCATCCATTCATCCATCTGCCCATCCACCCAATGTCTACACCATCACATCCTGAGTGAGGGCATCTGGATTTGATTTCATTCCTCTCACCTAGTTATGCCACCTTTTGAAAAGATGCATTCATTTCAACACAAGAAACAGACGCACAAATACACAAAAGAGTCTTAATTGAAAAGGTTGACTAAATCAAACTTAACAGGCTGCATCAATTAGTTAACAGTTAGACTGGTAATTGGATCTCTGAGAATCTCTCTTTGAACAGGTGACTGATGGTCGTAGCTGGAGAATTGTTCATGTTGTTCCCCAGAAGATATCTGGGATGCTAAGATTCTGGCACATTATGAATCCATCCACACACGCCATTTGATGAAGATATCTGCACTGCAGCCTCCAATTTACAGCTCTGCTTGATCAGACTGCTCATTTACAGAACTAATGAGAAAATGAACAAAAATTAAGGAATCATTTGGTTGTTGTATTTCATCAAGGAAAGAAGCTGCATTTCTTTTTCCGCTGCCAGTGATTATATCACAACGACAACACAACAAGGTCTCTTCAGACGCGCAGCGAGGACGACAGCCCCCCTTTGGTATCATAAGCATAGCGTCGGAGGCATGTTGTGTAACGGGGCGGTAAACAATGCCACCAGTGATCAGACTTGTTTTCATTTTCATCACCAAATTTCCTGGCATAATGCCTGGGTCACGCATCAAGAAGGCCGTAACGAGAAATTGTGTTGCGAGACCACATAGCAATTAAAACAGGATACAAGATGTTTTTTTTCTAATTATATCACAATGGATTTAATTATAGCTGCGTGTTTTGCAAAGCAACAGTGTCGCAAAATAGCGTCAGGCTTGATCATCTGTCTTTTGTTTGTGACAGGATGTTCCCTCGCTCTCTGGACTGTAATCAGCGCTGGAAGAGACACTATGATATGGGAACCAAACACTGACACTCATTTGGAAGATATAGAGGAGTTTAAGAAAAGGAGCAAATGATCCGCCGCAGCCTTTTTTTTGTCCGTCTCCTTGTCTGATTCTAACGTGCAACTGTCTCAAAAGAATAAAAGTAATTTGCATTTAATGATCTTTTAAACGATAACTTAATGATCAGTAACTGCTGATGAGCTTTCTCGCAGAGGTCGTCGGCCCGTTCGCAGCGCTCATATTTCACAACGTTTGGATCCGTCATATGAAAAAAGTCTACTCCTGGGAAGCTTTTTCTTAAAGGCTGAACCTGTGAGAGTTCAAAAGCATTGTACTCTCTGACAGCTTACAGTGCTCCGGCAATCTTAAATCCCTCTCCCCAACACTTCCTCTCCCTCCTTCGCTTTCAGTCTGTGTGAGAACAGCAGGGTCTGACAGCCCCAAGCTGAACAGTGTGAAGTTTGTGAAATGGAAATGGCTTTGTGGTTACTCATAAATGTCTGACCGCTTTACCTATCTCTTCTGGTCTGTGTGTGTGTGTGTGTGTGTGAGAGAGAGAGATTATTTAGATATAGCTACATGTGTCCAGATTGTGAGATGGACCGCCTTTGTCTAAGAAGGCATCTCCACTGACAACTGGTGATCAGAGTTTGCTTCCCTGCTCTGTATGAAAATAACCAACCATCACTTCCACAGTATTTCTGCACAAGCGGCAGAATATTCCTCCCAGGACGGTGGAGGGCATGAGCCATTGTTACAGTAGACAAATGATGCCTTGTTTTCCTAGAGAGCCCATTACGTCCTGTATAGCCTCTATGTTGCAGATGCAAAAATGCCACAATCAGTGTTGCTGAAATCTTCCAGATGGGTGTCCAATTAAAGAAAAACATGCATCATTGACTGTAGAAACAGAACAAGTCCAGATGCTTCGGCAGAGGATGCGAGGGGTCACTGAGTGGGTTGAAGAGCATGAGAAAGGTGTGAATCACATGCTGTGGCTGGGAAAGTAAACACCAGTGGTAGATTTAGATTTTTTGTTCTCAACCAACATCGTCAAAACATCAAATGAGAAAAGATCTTTCGGAGGAATGGTGTTGAACCTTTCTGGTGTGTTAATGACATTTATGTTGGTTTTTCCTTTAATTTGTGACATGTCTGTGTATATTGGTGCAAAATCATGAACAGAAGTAGAGCACATGATAATAAATATGTTGAGGGTGGGCATCACAACATGACACCTGTTAGAGACACCCTCAAGTAATTTAGCTACAATTTACCTCTGCTACTACACGCTGCTTCATTTTCTCAGTCATTGTTGACAACATGTTTCCACTCAACGTGATACTAGGAATGTATGTATACATTCTGAGACTTCTGCAGCTTTTTCCTTTGCAATAACCAAGAATTCAAGCTGTGGTCAGCATGATGGAAAAAATTAGCACAATTGAAATGACATACATTTTTGATAGATCTTGGGTTGAGTAGTTCTTTGAGAAGAGGACAGAGGTGGTCCCGCGTGGTCGAGAAATGCCTACTGTAAGTGCTGTCTCCACACACAGCGTGTTTGTTCCCCTGAATCCCAGACCGTCCCCGACTACAGTTTGGCTTATTAGATTCTCAGCGTGTGTCGGCCGTGTTCACAGTCGTATTTTTAGCTGTCTAGTTGTCATTAGATCACATGAAATGAGTTTTCATGCACACAGGAACAAGACGTGTGTCTGTGTTGCAGGCCTTGTCAAATCCAGTGGAAAGTGCCAAACTGACACACAAGATCCAAAGTGATGATATAAATACATTTTTCTGCACTGACTGATTCTCATGTGCAAGTATGACAACCTATAAATTGATACATTACAAAAGTTTTCATTCATTTTGATTTCACTTTTATTTTTACAAATCCGAGCTGATTCATTAAGAAGCTTATTGACCTGAAGTTGGGATGGGAATGTGCCCTTGAGTGACAGACCAGAACTATGCTCGACAACAGAAAGTAGCACTGAGGAATTAAAGACAGATGAATGGAAAGACTTTCCAGAAGATGGAATCTCAACTGTAAATGCTGCATGCAGAGTGCAGAGTTTCATGTAAGATTTCAAGATTGGCTCACAGGGTAAATTAAACCAGAGTGGACAAAAACAATAATGTGCAAATTAGGTTGAATGAAAAAGAACAAATTCCTTCAGTAATATAAATGAAAACTGTAACTAGCAATGAATTATTTTTTGCATTTACAATGTGCTGAGTATGCATTTGATGCTGGTTATTTTATCAGTTTACGCCAGTGTTTTTTAAAGGCGATCATCTTTTCATTTGGACTTGTCTTCATATATCCAGTAGCTCCTCCAAGCTCCTCTTGTGACAAGCACAGCTCAGAAAATGCTTCTGCTAATAGGAAGTGAAAAGAAACACAGAGAGCAATGGAAATGAGCTGCTGATTATGCACCAGATCCCCTCCAACAAATAAAAAAAACGGTTAAACTTCATTGTTTTTTTGGCTGAAAGTGGTATTTTTAGAATCACTTTCACCTGTATTTTGAATTGATTTTTTCAATCTGAAATATTCTTAACTGAATATAATGAGCTAGTGTCTCGTTCAGCATTGTGGAGAAGCTGTGGGCGTGGGCGACTGGCTGGAAATGGGACGGATGCTTATTATATCACAGATCAGACCAATTAATGCAAAGGTGACAGCGTTTGGGTTTTCCCGAGGCGATGCCGCCGACGCCGCTGACCTGTTGCATCTGTTGTGGCGGCCGAGCAGAGACTGCCGAGAGTCTGAGGAGACTTGTTAGGAAGCAAAGAGCTGCTTCGCTCAGGCTGCTGCATCATCGCCAATTGATTTTTTCTCCAGGCAGCACAGGAGCCTGGACACACACACACACACACACACACACACACATACATAGTGTAGGCCTACTGCCTCACAGACATCCACACACCCGGATGCCGGTGTCGGCCCTCTCGGTGTCACATGGCGTCTTTATTTTCATCTCCTCATGAGTAGAGTATGTGTGTGTGTAATTGGAGGCTTTTGAAAGCAATTGTTTGCCAGATTGTTATATAACTGTCAACAACAAAATTAATGCTTCTACTAAATTTCTCTCCGTTTGGAATCACAAAGGTGCTCTCCAGACTGTGTTTTTGTGTGTGCTTGGCAGGTGAGCTTTTATTAAAGTTTTGCAGCCAATCCTCAAGTAGCACAATGGTAGAGAATGATGAATGCCCACAGCTAAAATCCAATAAGATGGATGGGAACAGCAGCTCCCGCTCACTCACTCACACACCATCTCTCTTCCTCTCTCTCTCTTTCTGTCTCATACTCCGTCTACCTTGCTCCATCATGCACACGCACACACACACACACACACACACACCCAGTCGCTCATCCACCAGCAGGGTTCCAAATCAGTCATTTGTTCGTGCCAGATCAATGCTCTGCAATCAACGGGGGAGGCACATTGCTGGCCTTTAATGGAATGCCTCCTACCTGGGCTGCCCATCTCGCCGAGTCTGAAGTGGATTCACCAAAGCGGTCGGTGATCGGCGGCGACAGACACGTCAGCCGTTGTCTCTTCTGTGTGTGAGCGGTCAGTGCTGAAAGATTACAGCCCGCTGTACGGACCACTTTGATGGCTTTGAGAAACAGCGGCGTGCATGCAATAAGCCTGCACTTAATTACATTCACACAAGATTTGTACTGGATTCCTGCTTCGCTGCCTGGCAGTGAGGGCGAACTCTGCTGACTTACTGTACATTTACACATGCCCTTTATTGTGTTTAAAGTTTAACTGGAAGAATTATGAAAGCATAAATGAGTGAATAATCTTTGTTGCCCTTTAGGAAATCTGACTTGCACAACTGGCCTTTGCAACACGCATATAAAAACACTTTTCACCAGCAATAGGTGAAAAGTCCAAGAAGAAAACACTTCAACTTCAAGCTGTAAAATAAAGAAAGTTCTCCTGCCAAGTCAAGTTAGAGCTTATTCAGCCGGTGGTTGCCGCAGGTGACAAAGGGTGTGATACCTATTTTTGTTTTCTTCCTGGACATGATTTATCTCCGCCCCGGCAGGTAAAGCTGTATCTTCACACAACAAAGGATTTGATGGATTCACTTTGATTTTATGAGCAAGCTCATGAATAAAAGTGTTATTTCATTGGTACTACACAGCCAGTTACTGTACCGTTTTATAAAGTCTGAGAACAGCATTGCCGGTTTGTTGGTACGCTAAAGCAACCTATGCATATGTTTTCCTGAGAAGCAACCACACTCACAATGAATGTCTGTCAGGTGCAAATGTAGATGTATTGTGTTATACAGCCTCAGGTGTTAAGGGGTGAATTGGGCTGGATTGTTAGGTATGACTTTGACATTGGAGAACAGTTTGCATCCCAAAGACCATGTTTCTTTTACCCAAAGATGGCAGATCAGAGAATGCCTGTGTGTATGACAGTCACTCCTTCTCAGCATTGACAGCCTGTTTTGTCATTCAGGTGTCAGGACTTGTTAATTCCTTGCAATCCTGTCCCCCAGCACATCATGCAGAAACTTAATACCCAGAAAAAAAATCTTTTAAAATAATTACTGTATTGATCTGTAAACACTTCTGTCCTGAGATTCCCCAAAAAGCCTTAGCATTAGTGTTGACATTTAAATTCAGCTTATCATCGATAATAATGCCCGAATAGGCCTATTTATATTTTTGAGCCCTGTCAGTGGTTTTAGCATTTAAAAATCCTGGGGAAAGTTTTTGGAAAACAACAATCATTTCTTCTTTTTTATTATCGGGGCACCAGTTATGAAAGTAGTTTCTGTCTGATCTTTAAATGCCCTCTGCATGTTTTTTGAGCCTGTGTTGAGGTTAACGGCCTCCAAATGTTCTCTTTACATTAGGACAGACTTAAATGTAGATCTGCAGTTTGGATCTTTTCTGCACCATTTACTGTTATATACATATACAAACATATGGTTTGTTTGTGGCCAATAGCTAATGTATACTCTTACAGGTGTTGGATCTAAGGCTTGCAATGTGTCTGTAGCATCTGGTTAGATTTCTAATCTTGTTCATCCAATTGTTGCTGATTTTAGACTGTATGTAGGTAAAGCCCTTGTGTTTTGGCTTGTGTTTAATCAACATTCAATATTTAAGTCAAAGACCTTTGTTGTAAGAATGTGGCATTTTATTAGTGTTGCAGAGTAAAGATTTTACAGTACATGGAATCAAAGCTGGATCAAGCAGAGCAGGTTCTTAGCTTCTCCTCTGCATGTCAGATCCCTCTTGTGGATTCATGCTTCCTGGTTGCTCTGCTGCCCGTTATCGTTCCACAGGGATATCATGTATGGGCCTCCAAGGTTGTCACAGCATTTGTTGTACCAGCTGCTCCTCTTTCTCATAGGTAATGTGAGATTTTTTTTTGCCACTTGTAAGATGCTGAATAACCCATACAATCACCAGCAGAGGTTCAGGCATTCACATTGCATTTTTATGATTAGAAACACAGCTCATAGTCACAGCTCTACCAGCCTTCTAATCTTGTATTTTGAGTGGTTGGTGCCTTCAGTGCTTCCAGTATCTCTTGTTTTGTTTGACTGTCATTGGGCTGATTGGGCTTGATTTTCATCAAGTATTGCTTTCAGTCATGATCACTAACAATGTCCAGTCTAGGCACACAGTGTCCATATACCCTCTGTTCCAAACTGACAATCAATTGCCACCTATTTTTCATGTGACACTCTTTATCGCAGTATCATCTAACAGGAAATCAGCTCGCACAGAAACAGCGCGTAAAGAGCTGGACAAGCAGTCTGTGTTGTGTCTGGATGACCGAGGGCCTGAGCTCGGCACCGCCGTCCCAGCGGTGTCACTCAGAACATAGACACAGCCCAGACACAAAGAGCTCTTTAAACACCAGCCACCAGCTTGTCATCGGGCTGCCTGTGATTGATCACTTTGACACAGCTCAGTAGTGTGTCATTATTGTGAGAGGCCTTGAAAATGTGTCTCTTTTAGATGAGCTGTCATTCCTAATAAAATATTACTGTGGACTACTGTAGATCAACTGAATCGGGGAGATTGATGCTTAGCAATAGACGTGGAATTTGTATCACAGCAGTGGTGTTTAAAGCTACTTAGCATTTCTGCTTTCCCACTTTGAATTTTGTATTCTTCCTGTTGGAATACTAATTCAAACATTTGCTTCATTCTTCCTTGAAATTCAGACTCCTGCGAGAGAAGGCTGGCATTTGCGTTGATCAGTCATGCACTCAGATCATGCCTTCTTCCACGTTCCCGTGTGTACCATGGTGTCAATTAAACCTGAGGTCTGCTGTGCTCTAGCAGGCTGACTCTGTCTAATGGGGCTCCATGCAAAGACATTATCTATAATAGAATTAATAATGAGGCACACTTGCGAAAAGAGCTCGGTTATCATCACCATCTCATCCGCAGTGAATTATTACCGAGCTCTCTCGCTCTCAGAAATAAAACATGAGACACAACCGGGCAAACCCCCCCCCCCCAAAAAAAAACCCAAGCTTGGCCACAAGACATAAGAGTTCATGGTGTATTAAATTCCAATGAGCTCCAATGCTACCTGGCTTCCTGCTGATTAAAGCTGCTTGTGTGTTTCGGTAGGGAAGGGGAAGTGCGATGTTGCAGAGTTACAATTCAGATCTATCAGCGGAGAGAGGAAGGGAGCTGACACAGAGCAGAAGGGTTTATTAGTGCTCTTCTCTCTGCTCGGCGCCACAGAAATAGAACAGAGAGAAGATGAGCGATGCTGCTGCTGTGGAAGAGAGAGCCGCGCTCTTTCCAGCAACCTGGGAAGAGATGCAAAAAAAAAAAGTCATAAATATACGACATTTTTTATAAACTAAATGAAAACCAGAAACAAAACAAAAGCTTTCACAAGGCTGAAGCTTTTCTAAACACCCGGTGTCAGGTAGGAGTTTACTGAATGATGTGTTTATACAGGATTTCCAGTAGCAGCCACAGTCGGTCGGAGTAAATGGAGGAACTGGGCCATTGCCGTAAACAGCAACTGTCGCCATGGCTCAATGGACAAAGAAAGTAGCATCCCATAAACTCAAAAGACCATCGACAGAAAATACAGAAAAACATCATGGGTAAAAACATCAATAAATTGGATGAATGGTGGCCTTAAACCTTTGACCGTCTGTTCAGTGGAGGAAAATTTGTCATGTAAGTGCTCTTTCAGTTAAATCTTTTTCTAAACGGATCAGTGGCCACTGTTTGGCCATCTGAGCTTTGAGAAGAGCAGTATAAAAATAGCCTGTGAGATTTTGGCAACAAAGAACTCACACATTAACTGACATGTTTTCATTTAACTTATAGCTTCGAGGCACTTGGAAGCAGTTAGGTCGACAATAGCTATGCATGAGTAAACCTAGTCTGGTGGCACAGCAGGGGGTGCCAACACAGAGGGGGTCCGGCAGGAAAACGCGGGGTCGTCTGGCAAAAAAAGTTGAACCTGCAACACCACCCTGCAATGCACTGTGCTGACCAGTCAAATACATGCAGGCACACATTCCCGATGGATTACTGTGTAACACAACTACCATCTTTCATACAAAAATTGCTGCTGTGAAAACTTTCCAGAGGTGTAAAATTCAGTTTGAGACTGTTACAAAGTGCTGTGCTGAATCCCAGCTCAGCCTCTGTCAAAGGGACAAAATGGCTCTTGCGATAATGTAACTCCAAAGCTCTACCCAATACATTTCAGTGTCGCCTTGGTTTTAGTTACGACTGTGTGCGATGACAGTTACTTCAAGAAACTGCTATAGTTATATTAAAGTATAAAATGATTCTGGTCCAGATATATACACACTGGTTATTTGCAACAGCAGTTATGTACCATTTTCTTTCCTTTGGACTAAAAAAGCTGTGGTGTTGCCTTGTAATCCAAGCCACTCAAGTCCAATGTCACAGTCATTTCGACCTGGAAGTCTGAATGCAATGTATGATTATGTGAAGGTTTAGTAGCTGAAACAGTTGGCTGAGTTTCTTTTTAAGCTACACTATACACAGCCCCATCTTTTCATATGTGGTAAGACGGCTTGCATATTTTTAAATGGTATGGACAGATATTTATATATTAGACAAGAAACTGAAACATGATCAATGAAACATGAGGTGATTCGAGATTTTGGTGACATTATAGATGCCTGAGCAGTGGCCAAGCTGTGAGCAAAGTTGCTGTGGATCCTTAAAGGGAACTGCTAGAACGAGTGATTATACCCTCGGGGTCTACGTGTGTGTGTGTGTGCACCCCTGTCAGCATTGTAGGTGTGTGTTATTGTGGGTTTGTGCGATGGGTGTCCCTTAATGCACGCCTGCCCAGCGTCCAGGGTGACTGGTCAGGGCAGTCAGTGGGATTGAATCCAGCCAGCTCTGCCCAAACAGCAGGCTCTGCAGCAGGCGGAGGGCTCTTTTCATTGCCCCCCCGTCTGTCCCAGAGCATGGCTGCTGCTGATGGGATCATGGCTGTGGATCACTACTGCTAATAACACTGCACACCCCTCCTTCCTCTAATTGGCAGAGGCTATTGCCTGCTTCACACTCACAAACAGTACTTAATTGCCATGTCAGCACAGGGGAATACCAATCTTACGACAGGAAAGGATCGTTTCTGGGCCCTTTTTTTCCATCTTTTTCCATTACGTTTTTTCTGACATAATCATGCTGACAAAATTATGTCTCAATAGATGATAAATGATACAAACAAATTAACTCTGAATGTTGCAGCATTATCTCATAATTTATTTTTCTTCACTAAAACATTTATATCACCACTATATTAACATTTTATTCACTTTTATAAACATGAGTCATCCTTCAGCATTTCAAATACTCAAGTACTGTGAATACCTTAACACATACACTATGGACAGCACATATGCAAACAGTAGTAAAACAAGCACAGATCAGTAGCTTCACCTTGGTAAGCAGCAGCAGAACAGTTCACGTGGTTGTGTATTTGTGTTTGTGCTGCACATTGCACATGCTGCAGCCACACACCGTACATCTCTGTAGCTTTGCTCATCATATCAAGTGATATGTTTTGATCTGGGCCCTCTTTGAAGTCGGATGCAATAAATTTGCTCATCAATTACACTGTCTGGCTTGGCCTTCTGTGTGTGTTTTGTTTGGTGTCCGCTCCAGTTAATTAGAACAGAACGTGTCGTGTCGTCCTTGAGATAGTGGCTAATAAGAGCGAGCTGTCTGAATCGCTGCCTCATAGAGCCTGCTTCGCTCCTCCTGGCAGAAAGGAACAGCATGCAGAATAGACGGCGAACCCAATGTGTGATGCAAATAATACACAGGCAGGACTCCTGCACTCTGTAGGTCATGTGTGCATTGTGAGGGCAGCCTCAGTGAGAGGTCCTGCAGAGTTCTCAGACCTCACATTAACACTTTGTTGTGTTGATGTGAGCTGGTTTAGGATTCCTCACATGGTTTGAGACATTCCAGCTCCTTGATGTTTGAAGTGAAGAGATAGTCTTACGCTACTATCTTATGTTATCAGCTGTTATCAGCCCAGCCGCCATTGCCCTGTTGTGTCTGTGACTCATCACAGGGACATGTTTAAAACATCTAGCTGCCTGATCTGAGAGCATGCTGGGTCCTGAGTTAGGGTCCAGAGACCACCTAGGTCTGTGCTCTCCCGGCTCAGCTGCTGTCCCTCAGGACTCTTGAGCTGCAGTTCTCCCTGGCTGCCTGCCTCCTGCCCTCACCTCGGCACTGTGCCCACCGGCAGTACTCGTTGTCGGCACCTCTATGGTCCATCATGTAACAGTATGCAGTGGCCAAACTTTCAGCTACAAAGGACAGAGCCTCTGCAGCTGGTTCAGACTCACAGCTCTGCCTCTGCAGTCATTGTAAATGTCTACACTAACGTCTTTAAGAACGAACAGTTGAAGATTCACAACGAGGAGTCCATGCACCTCAAGGACAGTTTTCGTTTATGTGTTTGTTTATGAAGCAGCATTGCTGAATAAATTCCAACATTTATGTAGCTGAGTCAATATGTTGTTCATGTTATTTTTATTTTGTATATTCTCTGCCATAAAGTCAAACCTTATATTGAAGAAATGACGAAGTCTTCAGAGTTCTGGGTTGCCTGTTGCTGCAGGGAAAACTTAATTAATGACACAATAAAGGAAGCATGAGTAAAGTAGCTGCAAGGTCCCAGAAAAAGTTGCAGAGCTTTTGTGCTTGTCCTTCCCTTGGTTAAGCCATGTTGTTTGAAAACAATCGATTCTGCCTTAAACTGCATGGGAAGGTAAAGAAAGTTATAGTTGCATTATGGTGTTAAATTATTGTTTGCAATGTTCTTGCATATGTTTAAGGAAGGACTGCATTAAATCAGCAGCCTAATAACGTGAATATAATCTACTTATCTAATGTGCACTTTCATTTTCCCCTAGATGCTTACATTTACCTGTGAGCTAGAGGGTGAGACATCTAGTGAAAGTAAAATGTGCTCATTGATTATTTTCATTATTGCTTTTACTGTAACTGATTTTAAATGTGTCACAATGTCACAAGATGTGCACATATTTTATTTATAGCGGTAGTTAGCGGTGTTATAGCAGTGTCATATGTATGAAAAAATCTTTATTGCTGGGGGCTATAGGAGAGAGCCTACCACTGTGTGTGTGTCTCTGTGTGTGTGTGTGCCTGGACCATGCCTCGTGCTACTCTATTAGAGAAGAGATGTGTAGATCCTGATCCCTACTGTGGACGGTCTTCTTCAGCCTATGAGCAGCTAATAAAAATCAGCCATTATCAGCCCTAGCCGCAGTTCATGTGATCAAGGTCCAAGAAGCGCAGGGACTCCTCTTTGAGAATCTCCCACTATTGATTTTTGAAGTCGCACCATGCCGAGGTGAGAAGGCAGCAGGCAGGGAGAGTGGCAGCAGAGGAGACCCGAGGGATGGGAGAGCACATCCTCCCTCCCCCCTGGCATCAGCATCACTAATGCTACAGAATGTGACTGGGCAATATTAGTATATATGTAGTTTGATTCTAATGATTAATATATTTAGAGGATCCTGCTCTGTGGTTTGTTGTGAAGGAGCTAATTGTGAACTCCAAGGAAAAGCTCAGTACCTGCTTGTCATAATCATGAAGTAACGAGGGACTACTTAGTACCTACTCAGTGTCATGTATGACTTTACTGGAGGGACACAAAAAGAGGAAGTAATGATTAAGAAATTAGCAATTAATGAGACAACTCATGAAGACAGTGGTCAGTATGTTGATTCACAGTTATTTATGAAGCAATTATGACCTAATGATTTATTAATATAGTATCTCCCACTCTGTTCTCCAGTAACTCTTTATTACCTAGTATAAAATCCTTGAATTACAGTTTTTCAGGAATTTCTCATTAACACTTCATTAATTATCAGGCCATTTCGGATTCATTTCTCATTTGTTTTTTTTATTAACTACTCACATTTTGTGTACCCTATTGCATAGTGTTAACCACATAGCATTATACTTGCAAAGATGTAAAGAGGACAATGAAGGCAAACATTTTACATTAAGCAGTTTATTTTTCCACTCTCAACGCAATTTTGTTAGTTCGCAATGAAACACAATTTTTCCTTCCATTTTTATCCTTTAACAGGCAGCTCTGTGATTAATTTCAAGTCTGCTGGTGACTGTACTTCCAATGTTGAGTCACAGTGACAGAATAACTGCACTGTGCAGATAGTTATAGCCAATAATTACATTATTGCATAATTGGACATAATAATTTTGGCAGCAGATATAACATGCATCCCTATTAATGTCACTAGTTACGCTGTACAACATTATAAAATCTGAGTCTGTTTGAATGACTCTTTTGTTTATTGCATTTATTGTATCATGGAAAAGAAAGTCAAAGAGCAAAAACCTGAATTAGTGAACCTTGAAACAAATGGTCTCTGTAAATTGAGAACCAGTGATTTTTTTTCTCAGTCATTTAATTGTTTACTCTATAAAGGGTTGTATAAGGACATACACCCACTGCAAGCTGCCTAAGGGGTTGTTTTCTAATAGCTTATTTGGTTTCAAGAGCAGTTTTAAAAAAGCACAAAGGGGGTTAGTTAATGTTTAATAGACTTAGAAAATCCTCACAGTGGGGAGGCTGGAACAACATGTTTGGCATTTATATTGGATAAATGACTAAAAATGATAAATCCGTGATTAAAATTGTTGATTAATTGTCTGACTGATTAATCTAATTGTTTCAGCCCTAGTGGTGTAATGTGCGTCTCTTCTGTGTTTGTTGAAGCTCAGATTGTGCCCTGGAAAAATTATTAAATCTGAAAAGTACTGGTAAACTCTTCTCATCTTTTTTCTTAGGTCGAATGCTAAAATGACACCTATTCAGTATGCTCTATACACATCTAATCAGCTCTTATTTTAGAGCAAAGAACACAAACGTAGAAGCTCGGATAAAAGCTTGCATTGCCTCCACAAACCCGCCTTTTCTCTGTGACCTTTGGCTCTCCAATTAACAACCTCCACTCGGAGCTTTGGGCGGCCCTCTTTTGTGGCTGTGTCAAGCCAGAAATGTGTTGGACAGACCTTTTGTTTGAGTGGTTACTCATGTCTCTGCCTTTTTGTTCCCTAATAGCCCATCATCTGGGCACCGTCCCTCTGACCTCGCGCCTCTGACACATTGCTCTGCTAAATGACAGGGAAAAGGTCACAACTCTGAAGACAGGAGATGTACAAGAAATTATTTCAGCATGTTCTGAATACTAAATGCACCAAATGCATTAATAGGTTGTGGTTTCTTTAACGGACAAATCTGAAAACTCTGGTTTGATAGATTTGTTTTAGTTCATTAATCACTTACACGAGTGATTCCCGTCCTTTTCATCTCATGACCTCTAAAAATGAAGCTCTACTTACTCATCAAATGTTGCATACTGTATGGCACTGAGTTATGAGGATTCCCATTAGATAATGGATAAATTATTTACCACTAAAAAGGCAAGAATGCCAACCATTCCCTGGTTTGAGCTGCTTAAATCTGAGGATTTTTTGCAGAATACTGTATTGTTCTGGACTGGTCGAAGAACAAGCAAATTAAATTTGTCGAAAATTTTGCAAGATCTATTTCTTCTCTATGTGTTTGAAAGCTGGATATAACATACCAATTTATATTAATTCTGCACATTAAACATAACGTGAAAAGAAACCTGTTGATAAACAGATAAATCAGTCATTAAGAATCATTGCATAGCTGCTACTGTAAATGCAGCATGTAAATTCACAGAATCCAGACCACACTCTGTAAACTGTACTGCTGCCATTTGCAAATAAGTATAATGGCTCAGGAGAAGTCTGAAAAGCAGGCAGGAATCAAGCAGGAAGAGATGGTGTCTAGGAGGCTAAACTGAGAGATCATGAGATGTTCCAGTGGGGACTGAATGGGTATGGATATATATACTGCAAGGCAAAGGGGGAAGTGGGAACAGTTGTGCAGATGTGAGGTCAGGTGATACGGTGGGAAATGGTGGGAACATGGGGGCTACTGCAGGGCAAGAGGGAAATGACAGGAAAGTTAATAGATTGCAAGGGAAAAGGGAAGAGACTTTCTAGAAGATGTGGAGCTAGAATTCTGTTGACGACTTGAATGTATTAAAAAGACTGGACCATTGCCATTTCAATAAATACTGTAAGACGTGATCAATGGTAATTCCACTCACTTTTTAAGTAGCAATTAGTTTTTGTAATTTTCTCATTCACAACAGTGTTTGATGCTTCACCACTGGCATTTACATGGTGGGATTCATTTGCCTGCGAGGCCTGCCACAGTCCATCCTCTATAACTCTCCCCGAGCTCACCCTGTGTACAGGGGTAACTCTCTAATGTGAAACCGGTGGCCAAAATTGAACAGTCTCTTACTCCCCCCAAGTTCGCCGAACTAGTTGGACGAGTTCAAATCAATACAGGCCCGGGGGCTCCGAGTTCACACAATGAAACAGTATCAGGTAGACGCTGAGAGAAATGCAGTTGATAATATCACATTATGGTTTCAGTGTGTGTGAATGAAGGTGTGAGACTGTGGTTGACAGTGCCAAGTGAAATCATAATAGAGTTTCTGAGGGCCAGACAGAGTGTGTTATTACAGACTGGGGATGTGGAAAGGTATAAAATGGCTGGCTGTTACAGGTGTGTGTTTGAACTAGGAGTTTGAATCTCAGCGTGTGTGTGATTGTACTTCTAAGGATTTCTCAGTGTATCTCATGGATCACACAGAAATGTACTCATGTGACAGTGTAGACATGTGTGTCTGTGTGTGTGTGTATAAGGCAAGAGAATTAGAGAGATACTGAAGCGTCCCCACCCTCAGCCGTCTGTCAGTCAAACCATGCACTAGCACTGCAGCCTCGATTTGCCATTTACTGATCATTAATAGCCGTCTCTTTGGCCTATGCCCATTATCCTTCCATCAGACTCTTCCCCAATCACTCCTGGTCAAATCATACTCTTCTCCTGATTGATACTGCTGCTACAAGAGGCACGTAATTGGAATCCATTTTAACAAGAGGCCAACATTTGTTTGGTCATTTTTTCTCTGTGGTTTGTCTGAAGTCATACAAAATTTCAGCCATTTAAATCTTACAAATGAAACCGGGTAACAGCTGTAATCACAGGGTTTCTTGAGACCGGACACTGCTGCTGGACATTTAAAGAGTTGTTTATCAGAGCTGGTGCTGCAACTATTCATGGTCTTGACTGTCCCTGCGTGGTCTCACTAGGGCTTTTAAATTTTCAGATGTTCACTAGTTGTGAAAAGTGTTGTGAAAATCTGAGGTTGAATTAATATTTTCACCTGCTTTTAGCATTTCATGTCTAAATTCAAAAGCACATCCTCATTTGTGCTCATGCAGAACAATAGAAAAGCTGCACTAATTGTATGTAATTAAGTATCACTTATTTTTTTTCTTGTCAGCAAATTATCATTTCATTGTCAAGCTGATCTGAATACTTAGTCAAGCGTCTGATGGATTTGACATGATACATTTTTTAGACTGATAGGACACCTCTACATTAAGTCTGCTGCTGACACTTTGGCTGCTCCTCTCACAGAAACCTGTGACTTCACTTACATCTGCTGAAGCAACTTAACACTATTGGCCTAATTTGAGAGACTTAATTATAGAGAGTACATGAGTACACGTTATTAGTTTGATTGAGCAAATTACTAATTAGTACACACAGATTAAGTTCTAGCCCTGATCCCCAACAACTATGTGTTGACTAAACAATTTTAACTCAAGATCCAATTACTCACTTGTTTTGGAGCTTTCAACCTCATCTTACAGTCTTCAGTAGTTGTCATAGATCTGTAGTTGTAACATTGTCTGTGTCCGAAATCACAGCTTAACTGTAAAGTGCTCTACATCAAGAATCTGAGTATGAAAATTCAAAATTAAAAGTTATGGAAAACTAAAACTATTGAGTGTCTGTTATTTAGAGAGTAGTGAACGAGTGGAGCGGTTTGGGATGCAGCCATTACATCTACAGTTCCGCGACAAAGGAGCAAATTTCATCTGCTGTGATTTTTTTTGGGGCTGGAGATTGTTTTGTCAGCTGCTGTGTACAAAGTCAAGAAAAGAACTGTCAAGCTCCAAACTGTGTCGCCTTTGAATGAAAGAAACAGTTTCACTTTGACGATGCGATTCACCTGCAGATACGTGCAAACAATGTATTGGGAAATAATTAAAAGACAAGAAAAAAAGACAGAGTCAGAAATTCCCCCTGATCAAAAGACAATAATGCATTAGAAAGGCATACAGACAGCCAGCTATTATACAGAGCCTGTTTATCCCTCCCACAATCCCACAGATTGCACACAGATACACACATGCTCAGGCAGTAAAATGAACAAAATGTGCACCCCCATCCAGTGCCTTTTTCTCTCCGTCCCTGTGTTTTGCTGTCTTCTCTCACATCACAACTCGGCCGACAGTCCCGCAGCTATATGAGTATATCAGATGGCACCTTCCCTCAGGCACCATAATGCCTTGATTCCAGCACAGCCTCTGATTTGATATCGGACGTAATCCAGACAGCGCCTGCCAACCTCGCCACCTCATCAACCCTGTCAGTCAATGTTGTCCCCACATACACACACACACACACATACACAGAGTCTTTTCTCTAGTCCGAGGTCAACTCTCCCTCATTCCTACAGAAGATCCTTTCTCCGGTTGTGCCTGCCTCCTCAAGCATGAGCGAAGGGACTCAATAAGAAGAGATGCTCGTTGTGACCCCTCCGTCACCCATTCTTTCCAAGAAGAGAAAGAAAAAAAAAAAGATCTTCTATCTCACCCTGTAACCATCTTCATTGCACATTCCTTTGTCCTTCCCCCAAGTGTGTTGCCTACATGTTGGGCCCCCATTCCCTTGAGACTCTCATGAGGCCTCTCATGCCCCAGCCCACCCCCCATCGCAGTGCAAGCATTAAAGAGATTGGTGGGGTTGAGCTATTGAGTTGAATTAGACATGGTCAATGTAGCCATGGCTGGACCAAACCCCCTGAGGGCAAGAGTGGGAGAGGGTGAATAGGATGGGAATATGGTGGCAATATGCATCCGCGGTCAGGTTGTCGACGTTTATCACGACGTTGTAAGGCCGGTTTGATTTGTTGGTTTGATTAAGCAGAAGCACATGTAAACACACACAGACTTCACTGTACTTGTTTTTTTCACGAACGTCTTCGACTGAAACGACGGCGAGAGAAAATGACAAGTGTGAAATGAGCTCTGCTGCCTTTTGTTCTGCTTAAAAACCTGCTTGATTCACACTCAGAATTGGAGGCATCAATCTCGTGTTTTAGTTCCTTGAGGAAACAGGTGTTATTTCCTTCTGTTGTAATTCATTTCTGCGTGCGCGTGAGAAAATTCCTGTGAGCTTTTTGGATGAGGAGGTATTGATATTCCTGTGCCGTACATGCTAATGATGAGCGTTGGGAGGCTTGCAGCAGGCTCTGTAGGAACAACACATTTTTCATGCACTTAAAGCTCTGGAGGGGCTTAACTTGAAATCCTGCTAAAAGATGCTTAACAATGATGTCTAATCACTCCTAACGAATCAAAGAAAAAGGGAGAACGACTCCTCCTGCGGGAGCTCCGCTGCAGAAATTACCAATTACATTTGTTATCTGCTGTCCCTGATGACAGATTTTTCTAAAAGCAACAACATTGATTTTTTTTTTCTCCGCCCGCTGGTCACACAGGCTTCCTTCCTTGTTCCGTTCCAAAAAAGGGCATAAAACAGGCAGTTCTTTTATCCAGGTAGCAACTGCATCCCAACGGGCCAGAAGCAATTTAATCAGTGTCGTAACAGATTCTGATGAGATTGGGCTCAGGGAGTTAGCGTTGAGTTGTAATTAGATGTACTCCCCTCGCAGGCTGGGTTAGAATGTAGAAGCAAATGGTCGGCCAAGGTGCAGTGGACTCCGGAAACTCTCCGTCTCTGGAGCGGTGGAAGAAAGAAATGAGCGAGCCGAGTGTGACGCAAATAAGGAGCGATAAAAGGAGGAGGGGGTTCAAAATTAGATTGGGGAGAGGTTTTTACAGCCGAGGTGCGAGGAGGATCGACACACCTGCTGAGAGCGAGGCCCTGCTGCCTGGAGGAATGCGATGCGCTCTGACAATCGCGGGGACGCATTTTGACAAGCAGTAGTAGTAGTAGCTGTAGTACCACCACCACCACCACCACCTCCCCCTGCCAGCCCTCTTTCCCTTAATCTTTTCTTCAGCTGATGGTGGCATTAGGAGTCAGGGCTGTCAGGCTGAACCGTATTTTGACACTAGAGTTTCAGCAAAATGAACAAGAGAAGGGGGAGATTTTTTTTTTTTTAATTGACCATTTTTAAATCCCTAGGCCTGTTTCTTCATTAGCATCTACTCCACATGACCCCTTATTGCAAAGCAGGCGACTCTGTTATACAAATAAACATGTCATATGCAGTAGAAGCATGTACAGTCATCACCTAAGTCTAACACATATTGTTCACATTTGCCTACTTCAAGTGTTTCATTGTCCTGGGCACTCCACTTCCTCATACCACGTCGCATCAGTGGGCAGCTGGCCATCCAGCTCTCCGTTAGGAGACTGTTGAGGCCTGTGCCGAAATACACTCAACCTGGTTCCCGCTGCTTGACTACCAACTTGGCGCTCTGTTGCCATAGATACATGTTGGCATTGGCAGGGACTCACGAGAGGCGGCGCTCAAGAAAGGTTGAGACGCACCGGCTGCAATCTGGATACAGAGTGGAAATGATTTTTTTAAAAAGGAGAGCTTACCTTGTTTATCTAGGTTGAGCCTTCCAAAATTATCTTAGCACCGAGGCACTGTGGTCTTATTTATTATAAGCCGCTGGGAGAGAAAAAAAAACTGACTTCTTGTACCGCTTTGGTTTGTTTACACCGAGCTGCGCCATGCTGAAGCATCCTGGTGAGATAATAATGCAGCACACCTGAACAGGAAATACGCTGCCTCTAGCTTTTAAACATTTAGGCCAAATTGTGTGTCTACTGTAAACTGTCAGAGTGCACAGGCAGAGTACATTTACTCAAATATTGCAGTTTTTAGGTAGTGCTACTTTATATAATTGAGCATTTCATTTTTTTTCCAGACTTAATTCTTTCACCACAACATGCCCGAGGAAATAATCCTACTTTTTTTTGTCACACTAAATTTATCTGAGAGCTGTAGTGACTAGTTACAGTGCCGATATCAGAAATGCTCCTTTTTTTTTTTATCTCAGCAGCTGGAGGGGCATGTCAGCCTGTGATTGACGGCAGCTGGCTGAGCTTCAGTACAAGACAAACTAAACAAACTCACAGGCGAGCATGGGGCAGACAGTTTTTAGCAGTGGTGCTGAAAAGCATCTAACTGGACCCAAATGACATTTACAGGCACATACAGTTACAGGCTAAGGTGCAGGACAAGATGTGTGTTCATGTATGAAAGTTAGAGACTCTTGCAGGAAATGTGTGTTGTCGTTCAAAGTCTGAGGCTCCTTTGGTGTTTTGCTGTCAGATAGTGTTGCTGTCTGAATATGATAGAACAGTGATTTTGTTGCTGTTTGCTGATATGGTTTTGAATGAAGCAATCTGATATGGCTCCATAGATGGAGAACTGATGGTATTTTGACATTAAACCAAAAAGATTTTGGTTTCTGATTTTATTTTTAAAAGAAAACACAGAGCATGTGATTTACAGAGCTGATATGCAGAACCAAATTTAATTCAAACCTAAAAATAAAAATAAAAAAGAAAAGAAAAGAAAAAATAAGTGATGAAAGCGCATACATTCAAGATCAAGATGTCTGAAATTGGTGAAAGCACTAGCAAAATCTGTAAGAATCTGAAAACCCTGAAATAGGGCAGAAATTCTCCTTCTTTATACATGATGGTGAGGGGCTCCAGCAGCAGGTTGTAACACACACACACAGTTTCACAATACCCCCACCCCCTCATCACACACCCCCTGTGCATGTAGGAGCCACCAGCACAGAGAGTGGACATTTTTCACAATCATTTTACAGCTAATACAACCGGCTGCAAGACTTTTACTTGGAGTGTTTTTACAGCACGGCGGTTGTACTTTTTTTTTTTTTTTTTTTTTTACAGAGGACTGGCTTGAAAAAATGTTCTCCTTTGCAAACACCGCTTTCACAGCATTAAGGCAGTAAATCTCTCTCCTCACTGATCACAAAGTTATTGACAAAGAGACGTGCCTGGACATCTATTAGTCCAATCCGCACAAGTACCATGTAAGTCCTCAACACATGGCACACCTTTAATTGACTATCTGGCAGGATGTCTGAATGACTGACTGACGGCAAACAGTGTCCCGGTGAGTTGTCTTAAGAGAATCCACTGTGTGTGCACATGTTTGCATGTGTGTGTGTGTGTGTGTGTGTGTGTGTGTGTGTGTAGTGTGTGTGTGTGTGTGTGTGTGTGTGTGTGTGTGTGTGTGTGTGTGTTTATGGAGATAACTCACCCAATGGTATGGATTGTCCTGGTTCTTTGCTGACAAACTGTTGCTAATCCAGAACACAGCAGGATGGGAAATTGGATGGACTCTATCAGGCCTCTTTGGAGTGGCCTTACAGAGCCGTGCTTGGTATAAACACACACACTTGCATACACACACACACACACACTCAGGAGTGGATGTTGGCACACAGCATGTGTTAGTTCTGCCCACTTGCTGTGACCCAATATGGTGTGTGACCAGCTGTCTATGACTGGATTTTGCCAGTTTTCAGAGTCTGATACTTTGTGTGTGTGTATGCATGCGTGCATCTGGGTTTATTGAGGGTGTGACACTACTTCCTACAGAAATCTTTGACATCCACACACTAAACCCCTCCTGCTGCTGACAGTACAGTTTCGCCTGCGTGTCCATGCCAAGATAACTCATCCACCAAAGTCTTAACTTACAGCAGAGTCCTGGTCATCTGTCATGATCTCCTGCCCTGCCTGCTCTCAGTCCAGCTTTTAGACTAATGAGAGGATTTGTAGAGTCAGCCTTTGACTTTCAGGACGCGGTGATTTAATGTGAATTAAGCACCTGCCAACTCCACTCTTACGGATGATAGAAATAAAGAAATGGGAGGTATCCTAGCAGGAACAAACTGGTACCCTGTAAGCATAATGTTCTCGGTTTGATTTCACTCAGGAACCTTAATCTTTGTCATTCTTTGTCATCTCTCTCTCCCCATGTCTTATGTCACTTTCTCAGTATCTCTCAGGTATCTACTAAAGTGAAATAAAAATGAATGTAGAGTCTGCTGAAGGAATAATTTTCTATACCATTTGCACCGAGGTAGCAGTACCATGTACCTCAAGTACCTCATACTGGACTTGCATCAGTTTGATAGCCGTAATTTTTCTATCACAAATACACAGATTTTACCAAAAAACATAATTTGACAAGTAAGGAAACTAAGAGTTCAAAGCGATAACCAGGCAGCAGTCTGTACAAAGCCGCAAAAGTAATCACTAAGTCTTCAAATTAATTATGAAACAGACAACTAATCAGTGGATGCTAAAATTGGGAACATATGGTCCCACTTTTTAGTTTTAATTAAAAACATTGCTACAACATTTTGAACAACAGACGTTGCTGTGCTTCACGCAGTTGAAGCAGGTATCAGTTCTATTTAAATAGAAAAAAACATGTAATTTGAAAGTTTTAGAAAAATCACTCAAAAATAAAAGTCAAATATGAGTCATGAAGCCTAAATGCTTGAAAATTGTTAAAACATCCACAGTGGAAATTTGGACAAAACGTTTGGCTTTGTTAGAATTTATTTGTAAGAAATTATAAGATGCCCAGAGTTTGACATCAGCCGTGCAGATTCAAGTAAAATTAAACGTGGGAGTACAATCTCAAAGTTACAGATGTGTGTCATTATTAAGAAAAAATGAAATGGCCCAAAGATCGAACCTTGAGAGACACCACACACAATCTGTCTTTATATACTAAGAAGAACATCATACTGTCCTTACTGTGTCCTACAGTGTCAAATGTCGGTTTCATGTCAGCACTAACACACATCACTCATTTTCATCTGCATTCAAATTAAGTCTCAGTTCATTTTTTTTCTTTTTTGGGACTCGCTACAGTGAAAAATTTTGAACTCCTGAACATTAAAAAAAAGTCTAGTCTGGCTTTGTAGTGTAGATAGAGAAAACTGAGCTTGACTGACTTGGGCTTGACTTGAGTGTCATGTTGATCTCTTAGATCAGACTGTAATGTGACCTCGTCAAGGTTTTGGGAGCAGGTAACAAAATCCAAATGCAGACAAGCAGCAAATGGCAGTTGGCTAAAAGGTAGTTTACCTGGTTGTTGGGCTGGATTGTGGTCTGCAAATGGGAGATAAGATGAGTCCCTACTAGGCAAAGGTAACTGCAATTGATAGCGATAGCAACGAAATCTCTGGAAAGAGTCAGTGACCTCCCATGCTTTTCAAAGACCCTAATAGCTACATGGTGAACAGGTATGCAGGCCCGTAGCTGGTCTCATGACAGTGCAGGTGACAGGCAATGGGCCAGTACTGTTCTGCTGGGTGATTCTTACTGATGCCAAAACAGGACCTCAGACACTGCAGAGTCTCTTCCTGCTCTATATATTAGTTCAATCATTTGTAGTGTTCAGCCAATCAAAAGCTGGAAGACACCAACTCTTGATCAGCTTAATGCACATACAGTAATCTGGCGAATCAAAAATGGGTAAAGCCGGAAAAGACAAAAACAGAGACAGGGCACACTTTAAAAGCAGGAAGGGGTAGAGTCTGAGAAACAAGGGAAAGTCTGTGCAGACATCAGAGGCATCATCCATTTTTGAGAGCCTCGACTTGATGAAACACTCCAACATTCATTGCTTGGTCTGTGCACAACAAACAGCTATTTAAAAATCAGACATCTTTGGCATTAAAGCTGCTGGCTCAAGTGGCCTGCGTGTGGCACGCAGAGGAAACCTAGGCTGTGTTTTTTGCTGTCACGACATTTCAGTCTGGATAGCAAAGTAAAGTGTCTGTTGATGATGCCTTTAAAAGGCCTTGACTAACACATTATACAATTGAAAAGGGCCTGTATTTGCTGAAGAACCATCAACACCAGGCTGCTTAGTAAGGGTCAAATACAAGTCATTAAATATGCAAGGACACAGTGAGAATCCTCTGTCTGATAGAGTGAGCCGGAGACCTCAAACTGATGGATGGAACACTAAGACTAGACTTTCTGGAATGTGTTTCATGATCTCAGATGTGACACACCAACGCACAACTTTTTAACTACAATGCTCTTTTCAGTCTGAGTGTGGCCCAACAATGTGCTCTAAGACTTGAAACACATCCAGCCTGGCTGAGTCAAGTCTAGTGCAGAGTGCATTGAAAACTTCCACCTGTTTCATCAATAGTATGTTTGTTGGCAGAAGCTGAGGGCCTGTTGACTCCACTGTTTGTAATGACAAACATGGGCACTCTGTGCATTTGCCTAATTAGTTACCAGCTGTAGTGAGAGGGATAATTGATTGCAGGGCAATATGGTTGATTTGCAACTCAACCAAGCTAATAATTTGTTATTGATTGAAGCATTAGCGAGGAAAAACACTACAGAGAGATGTAACCCAGCCAAAGTGCTGCAGAAAGTTGATGCTCTCAGTTTTTAATCTACTTAAATGATATTACACCTCGCTAAGCTAACATCGTAAGGAGCGCAGGGCGGGAGATGATGAACTGCTGGTTTCAGCTCGGCACTGTACACTCATACGTTATGACCGGAGGAGATTACATTTACTCAGGAAGCACGAGAGTGTCTGTATGTGTGTTTTGTGTAGGATCATTTATGTGTGTTAATCTGTCTGATAGCTGGAGCTGCTTGAATAATACTCGGACGTGGAGGTCAAAGAATGACTGGTTATGATTTGTGTGTTGATATGCGTCAACAAGTGCGTCAGTAAAAACGTCTCTTGAGCGCACAGGAATCAAAATAGATAGTTGTGCAAACATTTTTTTCAGCACGCCTCTAGGAGGAACACATTTTAAGTTCATTTCTGCTTCATTGACTTGTGGAATCTTCTGCCTCATTGAACAGTCCACTACTGCATTCAATTTTCTGATTTTAATCAGCCATTAAATGAACTCCCAAAGTTTAATTGCACATCTTAAATAATTATCGCGATGTCAGAGGTTAGGTATTTCTTTGAGATGGCTCATTGCTGAAGCGCAAGAGTTTTCTCTGCAGTTTTTCCACTCTGTGTCCTTCACACCCTCTGTCTCTCTGTATTTTAGTTTACTCGGCTTTATATCTCGTCTTTCCAGCCACCCTCTAGTTACCGAACATCCTTGCTTTCATCCCACGGTTATGTCCTTTTTACCAAAATTTTATACCTTTGCATTATTTTTTCGTTCTCCTTCTGTTCCTTTATGCTGGATTCAGCGCTGGATGCCCACAGGAATTGAAAGTTGGAGAGAAGAAATGATTTTGAAGTGACTCAGAGAGAGAGAGCTTCTTTTCTTTTGAAGCCAGATGTAAAAAATGTTGCATTGAGGTGTTGAAGTCTTCTCTTCTTCTGCAGCTGTATCCCAGAGGCCCACCTTGGCAGTTAGAGGAGAGGTCATCACCATGCCAGCGTCCTCGCAGGACTCCACCCGGTCGTCTATGGCCGGCCTCCTCCTTCTCCTCTTCCTCCCGACTGTCGTCACGCAGAACTCAGCGGTCCCGACGACCGCGTCGCTGTTCGACCCGCTGACCCAACCAGAGTGCACGAAGAAAGAACATCCAAAGGTTTCCATCCAAGGTCAGACATCCTCTATAACCACTTGTTTCATTTATACATCTGATAATGTACTTGCTATGTTTACATGGACACAAGTAAATTGGTTACTGTAAGAATGCAGATTCAGACTTCTCTCTAATTTTCTACACTGTTGAACCATGGTTGGCTCATTTTTTAGCTGGTTTTTTTTATAACAACATTTGAGAGCTGAGAGCAAAGTGAGAGAACAGACCCTTCCTTACAGTGCAAATGTGTCTGAGTTTCATAAAATAGTCAGCTCTTCCCCTTGTTGATACCGACCTATTTAATGAAAGAAGCTGCTGTTCTTTCTTTTAGTCAGTCTCACTTTTAGTCGTACTTTGGATTTAATTATTTGGATTCAGGGACCCACTGCTCTAAGTAATGATGTTGACTTTCATGCCGTCGCACTGCCGCCGCTGCAGTACTTTGTCTGTCAAACACTTGTGCTCTGGAATAAACCCTATTAGAAATCTGGCACACTCGTGACAGAAAATCAGGCCTCTCCATGTTTTAATTTTAACGGACA
Organism: Centropyge bicolor; assembly: GCA_037975185.1. Taxonomy (NCBI): domain Eukaryota; kingdom Metazoa; phylum Chordata; class Actinopteri; family Pomacanthidae; genus Centropyge; species Centropyge bicolor. Next base: position 784,824 of record JBBMOC010000075.1, read on the forward strand.
ATTTTTATTTTGCATGGCACTGTCGCCCTCTGAGATCATAGTGAAACCACTGAACAGAAGTCAGACATGCAGCAGAAGAAACACCAGACAGGTTGTGAACAAACCCAAGGTTAGCTGGCACAGACAAACTGTAAAATTAATACCCAAACTTTGCAAGCATCACTCACAGTTTATAGACATACTTCAGGTGGACTCACTTTCAGGTTTACTTCCATATAAAGTGGCTTAGATCATTTGCACAAACTGTTGGCTGGGTCGCTGTGTTACTTTAGTGAGTGAAATGTTGCCATAACTCATAAAAATGATGGCCAAAACTATGAAAAGAAGAACCCAAGTTGAAATAAACTTAGATGTTGAAGTGTGCTGGAGTGCTCGTATGACCTTCCATCAAGGCAGAAAAAGGTTGTTTTTTGTATCTGAAACTTCTCAACAGTCCAAAAAAAATCAATAGTAAATGTCAGAGTTTAGTGTCGGGGCAAGGGCTTCTTTCTAGACCAAATGAACCAATACTCATAAATCATACAGGAAGGATGGAATTCTCTGTTAACGATATACTGGGTGAAATATTATATGATAAAGCCAGAAGGGGGGCAACTTTTTCTCTGGTCATGCTCAACGCTTACACCTAAACCTTGAAGACAAAAACCATTTTTGTGTTGCTGAAGCAGAAGTTGAGCTGATTTGAAAACAAACCGGATGCATTAACATCATAGAGTGACACGTTAGACTGTGTGAATTGGATCTACCTTAAACCCTCAGTGTTGCCGTGGTTTAAAATCTTCCCCATCACCTCTTAACATAGGCAATGAAATGGTTTGTGCCTGCTTTATGTGTTTCGAATGAGGTTCAGGGCAGCAAATTATTGCTATCATGTATCTTAAGTGGGACAGCTCTCTGCATATACTTAGACTTAAAAGTCATTGGATGTAACCCTGTGTACCCGTGCACCCGTGTTTCATATGTGCAGGAACATATACATGCCACTTTTCACAGGAACAGAATAAAGTGTTTTCATAACCAGATCCCTGTGCCAGCTGCAATAAAACCTGGCGGTTTGGCATTCACGCGGGTCAGCATGCAGCTATAAAAGAACAACAGAAAGCAAGAGGGGACAAGATAGAAATGATTGTGCAGAGTAATGGCGCTGGCTATCTAGCCCGCTCATCTGTACAGTGGGCCAAGAAACAAGGTCTTCCTCGCGGCGTGAAATGGAACAGAACAGTTTGGGGGCACAGAATCACAGATAGATATGGCAGGAATGAAAGGTAAACACGGACAAAATTGCTGTGTTTATTTTTGAATAGGGTTGTTTGTGTTCCCTCTGCCGAGAGCGGTGACTAAGATTGGAGGACCAAAAAATCGCTGGTGGGGATCGAGGACAGAAACACAAAAATTGAAGAGGTGGCCAGAAGGTTTTCTTGTGATTAGAAATATACTCTGGCCCCTCCAAACCATATTGCAGATATTTCCTCAAGTCTTGTTTTTCCTTTTTTTTTTTGGCAGTATTGTTCCCTCCCAATTCTCCCTCTGTGTTGAGGGCCAGCTCACCCATGTTGTCGCTCTGAACTCTGGCTAATGGAACTGTAGATGGACATAAAGAGCTCTGTGCCATTTGGTCCTTTTTTTTTCTTGCTGGACTTTTCTCTCTTGCTGGACTTTTCTCTTGTAATAGCAGTTTTAAGTTTGAGAACTGGAGCCTCTTTCTATTGGATTTTCGAATCCATAGAACCGGTGAAACGGCTATTTTCATTCCCCACAAAGCTGAGCTGAGGTCACCTATATGCTGAGTCTTTTGCCTCTGTCCCGCTTCACCCACCAGGCCTCCAGATGTCCAGATTAGGCCGAGCTCCGCCGGTGCTTCACTTCAAAGGCGTGCCGCTTGAGAATGGCTCTCATGGCAGGGAGCTGCAGGGCTGCCGGCCTGTCAGAAGCAGGCAGAGCGGGGCATTATGTGGAAGCAGCCGTATAGAAAAGACCTGCACAATGAAAGTGTCAGCGAGAACCTGAGATTAGCCTCTGTGATTGATGAGCGTTTTATAGCAGCTTGTTGAAGCGCTACCTCAGTCACCTGGGAGGAGACCGGGGAGACGACTGCGAAGATTTTACTATGGGAGGAGTTTGTACCCATCTATTCCTGCTTTAACTGCATGTGCCATTAATGCCAAGTCATTAATTTAGTTTTCTCTCTAGGTTTTCACGTGGCTCTTAGTGTGCGATGCAGTCGTCCTCCTCTGGCCCCTGAGTTGGTCAGTGCTGTGGTGAATGCTGTCTGCAGTAAAGCATTTCTTTGGAAACTTTGAGTCGTTGATGGTTTACACTGACCTGAATTGGTCATGTTGGGACAAATGTATTGATACATCTGTCACAAATATACCAACAATTTTAGGTCTGTGGACAGTTGATTAATCCTGAGTCTCTTCAAGGCCTTTGACAAAAAAAAGATGTACTTTCATCTTATGGGACTTTCATCTAAAATCCATGACTCAAAACTGTAGGGTTAATCATTTTTCTGTGAGAGACTAATAATATATATATAATTAGTATATAATATATTATATAATAATTTTACAGTAAAAAGTAAAAGCAGGTGAAATAATAGAAAAATAAAATATTAAAATTGAATCATTTAGTCCAGCGTACCTGCAGTGAAATTAATATTGAAAATATGGTATTATTAATTATATTCAATTGGTGTGGATTTTACATTTTCTAGATTAATAGAAACACTGCCCAAAACCAAATCCCCTCGAAGCAACTTTGAAGTTGTGTGCAAATTACTACACACAGGACTGCAGGTCCGTAAGTTTAAACAAGGATTTAAAAGTCCGATACAAACGATTGGGCTGGAAAATCATCTTGCAAACACATGATTTTTCGCCCACGCTGTTACAGAACATTAGAGAAACAGAGTCTGGAGATGTGACGGGATATAAATACGGTACTTGACAGCAGTGATGGGTATCATCATAAGAATATGCAAGAGGCAATCTAGACAAACATCCACACATCACTGAGATCAAACCTTTCCATCAGCTTTACTTTGGCCTCGACAGCTTAGTGTTTTGCCAATCTGCTGGAACGCACTGTAAAGACTCCAGACTGTATGTTTGTATGTCTGCTGTTCCAGAAGACGTGCCAGCGTTTTATATCAACCAGCTTTGGGATCACATAACCTCCACCCACAGGCGCACACACTGACGAGCCAGCTCGTGATTTAGATGGATGATACTGGCTCTCAGCATAAGGCCGTGGGTCTGATAAGAGCATGGCATGAGGGTAGAAAGTAGAACACTCTGAATCTAGATATGGAGTCTGTTTGGGGAATTTATGGAGTCAGTTGTGCTTCATGTTACGAGGTACAGAGAACTGGTTTTGGAGTGTGTGTTAAGGGTGAGCCCTGTAAGAGAAATAGATAAACTCTGCACCTCTATTACACCGAGTCCAGCAATATCCATCAAGGCAATAAGATGTTTCATAAGGGAGCATGCGTAGGAAAGTAATGGTTGATAATAAGACCTTTGGCCCAGGTTCCAGCACCTCCTTCACAGAGGGGATGAGGAATTGTCTGACAGATCAGATGGCTTCGCAGCCCGGGTCTCCCTCTCTGCTCAAATCACTCTGAAGAGAGACAAAGGAGGACAGAAACAACTAGTGTCATTGCTCATTTCTTTTTCAATTCCTTGCAAATCTTGCCTTTTATACCCTCTCTTATGTGCTGCCAGTCTGTGGTATTCTCTCTACCCATCTTATACCCCCTCCTCTCTCATTCCTTCTCCTCTCCATGTCCCTCAACTTATATTCCCTTTCTTGCCTTCCTCCTTCATTTTCGCTTCATGTCTCCCTTTCCATCACTTCTCTCTCTCTCTCAGCTTACTCTTTTTTTATGCTCTGTAATAGTCAGAAAAATGTATTGCACACTTTGTATGAGTCCTTCTATCTCTTTCATCGTTTGGGTAATGGTGCTGTCGTTTATCCGTGGCGTCGCCATCTGAAGGGCTCTTGAGCACCACAAGAGCGATGCCCCTGTAAGACACGACTGTGCGTTTAAAAGAGAAGGCATTCACCGCCAATTTCTGATCTTATTTTTTTACATTCTTGTCTCACTTTGCCACCTGTTTCTGTTTCCTCATTCATGATTATAGTGGCGGGCTAAATTGGAGTGGTGCTATCAGAGCTGCGGTGTGTTTGCAGCCATCAATCAGGCGGCTGAATAGAGCCGGGTTTAGAAAGCTGCTGGAGCCGGCCTCTCACCCACTGATGGTATGTCAGGATATCTGATGCGGGCCCGAGAGATAGCAACAGGGATCAGAGAATAGAAAACATTTAAAAGCTTTATTGCCACTTTAACTGAAAAGTAGAGAGGCAGCAGGAAAATTGCTCTCTTTGCTTTTCTGCGTCCGTGCTGTCTCCTGTCCCGTCAGATAGCCCCTTGCAGACATGGGCCTCATTGTGCGAATGCATTTGTAACGTCACGTGCTGTCATCGTGTTTGTATAAGCCCCCCGAGTTACTCCGAGTTAGTTTCCACAAAAATCAGTCAAGGCTGCAAATTTACCAGGCAGGACCTGGCAACACTTCCAAACAAGTTTCAATTGAATGAATCATCACGTTAAGGTAAATTCTATAAGTCTGAATAACTGAAAAAAACAGAGAGTGACATCAGCCCTCTCTCTTGCCCTTTTCTTTTCAGATCAGCACAACTTACTCTTTCCAGTCATATCATCTCCGTCAGTGTCTCTGATCTCCAGGCAGGATAATTCATACTAATGGCACATCATAGCAGCAAAGTGAAAAAGTCCTGAAACAGAGTCCGCTTCAAAGGCTTTACTCTGCAATACATTTATTCCTTTTCATGTGCGAAGAAAATGAAATCTGTTTAATAACTGCAATACTGCAATAATGACTCAATTATAAATTAAATCAAAATGTGTTTTAACTATTTCTACATATTTTGGGTCAAAGAGTAAAACCGTCAGAGAACCCCAGTAATCATCAGACCATCATTCTCAGTAAGAGTTCAACATTCACTCAAACTTCTTATAGAAGAAGAACAGAAGAACAGTCGGGATCTGCAGGGTTGAAAACACTCAGCACTTTAGAATGATGCATATGCGGCATAGAGATTTCTGCATCAGTGTGCCTTCTTCTGCAGGGTTGCTCAGACTAGTTGCCCTCCCTACGGTCATTAATCAAGCCACGGATCTAAGCAGTCTATCACCTGCAAAATAAGCTTCAAAATCCACTTGCTGATGTCATTATTTTTCAACTCCTCTTCTCCAGGAGCGCTGCTGCTCTCCCTTCAAATATTGTGTGAACATCAGCTATTTCTTAGAGTTGTTTGACTAAAGCCATTACTGAACATTTACCTAACAGACAACTGTGTTTGAATGCCCAAAAAAAGTTACAAGTTTAACAGATGAAGCCAGCAATTTAACAGATACAATGTCTGAATGGTTCTTTTGATGGTACCCTTGCTTTTGGCCCTCTGTCACACTCTCTTTCGGCGAAAATTGCTCACATTGCTGTCAGTTTTGTAACGCAACTACGACGCACTGAACTCTGGCAAATTGTCAGCGCCTTTGGATGTTGCTTCACCATTGGTTTCGCGAGAAGCGGACAGACATCTTTACCGGTTGCTGACTGAGAGGCTATTAGCCTCCTGGCCCTGGCACCAGACTCTTTCTCGGCGCTGCCCGGACCCCTCTATCTGAGTTCAGTCAAGTGGGAGGAGGGGAAGGGGAGGATGAAGCGGGTGGAGGGATGAAAGGACAGAGGGATAGAGGGAGAGTTGTGCTCCACTGAGGCACGGCAGCCTCTCTCAAACTATCACCCCCTGCAAGTCAGCCACAGCGAAAATCTCAAGTTAGAAAAGGAGAGATAGTGAAGAACGGGACAAGACAGGGTGGAGACTGGAGTGCGAGGAAGGGCGAAGAGTGATAGGCAGAAGACCAAACAAAACATATTTCAAGGGATTGTGGCCAGATAAGGCTGAGGTGGGAAAAGATTTGGCACTTCAGGGAAAGTTTTCCTCCTTCAGTACAGAGCAACATGGGGGAAATGTGTAGTTTACAATGCTGCTTTAGCCTTTTTTTGCACAACCATATGTCTACAGTAAATTGATATTGTATGTAAATTTCTATATTACAAGATGAAGTCGATCCTGTGCCATTATTTGGCCTGTTATTTTGACTGTTATTTTCACATTTCTCGCTGTTGGACGAGCTAAATTTATTCAGAATGCAATCACATATGAGTTAATTGACACTGGAGGTGATCCTTCATTCACAGAATCATTTGCCAGATGGCAGATAGTGGCGAGCGTTCGCGTGACCTGTTTCATTAACGATATTGGATCGACCACCTTGCCCTGAAGATAACCATTTTTAATATTGCCTCTTTCCGCTGAGTCTCATTCCCATTAGCAAGACATTGTGTTCCTGTGTACCCCCCCTGAAGGGAGATGGTGATAGACAGCTACCTTTACTACAATATGTGTCATTCATAGCTCATTAAACAGAGCAGCGCTTGAGGGGAGAAATCAACTAGATGGCTGATTATAATGCTAATGATCAAAAATATGATATTGTGCAGGATATTATTAGTTGAACATTTGCTGTCAGACTAACAATTGAAAATGGTAAAGAAAAGACAAATGCAAGTTTGCTTAAGTTAACTAGCACACTAGCACTGCTCCCAATAGACCATGGACCATATACTGCTTTTCAGTACACTCAGTACACTTGTGAAATACTTGTCCTTTATGTAACTTCCACTCACTGTGCAATACTTGAGTCAATGTGCAATATTCTGTATTTAGTACTTAATATTTAATATTCCATATCTAAGCTGTCATTTCTTACCTCAGTTTAGGCCCATTGTGTATATTTACTGGTCATATATTTTATACTGGTCATATATTTTTATATTTCATATTTTAGATTTCATATCCATACTCAAAAGTATAAATAAGTAATGTGAACTTGTGTATACCTCCTTTTTTAGACTGTTATTTGTTCTTAATATTTAACTGCTGCTATCCCCTGTGCTGCTGTGACATGTGAATTTCCCCACTGTGGGACGAATAAAGGCTTGTCTTATCTTATCTTATCTTAACGCCACAATTTGGTTTTAAAGGTCATCAGAGCTCTGTCCTCTGGTTGTAGTTTGTCAACGGCCAAAATGGTCTACAGGACTTCTAAATGGTTTTTAACATTTGCTGTTCTGTGAGGTAATTTTGGCCATAGTTGGAATCACAGGTCACAGAACATGCTTTCCCATCCACAGTTCCCAAAAGAAATGGCTGTAAGGTCATAAATAATTGTTTCTGATCAACACACTCTGAAATGACTTTATTAGGCCAACTTAAAATGAAAACATCTCGAAAACCTTTTTCAGTAAACATATTTTTTCTTCCATTAATGCGTGCAGGGAGTCAGCCGGATGGGCCAGAGGAAGATGGCCTGTGGGCTCAAAAGCATGGAAACATGAGGAAGCTGAAGAACTTTTTTTTAGAATAAAAACATACCGCGATGAATAGCACCATTGTTGAACACGGTATCCAGTTCTCTTAACACGTACAGGCCACAAGCACCTGATCCATCACCAGCTTCCCATCCGCATTTGTTCAGTGTGGCCAAGCCAGAGGCACCACTTCCACAGACTGAACCTGGGCTTCTGTTTCTGATAGCATGACTAAAAACATCTGTATCACTGCTCCGGTGCTTCAGTAGCTCTGTCGGGGTGTATCCTTCAGTTCAAACTTACACCCTCAGCTGTCAGATTCTTCTTGTCTCAGGAGCATGTATTATATATGGTACGTCTGTGAAACATTTACTATTCAGTACAAAAATCCTCTTTGAGCTCGCGCTGTGCCCTTAATGGCTGACACCATCCTCTCAGCTCAGAGATGGGCAAAGTCCAGCCAGCAGACGAGCACAGCGGCTCAAATTTGGAGGGATTAGATGAAGGTGAGATTGGATCTTTATCAAATAGGCCTTCCTCTGAGCTCCAACTTGAGGGAATCTCACATTCCATCGGGTTTTAAGAGATAAACGGATCAGATTGTTGATGGCGCTGTGTGCTGTTCTGTGTGTTTATGCAGACACTGGGGTGTTTTTTGGATCCATACTATGTTGTGCTTTCGTTCCCTCGGCTCCATAATATGTTGGCTTTTCCTGCTGTTGGCCTGCTCTCCATCCAGACAGTGACTCGGATCAGTCGGGGTGCCACTTCACGACACCCACATGCTGGTTGCGTGGGTAGAAGCTGAATGTTTAAAAATTCTCAGATGGGAGGAGATAGAGAGGTTATGATTTATGTCTGTGTGAGATGAATGTCTGAGCCACTGTCCTCATCCGTCTCCTCGTCCCTCTGGCAGCCACGGGCTAATGCATTAATCCGTCTGCCTGCCGATTGCAGAGGGGGGAAAAAAAGAACGCAATAATCGTTCATCAAGTCCAGCTTGGGGCCCTCGAGTCAACCATGAGGGAGGGGGCTTTCGTATCCATCCTGTTTTATTGTCCCTTCTTTGCCCCACCGCTCGGCCAGACAGTTATGAGGGAAGCGAGAGAGCGGCGCATATAAAATCACTTGTAAGCAGGAGGATAAATGTCAGTCATTGAAAGACCCCTCGCTGTCAGGAAGGCATTTCTAAGAGGGTAAACAAGCTCAGGGTTCATGAGCCCTCCTGCATGCTTCTGAATCAGATTCGGCCATGCTATTTTTTTTATATATTTTTTTACAAGCTTTTGAAGAGATATTCATGATGTGGGGAAATGTTTATATGCGCGCAATGCTTCTCAGTTCGGATTTCAAGTGATTTATACTCCGCATTAAACTCTCTGAACTGAACGCTAACAGCTCCTGTTTTTACTGTTAGGTGCATAATGCCTCTGTGGGAATAATTCTCTTGTTATCTATTTCTCCACTGCACTTTCTTATTTTATGGTTCATGTCATATGCTCAGTTTTAATGGTCTTACTTTATGGAGAGAATAAGTCATTTTAACAGGCTGTCACTTGTCTAAATGATATCATTTTCTATTTCTGGATGTTTTCCAGAATATATTTAGTATGTAACGTGGGGGGCGGGGCTTGGTTTGATGGGCGCTGTATTTTACCCCTACAGACTGGACTGAGATTAACCTCAGGTCACCTTCTACTTTTTATGAGCCCTGTCTCTGTTCTCTGTTTTCACCACAACATTTCTCCTGTTGTATATTCTCTCCAGATCTCTCTGCTTTCACCTCTAGCTTCTCCCTTCTTTGGTAACATGATATGACTTTGGAAGGGAGGGGGAAAAACACAGGACCAGCCCTCAGGCAACATGTATACATCTAACACAGTGATACACTACAGCATTTTTAAGATGGGATATTAACACTTGTTCTGTTGAAGATGTGTTCTTTACATGGTTAGTATTCAGCTGTGTAGTGTTCTTTCAACCGATTAGAATCACATCCTGGTGCTACATCCCAATTTACATATCACTTCAAAACCATGCCTGCACGAAATGCACCAGATATCTAGAGATGCTCTCATATACTGCGTAATATTTGCATATGCCAATATGTTTCCCAAATATGTTAATAACAGTAACCCTGTTGACCCTAAAGGCTGAAATTAGTTTTTGCTTTTATCAGCTTAATGCAGGTTAGGGCTGGAGTTTGCCTAAAATGAACTCGGCCCCATAAAGTGTTGTAAAGGCAGCTTCTATTATACAGCTGTACTTCTTACATACTGATAACTGTACATACTGTGTGTGCATATGACGCTGGTGTGAAAAGTCGACTGTCATAAAGAGGAAAGATGCCATAATCGTTAAAATACGGTGATAGTGGTGCATGCTTTCAGACAGTCCCTCAGTGTTGTACTCTGTTTCACACATGAAAGATGATAGAGGTAGCTGTGTGAGGATTAAAAAAGAAAGTTTGAGAGATACATTTTTTAAAAAGTTGCCTACTTTCTCAGCTTCTCACACCTGAACAAACACTTCATGAAGTCGGCATGGAAAATACCCCAATTTGTCAGAACTGACAGAAAGCTGTGGAAGGAGTGGATTTTAGTCAGTAAGACAATCTAACAAGCTTCGTCTTTGAACCATATTGATGCCTTTAGTATACTGACAAATCACAGGACTAAATTGCTTTAAATGCTGCTGTAGTCTTTTGGGTGATTATTTGAGAAATAATATGGACACAGGGGAGAAACAAAACTAAAAGCATGAAACTCATGTCACCCAGGCAGCAGCAGCAGCTGGAGTGTGATGATGCTACGTCTCTGTTGAAACAAGCCTTCATGGCTGCACATAGCAAACAAAACAGTCAAATCAGTTTGAAAAAGGAGAGAATCTGCACTCATCCTTGTTCTGAGTTGTTGCAATCAATAAATGTTTTGTTAAAATGATTCTGCCGGCAGTTACAACATCAGACGGTGGCAGTTTAATAAATTAATATAATATTATATTGTCAGAGATATTGATATTAATCTAATATTAACATAAGTTTCCAATGTTTGGCCATTCAACAGCGCTGTCATCATGAAATATATCACAGTGATATTTTACACAAATGTTGCCCTCCAGCAACAAAAGTGAACCCGTCTCTCGCAGGGAATCATAAAGCAGGAAAACATTTAAGAAAAGTGGAAAGTTCTGTCCGGTATTTTCATGTAAAAGTAGGATTGTAATGATAGTAAAACTGCATGGCATTTTTAACATTAGCGTGTGTGCCGATAATCTAAAAAATTAATGAGGTACATGTAAAAGCAGCTTTTAAGGGACAGATTTAGAGAATTTCAATAATCTCATATGTGTGTCAGAAACAGATTCACATTTACGGGCACTGTACACACACACACACACACACACACACATACACACAATGTGTTCACACATGCTGGTGCTTCATGCAAACCCATGATCGCGTCGGATTCTTTAAGTCAACTTCAGGTCTGTTTATATAAGACGGCGAGGCTAAAGATGGCCCACACTCCCAGTCGGCCCTCCAGCTTCGGCCTCTGCAGCCGTTAATCAGAGGGTGATATACAGATGGTTCCGCTCGCCTCTTTGCACCGGCCTTGTATGGTTTCTACACCCACCCTGCATGTCAGCTGTGGTCAGCCCATAGATGCACGCTCTAGTGTGAGAAATTGAAATAACCTATGTGCTTATGCAGTATGTAATATAAATATTTATAGAGAGAATAAGAGACGGCCTCTCGCAGAATGTGCATGGCTTAATTTATGATGTGTGCTGAGGTTATCAGTGATTGAATCCTGTGTGTATAGAAAATTTCTTACAGTCTGTTATTAATTGATAAAGATTACATTGCTTGTCTGATCTGGCTGCTTGATAACAATCATTGTAGTACTCTCTTCCTGTTTCTTTTGTCATGTTTGTAATGAAGTGGGAGCTGTTGTTGATATAATGTTGATATAATTAAGCTTGTATTATTTTGTTGCTTCGGGCGGTGTGTGTGTAGGTATGATCTCTTTTCTGTGCTAGGGCTGAGCAATTTGTTGAAATATTTATTTTCAACAAATGGATTGCAAACATTATTAAAATTCTTTCTGAACATTCAAATCACTGCCTGCATTTGTGGTTTACATGTAGCCAATTTATACATAAGTTTGTACCATCTGCAATCACGTTATATAAAATGATGCGGTTGCCCTTTTTTGAGTTCCTCTAAGAGTCCAAGTGCCAGTAATATTAGCTCGAAAAAATAACTCTAACTTTTCATTCACCTTCACTTCCCCCTCTAGGCCCCCACGCAGGATCTCACTCAAACTCTCTTTTCAGCTTTTTTTCCTAGTTTGGCCTTTTCTTTGCAAACTGCACTGCACATAAACAGTGCAAACAGCTGGTTGGAGACAGTTGGCGTTCTTACAGGATTTGGGGGGTTGTTAACCTCCAGAACAGCACTCTCAACTGTGTCCAGTGTATTTAGTGTATTATCTGGGATATTTTAACGGTTTTCAGAGATGACGTATCTTCAGTAGAATAACAAAACCCTGAGTCAAGTTCAGTCCGACAGCAGCTCGGTGAAAACTATCCGTTCCAAATCAACATCTGGAAAAAACAGATTGTGGCGGGTAATTCTCATTTCACTGAAGTCCCCCGCCACTACTGGCACCCTTAATTACACTATGTGTGTGTGTGTGTTTTTTTTTTTTGCGTATTTCTCTTCCTCTGTGTGTGTGTGTGTTGTATCTGTGTTAAATCAAGAGCAGCATACTGTACTGTAGCTGCAGCCTGCTGTCTTTTTTATCACTCATATCTCTAGTTATGTTTGCAAATTACAGAGCCATATGGGCCCCATCAATCCTGAAACCCATCCGTTTGCATGATGGAGAGTTGTTTCTCTGTTCGCCGCCACTTCTTCCAACACTTTGATGTAGTCTGGCACCAGTAGCCTCGAGCTTAAGCAGGCCTCTTTAATGTTTAAAGAAAAGGAAGGTTTAAGGTTTTAATGTTGGATGACTGCTTCCTTAATGAATAGAGTTATCAGCAACGTGGCCAAATGTTTCACCCATGATCGCTGTACTTTTTTCTTCTTGGAATCACTTGTTCACATTCTGAAAACCCAGTTTTACACATAAAGGCTTTAGATATTAAACCAGGACTGCAAACACAACACAACACTTTTACAATCTTGCAAACATGCAAGGTAGTGGAATCATCGTTCACAGCCATTTCTTTCTTCTTTCTTAAAGCTTTGTAGAAATGGCTAAAAGCTATTTAACACAGCTTTTTCAAAATTGGTTCAGGGAATCTGAATTCTCACTTACTGCTGTGATACTGTGTACAGCATGAGAAATATAGCAAATCCCTTTACGCTGCGCAAAACCTCCCACGTGGCGAAATCCGGTTAAAGGTCCGCACTTTGGGTCACACAAAGATTGAAGAGAAAATGCTCTTTTTCCTGCCGTTTTCAATGTGACATTAAAAGCCCCGCCAGGCGGCCGTTTTGCTCCGCCGCTTTGAAATTTTGATTTGTAAAAGCCAGTTTCAAACAGCGTGGAGGTTTCAGCCTCGTGCGCCACACAGAGCTGCGTTTGTCCCGGTGTCAGGTTCGATCAGGATTGTTGATGTGATGTGGCCTGGACAGCTTTGTCCCTCCCTGCAGGACACAATCGCAGTGCAGGAAGCTTTCCCTGCACTGCTGACTGTACTTTTTACCACTACAGCTGTGACAAATCACTTTTTCTACTCATTATCAATCACTGTGTTAATCATTTTCGAATAGGGAAATTAGAAAATCCTCACGTTTGAGTAATTGGAAACAGCAGATGGAAACAACTGATTATCATACTTTTTGACAAATTTTCTGTTGATCAGCTAATCGTTTCAACATTATTTGCCACATGAATATTCGTCTATTCGTGCAGAAAATATGAAATTTATAAAGGCTTCTTTGTGCATTGAACTATACTGTGTTTTATGTGCACTGCCTGTAAATGTCGCTACTTTCATCTCATGAACTTTGACATGATTTAGCTTTTGCTAACCTCTTTCTTTGTTCCTCTTTCAGCGCTCAGTCCGTGGATCTCCACTTTTTCCCACCCTGGCGTGAGAGACTACTCCCAGCTCACCCTTGACCTGACTAGGAATGAGCTTATTGTGGGTGCCAGGTAAGAAACTGCAAATCCACTCAGCTTCTCACCCCACAGAGAACATTACTGAGAATGTGATACCCTTTGTGACTCACTAATACGGCGCGGTTTTCGGATAATGATGCTTCTTAAGTGCTCTGCTGAGGCCTCGTTGGACCAAGTCAAGCTTTGGATTTGGCAGAAGGGGTGAATTTGGAAGAAATACGTCATGCCAGTGTGTGTGTGTGTGTATGTGTGTGTGAGTGCATGCTCTCGTGAGCTGACATGAGTTCAACTTTCGCCTGGTTTGACCCTGTTAAAAACACATGTACACTCAAATGCCAGAGCGCTTAGGCCTACATATAACTAGAAACAATGACCTAAGACTGATGGACAGTTACAGTGTGGCCTTTAATCGGCTTTGCTTTAAGTTGACAGCAGCTCAAAATGGCCTGTCTCTTCTCTGAAGCTTAATTTGCATTATTAAACACATTTTTTTCTGGATGAAGGCTCGTCATATTGTGCACGCGCTCACATATCTCCTTTTCCTCTCTCCTCAATCCAGAAACTACCTGTTCAGACTGGACCTCAGCAACATGTCGCAGATACAGGTAGGCACGATAACGTCTCCATTTTTCTTCTTCTGTCAATTTGTGTTCAGCTGAGGGCCTTTACATTCAAATGAAACCATCAAACTTTGGCTACTTAAGTGGATTTTACTTTGTTTTACATTACACTAGCAGAATACCAAACATGCTAACAATTACGTTACATGGATTTAGGCCGCTTGGCAGATTGAAACAAATTGTTCCTCACCAAGATGAATATGTTACTGATGTACAACTGGGAAAAATGGTGGGTAGATGCCAGAATATTTTCACGTCTAACTAGAAGTTTATCTTCACCAAAGCACAGTTGATGTAACAGTTCTGTTTTGTTTGAATGAAGTGTGTTTTACGATGATCTGCGAGGTAAAACGACTGCTTTTTTCAATGGAGGCTGGTGGTTTTGAGAACAGTACATCGGCTGTTTCTGGTTTGGAGGGAGCTTCAGCCAGTGCACCCATTTTGTTTTGGTCTGAGTTGCTGGTGCTCTGGTGTCACATCTAGTGGCAGTGGATATACACGACCTTTAAAATATAGTAATAATAATGCAGCAATGCCTAAAAGCACAGTAAAACATGTTTAAGGTTAGGTTAGGTTAGGACAGGCACTCAGATTTTGGTCGTGGTGATCTGAATATAGTCAGGAAAAAAGTCCATAAAAGTTAGTGCCAGCTTGTGAGTGTGTCTCACATCCTGGTAATCTCATTCATTCATTACAAGTTTGAAACAACTTCTGCCTGTCGTAAACATCCTCTGATTAGATGCTTTGGGAGCGGTTTATGACAGAAATCTAACAGAAAGAGTTATAAGAAACTCAACCAGAATCCTCCAAACACAGTTGTATATTATTGCTTTGATGAACTATTAAACCGAACATGTTTTCTGACACAACAAAGACTGTTTTCTGTTAACTTCAGGAGCAACAAAACAGCGGGCAGTCCATCCCTCTGTTGACTTATACTTTCATCCAATTCCCTGAATCTGTTAAAAGCTTCTTCACAACTGTCATGTCAGTTGGACCAGATCTCTTCATTTCATTTCATCCAAATTTTTATTACAGTTTGTCAGCCTGCATCGTTACAACCAAAGAAATTCACTTTGCTCACATTCCCAAATAAACATGATGTGATCACATTTATATAATGTTGGCCTGTTTATAAAAAATGTGATGAACAACTCCAATTCCAAAAAAGTTGGGATGCTGTGTAAAACGTAATTAAAAACTGGATGCAGTCATTTGAAAACTGTGTTTACTGACAACAGTTTTATCAAGTGTTCCTGAGTCCATGTAGTAATTTCCTTCATACAACCATGTGTTTGACAAAGTGGTGAACCTCTCTCCATCCTTGCTTGTGATCAACTGAGTCTTTCCAGGATGAACCTTTCATACCCAATGAACCTGTTTACCTGTGGAATGATCCAAACAGGTGATTTTGGATCAGTCCACAACTTTCACAGTCTTTAGTTGCTCCTGTCCCAACTGAAACATGTTGCTGCCATCACATTCAGAAGAAGCAGATATTTACAAAAATCAGTGAAGGTGATGCTATACTACTGTTGATGCTGTTTTTCAATTGAGTATATGTCAGAAACCAAATTTCCCAACTTTTTTGGAATCAGGGTTGTAAAAATATTTTCTTATTTTATTCCATATTTTGTTCTTCTTGTCTTGGCTTGTCACTTTCTGTTTCACTGTACATCCTGTGGTGTGGTCCTTTAGGGAAAATGGCGCCTAACATGAGTACAATATTACCTATTAGTATGTCATGTATGTTATGTTTGATAAGGTGACAAAATTCATCAACTAGTGACAACAATACAGTAAAATGCATTTGGTGGTTTTGAGCTCTTTTAAAGGTCTTTTGTAGTAGTCTCATCAGTGAAAAATTGAAATTTTGCTGAGTGAAAAATTGCTGACAGATTTTATTGACATTTTTGTCATGGTTGGTGGAAATGCGAAATCTCTTCCCTTTGATTTTCTGTCAGTAAAGCTGAAGCCTCTGTAGGTGGTGCTTTATGTCTCGTGTCTAACTACAGACTTATTCTTCTGTTTATTCCAAACAGCTGTTAAACAGAAATGGAAAAATACATTTCCAGATCGGGGAGATGAGAAACCCCTGTAGTGTTATAAAAGTTAATGGTGGGGATGTTTATTTACATGACAGTTTAAATTACCTTCAGCAGAAGAGAGCATGCTGAGGTAAGAATCAACATAAATACTTTTGTATTATCCTCCATGTTGCAGAAGATATAATTTAAATTGCAGGGATGCATTAAGTGTATGCAACTAGACATTTGCATTATTGTGTGTCCGCTGCCTGTGGGTGTAATGTGTGTGTTTTGTGAAAAGCCTATGGTGACGTGAGTGTCGTGCGGTAAAGTAGCTTTGGTATAGCTCCGAGTTTTAGCTGTGGGGCACAGGTTACCATACGGTTGCATCAGGCATCACGAATGACAAGCCCCCGCCTCTCTATGGGACTGTGTATCTAAACTGCTATATGACTGTCACTGAGCAAAGAAGAGCAGTTTTTATATAACCCAGAGTGCAGTGCACAGTTTCCACCTTCAAATGACTGCAGGATATCTTCGTTTCAGTTTGCCGAAGTTTTCCGCTGCTGCAAGGCATATTTAATTACACATTCTGTAAAGGTTAATGTCATTTCTTTTAACTCTGTAAAGTTAGTAATGTAAGTGAAGGGGACAGGAGTGTGAAGCATAATAGCACACCATGCACCCTCATTCATTTAAAAACAGCTGCGATACATCTTTGGTTTCAGAGCGAATCCACTGCTGCTGTTGGGATTTAATGGACCATAGTGGCGGTTTTGCATGTTTTAGCCCATTAACTACACATCTTGTGTACTTTTGTGATGGTGCACATTTTTCCAAAGCATACCCCATGTCATGAGGCAGATTTTCCGCTTCCCATGCAAACATCGGTTTTCAGCTGATGCCAGTGCAATAATGAAAACGATGGAGATAGGAAACTTGCTGTAATCTGCCACTGTGAGCATTTATTTTTTGATGTTTTTACAGGCTCTGGCATTTGAGATTAGAGAAGTGGCTGCTCAGAAACAACACGCAACTTGTGTTATTTGATATTGAAAACAGCATGGACAAGTCAAACAACATGGGTAATGTGATTTGGTAACTTCTGTAATATCTGATTGTAAAAAATGTGCCAACAAAGAAGGGTCTGTTTTTATTTGTTCTTACCTGCATTATCAGGTGACAATAGCTTTATAATGCGACTTTGAACTGAAATAAAAACTCACTGTATTGTGGTAGCATACTAATGGTGTAGTGAGAGAGGGGAGAGAGGCAGTTGACAGACATAGAAAGTATGCTTGATTTGTCGTTAATAGGCTGGAGGGTGTAAAACAGTCATTTAAGTATAAAGGAACAAAATACAATTACTTGCTCTATCCAGATCTCCAACATTATCCTTTTGTTCACAGTCTTGTGTAACCCTTTTTTCAATTTTCTGTACCTTTTTTTAAAACAACCAAGAGTAACTCAAGAAACCAATTTGTAGCATCAGCTACATTATTATTTCAAGGACAAACTACAGGCATTATTTTACACAACGTTTCCCCACAGGATGAAAGCACATCACCAGACTCGACTTTGTCTGACAAAGTCCTCTTTCACGGCAGCCGCGACTGAATGACATGATGTGTACAGCTGCCACCCGTGTGTCACTGCCGATATCAATGCGCCTTTTGTCTGCGTGTCCTAGTTGTCTAGTTCTGGAGGAGAGAAGTTGACTTCTGAGGCTCTGCGTTTGTTTTCGCCCCGCTCGTGTTGTTCTCTGCGGCTCTGCGAAGCTGAACTCTTTGTCCTGGAAAAGGCATCTGCCATTTTAACATCATGACATGCAGGAAGCATACACACATAAGTGTACAGCGCGTGCACACACACACGTACCCACAGGCATGTGCTCAAACATGCTACCTAAATTGTCTAAATTTATCTTTCTCCCTCACACACACACACGCCTACACACACATCCTCTGCTTATTGTGAGCTATAGGGATAAATGAGGTAGATCCTTCTTCGCTCTGGCCAATGCGGAGGTGTCATCCAGGATGCCAAGGCTGAAATCAATGAGAACATTATACAAACTGCCCAGTGAAGCAGAGAGGAGGGTCTGTACCCCCATGCTCATTTGCCAGTATACGAAAGCTGTCCAAAGAGACGGAGGAGGGCGGCATCTTAAAATACTCCCTTTCTTTTGTTGTATAACCGAGTGGAAAACAAACCAAATCTCCCACTTGCCAGTCCAAGCCTCTGCTTCAACATCAAAGCCTCGTTTCTCCAAGGCATTTGCTTTAGATTCCTGAACCACTGATATGTTGCTCAAATATCCAAACCACCTGTCAGACGCTAAGGCTGTTTTTCCCACTGGGTCTGTTTGTTTCAGTTCAAACTTGAGTTCAGTTGTCTGCGCTCCCTCGCGACCCTCGTTTTTCCTCTTCAAAGTGTACCTCTTTACCGGCATCGCCAGGAAATGATGTCAGCAAACAGTCTGATGTACATAAACATAGGAAATGTACAACGTAAGGACAGGTGGACTGAAGGACATCTTTTATGATGGAGGTGGAAATTACATCGCCCTCATTTTTCCATTAATAAAAATTGCAGTAATCATGCAAGTAAAATAAAATGTGCTGCTTTAAGTGCTACATTTAGAAACAATAAGAGAGAGTGTGTGTTTTATTATGGGCCAAGGTGCAGTCTGAACAGATGAGTTTTTCAGTCTGCAGAAAAGAAAGGGCTAAACAGTTGTGATTCTGACCCCACTCATTATGAGGGAGTAACGATTATGAATCAATTGACTAATTCATTTTGTTCAGTTCAGTGAAAAGATACATATTCACCGCCTGCGTTGTTTGTTTCTTCTTGGTAATTTATTCATTTTTCAAATTGAATCCGAAACATGGCAAAATATCAAAGCAGCAATATCAAAACTGCACTGCGACTGGGTTAACAACAACAAAATAGATCTGAAGAGCAAGAATAGAAGAGAATACAAAAAATGTTAAGAATTTCAAGAGCATCAATGATGTATATGATGCTAAAGAAAATAATACAGACATCAAGATATTGATACATTGCGTCTGTTTAAGCTTATGAGGTGAAGAAGGTTTTTACTTGGTATTAAGTCTAAAATTTCAATTTAAGAAAGGTTGCCAGGCATCACAAAATTGTCATTTCCCTATCAGGTACCAGTGAAACTTTCCATTGGACTGGCCTTGTGTATTTCTACTGCAATACAGTTGAATAATTTTCTTTAATCCCCTGGAGCCTTGGTAATAAAAGAAACTGAATTGAAGTATACTATACTGTCCAGAGGTGGAGGGCAAGTCTATAATTCTACAATTTCATTTTGCAGACGCTTTTATCCAAAGCGATGTACATTCACATACCGATGGAACAGCCATCGGGGGCAATTTGGGATTCAGTATCTTAACCAAGGACACTTCGACACATAGACTGGGGGCCAGGGATCGAACCACCAACCTTCCGATTGGTGAACAACCGCTCTACCTCCTGAGCCACAGCCGCCCCCTGAGTTGTCATTTCTTTTTTAAGCTAAGCGATTGCTTCAGAGCAAAATCAGTGCTCACATCATCAACGGTTCATAATGCCATGATGTTGAGGTAGTGCTTCTGACTGTCCTCAGGTTAGCCTTGAATTCTTTGTACCTGTGGTTCATTACAACAGCGTCTGTGCATACGCTGTCTATGAAGTTAACTGTGTCCCAGCATCCACCTGAGCTGCCTCTGCTGCACAATTATTGCATCATGATCGTTGTGGATTTTGTGGCCCTTCAGTAAGCTTTTTATCCAGGATACATACTGTGTGTCATGACTGAGCTGACAGCTGAATGTCGGAGATTTCAGTCATTAGCGAGTGGAGCTTCGAATTCAGATTTCAAGAGCTGCCGGTTCGCACAAGGTTCAGCCTGAGAATTTGGTAATAAAGATTTGTTTGTTTGCTCGTGTACTGAGCATCTGAACTCCACAATGCTCCAAGGAAAACAAAAATTGTGTGGCAGCGCATTTAGCGCCTTAATGCAGGACATCAGTGAGGCCGTTTATCCGTCCCAAGAAGGTAACAGTCAGCTAGAAGTGCTACGCTGTTCTTATGTGACATGTCCAACTCTCTCCAACAATTATTCAATGCAGCTTTATGTCGTGACGCTCAAAATAAGCTCTGCTCTGCAGCTGCTGCATTAGCTCCGAGAAGAAGATATCGCTCCCTAAACTTTCTCTCTGTGCAGGTTTTATTGTATGCTGCAGGGAGTGATGAGGTCAAGGCCAAGATTAACTATTCCACTGTGCGTCTTTACTTGTTTGACTCGAACCAATCACAGACCAGCTCGTTCAGGTGGATTCAGGTGTGGTTTTGTTGTCCGCATTCGTATCACATTCACTTTTCACACCAAATTTGCAGCCAGACAACTCACGTTTATCAGATTAATGATGTTTTGTAAGGCAGGCTGTATGTGGAAAATCTTCTGAAAGAGTCATGGTGCATTGTGATGTTCTCAAAAATATTGCATTCCATGGAAGCTATTCTTACAGTTTTTCTTGTTTCCTGCTCTTTTCTTGTATCGAGCATGTCATTGAAGTGCAGAAGACAAAACCACCTTTGAAAAGAGAACAAGTTGAAGTTGTTGAAGTAACCTTACAACAGTGCTCTCACAACTCAAACAACTTCAAAGTCAAAGTCTTCTAAAGTCAAACATTCTGCCTTGTTTGAAAGTAGCGTCAGCCGCCAGTGTGAAAGTGAACCGCAGCAGCTTCACTCAGGAGCCAAGTCAACCTGTAGAAATGGACCCAGCCCTGTGGGACACAAAGCATGACTGACTTTACCTTAAAATAAAGGTTGTCCATTGAGAGCGGGTGAAAGTCATACTGATGCTATTTAGAATGATTTGCTGATTGATTGAAAAGCAAACCAAAGAGGGTGGCCCACTCACCATCTAATCACAATGCTTCATTCTCTGCCCTCCCATTCATCTGTTGGGACTGGTCGGCCTGAGCTTTCCAAGTGGGCCATTATCATGGCCTGTAACCACACACCGCTGTCACCGTCACCATCCCTTCCCCCTTTTAGTGTCCGCTTTCCTCTTCTGTGTGAAGCTATTAGAGGTTGTAGGTGCTGGTGTATGTGGTTTGTTTGTGTGTCATCCAATGGGCCATCTGAGACAGCACCAAATTAGAGAGCCGGTCCAGACCAATCCGCCTCACTCCTGAAGCCAAGACAACCACTGTCTCGGTGCGAGCAGAAGATATGAATGGCTGGATGTATTTTTCTTGCTGCATATACTATATGTGTGTCTGTGTGTGTGGAGGCAGACAACTGAGTACATGCCAGCTTTGCAGTCTTTCGGTGGCAGAGGGTTTTGAAGGCAGACCACGCCAGAGAGGGGAGGGCCACCGAGGTGCTGATTCCAGGGCTTTTAAAGGCTCAGCCCAGGCCGCTCTCTTCAAGCACCTGGGAGAACACCTGCCACGGCCATTAGTGAGCAGGCAAGCGTAGAGGAATGAATGCGTAGGCAATCAGAGGAGAAAGAGAGTGAGCAGGGAGAAGAGCCAGACAAGGAGAGCCGGGGATAAAAGAGGTAGGCAGGAGCCGGAGAATGAAAGACAGAGAAGATAGCAGGAATAAAAGGAATGAGAAAGTGAAGCAAACACCAAGAGAACAACACTCATTCAAAATCACACATACAGAGCTGAGATGAAGACAAATGAGAGAGAAAAGAGGAGTGAAAATGAGAGAGACCGCGAGGGAGACGACAAGCTTTTAGTCTGCTCGAGTTCAGCGTTTTCTCTCCGGACGTTTTCTCCAGTGAGCCTGCGGTACACCTCCTTCCCATTCTTATGTTAACCTGACGCGCCAGATGGTTTGTTACACAGAGCCGCCTGAGAGGTTGTCCTTGGAAACTGTTTGGAAAAGGGCAGGCACTTTCAAACAATACTTGGCAGGTGATTGGATGAACAATCCGTCTATCAGCATCTATCACAGGCTAAATTCGACCAATCAGATCAAACCTTATGATGTAGCTGAAGCCAGATGGAAGAAGAGCGAAAACATCTTTTCCATTGAGAAAAGCCTTCAGTAACATTTTTTGCTCTTTGCTATAGCAGCACCTATGCCTTTAGATGCCAACATGCCAACAGTCACTTCTCACTGTCATCGCACCTAAAACACACCTGTAGCTGCCAGTCGTTCCTCAAAAGACGCTGATTGGTCGCGTGATGTGTTGAATTCAGCTGCCCTTGCAAGGTAGCCTGTGTCTCTGCAGAAAAAGTTTCCCCGGTGTGCATTACCTGCACAGGACACGTACGCAGAGAGACACCACCATCCTGTTGTGTTTTTGTAGAGGAAAAGCAGACTTTGGCAAAGTACCGTTTCTGGGGTTTTTCAATAAATAAGTAATAGGAACATGTCCCTACTGCCTGATAAAAACATCTGTGTATCATCTTTATATGACAAAGAAGAGACAGTAAAAAGGGTACGAACACAGGAAGCAAGCAAGTAAAGGCATATTTACAACTAAATCCTGAATGAACTGATTGATAAATTAAGTATAACTCAATCCCAGTTGATTATTTTAAGGCACAAACTGGCCTTAAAATATTGGAACATCACCATGTGTAGTAATTGTGCAAGTTTTGACAGTAATGTATTGTATAAGGAATATTGTACACTTGTTATCCAATATTTTTCACTCCAATGACAATTCCACCTTTATTCACAACTTGGATTTTATTTCTGTAATTTTAGAAGTCAATTATTTCCTCAGGCACACAACCAAAGTCAGGCTTTCATTAGTTGACTGGCATCAGTTGCAACATTTGTGTGGTTCATTCATCAACTGCTTGGCAACCAGCTGACTTTTTACATCCAATCATATTCATACAAGTGTGCACAGTGGCCTCTATAACTTGACATATCTCACTGTCAACACTGATGTTACCTAATATGTGAACTTTTTAGTATTATTGACTTAAATAAGATGGGATTGTGCTACAAATGGTCTCTCCCCTGTTGTAAGTATCTCTGACTCAACTATCAGTTATAATATGATTGTACCCTGAAGGATAATTGCTGAGATTTGGAAACTCAGCAGCATCACTAAGAGTCCGACAAAGCAAGAAACCCAAGCAGTCACATGATCAGACAGGTTGGAAACAAGCTCCGGCGTCAGCCAACTGTGAAATTATTACCCATTATTACTGTCTGTTAGCGTCCAATACAGTTTACCTCCAGGTTCAACTTTCACCTACTGTACTCACTGCAGTCGTGTGTGTGTGTGCACTGTTTTCCTTTGCATTAAGCTCCAAAACTATAATATAAAAGGACCCACGTTGTGATAAATCAGAAATATCCCTTAAAGTTTTACTTAATATTTTATCACATAATGGTATATTGAAGTTAATAAACCCAATCATACACAAACACACACAAAGACATACACACACATCACACACCAACAGTGGCAATGTGTGAATAAATTACGTCTTTATTATAGGTGTACAAATACAAAGCCCCCTGCACTGTATTCACATACTGTACTTCACAAACACACCATCACCCACCCAGCCACCTCGCAGTGGGACCGCTCAGCCATCCTACTCAGGCAGAGCCGAGACTCAGATGCCGCTGAATATTTTTAGATTTTTTTTTGCATCTCTATCCTCCACCATCCTTCTCTTTTCATTTTTTAAACTCCATTCTCTCTCTGTCTGACTTTTTTTTTGTGGGATGTAGTGCCAGTATTAGTGCTGGTGGTGGGTCTGACTGCAATCCACCCACATGCTCCGTCCTAGCGGCACCCACTGAGCTCTTTCTCTCTGTTGTGCTGGTCGGCCTGATCTCCGCTGCAATCAGAACAGCAGCAGGAAGGTGGTGGAAGGTGTGTGTGTGTGTCTGTGTGCGTGTGTATGTGTGTGTGTGGTGGGGGATAAAACAGAGGAGTGGGAGAGTGGTAAAAACAGCAGAGGTATAGAAAAAGCTTAAGTATTCCATGGGTGGGAGAGGAAAGGAGAGCTGAAGTAAGAGCTCTGTTTCTGTCATCTGTTTCTGTTTATTTTTCTTTGTATCGAGACACAGATCTCGCCAGATGTGCTATGAGCAATCCCACTGCCGTCCAGAATAAAAAAATAAAGAAATAACAGCAACTTTTGATGGGCAAACTTTTCACGTCTGAGGTGGGAATGAATGCACGCCGATCTCCGTCTTTCTTTCGCCTTCTTCCTTTTCGCTCACTTTCTTTTGTGGTTTCAAAGTATTACAAAATAACACCAGCAGAGCCCTGGTTAGATGGGTCTTTCTTTCTTCCGACTGTTGCAGGGTACTAACAGGAGATAGAATATTGATTCGTCTTCCGCTAACATACCTTTACAAGAGCTACAAAATTGTACTTTACGTCTTTGTTTTTGACTGGATTGCTTTTTTTCCCCCCCAGGTTTTTGTGAGTCACTGTAGTCAGCGTTGCCCTTGTCTGTTTGTGTCAGATGCCGTGTAGCTCTTTTCTTTAGTCAGGCCTGCCAACAAATGTCGTCACGCACCGCTGCTCGATCCGCACGTATATACACAAGCATTCACATAATTACTGCATCTATGGCTGCACTTAAACTCCCTCTTTCCTTTTTTTCCCCCTGCATGCACTCACAGATGTGCAGTTATGTGACGGGGTCAAGGCACCAGCGTAAATCTAACGTGAGAAGATGGTGAGGAATGAACTGGTATCAGCCACTCACTTGGTACAGGGTCACAGATGCACTTGACCTTACTTTTTTACTGAGCTTAAGCACCAGCATTGACAGAGATGGAGGATGTCATGGATGGTAAAAAGGAGGGGAAAGAATATGAACGGGAAGGAAGCATATATACTGCAGGTAGAAACATAGGAGTGTAAATAGGGCCCTATAAATTCCGTTTTATTTTTTCCCAAATTCCGTTTTTTCCATTTTAATTTTTTGGAATTCCTTTTTTTTTTTTTACCATTTACTCATATTTTACCACAAAAGAGTGTGTTTTAATAATGTTTATGAATGAAATGCACACTAATTAAATAGAAATGACCTTACATTCATTGAGGCGACACAATATTGCACGTTTCCTCAATACTTTATTGCTGCTTCATGCAACACAATATTGCACTAAGTACTTCAAATAAAAAATGTTTCCAGTGAAAACAAATGACATATTAAGAAATAATAATAAAGAGCTCAATTAGCCTTTTTTCTTCAAGTGAAAATATGCTTGACTTTAAAAAAATATGACTTTTGGACAACAGGTGGTCATCACATTTATTTTTCTGCTTCCAGTCAACAGAGTGTTGACAAAATGTAGAAAATTATACCTGACACATAGATGGGAACTGTTCAGCTCTGTATTTAGGTGTTAGCGTCGTATTATATAGCTTTTTAGCAGACGGGGGACCGCCATGTTTTCATATGGATTGAAACGGGGCGGGGGGCAGGGGTTGTGTCACATTGATTAGCAACCCCCGGGAATGATTGCTATGTTCCTCTTTCTCATGAAAACAACATTTCCGCGATATTCCGCATTAAAAATAAATTCCGTTTTTATTGTCCATTTCCGCGATTCCGTCCACGATTTCATGATCGTGGAAATTATAGGGCCCTAGTGTAAAGAGTATATTATATCCTGTTCTTTGCTGACACTTTTACAGAAATAGAATTCATACACTTTGCTCAACTTACTCAAAGAACAACATGTTCTGCAAATTGATGAGCTGAATCGGAAGTGCAAATATTATTGTATCATAGGTTGAAAGGACTGCTTGCAGAATAGCTAGAAAGGACGTATGCCAATTACTTATGCTTTTAGTATCAAACACCAACCCCCTGCAGGCTTGAAAGGTGCCTCGGAAACGTTTGTAGCTTGATCGGGGAGGACAGCAGCTGTTGTCAGGCTGGATTCACAGCAGTCGCTTGGATGTACTCCAACGGTGACAAAGCTCCTTGCCAAAAGAAAGGTATTAAAATGTCCATAGAAACTTCTCAAACCACTCCTGCACCGTAAACTTTTTCTCAGCTGTCGATTCATATGCTCAGTGTGTTACATCATATTTTCACCAGAATGTGACTAAATATGCAGCTTTTGTTTGCTGCAAAGGTCATTTTTGTTGCATGTGACTCCATTTACTTACAACAACAACAGGCAGTGTTTGATACTTTAAAAGGGGGACCAGTGATTAAACATGTTTGTATGAGGTTCCATTAGTTATTCATCTTATGCTGATGCAGATGCAATTTATGCTACTGCTGCTTTCAACAGCAGGGAGAAAAACTGGAATGACAGGACATTAACACAGCTGCATGAAATAAATCATCCAGCAAAACACTCATGTGGCTTAGATGAAAAAACAAAGTGCACTCACATGCAACAAATGAAACACGCATGTAAGAGAAAGAAAAAGACCAGCCCCAAGAAAGTAGCGAGTGAACTTCAAAATAAAGGTCTTTGCTAGAAACTTACCTCACATTAAGCAAAGTGGGGACAGTTGTGTGAAGTGCATTCGCACCAAAAAAGCTCTTTAATGACAGAAGCGGGAGTCAGTGCTATTTGTTTGTTCCTCCCTGAGCAATACGTGCAAGTGTGGAGAAGTGAAGGGAGGAGATGGGAGGGGGGGGAGAGGTCTTTGTCAGTCCATCAGATAATCCCTGCATAGATAAGATGGCAGCAACATGGAGGTGGAACGTAAACACCATATTACCGTCTGGATCTTCTCATATCTGTCTCCATCCATCCACCTGCCTGTGCCCTCCGCTCCACTCTCCTCCCTCTCTTACTTATTTTCTCTAGCGCTCCCTCTGCCATTGTGCATTCTCTAAATCCCATCTCCTGAAAAAAAAAAAATCCCAAGGCCTCTCCCTCTCCCCGGGAGAACATTATATTTGCTCCTGATGTGGAACTGCTGTTGCATTTCTTTCAGGTTTATTCCTCCAATGAATCTTTTTTTCTCCGTGCCCATTCATTACGTCGCTCCACTAGTTTCCCATTGCATGGAACAATCAGGTTGCACATCAATATGCAGACCTTTATTCCAAACGGCGTTGGACGCACTCACCTTCCGTCCTGCAGGCGATAATGGACATACATGCCAAGACAAAGCTGCTCGTTCATCCAAACCGGCGTCTCACGTCACTGTAAGACATGGTGGGAGAGGATTGGAAAAACATGTGTGGACCAGTGAAAAAAGTTCAGCTTCTGATTTTTGTCTCTTTAAGCTCCAAAACACACACACCCTCTGTCTGATCCCGTAGGTGTGCTGCTGTAGAATTGCAGTGTTCCATGTGGCAGAGCACAGTCAAGCATTTCCCTTCCATTGGTTTGCCCTTTTTCTAAATGCATGGGGGTTAATGGGGTTTTGGAAAGGGACGGTGGTGATTTTTTTTTCACTCTTTCCAAAGTTCTAGGTTATACCCAATTTCATCAGCCGTTATCCCTGAAATGAATGGACCCAAAGCAGGCTCTTGTTTTTTTAGCTGTTTTCTCCACAGCGAGGCTTATTTGCTCTTGAGGTCGCCCCTCTTTTGTCGTGTCCTTATTTTCCACGTGGGAGACTCTTTGTTTGTTAGTTTTCTTACTGAGAACATGTCAGAAGTTGTGAGACAGGAGTGGTCCCCTGTGTGTTCGGGGCCTGGGATTTGTCCTTGACGTTGTGTTTGTGTTTGGGGTTGTTTGACTTGAGCTGTGGTCTCTGGCTCCCACAGCAGGCTGATGATGAGCAGCCCCCAGGTGGCTGTCCCGCTGTGTGACATGATGGTCTGTCTCGTCACAGCTAAAGACCTCTTTACCAGATGCAGGGCTGAGATACAGGCTGACAGCGGCACTTGAGCAAAACTGCACTGCAGTGTGTGTTTTCAACTTTCAACAATACCCCACAATGTAGAAACAAAGACCTCTCCCAGTTAGTGACACAATATACGTTTTCATTGAAGCATGTTTTATCTGCCATTTAAGATAAGATAAGATCATTCTTTATTGATCCCCCATAGGGGAAATTAGGGTGTTGCAGCAGCACAAGCGTATAATCAGGTAGAAGTATAAAAAAAATAAAAATAAAAAAAACTATATAAAAAAAGGTATATACACCTTATTATATGAGTAACAACAAAGTACAAGTGGAACCTAAAGTGGCTTAGTGAAGATAAAGTGACAACATCAAATAACAAAACAGCAGCAAATGAGAATAATAGATAGATAATGCTGCATAATTATGTCAGTAAAGCAGCAAATGTAAATATTGCAAACTGAGAGATAAGATAACGGCCTAATGAATATATATATATATATATATAAGAAGAGGTATGTACAACTGGAGTTCAAGTGGCAGATCCAAAGTGACTTAGTGAACATGACAAAGTGACAATACAGTCCAGCAGCAAGTATTGCAGTATTTAGGCATCGTGGACAGTTCTAAATACTACATTACCCATGAGTCTCAGCTGTTGTTACTGTGGACAAGAATTAAGTCAGAGGCACAAATCAGAGGCCTTGTTGCCGCTAACAAAATTGTGCCATAGTTTCTGAACTGAACCACAGTTGACCCTAACATTCAAAGTAAATTGATTCATGCTGCAGATGAAATCAGTTCGTCAACACAGATAAAGAGACGACTTTAAATTCTGTCCCATGCACTGTTGAGGGTGGATGGAAGCTAAAGATGGTGAAATCTGACAATAACCAGTGGAGGAAAAGTCACTTTAAAAATGTAATATATTACTAGTTACTTCCATAGCATAGCATGTTACTTGATATAATATTATTGCCCATGTAGAGCAATGTGTAATCTTATTATACTTCTTTTGTGTTGCTTTCACCAAATAGTAGAAGTATGAAAAGTGCATAATTTTGGTTGACAGTTTTACTCAATATAGGAAATGTAATACTATTACAGAAATCCTATCAGTAATGTGTTGTATTACTTCTTCACTGCTAAGAGTTATATATTACTGTAATGTATTGCTTTTGTGACCCCAGAACCATTAGGCCTGTCAGAAGGAGAGTTGCTGCCATGTCGAACAGCTGGTTTGACTGTTTGCTGTTGTTCAGTCCCAGCGTGCATCGTTTCCCTGCGGTGGATCAAGGTCAGGATCAGGAGGGCAAAGCCGACCGCAAGGTTCACATGGTCAAGTGTCACTGTTTGCTCCTTTAAACAGGAAATGTCTTGTGCAAACTCCCTCGTCAGCAGAGGTCCCGGGACACCAGAAGAAAAATAGATGCTTCTTGTTATTGTAGGTGTTTTTGTTGGACAAGGGACAGGAGGAGTTTGCATTATGCTGAACACACACTGACCTTTGCTCGTGCAGGTGGTATTAGCATGAAATGGGCACGTTCCATATGTAGCTCTCATCTGTTTCCTGCATTCCCCATCCAGCTACAGTCGTCACAGCGCTGAGACAGAGTGGATTCGAGGAATAAGCAGAATGAATGAAAGGCCACGGGACGAGCATCAGACTGACCCTCTTAGATATTCATACCCTTCATTGGCTCACAGTATCAAGCTCCTGTCTCTGTTGCCCTGAGTTTGATGACTCATGGCTGATTTAATTCACACTCTTCGTTAATTTCTGTGCAGCAATTTGGCCAGAGATTTAATTATTGATGCGGCCTTTGTCAAAAAGGAGGGATAATCTGTGAGCTACAGAGCTGAGAGCAAGAGGAGGCTACTTGTCACCCCAGTAATACGCTGCAGCTTGGCCGGCCGGGCCAGGAAATAATAACGATCTCTAATGACATGGGGAAGGTTTTCGCAGCCGTACCTGAAAGGCTCATCATTGTTTTTCATTTTCACAAAGTGTTTTCACATAGATTTGTGATCCTACACACCCAGAATGTTGTTGTCTTGGCTGCTCCCAGAGACAAACGATTTGGTTCTATCCTGTCATGAAGCACTATATACAAACCTACAGTCTGTGAATCCGAGAACTTGATTCATAAATCTGCCAGTATGAGCTCATAACAAGACAAGTCTATTTTTTGACTGTAAAATATGTCCCTCTCTCTAATTTGTTGCCTTGATCTAATTTTAAAAAATCTGACACGTCCCCTCATGTCTTGCACCTGAACACACCACTACAGATTACAAGGCTACTACTGCATGACTGGGAATGACGAGCCAGAAGTCTGCAGTTGTGATCCAGAAGGAAATAAAAGCAAAAAAGAGCACAGGAGCTCATTTTCATTACAGCGTGAAACTGTTTAAAAACTCTCATACTTACAACAAAAGAAAATGCTTACTGGCTCCATGTATTTTAGTTTGGCTTTGTTTTTGCCCCCAGCTTTGTCAGAGCCTGTGGTCTTTGGGTTGTGCAAGAAGAAAAAAAGTAGGAGAAAAACAAAAATGCACTAAACGGGCGAGATCACTTGGATTCACAAGGCTGGACAGTCAGTTCGCCGTCTCGCGCCTTCCCGCCTCATTGTGTTGAATTGACCAAATGGGCGCTGATAAGGCAGCCAACGATGGCAAACACAAAGTCTACAGACGATTGTTGGTCACGCACGACTGAAAAGCGCCACCTGTCTGTTTGATGTGTCGGAGACCCCAGAGAGTCAAAAGAAGGCTGCTGATTTTGCCCTTCTGTGTAATAACATATATTTTTAAGTGTTTAACTACAGAGCATGTTCTTATTCCAATCAGTGATAAATGCTCTTTTTAATGAAAACTGTGTATGTGTATACACCACCATGCCGGTGTGCACATTGATCTGCGTTACCTGCATCTTTATCTGCCCATGTGTGGGTGCATACAGTACAGTAAGTGTTTGAGGAAGAGAAGGAGTAATCCGCCGTGCTGGTTGGTTGGTCATGGAGAGACTGTCTGCTTTCACCTGTCAGCCTCCCTAATGTGGAATTACAGTGAGTGGGAGGCAGCAGCAGGGTGAGTGGGCAACTACATACAGGCTGCGAGCGCATACTGAACCATACAATGTATTCAGCTCAACACTTTTACATTAGAGGAGGAGAAAACAGCTGCTTGTTCCCAGCTGTGATCACTTGGATCCATTTTGTTGCAAAATACCCACTATTGTGACTGTACTGTGTTTCTATATATTTCATAGAAGCATATTTCTATATTTCCATTGGAGCAGTCTTATTTCACTCTTCTTATGTAATTGCCATAGAATTTCTTGAATATCTCCCTCTCTTTTTTTCATGTCTTGTTAAGCATAAAAGCAGTTCTGAACAATCCTATAATCCTTTATAAGATGTGCAGCAGCATGTTATGTCCTGTCTTTTCATAACCATCATAGAGCACAGCATATGAATTTTCACTTCATTTCACTTATTTAAAGTCGGACAGTGTATCGCAGCAAGTATCAAAAAATATCAAGTAGTGAAAGTTGGCACTGAATGGTAGCCCAGATTGTTAGTCAGTTCATTTAATTGAGTTGTGTTAATTCCTCAATTTATTATACTGTATTATTTATAGCTTCAGTCAACACAACAGATAGGGCTGAGAGTAAAATGTATTATAACAACATTGGCACACCCAGGTCCTCTGGCCTTGTCTTTCCCCACCTGTCCGTCACATGACCTCAGAAACTCCTACTTTGATCCTGCTTCGCTCACACTTGCCCCTCTTTCTCTCATTAATCCCCAGCCCTATTTACCTGTCGTCTTTTTTTCTTTGCCCCTGTGTTTCAACCATTCCTCCATGCACTGTAAATATTCTTGTTCTAGTTGCCCTGCCTGTAGTTTATATCTGTATTTAGACCCACTGCCTGTCTGTTAGCCTGTTCATTGACACTCAGTCCCTTTGATTCAACCTGCTCTGCCTGCCCACATTTGTTCTTCTTTCCCTGTTGCTCATACCTGAATGTGTTGTTTGAGAGTTTGAGGAATATAAATAAGTATTTCTATGTTGTAAACGTGCCGGTGCATCAATGTCTGATCATATATCATATCACTATATGAACAAATCTGTCCAAGCATTTCATGTAAACTTGCTGTTCTGGTGTGTATACTGTAGCTGAGTATTGAAGCTCAAAGCAAAATGATACTGAACACTCAGCTCTGTCGGCATCAAATCATATATTGCAGTCAGGCATATTAGTTGAGCTGGACTCACTGGATATGCGGCGCTTTAGGATGAAATGTTTGTCTAAATGTCGCCTTCCGAACTGGAAGACAGGCTGAAACGGTACAAGTTGTCAGGAGTGTTTGTAGCGTTGTGTTCATGGCTGAATGACTGTTTGCTGTTCACCTCTCCCGCTGCTGTCTGTCTGTTGGTCTCTGCTCATACTCTATTTCTCAGCAACGCCAACATCTAGTCAGTTCTTTAAAACGGTCTGTGTGCTGAACCACACACACACACACACACACACACACACACACACAGACTGTGAACACTCCCCCGGTCTGCTTCCCTTCATGTCTGCAGCAGTGTGTAGATGAAGGTGTAGGCTAGTGACCTCATGCTGCACTGATTCAGTCGGTCAGAGAGTGGTGTTTGACAGGGAGAGAGAGGTAGCTGTGGTTGATGAGTGTGTGTGTGTGTATGAGAGAGAGAGAGAGAGAGAGAGAGAGAGAGAATGAAACACAAAGGAGAGGATGTGGGTGTGTCCGTGGATCTGTGTTTAGAGACAATGAGCTACAAGACAAAGGGTTGTTGAAAGTCATGTTTCATCCATCTGCGGTTTTGTATGTGGCTTCGGAAACCCTATACGTGTGTGTTTATAACAGCGAATGGGGGCTTATGGGTGTTTATTTATGTATTTATGTATTGTATCTGTTTATTCAGTCAGTCATTCATTTATTTATTTTGCCAGCGAATGACTAGTTCCACATACGGCGGTGAAAATGGAATGAAAACAGCTCGAAAGCACTTTGTCTATTTTCGTATCAGAGCGCACTTTAACACTGTCATTAGAACATGTTTTTAGATTTATCCTGACAGAAGAAAAGAGGCAAGTCGTTCCACAGGACGGGCCAATGCAGGCATTTTTTTTTTCTCCCCAGTTTTGAATCAGTGTCAACTCTGCAAAGCCCGCTGTCTGTTTCCAGTAATGTACACTAGTGCCGCATTGAGCTTCATTAAAACAGACATTTTACAGCGTCGTGATGGTGTGAAAAGCAAATGAACACGAAGCTCGCAAAGTAAATAAACAGCAGTCAGCAGTTTTGAAAATCAAATCACGGCAAAGACAAAGAAGAAGTAAAGATGTGATGGAAAATGAAGAGGTGTGATGAGATGGTTGTAACCACAGGAAGGCTGACTCAATGGCACCGCTCGGGAGACAGTTCAGGTTTTTCCATAAAAATCAAGATCTTTTCTTAGCTCGGGTTCGGTACACAGGTAGGAGGGAGATCAGGCAAACAAAACCAAAACAGGGAAAAGCAAGTGCAAGGTAAAAAAGAGATCAGAAACACATGAGCACTAAAGGCTAGGAATGCTGGTGCGCTTGACACAAAGGATGAAGATGAACTGACAAGAAGAGGTGAATCACACAAAGTATGACAAACAGTGAAAACAAGGACGACATGGCCTAAGATGCTGATGGGGACATGACAATGGTTTGCATTTGCCATGTGCACCTCATCTCTGAAGTTTTCTTGTTGAAGTTCAAAACTGTATTTTAGTATTTTGCCCATGCCGGTGTTGACGAAGTCCTGTCCAAGCCTTACTGCCTCAGCAGATCCATACTCATACTCAATATTGAAGGACCGATTTTCCATTTATTTTATTGAAGACACTCTTGATGACGCTGCATATTCAGGCCCCAAAAAACACATTCCCCCAAGCACAGACACAGACAGTTTTCTCCAATAACAAAGAGTTTTGCCAAAAGGCTGTTCCGTCCAAACTTTATTGGACGGCTGGCAGTGAGGAGGCAGACAGGAAACAGGAGGAGAGATCGCAGGTTCTCAATCAGAACCGATCCACGTACGCTGCAGTTCTGTGGTGCGCGCTGTGACCACTGGGCCAGGATGCTCCAGACAACAAAGCTTTGTGACATAAATCAGAAGTTAGCACAGAGCAGCTTCACAAAGTTCAGCCCTACAAGAAATGAGAAGTTTGAACACTGATTGTCAACACACAACAACAACAGTTAACCCTTTATAGGGCACTCATGGAAATACTATGAAATTCAATAATTCAACCTTAGAGTGCTATTGGAGGACATAACAACACCTTATTTCTGTTTTAAAATTTTTCACAATTTTTCACTTTTGTAAATTGTGTGGAAATCGCCCTATAAAGTGTTAAAGATGTAGACGAGTGACAAGGCCTGAGCTTGTTCTGAACCCAAACGCAGGACTCCGAGACCAAAGTTTCAAAATAAAAAAATTTTAATGAAAAAAGGCAAAACTCAAAATCACTCTTAAGAGGAGTCCAAGAACAAAGTACAACAGAAAATCACTCTACAGAGGCAAAAAGGCAAAGTACTAAACTGAAAATCACTCAGACAAGACTGAGGAAAAAACAAGGCAAGGATAAGGCAAAGTATCACCAAAAAGGCAAACCTGAACGAGGGCACAATGAACATGAGGCGTAGAATGACGGACTATGCAGACATGACTGGCACAGGACAAGGGAAGACACAGACATTATATACACAAGGTAATGGGGAACAGGTGGAGACAATCAGGGTGGGGAAGACGGTTACCAAAATAAAACAGGAAATGACGAGACAACATGAGACAAGACATAATGCAAAAAAGTAATGTTTCTTTTTAGTCATGACAACGGGTTCCAACAGCTATAACAACATGTGTAGGTAATAAATATATATTGCTCATTTCTCAGTTAATTCAACTTATCTGTTGTCAAGTTTCAGATTTTCAGTTTAATCTGAGCACCGGCTCAGTTTGCTTTGTATGCAGGTGTGACTCAAAGGCTGCACACGTGTCACTCTCCTTTGTCACTTGGAGTAGTTCCTTGGAACTTGTCTGATGAATAATCGGCCAAATGTACATGTCTGTCCTGTAAAATCCCCCTACTGTCATGACTAACTAAACTACGGACTAATCAGAGCTGTGTTGCTAATGTGGTCAAACTGTATCTTAACCCTGACACTTGAAACAGGAAATAAGATGACAAAATGTTGGTAAAGAAGCTACATGGGAGCAATTACCTGAAACAGATGACTTGCTGGTTGGTTTTGAGTTTGCTGTTCCTTTAACATCCAAAGTTCTTTGTCAAAGCAGCACGCAAAAGCAAAAGTGTGATGTTCAAGTGGTGAACTGCTAATTAAGGTGTCTTGCCTTTGATGCCAGTAATAGAAACTGAACATAATCTGGGGTTTACGGGAACACGAAATATCAACAGTCCATTAGACAAGTGGGTGAGACGAGCGCATGAGACACGACTGGTTTCCCTCCTGCGAACGCTGCCAGGGGTGTTCGCTCCTATGTGGCTGCGTCGGTGGCTGAGTGCTTCTCCTCTGCACCACCTGGGCAGCAGCTTGTGCCAAAATTGTCCATATTGTCAGGTTTGCGAGTTTGTGTGTGCGTGTGTGTATGCATGCCGGCTGTGGGTTGTTGCTCAAAATAGCAGATTACATAGACGGTAGAGAGTTAGTGGAAAGGAGGCCTTGTGCTGAGGAGTGAGGGGCTGGAAATGAGAGGGAAGAATCAACAGTCTGTAAGTGTAGGATGGTCTCTTTCTCTGGGTGAGGTGATGGGTGAATGCGAATATTTTTTCATCCTGTATCGATGACGAGGTAACATTTAGACGATAAAGCCTGAAGTGTAGTGGGATGAAAACATGAAGAGCCTACGAGGAGTTCGTGAGACATTGACAGAATATTTCGCCCCTTCCTACGAATATCTTCCAATTTTGTGATATGCAAACGAACTGCTTCCATGAATGATAAATAAAGCTTTTTATATGTTTTTATGCCCCAGAGCATGTTGAATAAATGCATGTTTAAAGGAAATGTTGCCCTCACTGAAGAAACTCACTATCCATGCATAGAGACTTATCAGGCTAATATTTTGTCACACTCAGGGCATTTTAATCAGAATGTCTTTAAATGCTAATCTGTTGCATTTAAAGATATTATGTAAGCTTTACATATTAAATAAAAGCTTAAATCTTATAGGCTATTATTCAGATTCTTATCATTTTGGGCTCTTTTTTTGAAATTTGTAAATAAAATATTTCTTTTTCATTTCTCGTATTTTTCAGACTAAACCCACACCAGTCCATTCCTCTTGCATTGTTATACAAATCGATCCTGACTCTAACAAGTGCGACGCAGCTTCTATTCAAACAACCATTACTCCCCTGACACGCTTATTTACAATATTCATGAGTTATAATTAGTTGTCACACATGATGTTAGCAGTGTGTCAGCGGCCTTATCAACACAGCGCCACATTTCAGGAACGACCACATTTGCAGCCGCCGCTGTTCGCAAACTCTCTTTACTTCATTAGTGCTTCCCGCTCCTCTTCCTCTCTGTTTCTGGTGAAAAATAGAATTCATTTTCGAGCCCAGGCATCATCTCGCTGCGGTAAGAGTGATGAATCTTCTTTCCTGCTACTAATTGTATTTTTTTGCAATTTTATTTGCCTATAAAAAATTCATGTTTCTACCGCCCCCCTCCCTCTTTTAAGAAAGATGCCGAGGGCGAGATACTCGTATTGTGTCTAAAGAGTGTTGAAATTGGGAGAAATTGGGTGTCAGGCTCGGGTTTGGATTGAGAATTGATGGCGGTGAACGCGCATGGTTGTTGGCCTTGCTAATAGATGGAAATGAACTCTAACATTCATCGGAGGCTACAGGCGCAAATAATAAACAGGCTCTGTAGCCTTGGGCCTATTCGAGCATGAAAAGGTCCGTAACTCGTTTTCTCAGACCAGCAAACAGCCCTTTAATTGTATATCGTGCATCAGGGACACTGATTTAAATTATATTTCAAAACAATGTTTTTATTTCTCCCTCCTTCCATATTTATGCTTATGTCTGTAAAATATGGATATTTATACATGGACTGTCCTTACCATGGACACAACAGTACTTTGTTGAAATGCCTAAAACGTCAACCTATGTTGACGTTTACCTGACAAGGACCTCTAGAAGCTGTGAAAATTAGGACATGTATATATACTGTATATTGAGGTATTAATGATGTATAATGCCCAGATGTGCCCCCTGGATGTGCCGTCTACTTACTCCACATATCTGTCATGGTTCATCCATCCACCATCTTCAGTTCAGATATATTTCCAGTGATGTTTAGAAGTCTTTGCTAGTATTTCTTTGTGTATTACAAGCATTTTTGAAAACACTTTGGTACCTCATTTACACTCAGTGGCTGTACTCGACTGTGTGCAGCATGCCGTCTTTCTTTTATCTTGAATTTCTAAATATTGCATGAGCAGGACGACCATAGCATTTTTGTTCCTTCTGTGAAGTGTCATACAAAGTAATTACAAAATCACCAGAGGTGGATTTTACTCTTAACAGAGGCAAGCTGTTCTGCCAAAAGAAAAATACACCTGATGTGTAAACCTGCACACTGAGCTGTTCTTCTGCATTATAGATGATATAGCAAATGAGATCCTCAGCATCAACATGAAATGTGTGGCAATATTGTTTTCCCTCTTCATCTCTTACCTTTTTTTATGCTGGATTGCTAACGAGAACATTTTTCAGTGAAAATCCTGCCCATATCTTATACAGCTTTAATTCATGCTGTTGATGGCAGCCGGGCCATTCAGGATTCGGTACAGAGGCAAGGTATTTGAGGGAGAGGATGTTGAGGCGGAATTGGTATTCTCACAGGCTCTGTGTGAGTGTGGCTTTGTTCCGAAGTGGTGTGAAGAAGAGGAGATGGACAGAGAGAGGGGGGAGGGGGGAGTGAGGGGAAGGGGGCACTTTCTGGTGAAGGTCAGCGGGTTAAGCTGATGGGGATCCTTGGAGACGGGGGCCTGCCGAAAAGATGGTAATGCCCCAAACCATGATTCATCGCAAAGGCATCCATCACCCTGTGTGTGTGTATGTATTCGTGTGTGTGTGTGTGTGTGTGTGTGTGTGTGTGTTTACAATGACGTCATCCCATCAGTCCCCAGGCTGTCAGGGGCTGACAGGCAGGGGCTGTGGAGGAGCAGTGTTTTCATTTCAACAGGCGGAGTGATGGACTGCTGCGGAGGGGGGCGGGGCTCCTCTCTGAATGGCAGGTGCCACGCTATGCTCATGGGAAGCGGATTTGAGGTTGTTGTTGGCCGTCTGCGCGCCGTTTGGTGGCAGTCGACAGTCGAGCTCCAGCTTTTGCTTTTGGTATTTTTATCTCTCCGTCTACTTCATGTTTGGTGTCGGGAGCTCAAGTTTCATTTTAATCACAGTTTACTTTATATAGCTGTCCCCTGCTGCTGCCTCTCTCCCCGGTGCAGTCAGAAGCAGGTTAATTGAAGGGAACTGCTGTGGGAGGCAGGGAGATGAGCTGTAACTATCAATATGGGCCAGAGCTCACTTACCGGTGCTCTACTGGCTGCAGGAGCTAATCATAGCTTCATAACACTAATGAATTTGTCTCAATCTCCCACTCTACCCTGCATAAATGTAGGCTGTCTGCTTTTTATGCTTACTTTCATTTAGCTTGGTTGAAGCTGCTCCGATCAATCATTTTACATGAACATTTTATCTAACGACTAAATGTAGTAATGTGTTGCTTGCGGTGACGAAGTTCAGCTTTATGGAGCATTTCAGCACTTAAAGTTTCATGGCCTGCAGCTTTACTGTTTGCTTCACTCTCATTCCTCTCATCAACCTGGTTTCCAGCTGCAGGAGCAAAGTTAGTGACCACAGTGGAGCGTCGAGCTGCTAAAGAACAATAGACTGGATAAAACAAGGAAAGAAACAGGGGCTTCCCTCTGGAGTTGGTGAAGGCACAACTAAACTGTAGGAGAAGAATGTTGGTGACTCTAAACATGACATATACACATATGCTATTGTTGCTCACCATCAACTTTGCAATGTGATAAAATGTGGTGCAGTCTGTTGTGTTAAAAAAACATTAATTTATGCAGGTTAAAGGATGAATGATTGATTATCTCGCCAACAGGGGGCAGAAGAACTCCAAAACAAGCTGGCATGTAATGACTTTATAAAGCTGTTTTGGCTCATATACAGCTGCCTTGGTGATGTGTTTCTGAGCCTCCTTTTGACTCTGCTTTGGTCTCTTGCGAAAAATATCTGTCTTTTTAGCTGCTAAATGTTCCACTGACTTTACCAGCTGGTTTCTAACTTTGCCTGTCTGCCATTGTGTGCTGGGCAGCAAGTTTTTTCACTGGGTAAGTTTGTTGATTAGTGGAGATTTAAGCTGTCTCCAACAATCAAACATGGCATCAAAAACGTGGATTTCCTCCTCAGTGTTTTGCAGCACAAAGGGTTGGCAGAGTGAACAATCAAAAAACAATCACACACTGATGAATGTCTATGAAATAAGCTTATAGCAAGCAGTAAAAGAAATCCCGGGACAATGTGCAGATGTTTGAGCAGCTCATTAGGCAGTGGATAGTACTGTTCAGTCTGGTGTTTTCGCTCATTAGCGAGAATTTATGCCGAGGCTAATCATCCAAAATCACGAACTTCCACTCCTTCAAGCGTAGTCGATATACTCCATGATCTGTGAAATAAGAGATCTATTTATATACTTTAAACAGAAAGGAGCACTCAGCGAATTTTTTACTCAACATTTTGTCCCCAGAAAGATTTTGGCAGTTTTCTTAAGTTCTCATTAAACGTGCTTATGCTGTTTTATTTCCATTTATATTCCTAAAGAGCTACACTCTCTGCACCGAGGATCGGGGAAAAAATGTGATTAACTCCAAACTACGTTTTCCCAGCAGAATTCCTCACTCAGGGCTAGGTGGCATTCAGCCCCTTCTGCTGAGCTTTGATTAAAGCAAAATGAGGATCCAAAAAAAGTGATTCACTGCAGGACAAATTCACATCTAAAAAAATTTGGATTGTCCTAGACTTCGTATAGGAGTTTAGATGAGCTACATAGTGTTTGTTGGAGTCCTCCATTTGGCTTCTGGAACACTGACCCAGTTTACTGTTGACTCTCGTTTGGCCTCTGTTGCAGACTCCACTGAATCTTGGGTCACAACTTTGTCCCACTGGCCCATTGTCCTGGAAAAACAATTCATAAGGTCTAGATAATAATCTGCCATTGGTCCTCTTGTGTATTGCAATAATGGCTTTGGGAAAAAAAGAAAAAAAATGATGAAAGAAATAGAGAGAAAGTAGACAGAAATGAGGAAAATCAGGTAGATTGATGTTGTACAGTTTCAGACTTTTTTTTACTTTTAGACATTTAGGCAAGCTTCCTACTTGGGCAGTGAGATCAGAGAAGAGGAGGAGATGGAGGAGGATGAGTAAAATGAGGCCAATGACACACAACAGGGGGTCCTCTGGCACCTTGCACGCATACACTTCATGCCAAGAGAGGGACATCTCTCAGCCCTCTTAACAAGAGCCAGTGCGGCTTTGGTGGCCGAGCAGCATGTGTGTGTGCACATGCATTAGTGTGTTTGCAGTGCAGTCGTGCAGCGCTGCCGCCGCCTGCATCCATAATTAAGCCCAAGACACAACCATCAACAGGAATATAATTGGCCGGTAGAAGTGAAGAGGAGGAGGGGGCGGGGTGGGGATGGCGGAGCGGAGGCGAGTGCTGCAAACTTTCAGAGCGAGAGATAGAGAGGAGGAAGAAAGAAAAAGAAGATGGAGAGAAATCCATTTACATGCTAATGTCGTCCTCAGCCCCTTCAACTGCTTCGTTGGCTACCTTGCCCGCTACCCTCGAATAAGCTCTTGGCTGGCAAGCCGGTCGCCATGTTTACACAATAAACAAACAGCAATGAGGTTAAAGTCTTTTCATGCATCTTTTTGTGCGTGCCTACAGTATTAGCAACAGTCAGTTGTTGCGTAACTGTTTTGTAGTATCTGAAGGACTCAGCTGACTGCTTTTCGGCCTCTTTGTCATCACTGCGCTTTCTCTTGTTTTTGTCTCTTAGGCGACAGAGTGGGCACCGGACGAGGAAACCAGGAGGTCCTGTCAGAGCAAAGGCAAAACAGAGGTAACCTCGATCCCGCCCCCAATTACAACACTTCATGTCGGCGCTGCCTGCCGTACAGAGAGGCCATCTCGATATCTTCTGGCTGCTGTGGCGAGGGCCTTATGGGCCTCATGGGAGGGCTCTGTACAGAACAGCTATTTCAGACCCTTCAATCAAGAGTTGTTTTTCTTGCAGTGAAGAGAGAGGGCAAAGGGAAGGGAGGGGAAAATGCACACAAGACAGCCTTGGGCAAGATAGCGAGACACAAAAGCACTTCCTTTCAAATATGTCTGATGGCCAGCGCTGCGATCAGCTGTGTCTTATTTCGATTATTTTGCGAGAACTGATTGCAGCGTCATTTTTTTTTTTATCTCCGACAGAGTCACGGAGCGAAGGGTGATACCTTACTCACAAAACACACAATCAATCCTCTGCACAACCTGCATGGCTGCGATTACCTCACTTCTTTCCCCTCAGCACAAAGCACCACCATTTACACAAAATTATACTTACGTGAAGGTTTCATTACCAATAAATCTATTTCACGCCTTTGTTAAAACACATTTGACTCCTTTTACTGAAACAGTCGCTTTGTAGAGCGGCTGTCGATGTCACAAATAGGCTTCCATTCAGTTGCAAACGAGTATTCTTATTTTTGAACAATGGACTTACAAGAGCAAAAGCATGCAGACGCTGAATTGCTTTGCTTTTGGTTCAGTGCCAGTCTGATACCAGAGGACTTGGTTCATTGTTCTTCTCGGCAACATGTCAAAGAATATTTAGCCTGCCAGCTCAGCTGCTCTCTGCTCTACTGTAACTTTTCTGAAAGTTTCCTTCTTCACCCACTTCTCTGCAGATTGAATGTCAGAACTATATCAGAGTCCTGCTGGTGAACAAGACTGAGGTCATGACCTGTGGAACCAATGCTTTCCAGCCACTGTGTATTACCAGAGAGGTACAGATAAGTGTGTGTTTGTCATTTCATAGAAGTTCAGTGAAAGCACTGTAGACTTCTCCCTGCATCACTTGATCTTCTCATCCATGTCAGGTGGGCAACATGAGCAGCGTGCTGGAACGCGTGAACGGCGTCGCACGCTGCCCGTACGACCCTCGTCACAACTCCACGGCAGTGGTGACAGAGAGCGGAGAGCTGTACGCCGCCACGGTCATCGACTTCTCTGGCCGGGACCCTGTCATCTATCGCAGCCTGGGCGGCATGCCACCTCTCCGGACTGCACAGTACAACTCCAAATGGCTCAATGGTACAGTAGCACAGCCAGAACTACCATATCTATGATGTTCCTTGGCTCACACTGGAAAGTTGAATTAAAATGTGTTTTTGGTTTTTTCGGTGCAGCAGCCAGTTATTGTTTTCATTGTCAAGTGATGATTATTTTTTCAATTCATTGGTCAATCATTTCATCTATATCTAATATGTCACATATTTGTGAAAAACAGCCATCACAAGTGTCCATAGCTCAAGATGATGATTTCCAAAACTCCAAGATATTCAGTTTACAGTGATATGAAACAGAGGAAAGCAGCCAATTCCCCAACTGAAGCAGAGCCTTGGCATTCTTGCTCTGTAATAATGTTTATCATTGAAGCTGAAGATTAATTTTCACAGATTGACTCGAGCTCATTTTAGAGTATTTAAAACACAAAGTTCTGTGAATTTTGCAGAAATACTAATAAAATGGTCCGGACTGTCCTGGTTTGAGTTACAGCTTTGTTGTCTCACAGGGTCATTGTTTTGTCTCAGGCGTGAGAAATGTAATCAAGTAGGATTAGTAATCTGATTGGGTCTAAACTCTCGTTGGATTTCAAAATAATCCATTCAAGGTTAGATTGTAGGGTAAAGACTTGTGTCAAACTGAACTCTGAAAATTTCTTCTGTTACTTTAAACATTTTCCTAGGCCTGCCTGGAGAGGCAGATGGGCCAAGTGTGCACTTTTGCTTCCAGCACAATCGCCTCTTTTGTTACAGCCAAGATAGATCAATCCGACAGGACAGGGGTGTTTTCAAAGGATTTACAAAGACTGTTTGGATTTGAAGTTGTGCTTGGAACTCACAGTACAGGTTAGGCATAGGAATTGGTGTTGCTATTGGGATTTATGGAATAGCGGAGAATATGAAATGCTGTCAATCCTGCAGGTGTCGGTGTCAATAATCTCCCTGCTGCTGACACTGTGCCTTTTCCTCCTCTGAACGCACGGCAGCAGAAATCCATTCACACACATCCTGACTCCAGCAGAAATGTAGATGGACCTTCGTAGGAAAGAGGCTGTCACATACCGCCTTTGATGTGCAGGAACGATTAGATTACTGGATTCATGGAGGTCTATAAAAAAGAAACGTGGGAGGAGTTATTTCAGGCATCCATTGTTCTGGAAGTAAAGGTCAAATTCATGTTCTTGCTTCATAGACACAGCTATGTGACTGAAAGCTAGAGCACTTCAAGGTTTGAATGGATATGATTGAACAATAAGTGTGTTAGAAAATGCGCGTCTCTTCTATTTAAAAGAATGTTAAGTTGCATTTTGATTGATAATCACAGAGCCAAGTGTTCTGTTGTATGTGGCACTAATACAGAGCTAAAGGTTTTGCTCTTTAAAAACCTGTCCACTTTCAGGTTTTGGATCAGCGTTAGATAATTCACAGTGGTACCACAATGGAAAAAAATACTTTCAGTGGCCTCTGCTGAACTGTTAGATTTGAGCCCCAGCCTTGACCCAAGGCTATATTTTTGCTTTATTTCTTCCTTTGCTGTTCATTAGTCGGTCAGACTAATACAGTACATTCACTACAGTCTTTTCCTCTTCTAATTGGGCATCTATTTCTAACACATGATGCTGTATCATCTCACTTTTTAAACCATTTGTCTCTAAACAATCAAAGGGCAGAATTCTCATAAAGAGATGTGCACGTGTACAAAGAAATGAGTCAACAAGTACAATCAAATGAAAATGCAAAGGACTGATATTGGCTTTATTTAATTTGAATATCAATTTAACTGTGGCTGCAATATTCTA
Organism: Centropyge bicolor; assembly: GCA_037975185.1. Lineage (NCBI taxonomy): Eukaryota > Metazoa > Chordata > Actinopteri > Pomacanthidae > Centropyge > Centropyge bicolor. Next base: position 829,118 of record JBBMOC010000075.1, read on the forward strand.
AATTTTTACATGAGACATTTCATCAATATCAGGTCAGAACATGTCCAAGCTGTTGATCTTGTTTTGTCTCAACAGCAGTGCAAAACTCAAAGATGTTCAATTTACAATGAAATGAAACTCAGAAAAGTAGCAAAGCCTCTCCAAATGCTTTTCTGCTTGATGACAGATTGAATCAATTAATCCATCATCAGAGGTGTTCAGACAGAGATGATTAATTTTCTTTCCTATGAGTAATGCAATAATCAACCAGTCATCAGCCCTGAATGTGAAAAACAAATATTCACATATGTCAGTACAGCTGTATTATTACAAGAAGCAGGTTATGAAAGACTTGGGCTGTAGAGAGTCGACCAGAATAAAGGAGAGGCAGGAATGGAGAAGTCGAAATGGAAAGATCGAATGCAAGCAAAGATGGTAGGTGGGAGAGTGTGAAGGTGAATTTGTGTGTGTGTGAGAGAGAGAGGAGGGATGAGAGAGTCGCAGGGCAGGGGAGGAAGATGAGGATGAGAGAGAAGCACAGAAGATAGACTGAGGAGTCAGTGAGTGATGTAATTATTCCTCACGGCAGGGAGAGGGTGAAATTACAACACACAGCATGCTTCACACCACGCAGGGACTCTGCCTGTGTGTGAGTGTGTGCTTCTGCATATATATGTATTTAGACTGTATGCAAGCTGCTTTTATGTGTGTCCAAGTTACTGTATGTGTGTGTTTGAGATCGACACACGCTCACACAAAGAGAGAGTATGTGGGAGGAGGGGGGGGGAGAAGCAAAGTAGATAGTGTCCTCATCAGCATAATCACAGCTGGCTGCACACACAGTCCAGCACACATGTTGCACTCCATTCAAGATATACACACACACACATCCGTGCCATCACAGACAAAGCCTGCCTTGCTTCATGGCTTCTGTGAGGGTTATGGAGTTGTGTTCCCGGTGGATTTGAGGTGTGAATGAAAATCTCATTTCCAGCTCTAAGCCTCTCCAGTTCTGGAGAACCGAAGGCAGGGAGGGGGTCCTGGATCTAATCAATCTGTTCCCTTATTGGATTGGTAGCCCGCCAGGCGCCGGCTAACTGTGTCCCATCATGCATCTGAATGACACGGCGAGCTATAGAGTTTCCTGTGAAATAATTTAAACAATTTCTCTGTACTTCTCTCAATCCCCCAAAGGCTTTATATGTAACAGCATATATATTTATACTTCTGTTATTTGCTCTCACTCCCCCTCCCAGCTTTTGTAACACTTTATTTGACGCCTATCTCTATAACGCATTATAAATGTATTTATAATGCGTTATAATGACATTATAGCACTGTATAACTATTGTTATGAACACTATGATCATAATGCTTTATAGCAATAATTATAACACACTATAAAGCATTTTATCATCACTTATAAGGTCAGGTATTATAATACATTATAACTGTTGGCAAGTCACTGACAATTCCCACATAGATAATGCATTATACATATATTTATGATATGCTTATAAACGTGTATAACTATCATTGTAAACACTCATAAATCATCATAAGACTTTATAACAATGAGCATAACACATTATAGAGCATTTTATAATGGCTTATAAGGTCAAGTATTATAATACTTCATGATTGCTGGTCCCTTGCTAACTGATTTTTGTTGCAAGGATCAAAGGGTATTATAATTATCATAGTTGTCATATATTAAAACTCTTTATAATGCATTATAGTCACTGGTATAATGCATTATAATCACTGGTATAATGCATTATAATGTGATTATAAGTTACTCTAAATGGTCATTGGGTGCTTCAAGTAAAGTGATGAAACTGCTCAGGTATAGGCTGATATAACACATTACAAGCTGGTCATAAGTCACTATAAGTGGTTTGCTTGAAGAAAAATCCACATCTTTTAATCAATGCCAGAACAACACAAAACATTGCAAAACTTATTTTTATTAACAATGTGACTCCTTCAAAAAATTGTTATAAAGCCTTATGATGATTTATGAGTGTTTATAATGATAGTTATACACGTTTATAAGCATATCATAAATATATGTATAATGCATTATCTATGTGGGAATTGTCAGTGAGTTGCCAACAGTTATGATGTATTATAATACCTGACCTTGTAAGTGATGAAAAAATGCTATATAGTGTGTTATGATTATTGCTATAAAGCATTATGATCATATATGAGTGTTTATAACTATAGTTATACAGTGCTATAATGTCATTATAACGCATTATAAATACATTTATAATGCGTTATAGAGATAGGCGTCAAATAAAGTGTTACCAAAGTATCTTTTACTGTGTCTATATAGAGTCAAGAAAATTAAAGTAAAGCAAGAATTTTCATCTCTGTATGTAACCATACTAACACATACAAACACTTGTGTTTATGTTATTCATGCATCTAATTTGCATGAACAAAATACTTCTGGGTGCCCAGATTTTTTTAATCAATGTAGCAAGGAAACATTCATACTGAACATTTTCTTTAACTGTTAACTGCCAACACAAACTGGACATATCTGCATGTTCACTCATGCTTTAAAATTAGCAGCTCATTCATCACCTGCTTGTCCACCAGCTGACTACTAATACCTTTTCATATTCATACAGGTGTACGGGGCGGCCATTATAACCTGACACATGATTATTACTGACTGGCGATCACTGATTGCTGCCACAGCTCCATCCACCGCTCTAACATCTTCCTTATGTGCTGAGCCCTCGCTATTGACAACTAGATTCAATGTTGAAGTGTGTGTTTATTAGTGTGGATTTGTTCTCCAGCAGAATCCTCACAGCTGCTTTCAGGGCTCCCTCAATGAGCAGAGCTTTGTCTGCCATATTTATCAGTGCAACCATTAGTTATAATTGTGTGTAAAAATAAGTGTCTGTCTGGAACCAAGGCTCATATTTTTATTGATTTGTTTTGGTAACCATCCATAAAAACATAACTTCAAATATGAGGTGGGATGAGTTGATGTTTTCAACCGTGAAAATATTCTAGTTGCTGAAGCACATGGGACACAGAATGTGAACCTCAGCCTCCGGTGTTGAAGTCCTGTGCTTTTGCGTGCCCACGACTTCTGTGCGGCGCCAAGAGTTGACAGTGAACATAATCCAGGCAGAAAGTGCGCTTCCTCCAAAACCTATTTGGCAAAACCAATTAGTGGCATCAAGAGATGGAGTTGGACATTTTTATTTGCTCAGTCTTCCTTTTGAACATTCAAGCCTTCAACCTTCATCCAGAAAAGAGGCATAGACGCAACTAACCTGACTAAAAGCAAACCTATACCAAAGTACAGTGAGAGGAAAACACAGCATTAATAAAGACTAAGTAGAAATATCTTTCATTAAGCAATCATTATTGCATTCCTGCAGGATGGGCTTTATGTGTATATTAAAGAGCTGACATTAGCCGTGTTTGATCTAAAGCATCATGTGATGTTAGTGATGGCAGCTTCGCTCTTCCAGCACCCAACCAGCCTGCCAGATTGAACAATCTGTTTACCACTCAGCGGGATGCTGGAAAAAAAAACTCTATGCGTCACATTTGCACCCACGCAGCTTCGGTAATATTATGCAGGATCTGTCAGCTCCGCCTGCCCTTTGCCTTCGTGCTCGCACAGTGTGCATAAACACAGGTATGCAAACACAGAATGAAGACACGGCAGCTCAGGAATGCTGTATGCACACACGCATTATCCCTCACATTACATAGCTGATACATGCATAATCACAATTAGCTCCTTCACATGGCCTTTAGCTGGAGGGAAGGTAGCGCTAACGCATTACGATGGTTATCTTTGCAGCCTCACTTGCAGTAATTGGCAGTGACCCAACAGGCACAGCAGCACTCACTTGTTCATCAGCATGCTTGTTAGCACCCATTAACTTTTCCCAAATGGGGATGTACAGTAGAGTGATGGGTGTGACAAGTTGGGTTTTTTTGCCACAGGTACAAACATTCAAAGATACCTTTGGTTGTCATGCATAATATGAATAATAATGATCATCATGCATCTGCTGGCTTGCTCTCTTTTCTTTAATGACTTTTTTGCTCATTAAGCCTTTGCTTATACATGCAGGTGGAGGGTGCCTTCACTTCATTATATGTAAACTGGAAAAGGTGATGAGATTGCCATCCCACTTTCAACATGCTCACTCGGTATCCTTGCAGAATAGCTATGATCATCAGGCTGCGAGGACGTCTGCAGCCCCTTGAATGTAGAACTTGATTTAAGTTTCAGAAAGTTTGGAACACTCTCTCAGATGATTGTCTCTTTCTTTCAATTGTCCTTTCACACCACCAAGTGTCTTCACCTGTGGTCAGTCTGAACCCCGGGTTGTTTTTCATCCTGGCCGTGAAATGGAATTAGAGGACGGCTGTAGCTATGTGGACACTGATTTTGTCTCTTCCTGCTCCATTTCAAAATCAAATTCTCTTATAAAAAGCCTCTCCAGTCCCAGAGGCACATTCCATCATGGCTGTTAACAGGTCATGTCCGCCGTGTGTGTGTGAGAGACGGTGTGTTTGTGCGTGACTGTTTATGACATCAGTATTTCTCTTGGTTTTGTTGCTGTTGTTTTTGTTTATGGGTGTGCATGCGTCTGTGCAAATTAAGGCTTATCCCTCCATTCGCGTTTGCATGCGAGCATGCAATATCACTGGCAATAAATGGGTCCCAGTGGGAAACTGAAGCGACGGCAGCAGAGGAGCATTTTCTGTTTCATCGTCTCTGCGCACGAGCAGTACTCGCCTGAAAGAGGATACACAGCAGTTAGAAAACGGTAGAAACAAAAGCTGAGCGTGATGAAGCTGCAACATGTTTCTTTTTTTAGATTATTCACTTTCAAACAACTTAAAAATCCAAAATGTGACAAGAAGATAGATATTCTATTTATAATCAAGAGGGATTTGAGAATGAATAAATCTATGGCTTTATTTAGTGACAATTATTGACCTAATTTAATTGATTTTATAAGTTCTAATAGAATTATGGCTTCAAATTTGATAACATACATCACCTTTGACAACTTCCGTATCTTTCTCAAGGACTTTAACAGAAAACATGCTGGTTGACACTAACATCATATCACATCTGGACCCCCACTGTCCTGAGAAAACAATGTCTCCAAGATGTCGCCTTTTAATGAACCACTGAATATTGCTTCATTTTAAATGCATGAAACAATGTAAATACCATAGGTGATGCTTTTCACTGGACAGCAATGCTATATGCTAAAATGCATTTACATAATAAAGAGTCAGTAAACTACAAAAACAGGTTCCCCAGATTACACAAGGTTCTGACTGTGGACATTAAGTGTTTCCTTAATAGAAAGTCGTTCCAATAGAAACACAGTAACCAGGACATTGTTGCTGCCTTTGAGCTTTTCAAAAGTAATTTTTACATGCTGTGAGCACCACAAGCAAAATCCCACTCGCCTCAATTTTAATGAGACGTCTGCAGAAATGTCAGACAAAAAATATCCTGAAATGTCAAACTTATCTACCAGCCAAAACAACGAGCGCGACTTCATACTAAAAAAAGGTAAGTGGGAAAAATGTGATTTGAGGAATTTGGACAAACTGATCCTTTAAGCCATTCCAAATGCAAAATCTCCAAAAAAAGCAGATGTTCAGTCAGCCTCGATGTGTTGGATGCAAGACTGCATGGGCTTACAAGGTTAAGCTCTTTTTTCCCCGCCACGCTCACAGCAATGAATTAGTTTTCTGTAATGAGTCATGTGTTTACAAAGGATGACAGTAACGTCCCTTTCAAACTGTTCTTCAGTCTGCTTTACGTGATAACCTACCCAGCAGGGAGGGGCCGTTAATCATCGCCGTGTCACCCAGGGCAATAAAAGCAACACGGGCATCCAGTTAAACAGACATTGCTCCATGGATTTACCATCAAAGCATCAGACGGATTTATTAGGAACAATTTTCTCTCCTCTCCCCTCCTCCTCCCTCTGCACCTTTTCCTCTCATTTATTTACGCATTTGACTTTGAGGCTCTTTTCCAGAGCGTCTTAAACAGGAGTGCAACAGTAGAATTTCTAAGTTCTCATTGCACTCAATAACAGAGGAGTAGAGGGGTCAAAGCAGCAACATCTGGAAGATAAATGTTGCAAATATTTCTGTTTCCCCGGAGTCACTATGTAATGATAACCCCCCTTCCCTCCTATCTCCTTCCTCCCGGCAGAGCCCCACTTCATCTCGGCCTACGACATCGGCCTCTTCACCTTCTTCTTCCTGCGGGAGAACGCCGTGGAGCACGACTGCGGCAAGACAGTCTACTCCCGCGTGGCGAGGGTGTGCAAGAACGACATCGGCGGGCGGTTTCTCCTGGAGGACACCTGGACCACGTTCATGAAGGCGAGGCTCAACTGCTCCCGCTCCGGGGAGATCCCCTTCTACTACAACGAGCTGCAGAGCACCTTCTACCTGCCCGAGCAGGACCTCATCTACGGCATCTTCACCACCAATGTGTGAGTGAACGCATGTTGACATCACAGCACTGCACCCATCTGCACAAACACAAGCTTGCTGATGTAGGGAAACAAATTCTGGGTTTTAAACATAAGTGAGCCACTTTTACATACTACTTTGAATCAAATCAATATTAACTTATTGCTATCCATCATTTTATTACAATAGGGTTAGGGCTTTTTTCGGATTCCAAACATTTCCAAGTTTGACCATTCATTCATTTACACTGTGCACAGCAGGGATGCATGTTTTTAATAAGATAAGATAAGATAATTCTTTATTGATCCCCCATAGGGGAAATTCGGGTGTTGCAGCAACACAAGCATACAATCAGGTAGAAGTATAAAGTATAAAAAACTATATAAAAAAAGGAATATGCAACTTAGTATATAAGTAACAACAAAGTACAAGTGGAACCCAAAGTGGCTTAGTGAAGATAAAGTGACAATCATCAATTTACAAAACAGCAGCAAATGTAGGTGGTGCAATATGAGAATATGAGGTAGATATTGCAGGATAGTTACGTCAGTAAAGCAGCAACTGTAAATATTGCAAAATGAGAGATAATGATAAACCGCATAATGCTTTTTAAATTCAGAACTGTGGGCAATTAATTGTCAAATTTCATATTCGTCACATCATGTTGTAATATGTTTTAGGAGAACAACAGTTACAATTTAATTTTGTCCAAAGCGACATCTGAAAGTTAGAACAGCCACTGGGAACAATTTGGGGTTCGGTGTCTTTCCCAAGGGCACTTCAGCATGCAGCCTGCAGGGGCCAGGGATCAAACCACCACCCTTCTGATTGGTGGCCATCCTCTTTATCTTCTGAGCTAGAGTCACCCAAGTTCCTCTCAAATGTACACAGTGCCTATCATACAGAATCATTGGTATTTCAAAATTTCCTCTCACCAGTTTTCATGCATCCAAATCGTCATACATATATGGAAGCATACGTGATCTTTACAGCACTGGCCTATTGATATTATTGCATACAATGAGAGCAAAGCAGAATCCCTCCCACAAAGCCACGTGCGTGCCGTCTCCATGTTTTGCGCCTCCTCTGTGCCACCTGAGGAATGCTGCTCCGGATTGAGGCTTGCCTGGCAGATTCAGCCACTTGCTGAACCACCTGCTTTTGTTTACTGTTTTTGCACTGCACTTTATTCCTCATTAAAAATAATTAGCCGTGATAAAACTCCTGGGTTCCAGCAAGTCATTTTCCTGGGAAAAGGGAGTTGATTTTGATTAAAATTCCTGACAGTACAGGGATTACAGTTCCCTGCAGTCGACCATAATACACATCCCTCCACAGTTTATTATATCTATAAAGGCACAAACGATTAATCAACACCTATTTCATTACTCAAAAGTTAAATGTATTACTTATTTTAAAAGCTCTACTGTCACATTTATTATTGCTCCTTTGGTATGTATAACTCATCATTTCCCTTTATAGTCCTCAAATTTGCAATTGGATACTTCCTTTAGATGATTAATCTCACTCGGCATGAACAATAGTCCTGACCTGATAGTGTCTATATCCAGCATTTACGCCATAATTCAAATTCAATACAACATAGCAGAGGGAATACTTGCAGCTTGAGAAAAAATGTTTTGAACTTTTCTGACATTTATCATCGAAATTAGCTCAGCGTGCGGATGATGAAAACAAATTGTGGAATGAAGGTGGGAATATTTTTTAGAACAGTTCATCTTGAGTCTGCCACGAAGCCTCCGCATTTAGGGTAAATACAAGCTTTCCTTCATGCACTTCACAGGACAAACAGAAAACAAAGCAGCCCTTAAGCGTCTGTATTGTAAAGGAAGTGAAATTGGTGTAATGTAACCCTTCTCCATGCATTACTCCTCAACATTGCCCTCACCGCTGAATAGAAAAGATGAGCAACCCCACCAAAACAAGCTGCAGCTGTGCTCAAGAGCCCTTTCAACGGCAACAAGAATATTAATGGGGGAACACTGACACACACACCAAAACACTTCAGCGCCAACTTCTCATCATTTAGCCCTCAGACTTCATCACTTCATAAGGTTTGGTGCTCCGACTTTTCCCCACCTATACAGAGAGAGACAATTTCCCAGAGTTTAGAGCCTCCCCGCTGCTGCTAATGATCAGTGTGGATGCATGCGGCTCTCAGCCGAGCTGAATATGCAGACTGACTCACACTCCCTCTGGTGTTTGATTGCTCCAGGTGGGGGTGTCACACACTTCATTACAGAGAGGAAACACTCACAGCCAAAGTGTGTAGATTAGAGCTCTTGTTAGGCTTTTTGTGTTTAGTAAAAGTGTAATGGCGTCACAGTGTAGAGCCTGAGTAGAGGATGATGCCGTCTGTCACTGAGTTTGGTCATTCTGTCACGCGCCATAATCCAGAGCAAGATTTCAATAAAGATACTGCTATTAAAGTACTCAGCAGATTGCCGTGCAAATCTGTATAAATACTCTATGTGTGCTTCCCTAAGGAATATTCCTAATTATATTGGTGACCTCATGACCTTTTCTCTAGATGCACCATCAAGGTTAAAGGTTCTACTTGAGACTAATTGCAAATGAATACGTATATTTTTGTGCATTCAGTCCCAACACTTTTACACTCTTTTGTACATTTTTGCAGCCTCGGGTCCATTAGCAGGCCACTGGCATAAGACATCCATGAAGAAATGAAAAAGAGAAAGGAAAAGACAGGACTAGTTTAACATCAGTTCAACAAGAGCTAGATTACAAGATAAATAACAGAGGAGTTATGTACATTGCATGTGGATTTGACTGAATCTATGACACACCTGACGAATGAAACTGCCCCCTCCGCACCACACCAGTCTATGATGTGAACTAACTCTGGAAAGGCAGTTATAAAGTATGGCGTCACACGTTACAAGAGTCACATGCCAGTTCACAAACCATACATGTTTTGTATTCCCACAAAACAGAATTAAGACTATGATGAGCGACAGAAAGGGGAAAAAGGAAGAAGTGAAATAAAGGATTTGCAAAGAGCAAATGAAAATGGAGACAGAAATGACTTGTCTGCATTTCATTGTGGTTAATTATCAAAGAATATATATAGAGATAAAACACTCGGTGGCCAAACAGCAAATTTGTTGTTCCACTGAATGCTGAAATGCCATTGAGCTGGGATGTATTGCAAATATCAAGCATGTTTGATTTTCAGGTATTCTCTCCAAAGGCAACCTGCAAGCACATGTTCACATATCTTTTTAAATTCGACAAGTCAAATGTAAAGTTGTCAGACCTGCAACTGGAGACTTTAGCCCAAGCCACGTGAGACTATTAAGAATTGGTGATGGTTTTGTGTGTGTGCTTGTACTGTGTGTGTCATTGGTGCATAGGTTTTGTGTGTATGTCTTAGCAAGCATGGCTGTTGGTATTCAGATGTATTCTGTGTTCTGTCGGGGGAGAAGTTGAATCCTGCCTCTCACCTTCTGCTCTCTCACCTGTTAAGCCGCGGCATTCGCCACCACATGGCTGCTCTCCATCAGCCTGCGGCCATATTTGGTAATAGAGCGAAATAGAGAGTGAGGGATGGTAAAGAGAGGTAAAGAGGCTAAAGAAAAGAAAACCCAGGGGTATAAAAAGGGGGGGTTGGCGGGGAGGAAATGAGAAGAGGTAATGAGAAAAATCAGCGAGCTCCAGCTTTTGTCCGTCGTCCTTTTGTCTCCTCCTTCCTTCCTTTCTGAAGCAACTCGTCGGTCCTCCCTCCAAAACAGGCTCCCTCATCGGGGCTGGATATGTTAATGCAATCACCACAAACACTGTCTCCATCTGTCTGGCCTAAATTGAACAGGCTCACAGCTGCTCCCAGGAGTTTGGAGCTGTAAAACAGAGCAGGAAGAGTTGGAACAGAGTACTTATCCTCTCTGTCTACAGACGATCTGGGCCAGGTCTCAGTGCTGTACAGTGACCTCTCTCTCTCTCTGACCCTTTGGCTATGTCATGTTCTGTGAATGACTGGGATGGCATCTTATATATATATATATTATGCTTTGTCTTTAGATTTGAGTATTAATCAAATGTTTCAGGTAATTAATGCAATGCAAAGTTTGCTGGCGTGCTGTGTTTTAGTTCTAAATTAAAGATCTTTGGGTTGTAGTTGAAAAAAAAAACACACAACATGTAGCAAATTGAAAATGTCACCTCAGGTTCTGGGAAAATGTGATGAGCATTTCTTACTATTTTTTGACAATTTACTGACAAAACTATTAAAGAAATACATTCTCCCACTTGGGAAAACATTGGGTCCAACTTCCCACAATGTTAAGCAATAGCATAACTTAGTAAAACCCCCTCTGCCTCATAAACATTCAATATTTTCCCACATCCCACACAGGCTTTCTGTTAATAATTTGTCATTTCAAAGTGGTAGCAAAAATGAAAACCATGAAGACATCAGTGCTTTTTTCTAGCTTTCCAGAGCTCATCCAAAGTCACGGAGGATACTGCAAAACCGGTTTTCACCATCTGAGTAGTGGTCCCGATGAATGGCAAACTAAAATTGGTGGAATGCCCCTTTAATCAATCAGTTGAAAAAAATAACATACAACAGCTTAGTCAATAATAGAATTAATCATCCCAGCCCTGCTTCAGAGGAGAGGAAGGAAATGATTCAGCTGTAATTTTATTGAGAGGTGTAGCAGCCACCGGAGCCTGTCGAGCATTTATGCAGCCGAGGTTTTAGCATTCCATCAGAATAAGGACACTTAAGACCTCAGAGCACGGCCAGGTCTTTTAATTAACTCTGGGCCCTTATTGGCAGGGTCCTTCTGTCGTGGGCTCGGAGCAGCGGGGAGATTCTCCAGCTGAGGTGTCTAACCTGCCATTACTAACTAATTATGAGCCACCTTATCTATTTCTGGGTGACTTCACTGACCCCTCCGTTTCACTAGTTCTTATAAGGCCTCATATCTGAGAGCGTGTGGGCGGGATGAGGAGTGCTGAAACAATTAATTGATTAGCAGATTGACATAAAATTATTCAAACACAATTACGATAAGTGATTTATCTTTTAAGGCCTTTATGAGGCAGCAGTTCCCCCAAATGTGAGGATGTGCTGCTTTTCTGCCTATTGTGTTAATGTAAATTGTATATATTTCAGTTTTCAACTGTTATGGCAAAACAAGCAATTTAAAGATGTAAACTTGGGCTCTGGAAACTCGTTAAAGGCATTTGTATATGATAAATTGAAAAAAGGAAACAGAGTAAAATACGCGCGACTAATCAGAGCTCCTAGGCAGGATTAAAAATGGGAAATCAGTCTTTCTATCCGACAAGGGCGGATGAGATCGACGTGGCTGTGCACGATGCTTCAAGGGCCAAGTTATACTAGAAGAGAATTAACTTGTACTGCGTGTTGTCAGACCACGGCAGACGGCAAACGACTTTATAGACTGCCACGCTCGAAGTGGGTGAAAAGCTGGGAGAGAATGGGGAGACGCAGTATTGTGGATTTTCAGACGGACTCTTGTGGAAGTGTTGCAGTCGTTCATCCGCAAGAGAAGAGCCACAACAAAGGGAGATAACAGAGAGATGTTCACACCTTTGTTTACTTTCTCAGTAAGTCTGACGTCAGAGAGGTGTGGGAGGTGTTCATCCATCCCACAAGCACTTCTGATGAAGTATACTGGCGCCTTAAGTTGATTACAGATATCAACAACTCTGAACACTTTCCAGTCAACTGAGATTAATGAGGTGATGTCACTCACTCACGACTTGTTAAGAAAAAACAAAAACTCTTCTTTTCCAGAGTGAATGATGACAGTAAAATAATGGCAGTTCATTCTAATAATCAGCCTATGTCATCAGTAGTCGTCTTTTGGTCAGTGGGTTCTTTTTTTGTTGTCTTTTTCATTCATCAACTCACTGGGACATGTACAACCTGACACGAATAGAACACTTCTTAGGGACCTTAATGTCCCTCCTATCCATGGAAAACATGCGACTGACTCCAGGCGAGATCAGATTTGACGTGGGTGAGAAATGATACGCTGGGCAGCCAAGTGAAACAAGCTACATAACTGTACAAAATTTCTGATTTACGCTCCCTTCCCGTCGCATCATCTTGCTGACATCAAATCTACCTTGAAATGAACTGCGGGGACTCAGCGGAAGACTGGACCTGATCTGAATACAGTCTGACAGGATGTGCTGCTTGTGTATCAGAGGTTTTTTCGTTCCTCTTAGATACGTTTTAAATTGAGCCCACAGTTTGCTCTGTTTGCTCTCCCTCACTTAAGGCCAATTTGCATTTGATTAGAAATACTGTGAAAACAGGTCAAGCTTGGACTGAAAAAATACTACAGTGATTACATTTTATCTCTCAGATGGTTAACACTGCTATTATAATCAGATCAACTGTGCTCTTTACAGTAGCAGCTAACACCTGGGTTTTTGTGCAACCCATTGAACCTGTTGTGTTGCTTCATAGTTTAGTGTAGGTGTTGCTGACTCAGTCTGCCTCTGAATGTGACTGTTTTGGGCCAAAGCTGTTGCCTTTGCTGGCGTATTGTTGTGCAGCATAAAAATATGTATGGATAATCCTGGCAGCCTCGGTTCAATTTCTGGTCCCCGCAGCCATGTAGCTCTGCTGAGTGGGCCCTTTTCCTTTTTCTGCTGCGATGCAGGTATTCACTGAGGTTGAAACATTGGCCTTAATGTAGTCTTAGCTGTCTCTTTTTTCACATAAAATGAGGTTAGGCGCATTAAGTGAAAACCCAGGGTTTCAGCTGGACTCCACTCTCTGCATGGATGTGGATGTATTCAATGCATGTGCAAATTGTCTTGTTGTTTCTTGTTTTTCAAGAAAATAAAGACAAAATACAATCAGAAAAATAACAGGAGAAAAAACATAAAGATACAAGAAAAAGAAATATAGAGAGTAGGTAATATGTTTCTCCCTTGTTAACCTGCCATCCTCCCTTCTAGTAGCAGAGAGAGTGCAGGGGCAGAGGGGTTCATTAGTTTGATATGTTAATAATAAGTCTGGTCTGTCTGACTCATTGATCATTCATCTGACTGAGGTTTATGCTAGTTAGAATCTATGTAAGTCTATCTCATTTATCAGTATCACACCAGACGTCCTGGGTCGTCAAAGATTGTCCCGGTTTCAAGCTGGGTGTTATTATTTCAACATTCACTCCCGTATTGTTCTGGTTTTCATCGAAATAAAATAATAACTATTGTATTAGAATTCTTTTTAGCAGTTCCATAGATGTTAATAATGTTCAATCCCACTCATTATTACCTAACCTAATATGAAAACATAATGCACCACACATGTGTATTCCACACTGATTTGCTTCTATGTGTGTCAGTCAGTTTGCTGCAGCCCAATGAGTTACAGGCAATCTTCTTTCTGACAGAACCTGTCAGTATGCTAACGATTAGCTGGCATGCCAAAGAGAAAGCCAAAAACGCTATGTCAGATCAGGTAGTCATTATAACAAATCAAAAAGAAGAACAGGTTTATGAACGAACAAGGAGGATCATGAACAGAAACACAACAGGGTGCTGGTTTAAAACATAGCGACTATACCAGCATCCAGTCTTGCAAAGATAAGGTTATTGAGTGAGATGCATATCAACCTCTTGTGTTTACCAGACACACTCCCTGTTGTACAGATCTGTACTGATTGTGGCTTGCTGAGAGCCGAACAGCCAGCCTGAGTAAGGAGTTCATTACCTTTCTGACACCTCTTTTTTGGGGGGCTGAGCTGAGCTGTGTCTACAGTTGCTTGTGTGGAAAACTGTCCTGGCTTCTGCAGCGGTGTGGGTATCAGGCCAGTGGTGAAACAAGTACGCAGTTCCTTTACTCGAATGATAAGATTGGTTATTCTTTATATTTCTTACTGTCAACAAATCTTGTGAAAAGATCAAAACTAACAATGTGTTTATGACGCAGACAAATATCAGACTTTTGATACACATGAATAGTGATTGTTGGTAGGATCAGTTCAAGAAAAATGTAGAATATCACCAGTGTTAGTCTTTTCCACAGTGTAAACATACTCAGGAAAATGTACTTGTCCTTTTCAAAATGTTATATAAACAGATACATTGTAGGATTGTTATTACTGATGCATTCATGAGTGAGCAGATTTTTTTTTTATGTCATACCTGCAGCTCATTTTAACTGCTCATCTGCTGCTGAGTAGCAACACGGGATATGATGATTTGATAGAAAGTTTCAAACAAATGAGCTTGTTGCACAGAAACGGAAAAAGGAAAGAACACCAGAGAGGTGAACGGGGATGACTTCTGTAAAACAAGACAGGAAATCAAGCAGCATTTCGGAGCACAGCTCGTGACACGACGGGGCTGTTGGGATGAGATGAATCACTTGAAGGAGCTTCACTCATAATGAAAGTGATCATGGTGGTGCTGGGCCTCAGAGAGCGGCAGCAAACAGCATAGCAGATGTCAAACAGCTTTTCAATCACTTTCCTGGGCTTTTAGGCCGACTCAAAACATATGGGTTGCATCCATTAGTGCGATGGACTTCCAGTTCTCCCTTTCACTCCGTTCTCTTGGTATTACAGGCGGCAACCCGCTGTCAGAGTCGGAGATCTCAAATAATCTGGACAGTGTCGGGCTTTTTGTAGCTACAGCGCAACCGCAAACCCTCAGTTTAACTTCCTATTATGTCGAACTGTGTGCTTGTGTGTATGCGTGTGTGTGTGAGAGTGTGAAAACTGTTGCGGCTGCCGCTCATTTATCACAGCTTATTTGCCTGTGGTTTTCCTCCAGTTGGGCTTCGGTTACTGCCGGTTCACCACAGCACTCCCTCTGCTTCACACACTTGTCACAATTGTGTTCACCAGAGCCATTGAAAAAAAAAAAAGAAAAGGAGAAAGGGTCCTTTTACTGCGGTCCAGAGGCTGTTCTCTCCGGCAGCCTGTGAGTCAGTCGGCGAGCCACCTGTTTGTGCTCTCCCCTGCTGTTCAGCCAGAGCTCATTTGAAGCTGTGCAGCACTCTGCCACCCTGCAGTAATGACAGAACATATTAGTTTTCTTAAAAAAAAAAAAATCCTGAACTGGGTTGCAGAGAAAGTAATCACTTCACCACTTAAGACTTAAGTGGGCTTAGAAACATCTAAGAGGTAAAAAATAAGGATTTTAATTTGATCTTAATTTAGACAGGTAACCTCACTTCATTCTCAAGAGAGACCTCAATCGAGAACAAGAATACACATCTTAGATTTTCTTAAAAAGTGGATTTTTATTAAGCATGGAAGACCTTCGATTGATGCGTATTGTGTCATGTGTCAGCTGAATGTGCAGACGTCACTGCTGCTGAGATCAGTACTGAATGCCTTCTCTTTGATGTGGGTAAAGATAAAGCTCGGATTAATTAGTAAGTGGACCTTTTGAGCCGAGAGTCTCTTCACCATTTATTATTATAAGGTCAAGAATGAACATCCATGCACAGCCCATAAATCTGTTCTCATTTATAATCACACAAAGTGGCGCTCCTTCACATCTCGCCTCATATTCATCCAATTCGTGCTGTGTCGTCCAAAAGTGATTGTTGTCTGCACACGGCTGGTGGCACTGCAAACAGAAACTGCTAGTAGCTAATTCAACATGACTTTTTATGGTGTAGCTATAACTCACCGTCTCCGTGGCACAGTTACACTTCCTGTTTACGTCAGCCAAAGCATGATTGGAAATGTAGTGCCAAAAACTCATATACTATAAATTTGATAAATGCCTATAAGTAATAGAAAAACAATAGCAGTTAGAAAATTCATTAGAATCAAATGTCTGACATTATTAAGGCGCAGAATTAACATTGTTCTCAGCCAGAACACTTTGCTCGAACCATTCATATATACAGACATATATGCTGAATGTTGAAAAGTCATTTGCATACAAACCATTTCAAATAACTTAACTTTCTTTGATGCAAACTGTCTCAAAACATGTAGAGCCAGCTGTCAACTAATGGCATTTCTGAGTAGGCTGCAGTCACAGTACATACATATGCAGTATTTCATGTCTAGCTTATAGATGACTATGTCGCAAGAAAATTAAAATATAGAGAATGAAAACCAAACAAAAGCAGCCAGAAGGTTGAGAACCACACATTTAGGCTGCAAGAAAACCCATTTACCAAACAGCTTTTTCAGCGAGCAGCAGCCTTCACTGATTTATATTTCACCCAAGGTATTGAAACATCTTACAAAGCACTGTCAAGTCCTTACAATATTCTTTCTGTCTCTCCTTCTCTGTAGGACTCTCCCTCTCTGTGTCTCTGTGTGTCTCTCTCTCTCTATAATGTTATCACTCACTATCTCCTAACTGACGGTTTATCGGCATCCCACAAGCCATGCCAAGGCAGCAGGCTGTTTACTGTGTAGTAAAAAGTCTGAGTGTAGTGCCGCTTGTACGGGGGGGGGGCAGTCAGCAGTAGCACGCAGTTAGGAAACTCATTACCTTGCGGCACATTATGGCCGAAGAGCGTCACGATAATAACTTTGCTCTCGCTGCCAGTTTAGCTGGGGTTTACTCTCGTATGTGACACCTGTGAGGCGGCCGTGTGCGTGCGCGCGTGTTTGCACATAATCTGTACAACTGCCTCCCATATCCTCGGCTTAATACTGTCCCCATTCACTGCGCAGCGCTGATAGCGTAGCTTAGCCTCCAGCTGAAGCAAGCCCGGCGACGAAGCGCCTGTTCAGTGCAGGTGTAATGATAGGACTTCCATTAAGAGGATGGGACACATTGCAGAAAGGCTTTATTACACAGCTGGCCACTGCTGATTTCTGATACGGCTTCACATTTGCTGCCCTGATGACTAACATGTAAACAGTTATGAATATTGCTGTTGAATTAATACCTTTTCATTTATTTTTTTCTACCATCTCTCTCCACCCTTTCTGCTCCCGATCTGCTATCTTCCCCTTGCTGTCTTGTCCTCCCCATCCGTCTCTCTATAAAGCAACAGTATTGCGGCGTCTGCGGTGTGTGCCTTCAACCTGAGCGCCATCACCCAGGCCTTCAATGGGCCCTTCCGCTCCCAGGAGAACCCTCGCTCCACCTGGCTCCCCACGCCCAACCCCATCCACAACTTCCAGGTTAGTTAACCGCTTAACCACATCCAGACTAGGCTAAAAAGAGTTCTCTTGGATAACTGTGACAAAACCATCACATTTTAAGATAAGATAAGATAAAAGATAAGATAAGATATGATGTTCCTTTTTTAGTCCCACACCAGGGAAATTGACAGCATTACTGTAGCAAGATAAATAGTAGGTAAAAAAAACCCCCAAAACAGTATAAACAAGAGAAATATAAAAAAGTATAAACAATTTGAACAATTTAAAAACACGTATAATATAATAATATAATAAAAATATTGACAAGAAATATACAAGTACATATATATATATATATAATTTTGAAAGATGTTGCCTGTACTGTGTGACAGAGAAGCAACAGGTCCCAGGCATCTGTAATCAGCTAAGCACTGCAATATGTCCCAGTGTCTTTGCAAAATCCTGCAATTCTTCATTTATACTACAAAAGGATGTCAAACTGCACATACATATAGACATACTCCAATTCAGAACCAGCTCAGATCAAGCCTCAGTCCCAACAAAGTTCTTTGTAAATACAGTGGAAAGCAGGCAGTTGCCAGGCAGTTCTTGCCCCAGAGGTGGCATCAGTCCAGTGAAGGCCTTTTTTTTACATTAGCAAATTGAATCTCTGATCTAGTATCTAATAGCCCTTGGTGTCCAAAATTTGCTGGAGATCATCCACAGCATGGTTAGAAAAACAAAGGTTACCTTGTAGAGTGAATTTAGCCAACTTCATGGCCAGTTCACTGCACAGGTTATTGACTATGGGCAGAAATGCTCACAAATTATCACAAGATTCTGTCACAAAAAAGTGATTGTAATACAATAATATAGATATCAAACATCTAAAAATGTAGATATTAGATACCTTCTGAAATTGAAAAATCTTTGTAAAACTTTCAAAACCAGCTACCACTCTAAACATCAGCCAAAAATGGAATCTACCAACAAATCAATCCCTCATTTCAAGTCCCAGAGAAAGAGCAGAAGCTGGAATCCACAGCTAAGCTCTGCAACTCAAACAAAGCTTTCAGAAGGCTGTCATTTCATATTTATTCTCCTGCGCCGTCTCATTAAATTGTTGTTGCTGTGGTCACACCACAATCACACTGCAGTTTTGATCCCCTGAAAAAGTTGCAATTACTGAGAATAGAATTAAAAATTGAAACAATCTAGCCAGACACAGTGTATTGATTTGGTAAGTACAATGACTGGGTGTGTGAGGTACTTCTCCATTGTTTGGTTGTTTTCTTTCTGTCTTGCATTCTTTCTGCCGTCCTGTTTTATTTTCCTGCATCTATACCACATCTTTGCATCCTCCTCTTCTCCTCTCCAGTGTGGTACTATAGACGACGAGGGTCCCAACGAGGGTTTGACGGAGCGCAGCCTGCAGGACGCCCAGAGGCTCTACCTGATGAACGACGTGGTCCAGCCAGAGTCTGTTGATCCTCTGGTCATGCAGGATGACGTTCGCTTCTCCAACTTGGTCGTGGACATTGTTCAGGGCATGGACACCCTCTACCATGTTATGTACATCAGCACAGGTCAGTATTATTTTCACACCTCATATATAGTAAGGAAAAGTGCATTTTAATTTGCCTGAATGCTAGATCTCATATTTCTTTTTGTCTGTTCAGAATATGGCACCATCTTAAAGGCACTGGCTACGCCCAACAAGAACCTACAAGGTTGCTACTTGGAGGAGATGGAGCTTCTCCCACCAGGGGTGCGAGAACCGATCCTGAGTCTGCAGATCCTGCACAGCGACAGGTCGCTCTTTGTTGGGCTCAACAATCGAGTCCTGAAGATCCCCTTGGAGAGGTGCTCCACCTACAAGACTGAGACGTGAGTGTTGCACATCATACTACGTATCCCAGCTAAAAGGGAACCTTAACTCTGCCATACATAAACTTTCATACTTAGTCTGTTCTCAGGCCTGTAAAAACTTATCTTTTCAGAAAATCCTATCAAATCAAAGAATTTGTGTTTTTGTGGATGAAGACTTTACCAGTCATTGTTTGGAAGATTATGATAATCCATACAAATATGGATTATCATAATCTTCTGATAGGATTTTAGCATTGGTCATATCCATAGCAATGATCTCTACTAACAGCCCAACACCATCACACACTGAATGACCAGATTCATCTTCTGTTAAATCAAAGATGCCGCAATATTTCAGTCAAAGCTCAGCATCAGTGTACTCCGTGCTTCCACTTGCTTTCAGAAGTTATATCACCAAAGTCCATGTTTCTCCATCAGTATTGTTGCTGTATAGCTTCTAGCCTCCAGTGGCTGCACCGTTGGATCATGGTCCTGGATCAGGGCTACTGATCAGGACCAGCTCTAATGAGGCATCTTGCCACGTACTGCGGTTGCTACATCCTTGGTTTGATTCTGGAAGGGACCTTTGTTTTGTTCTCTTTCCTCTCACTTCCTGTCACCTCTGCACTGTCTGATCCAATTTTTGGGAGACAGCCGTCCTTACGCTCTTAAAGCAGCCATGCAAAAAAACACAGTGTATATTTAATTGTTCATTTTATGCGTTTTGGCAATGGATTCATTTGAACCTGGTTTGTCCTCTATTGGAGGTAATTATCTGTCCTCCACTAGGATTAATGCCTGGAAGACCTCGCCTATAATCATTAAAGTCCTTATGGAACCAGACAAATGACTGGGGCGGTATCTGCTCACTAGAGGAAATGAATTTGTTGTGCTGTTTTTTGTTTTTTTTCCAGTAATGAAGTTCTGCCTAATACAGAGAGAGCAATGTTCTAGCTTTTGTTTGTCTGAATCAGAAGGTAAACAAAAAGTGTGTGTGAAGCTACCTCGGGCACTGCCAGAGAAGTTTCTCTGAAGGCACGTTTGTATGTGAGAGAGGTACAGACACAGAGAGAAAGAGCTAGGGAGAGCGAAAGAGAGAGAGGCCTTTTTGCTCTGCCATCTCCAGCTCCAGTGTTATTCATGTGAAAATCTCCGTCTCGAGGGTGAGCGAGGGGAGAAAAGCTCACTGGCTGTTTGTCCAACCTTCTGTATCTCATCAGCTCTCTCAATCAGGATCCTCAGCCGGCCACCTCAGCCCTTCAAAGTCAACTTCATTTTAGCATACAAATGGCTTGATGTTTTTTTTCTCTCTGTGTCTTTCTGTGTGTGTGTGTGTATGGAGGGCAGTCTACTCTGTGTGATTTGTGTGTGGGTTGGTGCTTGGACGACTTCTCATATGCGCACTGCCTGATGAGTCAGCTCGCTATTTCTAGTAAATCCAAACTCCTAGACACATGGAAGCAGACAGACACACACACACGCAAACATCAGGTAGGGAAACTATTGCATTTAATAAGATGTGGGTGAGATATGTGAGATGAGAGAGAGAGACACAGAGAGGAACAGGAAGAGAGAGAAAAGCAGATCCACAGAGAGAAACAGAGCGAGCAGCCACAGTCCTATTTAAGACACAGTGGGGTGAAACGATAAGAAGAGTGGGCTCCAAGGGCACCAGAAAGGAGGGGGGGGGGGCGTTGAGGCAGGACAGGCCATCTTTAATCCAGTCTGCAAAATTCTGCTCACCTCTGTGCCTCGCGCTCCCTTTCAAACACACTGCAGCCGAAGGCAAACCGAGCCGCGGTACACGACAGATGTCAACCTGTCCGTCAGCATGACACCTGAGCTCGTCCGGAGGGACGTGAGCAAGGAGAGGAGGGCAGATGGACGACGAGAGATTAAGAATAAAAGGAGGCCAGAGAGTGAATGACTGCATGGCAACAGAACTTCAGCTAGTATTTACATTAACAGTTAATCTGTTTATTAGTGAAAAATGCCAATTGCAGTTTGCCTGAGCCAAACGTGACACTTTAAAATAGCTTGATTTTTCATGCCAACAGTTAAAGATACTCAGTTTACATTGATATAAAGCAGAAAAGAAGAAAATCCTCACATCTGAGAAGCTGCAGTGTTCGAAGAGAGGCGCTTGTTTGACTGTTTCATGTGCTACTCACGGGCAACCACACACACATTCTCAGAGCAGAAGGAGCAATTAGCCAATGAAAAGTTATTTTCTTTGATAAATATTGACAGAGATTTGAACGCGGCTGCCACTTAAGGGTGAAGGGGGTAGGTTCTGACTTCACTGAGCATTGTGTTCCAACGCTTTGTCGATCTTTGTATTTAACCAACTACTGAAAACTGAAACCATGGTGTAATATTGATATAGAGTGCTGTTGATGTAAACAGTGGGTAATAAGGTGTAAGGCAAAAGTTTCCAAAAGAAGAATTTGACAAGGTGTACTTTTGCTGCTATCGCTGCCTTGCTTGATGGCGCAAGTCAGCAGTCTTGTCGCTGAATTACAGTCATTCCTGGAGCTCTCGGAGCTAAACTAGATTCACTATTGTGTGTTGGACCTGAAAGCTGTTCCTACCTATGCATGAAATCTGAAGCTGGAACAGAGCAGGAGGGCAAAATTTGTGGATTATTGACCAACTGGAATCTGCTGAGGGGCCTCGCTCAGCTGAGTTTTTCTCCGAGACACTTGTCAGGAGAACAGCTCCTTCAATCCCTTACAGAAATTGATCGGACTCTCTGTTACACAGCTCCTAAACCCAGATTAAAGACTTGTTGATTCAGGGCTTGCGAAAAGTATCACAGTCATCATATCTGCGTACATAAATATTACACTGCAAGATTAACAGTTTATCTCAAATTTCAACACAAATTCTTGGAGAAGCTGCTGTGAAGTCGTTCACCATAGTCCCAAAAAACTCTCAAGGGATTGGTTAATGCGTCACTGAGAAATAATACTGTACCACATTATCACTATGCTCTGGTCTCACTCTATTATTTTTTTCTTTTTTATATCTCTTTCTGTTTCTCAGGGAGTTCTGTTCAGGCAGTGAAAAAGACCCACCTGCCACCCTGCTCTTTGTCTGAACACAGTCCCTGTCATTGTGCTGCCGACTGAATGAGCCATTCTCCTCGTCTCCTCCGCATTGTGTACGCTCGGTCCATTCACACACGGCCCATACATCCATTCACGAGCTGATAACAGCTGGATATACTCAGACGGTCTCGTAGCTGACGACGGCTCATCTGCAGCCGCACATGCTGCTTCATACACATTCATATAAACAGAGAACGGTGCTATTTACAGCACAGTGTTGGTCTTCTCAGTGACAGAGAGAAGTCATGGCTTCATCTGCTTTGTTATAAAATATCCAGCTGCTCATAGAATAACAGATAACTGTAGCTGTAATGCAGAAACGCTCCACGCATGCAAGCGTGCATGTTTGTAAAATGCCTCCTCTTGAAGTCCAGCTTATGGCAGCATGTTTGACTGAATGCATGCGGCGGTTGCAGTCTGGAAACTCAATTACGTTTAAGTGCTTTTAATGTTAAGGTTTCCTTTGTTATTGATCCCTATTGGCAACTCTGGCAAGGCTCGCAACCCCGAGAGAAGAATAATATTTACATCGTCATCTTTTACTGAAGTGCTTTTTTTTTTTGTTGCGTGGCTAAACCTTTTCAGCAGCCGGTGATTTATGGCCTTTTAGTGATAGCTCGCAGACAAGTGCTGCAGCTTGTGCCACCGTGTGTGTGTGTGCAGATGCTTGTGTGTGTTTGCCCTCTATTTGTGGTAATTATATTTGACCTGGCCAATTGGCACCTCTGGCTACCAGCAGCACTCTGTCCTATCTCTCTATCTTGCTCTGTTAGTGAGGTGATTTATTTTGGCTGCGTTGGCATGCTAACTTAGCTGCAATGTTGCATCCATCAGAGCTTTTTTTTTGTTTTTTCTTTCAAGGGAAGGAAGGTAGACCACAAATAGAGGATGATTCTAGTCTCACAGAACGGTAGCATGGTGTATACACTCATTGCAAAAAGCACTACATTGTGATTCACTCCTACACTACTTTTCATCGCTGAATTGGTTTACTCATTTGTCGAAACTGAAGGTGTCAGACGTTGCACACGAGGGGGTTCGAGTGAGTGTTGGAAGCCTCTTTTTTTTTTTTCTTGTTTTCGCCGTTGGTGACGAGGAAAGAGCACGAGAATGAAAAAAAAAAATCTGCAAAAATATGGAAACCGAAATAGCTGCGAGAGGGAGGCAAAGGAGGAGAGGCTGAATAAATGATGAGGATAATGGTGAGGAGGATGAAACGGAACAAATCAGGCTTTCTGTGGCGGCTCTATTCCTGCAGCCGCTCACACATCTGCTTACATAAACATTACATTTTATTACAGGAGGTGTCCTGCTGGTGATGGTTACATTTCCGCCTGAGGGGTTTCACTTCAATTTTGCTGTGTGTGTGTGTGTGTGTGTATATGAGTGGCTGGTTGTGTATGTGTGATTAACAGTGACCTGGCGGCAGTCAGGAGGCAGCTCACCCTGCCTGCAGCTGGAGTTTAAAACATCAGGAAACAACTAAGTGGTTATTGAGGAAAACCGCTGACCATTAGAATCTATGCCAGTCTGTGTGTGTGTGTGTGTGTGTGTGTGGCTGCTTGTTAAAACCAATGTACATGACATGTTGCAATGCGGCTTTCGTTGCGCTTTAGCATCAGCCCCTATAGGAGCCTTATACTGCGATGTGGACTTCCCTGTCTGTCTCCGTGTGAGGGAAGCTTACGGGCCCGTCCCAAGCAAAACCAATTTACCGTCGGCCGTGGCTGCCAGCCTGTCAGCAGGCCTCTAGAGCTCACTGCTGCTAAGCCTGTATGACCAATCAGAGGAACACTTCACCAGCCAAGGACTGAGAGAGAAAGAGAGAGATGGTGTTCGCACAGTGGATGTATTTATTACTGCTCCAGAATGCTGTTACTTTTATTACAGGCTTTGTTCTGGCTGCAGCTCAGTGTAATCATTTTGCTCTCTGTCCCCTTTTCTCCCTCTCTCTCTCTCTCTCTCTTTCCATTTCACTCTATATTGTTTTCTCACCCTCCGATTTACCTCGGCCTTGATTCGGACTGGCACCGTGCCGTAACCTCCGGCTTGCCACCTTTTAATTCCCCCGATGCTGACAATGTCAAACTATTCTGATCCCTTTTCGGTTGGATGGTTGTAAAATGAAAGGTAAATAAAAACAAGCAAGTGGCCGAGATAGCCCCCTGGATTTGCAAAGCTCAGAGGAGAATTAATACCTTACAGAACCCAGTCATCTTTTCTGGATGCAAAGAACAACACAGGAAACATCCAGGTTGAATATTTTCATTTTTAGCCGGCGCTGATTGCAAGCCAGTTGATGAAAGACCAAAATGAGACTTTTTGCCTATTGTTTAGATTATGTAAAAGCTGTTGTCTATATTCAAATAAAGATCATATGTAAGGGAAGAAATCCCAACCTGTAACACAACTCTTCAGACCTCCCATAGTCCCAATAGAGGATTTTTTTAATATCATCTATATTAAGAATTTTAGGAGAATTCTATGTATCATATCAGTGACTTTAGCTGATTATAAGCCCCTCAAACAACAATGGATTAATTCAACTCAATCTTTCAGTTTTAGTTACTCTTAACTTTAGTTGGTTACAAAGTTTAGAGCATAATCAATAAGGGATTAAAAGAAGGTTTAGTTTCCTTCCCCAGGCCACTGACATGCAGGGACTAGTGACTCTAAATCACCCACAGCCCAAGTGTGAGAGTGAACGGTCTGTTTGAATATGTCAGCCCTTTTGTTGGAAGCGTAACCCGCCTCTCGCCTCATGTGACCTAGGATAGCTTCCGTCCCACTGTGACCCTGCAATGGATTTTTGCATAAGCGCATTCAAAAATGAATTCAGGGGAATTGACTGAATCGATCCCATCAGACTCCACCGGTTGGCTGAAGTGACAACAGTTTAGAGCTGCTTCTTCACCTTCCTTCTTCTCTTGTGTTGCCTCTCTCTACATTTGTATAGTCCTTCTCTGCACTGTCTCATTTTCTTGTGCATTCTCTGTTTACCATCTTTCTGCCATATATTACCTTGCCTGTAAATATACATGTACTTATATTTCCTTGTCCTCCCTCTGCCTTGTAGCCTGTCTCTGCCTCCCATTGTGTCTCTGTGATGATGCAGCTCCTTTGTATTCACCAGGGACTAAAATTGTACATGGAGGACAGCAGGCAGTTTCTGGCAGACAGCCATCTCACTTTTGTTTTCCTGATTTTTTTTTTTTTTTTTTTGGACCCGGCATCAGTCTTCAGCCTGGCTCCTACTGGGCCTAATTGGATGTATTAGCGCTGAGTGCTAGCAGGAGTTCTCTGTGTTTCCGATTCATCATGAGCAGACTTCCTGAATGGCCAGCTCAACCCGGCACAGTGGGGGAATAAAGCCCCAGGGACGGGCTCTCTCCCCTGGAGAGAAGATGAGGAGCGAGCGCCTGTCAGTGGTGGTCTCCTGGGAGCTGCTGCAAAAAAATGACATAGCTGTTGCGGAGAGGGGCCGTTGTATGCAGACATATGTTTGACTGAATCAGACCCTCCAGACACTCTTTGCAAACCTATTCCCAGAGTGTCAGCTCTACAGCTAATAATGGCTGATTCCAATCCATAATTTATCAGCTCTGGTGATCATATTTGCAATTATACACTGACGGCCTGCCATTAAAGGCGAGGTGAACTATTGTTTTTATGTCTAGTTGTTAAAGGGCTCGTAATAAAAGGAGACGCTGGTTTTTACAGCATTCACAAATGATTTAAAATGCCAATTACACCCCCGTAGAGAGAATCCGGCAGATTTATCTTCTGATGCCACTCGTCCAGACATATTGTTATATAGGCTGGTTGGTCTGCTTAAAATTTAACAGGCCATGTTCTACGGCTTCTCTGTTTTGATATAGTGTGCCATCAGGCATGCACGCCGCTGAATTAAATATCAGCCAGTGGCCGGCAGACCTGTCAAAGCGATGCCCTCACACATGGCGGCACACCCACAGTACAAAGACACGCCCTTACAGTGTACACAGAAGGAGGGATATTCAGAATACACACTGGATTATGTACAACACTCTAACACACACACTCTCTCATAAAGTTTAGATGCCTCACATTCCGGTGTATCTGCAGACTCAGCCCCCCTGTCTGGGCTGACGTCCCTCTGCGCTGCCTGCTACAGAAGGGAGCTTTTTCTCTTCCCTACACACGGCCCTCTCTCCGGCCACGCTAACTCTAATTGACTTTTACAGCAGCTCTGTTTTTAAAAAACAGCGAGCCGTCATGACAGAAAGGCACAGAGAGTGCTCCGCTGGTGTTTTATGCAGCTGCAGAAAGGTCAGAGTGGGAGATAAACGTCTTGGTGCGCCCTCTTTTCTCCCTTCAACACTAAATCCTCGTTTATTAAATGGCCCCTGGTGAAGGAAATTATCGGAGAAAATACTGAGCCTGCAAACCTGCGCTGTGTTCCAATTCCACATTTTATACCAGTGGAATACATAGTGTGCTTCACAGTGTGTGTCATCATATACTGTCTTGCCATTAGTGTAAAGGAAATCAATGTAACTGTTGTGCTCAGAAAATACAATGTTCCATATTGATTTCAATCAAAGGGAGATGTTGAATTACACTGTCAATGAAACTTCACAAAGACAGAGTGTTTTCAAAGATCTTCCTTTAGCTGTCTTCTCATCATCCAAAATTTTAATAGCGTTTTTGCAGCTGTGATCAGCTTCTTATTGTTTCCTTTGTGCATGGCATTGTGGGACAGCAGTCTCCATGTGCAGCAGTTTTACTATCCACACTGACTGTCTTTTCCAGCTATACATACTCCAAACCTGATTAGACTTATACTATATGGCCAAAAGTATGTGGACAAGCGAACATTAGACTCTTATGTAATTGAACACCTCACTCTAAAATCATGAGCAATAATCTGCCGCCTTGACAGTCGCCACTCTTCAGGTTTCAGGATTTAAACCAGATTGTATTAATGTTGAAAAATACTGATCGCTGTTGTTCAAAACTGTTAAGTTGATTTGCTTAAATTATTGAAATGATATGAATGAAAGTTTAACTGGAAGAAATCGTGTCCGGATTTCGACTCACTGTCAGCGAGAGAGAAGACATATCACTCTTTCTGATTTGTTGGGAAGAAACTCTCAGTCCACTCACATATATACGGTTATATTACAGAGCAATGCTTAGTTTATTATGAAGTTTATTATTTATTATTTTGGCCTGTCTTCAATTTACCCTCAGAGCTAACATTAGTCAACAGCTGATGTCACTTACTGTTGGCATTGTTTGTCATTTTTAGCGGTTAAAGTATCATCCAGCTAAACATGAGAAGCTGCTGGCTGAGTGTTTTGCACTCTTCGCTAATAAGAGGAAATATGACAGATTTGTCACCATCCGAGCTCGGTGACTTTTGCCAGCCAGGGTGTCGGATCAGTCAATCACTGGGGCAATGAAGTAATTTGTCACATTCACACACTTTCGCTCACATATGCAGTGAAAAACCCTCATGTAGAGCTCAGCTGGGTGGATAAAACACTGCAGAGTACAGTAAAGAGAGAATTGGATTTTGTTTGTCCTGTAAGATCCATTAAGATACACCTGAATCAGCCCTTTGTTTAATTTGAATTATCAAGAATGAAAAACAGCTCCAGACACAAAGAGCACGTGTGTCCACATACTTTTGGCAACACAGGGCAGTGTAGTACAGATTAGGGGACAGTGCTGAATTCATATAAGTGTAGATATTTGTGTGTGCCTGCAGCTGTGTGAATGTCTCACGATCGCACTAGCGCTGTGATCAATTTGTCAGCGTTTCTTTAGCAAATGAATTTGTTTCTGGTCTTAAGAGCTTCCAGCCTCGACTGCTCGGTCTAACCGTTGTCATGTTTTTTATATTTCCACCAGAATTTTTCTCTAAGTGAATGCAAACAGGGTGAACGCAGAACTAAACGTATCTTTCCCTGAGGTCAGGAGTCTCCCTGTCTGCCTCTCAGCACTCCTTACCCAGAGCTAATTAGGCCTCAAATCTCTCACACCTCTCCCTTTCATATAACATTATTTATTCCATCCCTGAAATGTGCACTTATTAATTGTTCTGCTCAGCTGATCTCTGTAATGGTGCGTGCGTGTGTGTGTGTGCATTGAAGGTGAATTGTGTCAGCAATCAGAGAGCCAAATGAGAAGCCGCAGTGATGATGCAAAGCCCCACATCAAACCATCACAGATACAATATAGTCGACCTTGATCCAAAACGGCAACGCGCTCCATCCCTCCCTTCAACCTTTCAAATGAACGATTAGGTTCGCTCAACTGTGAATTTGCGGCCGACCTCATTATGATTATTGTTTCGTCTGTATTGGAGATTGCATCCGCCGTCGCAGTAATAGTGTCGCTTAATTAAAGTGATTCACAAGAAGGTTAGCGGTGAAGGAAGTCGTCCTCTTCGGGCTGTGCCACAGATCACCAGAGAACGTGGCCTCTCTCTCTCTCTTTTCCCCTCCTGTGCTCAGCCACTTTTTCTCCATGGGGTCACCTCTGATGTGCTGGCCGTGCAGTAATGCCTTTATTGGATCTAAGCCGACCCCGGGTTCACCACAGAGCCCCGGACCTGGCACAGGGAGCTGTATCAACACTCGGAGATTCCTCAACCTCCAGGCTAAAACACTACAGGGCTCTTCAAATAAACCATGAAGGCCTGTGCCAGGAAAGGAATAAAACACAACAACAACAACAAGCTCTCTTTTCAGATGAATGGAGGAGAGAGGAGGACGGGAACCCACGGTGCTGGGATGAAGGAGTGGGACGAGAGCGAGGGAGGATAGCCGAAGAAAGAGAGAGACAAAGGAGGGATACGGAGGAGAGGAAAGGAGGCTGAAAGTGAAGTCTCTTAGAGAGAGGGGGCATTCAGTTGATGCCTTTATCCCGCGTTCCTGAGGCATCCAGATCAGCTCTGCCGGCTTAGCCTCGTCATTAACAGCTTTAGATTTAATTAGCCGCCATTAAGCCTCTGTTTTACTGGAGGAGCTTACAAATATTTAATCACTGTTTGGGTGATGTAGCGTGTATAGGGTTGTTTGTGTGACAGCTGAGAGAGGAACGATGAGCCGAAAGTCTGATTTTGTCCTCTTTCAGTTCATTTATAATGCATGTACAGTAGAGCAGGTCCGAGGCCAGCGAGTTTGGAGGAGGCTTAGTCACAGTGGTGCACTGGTGTTTAACTCTGGACACACCGTTTTCATTTTATCAACATCTCTTTCTGTGATTTCTCTGCATTCACATATCACTTTTTTATCATCTTTTTTGTGTGTGTTTCAAGTTGTATTCATTAGAATTCATCTCAGTCCCAGTCTGCAGTGTTCATGCAAAACAACAGTTCTTTGCCTTTTTGTAGAGGAAATGTAGTGAATTTGATGTCTGGGGGCCATGTTTAAGAGTGGGTGTAAAGTTGCTCTTTAAACATATTTGTATATCAAGTTTATTTTGTTTTTTAGCAATTTTATGGTGACTATGTTACATCTGTCTAAGGAAGATGTAAAATAGACTACCACACACATTTACATATACTGTAATGTTTATTAATACTGTCATATATATATACATGCGTTTTGCTTTGCTGATGACCCCTCCTCCTCTCTTCTTTCCGCTGCAGGCTGTGCTTGGAGGCCAGGGACCCTTACTGTGGCTGGGACTTCAGGCAGCGTAGATGCACCACACTGGAGGACAGCTCCAACATGAGCCAGTGGAAGCAGAACATCACCGTTTGTCCGGTAAGAGTGACATCACTGCGGCATTTACTGTAAGAAACACTGCCTCATATCTGCCCTCATGGGGCCGTAAGAGTCAGGTGTCATGTTCATCTCTCACATGTCATAGCGGTTGGCGTCACCCATGACTAACGACTTCTCTGTGTGACAGGACGGGATATAGGAGTAGTAGAGGGAGAGAGAAAGGCGAATTGGACTGAGGTGAAATGGATTAGATTACACTGAGATCAACTGGATTGAATTTGGCTGAAGTGAAGTGAATTGCAGTAAATGTATTCACCTGTAATCCTCTGAAAACCGTCCAGGAAAAGTCCTGCACACTAAACCTTCTTCTGCTGTCACTGACACACACACACACACACACACACACACACGTGTTGGATGGTTGAATAACCCAGGCTGGTGTTCGCTGACCTGATGTCACTCTCGTCACGGCCGATGTTTGTCTTCTTAGCTACGGAACCAAACCACCAATGGCGGCTTCGGACCCTGGGCGCCATGGCAACCGTGCAACAATGACGACGGCGTGGACGGCGTGAGCTCCTGTTTGTGTCGCTCCAGGTCTTGTGACAGCCCTGCCCCTCGATGTGGGGGCAAGAACTGCGAGGGCCCAACCATCGAAGTCTCCAACTGCTCGAGGTAGAGGAAACCATCACATACAATAATCATAATAATCTTGATTTGATTATTTTTAAGCATATTTAATACAATCAATTTAAACCAAATTACTGAGGCTCACTTGTCCAATCTCCAGCCTATGGTATTAAGAAATAATTATATCACTACATTGTATTATCTAACAAGGAGGATTCAATGTTATTCCCCAGCTTGAATGCAGAACTATAAGGAATAATGACCAAAATTTTGTCTGTCAGAAAGGACAATATAGTTAATGTTTGACCTCATCAGCTTCATTGATTTTTGTAAATATCGCTTTATTCTGAATTTGATGGCAGCAACATGTTTCAAGCAAGTTGGGACAGGAGCAAAAAGGCCGCGAAATTTTGGATCACAAGCAAGGACGGAGAGAGGTTCAACATTTTGCCAAACACATGATTGTAGAAAGGAGATTAATACATGGGCTCAGAAATGGTCCGGTAAACACAGTTTGTTTGTGAATGATTGCATTCTGCTTTTATTTCCATGTATAAAACTGCGGCACGTTTAGAAATGCCAGACTTCTATCCAGAACCAGGAGAACAGAGCGCATTAAACCCTGTCTTTAGATCTTTATTGAATAGATTCTAAAGTGCTGTTTCGAGTTTATGAATTACTTATCAGCCTCTGGGCAAAATACATTTCTGATACCCTCGAAGAATATAAACCCAGTGGGTCCCTTAGATCTGTAGAAGACAGTTAGTCTGGAACACCTCAGATCAGAGCCCAAAGACGGTGAAGCTGCTTTCAGTGACCATGCAGATTTATTATTATTTACTGTGGATTTTCATTATATTAGTTAAAAACAATATGTGTTAGTACATCATAAATATAAAGATGGTACAAATTGAGGTTTGCTGAGCTTATAATGTATTCTGGTCCAGTACTCTGGACATTGTCAAGTTGACATTATTACAGAGCTGTGATTGAGCACATTAAGGCTGTCATTCGGCAAATGAGTCTCGTCCAGGATCGGGAGAACTTCAACATCTTTTCTTAAACTCTGCTATTGTAAAGCCCTGATTGACTTTGAAGCATCCACCACAGGGCGCAATTTACGCACTGACAGAGCACGAGAAAGATCATGAACGTGAGGAATCCTATTAGAAAATGTAAGTGACATCCAGGTTCTCCTTGTGACACCTCTCGCCGCCTCTGTCTGCGGGGGGAATTGGCCAATCAGCGTTAGAGAGAATGGAGCGGAGACAAAGAGCTTAGGCACCTTCATCCCGGTGGATAGCTACGCCAGATTTCATCCTTGGTGTCGAAATTGAATTGTGCTTTTGCAGAAAGTGGCAATTAAATCATGAGGAGTGCTACCCAGGAACAAAGCACTTAAGCAAATTGAATGAATGTTTCCCAGTCAGAACGAGCTCCCTGCGTGTTTGCATTTGTGTTTTCAGAAGCTCCGAATCAGAGTAATGATTACACAGAGCTAAAAAGCGTTTTCTTTTTTTTTTCTTTTTTTCTCTAGCATTAGACAACACCGCGTGAAAGAGAAACACTAAAAGCACTGGTGAATAATAATGCTGGGGGGTTTTTTTTGTTGCTAATACTTTTCCATGTGTCTGTTGCCATAGAAATGGAGGCTGGACGCCCTGGTCGTCATGGGGACAGTGCAGCACAACCTGTGGTACGGGCTTCGAGCTACGCCAGCGCTCTTGTAACAACCCCTCACCCCGACATGGGGGCCGAGTGTGCGTGGGGCCGAGCAGGGATGAGAGGTGAGGATGACCAGCTGCGTTGTCAAGTCACTTTGATTGTTTCGATACTCTGAAGACATCTTTCTGATCAAATAATGACCTCAGGCTTAGGCTTGGAAGCAAGTTTAATTTTGGCGTCTGTTCTATTTTCTGTGCTTGTTGTGTGCAAATCTGTCAAGAAAACCCACTGATAGTCTATTATAAATGATATATAAGATATAAATGATCTGATTCTGCTAAATGATGAAATATGCATCCCATGCTTGACTACCCTTTGATTTTCCTGCTCCTCTCCCTGCTTTTCTTCTGGAGTTTCAATTCCCCTGATTTATTCCCCCCCCCCACATGGTACAATTTCAAAATCTGCCCATTCACTATATTTATTGAAAACAGTATCACTGGTGTTTACAACTGTGCTTTTAAATCACATTCTTATCCCACAGACACAAGCTTCATGTTAACAGCCAGGCTACTGTTGACATGAAAATTGACCTGTCATGGCACTGCATAGAGCTTCTATTTCTCCTGTCTGAACCTCTGTTATAATATCATCTCCCACTGGGATCACATTTGCTAAAAAAAAGTATGTAAACATGGTGCAAACAACAAATGACAGTTGTATTCAACCTGTTGGTGCTATGGTACAATTCCATAGATATTAGATTTACTCTGTCTTTACTCAGTCATGCTATGAGATCTTTATGGGGGAGTGGGTGCTCTAAATAAGAAAATAAATTGTTTGCAAGTAAAACTGCTCAGTTAATATTGGAAAAAGATTGTGCTCATGTAGGAGATTATATGTCAGGAAAACACAAGCTAGGCCAATGAAGTGAACCAATCTCCAATAATGTCATTGTTCTGATGAGGGCAGGTCATGACCAGGTCAGAACTTGAGACTTGAATGTTTTTGCTGTCAAATCTCGAACTAAGTCTTTAAGCAGTCAAGTAGATCAAGTCCAAGTCAAGTCTCAATTCATCATTTTTGTGACTTAGAGTCTGCACAGCTCTGTATTTTTGTTGCAATCAACCCTCTTATAATCCCCCGCCTCCTCTCCCAACACTCATCTCCACAGGTTCTGCAATGAAGGGGTGTCTTGTCCCCAGCCAATCTTCTGGTCCCCGTGGGGTTCCTGGACCAAGTGCAGCACAGAGTGTGGGGGAGGCGTCCACTCCAGAGTCCGCACCTGTGAGAATGGCAACAGCTGCCCGGGATGTGCACTGGTAGGAAAACACACACACACAGATCTCCCTGCCTATGTGACAGCGCCCGTAGGCTTGTAAGCAGGCGTTTAATAGTTTAAGGGCAAATGAAACTAGCTTTTTGAACAGAGACATGCTGCAGCTTTGTCGCAAATTGTTAATCTATACGTGTTTAACTCTGTGTGTTGCCGAGCAGTGACAGTTTAATGAAGAGAGGGCAAAATCATAATAGAGGTGAGCAGGTGATGATGAGAGCAGCGATAAATACAGGCACGTTTTTTGATTTTCTCTCCTGCCCTTGAACGGCTCAGCTGGAGTCGGTACAGTGAATTAAAAATGCCTGTTAAAGGTCAATATCTCCTGGGACCACCTGGAGATCGGTTTGTAACAGAAATATCAATCTCTCAGTGTCTCTATGCTCACAGAGTTGTGCTTTTATAGACACAGTAGTTTACCATCCTAAAATTCTCTCATTTGACTGATAGACTGATAGAAAAATTTCCTCTTAATAAACACTCGGACAAGCATCTCAAAAACTAATTGACAGATGTCTATAAAATTTGTTTTGGATGTTCCTGTTTGCTGAAGGATGAGTTCTATTGATCCTAGTGACCCCTCGATCTTCCTTCTAGAGTAGACAAGTCCTTCTAGAGGACAAACAGAGTGTAGTGTGGAGTGTAATGAGCATTGCCTAGCAGGGCTCTCCACTTTTGGCCTTGTTTTAAATTATGAATACCACTTACTCCAATGTGCCCCCGACTTGTGCCACCTTCTCTTTCAGGAATACAAAGCCTGTAACCTGGAGGCGTGTCCCGAGGTAAAGAGGAACACTCCTTGGACTCCCTGGATGCCCGTCAACGTGACTCAGGGCGGAGCTCGCCAGGAGCAGAGGATGCGCTACATGTGCCGGGCCCACCTGTCCGACCCCCACGAGCTGCAGATCGGACGCAGGAAGGTGGAGACACGCTTCTGTCCCAACGACGGTACAGCAGCCTGCGAGACCGACAGTAAGTTACTGCTGACACACACAGTGACGTGGTCCAGGTGTGGGTACATAAAAGAAATTCATTATCTTCTATGGACAAGTGATGGTCCAATGAGAGCAACAATAGTTTAGTTTTCCAATTAACATAAAATTGACAAATGAAACAGTATCTTCTTTATTGTAAAGACAATAATACCAAGAAGTTATGCATCCTTATCTGCCCCTACCTCCCGTCTATAGAAAATACAACATTTATTATGACTACATTAATTATGCCATGATCTGTCCTAGTTTCACTGGGAAAAACTTAAAAGACTTGCTTGTTGACCTTACTTTAACTGTTTCTGTTGTCACCATTAATTATTATTTTTATATGACTGTCTTTGTGCGTCTGCGATGCGTTTGGGTGGCCATGGTGTGTGATGTTTTCATTTAGTCTGTAATCTGTGCAGAGACTCCTCTGGGTGATGGCGCGCTATAAATAAACTGACGTTAAAGTGAAAAAGTCACTTGATGACATTGTCAGTTCAAGTTTAATGCTCCAGTTTTCCACCTGAGGGACACTGCCTCATCCAGCTGCCTGAATTAATACATACAACCCCGATTCTAAAAAAAAGTGGAGAGGCTGTGTAGAATGTAAATAAAACAGAATGTGATAATTTGCTAATCCTTTTTGATATATACTCAATTCTACCACTCAAATATAATTTTTTTCTAAATTTGATGGCAGCAACATGTTTCAAACAAGTTGGGGCAGGAGCAACAAAAGACTTGTGGACTGATCCTAAAACATAATTTGGATCATTCCACGTGTAAACAGGTTCGTTGGTAACAGGTGATAGGATCATGATTGGGTATGAAAGGTTCATCCTGGAAAGACTCAGTTGCTCACAAGCGGACACACATGGAGAGAGGTTCTTTGTATTGTATAAAACATGAAACACTTTGTAAAACCGTTGTCAGTAAATGATTCTGTTTTTAATCAACATTTTTGGAATCAGGTTGTATTTGAATAAATAATAATGAAAATTCTTTTAAATGAGAGTCAATAGTAAAAAAAAATGTGAGAATCATAAGGCAAAGTCTGAGCAGATTTCTTTAGTGAATGCCTGGAGGAATGTCGATGAGATAATAATCTCTTATCTGTATCTATGTGTACACAGAGACACATACAGTACTGCACAGTCACAGAAATACTCACTCCTGTATATGAATACGGTGAGGAGGCAGCAGCGTGCTAAGATTTCTTCCAGTGAGAGGCTGACATGTTGAAAAGGCCTCCCTGTTAGACCTGTTAGCTCCCCTACATGCTGTTAGTGACGGGGTCATAGTCCAGCACTCCCACACACACACTGACAGAGAGAGAGCCACACAGGGTCACAGTCCACTGCTCCCCACTGGTGGCTTTTTCATGCCCCCCTCTCCTGAATCGATTACCTGTCTCCCCCTGTCAGCCTCCTGGGGGGGCCGCATTGACTCTGACAAACAGATGAAACAGCGACAGCAGGGAACTGTGGGGTGCATGAAAGACACAGATAGAGTTTGAGAGAAGGACAGGCAGAGAAATATGCCTGCTGGCAAAGTCATATACACTGTATGACTTACACCCAAAGAATCTGCATGCTTCATCTCTCTCTGTAAATTCTTTAAAGTCTCAGTCAGACAGCACTGCATATATAGCTGTGACTTTAATCTAACCTGGAACTGTGTGTTATTTCCTTTTTATCCGAAGCCCTTGTCGAGGAGCTGCTGAAGACGCCGGTGGTGAGAGTGGCGGGTGCTGGCTGGTCGTCGTGGGAGACATGGTCGAGCTGCTCGCAGAGTTGTTCGAAAGGCTACCGCACCCGGAGGCGAACCTGCGGCGGACCAGAGGGGAAGAGCGCCCCCGTGGCGTGCCGCGGCTCGCCTGTGGAGTACCAGGACTGTAACGTCCAGGCGTGTCCTGGTGAGTGAAGACACACCATGAACCACTTACACAGCAAACACTCATTTTTCTTTTGAAATATTTTAATGGACTTGCACTGTCAACACAGTTTTTATTATTTTCTCCTATTTGTCACTTCTGTCATATTCAGAATATGGGTTGGATGGGTTGTTCACGAGGTGTTTGACTTTCAGTTTGATGATAGACAATGATTGCTCTGATGTAATGCAGCACAGACTATGTATATCAAACATAGCACAGCGTACATATTATAATCACTAAAAATAACATAATTCCCGCAAATGAGACATTTTTAGATCACAAGCTTTAAGCTAACGACATAAAAAACTTTTTTGCGCTGTTGTATTTGAAATTGACCAAAGCCTGCAGAAAACTTCAATCATGACATTTGATATCCTTGAATCACTTTGACGTGCTGTGTTTCCACCATCATCTCTCCAAAACAAATTAAAGGCAGGGAGTCACACTTAGATTGAGTGCAAATAAAGCCAGTTATTGGCCTTTTTCGAACTTCCTCAGTCCATTATGGGTTCATAAAGGAAAGACGTGCACACTGAGAGACAGAGATGGAGACAGAGAGCGAGGGAGGTCAATGGTGGTATTAAAACACTGCTGAGTGGATCATTAGCTTCATTAGCTAATGGTTACCAGCAGCTGCAGCAGTGCAGTGCAGACAGAGTCCTTGGACAAATGAAGTTATCTATTCCAAACTCCTCATCAAACCATAATCAGCTGACCTAGAACTCTGCTGGCCACAGACTGGCAGGCTGCACTTTATTAGACCAGACTGAGGACAGACATATACTCACACACACACACACAATGGCAGTCGACTTAGAAAAAGGTCCTATCTCCTCTTAAGAGCTCAAATATGCATTATCTTATGAATTAATGATTTATGATTGGTTGGTGCAAAGGTGATCAAATTCCTGTCCTGTGTTTATATCCACGTGAAATCCTTGGCAAATGGCTCGGCAACTGACACATAACTTAAGCATGCCCAGAAGAGACAGCCTTGGTTACTTCCCACTGGGAGGTAGCCAATCAGGAAGCCTTTTCCCACAAGTGTCACGTGTACCAATGGTCTCATCGCGCAGGTGGGAAGGACAAGGCCGGTGACAAAAGAGAGAATGAGTGCAAAATAGTAATTGATGATGAGATTAGAGAGAAGGATGGAGGCAATATAGATTGCAGAGGAGATTGAAATGAATAGTGTGCTAGTATGTGTGCAGGAGGGAGGTGTGTGCATGAGAGAAAAGAGAGATGGTCATTGAGTCAGTCGGTAAGTCACAGTTAGCCAGAGTTCAATAATGAGTTTCATTGTAAGAACGTCTGACCTGAAAAACAGTCCTTTAAGTTTGTATTCTGAAACCCTAGCATGATGTGAAACGAACATGTGTGTCCCTGGAGACAACTGTCAACAAACAGCTTCCATAAGCTTTTCAGAAAATTTGATTTTAATTCAATATTCACCATGGCATGATTCATAAATCAATCAATAGTTCAGTACTCAAGTTAGTTTTGACAAGTCCAAGTCCAGTATGAGATGTTATCAAAGCAGTCTCAAATTTTCATTAACAAACTGCAAGTCAGGTGCAAGTCTGAAGGTGTGAATATTTAATAAAGGATTTCAACATCAGCTTCACACAAAGTTGCCTTTGAAGCTTTTAAAGCAAGTCCAGCCTAAAGTCATCAAGTCACAGGCCCCTCGTCAAAAGTCCAATGAAGTGTCATTTCAGTCAAAAAAGTTCACGTCAACTTTCAAGTCAGTTGAGAAAGAAGTCAAGTCTCAGTTTAATCCTAGTCAGGTCCAAGTCACATTTCTTGTCAGTCCAAGTCAAATCTAAAGTCAATCAAAATCAGACAAGTCAAGTCTCAAGTCAGTCCAAGTCAAGTCAAATAAGTCAAGGTTCAAGTCAGGTTTCAAGTTTTGTCAATGCTCGTTTTGAGTGAAGTCTTTCAAGTCTCAGTTGTCTTCATTTTTATTACTCCTGAATGTTTGTGACTCAAGTATGACTCAAGTCAAAGTCTCACGTCTGCAGCTCTGCCAATAAATTTGGTTCACCCATTTCAAATGAAAGTTCCTGGTGTTCGCTCGCAGCCAAACAAACACGTGGAGGCGATGAATGGCACATCTCAGCCATCTGGACTTCATATTTATGAACATAGCCACACAGGAGGCAAGGCGGACAGTGAGAGAATCATAAAAACAGTGTGTCAGTCAGGTGATCGGTGCATCGTTCAGCAATTCAGTGAGTCAGACACTCAGCCAGCCAGCCAGGTAAACAGGCAGTTAGTCAGAGAGTCAGGCAGGGCGGTGGCTGGATGTGAGAGCTAGTCAGAGTTAAGTGGTCACGGCCCACTTCACTCAGCGTCCCACTAATCCACTCGGCTAATAGAGTTTACTGCAGCTCTGTGACGTTACCGGGCAACGCCGCCTCTCTGTCAGTCACACAGACATCAGCCAGTCAACCAGCCAGTCAGTTAGTCAGTCACGCTCCACTGATTAGATCAAATGAGGCATTAAGGGTCCCCATGGGAAGACTAAATCAAAGCGACAGTAAGACGGGACAAAGCAAAGATAGAATACAATATGAGCAGCAAGAGAACCAAACCCCGAACGGACATTTATTACAACAGATTATATAACAGAGAATATACTGTATGCAGTTTGTGCAACAGTCAGGCCTCCATTGACCTCCTCCTCCTTGATGTGGTTGTTTCTGAGGCCAACTGGGGTCCAATAGAATGGGTATAGCATTTGTTAGTTTTAGTATCTATGTGGCCTTGTGATAAAAGTCTGTCCAAGGTCTAAAAATTAAAATAAAGAGGAAAAAGTTGCACAGAGTGAAAAGCTAAGTCTTTGAGAGTCAAGTTCAATTTAGTTTTATTTGTATAGCGCCACAAGTCATCTCAAGGCACTTTACATACAGAGCAGGTCTAGACCATACACTTTGTAATATTGCTTATAGAGACCCAACAGTTCCCATCATGAGTAAGCACTTGATGCGACAGTGGTGAGGAAAAACTTCCTTTTAACAGGCAGAAACCACGAACAGAACCAATGTCAATGATGGACAGACATCTGCAAACGGTTGGGTAGAGATAGATAGATAGATAGATAGATAGATAGATAGAGAGAGAGAGAGAGAGAGAGAGAGAGAGATTTAAATACTGAGCATTAACATGACGCATCATTTGTATTTACAGTGTTTTTTCACACAGCTGAGACCACATTCTTTCACTTATTGAATTATAAAGATATTATAGATGTATGCCTATGAAAGACATGCCTGCTGCTGTATTCATTATTTGCATGTGTGTGTGATTGTATCATAGTAAAGGGTGCGTGGTCCTGCTGGTCGTCCTGGTCTCAGTGCTCGGTGGGTTGCGGCGGCGGTCACTACCAACGCACGCGCTCCTGCAACAGCCCCGCGCCTGCCAATGGAGGCGACATCTGCATAGGACTGCACACCGAGGAGGCCCTGTGCAACACACACACTTGCGACGGTAAGGTCACACATGAATTCCGAATCTAACTCCGTCATGCCACCGCCGCATGGGGTCCTTTCATCACATCTCCAGGCATGCAGTCACATCCCACACCGCTTCATTTTTGTGTCGCCCCCTTTTACTAAATTGCTTCTTTCATCACTTCCTAATGAATAAACCCGGTCTTAGATATATGAAGAGATAAACAGAATCACGCTGAGAAAACAACCATCATCTCACCGTGTCGTTTCCTGCTGTGCTCTGAGAGCCCACCTCTGTGGAAAAGGTTTGAAAAGAGATCCGTTTGCGTTGCTGAACTGAAAATATGGAAATCTTACACAGTGCATCTGTTTTGACTGCTTGTGTATTTATAGTGCAGGTTTGGTGCTGATACTAGAAAGCAAACAAATAACACAATATCAAGCATATAAATGGATATCTTTCTGGATCCTCCCAAGCCAAAAATAGCACAATTAAGTTTTGTTTATTAGTGCAAATCTTTTCTCACTCTCCTCTTCTTCCACTGATCTTGTTTGAGTTATGGGCATTTGGTTCAGTATGCATGCATGCATGCATGCAAGCTTCATCCTTCTCCACTGCATTTTCTTTCACAAGTTAATTTTCCTACACACCTGTCTAACAGGTGTGCATTGGATAATCATTTTTCATTTTATGGAGGTAAATGAAATTTTGTTTGTGCAGCTCCAAGCACTGAAAAATTAACTTTAAATTTCAAAAAGCAAATATCCTCCCAGAAAGAAAGAAAGAGCACCAGCTACTCTAGGTGAGTGCTTCTCCAACTCCCAACTGCAAATCAAAGTTTGCAAGGAAAACAGTCAGCTTTTGTTAACTTTAATTTGTTGGCGAATTTTGTTCCAGACTATGATCTTTGGTGAAAAAAAAAAATATGTGTGACTGTCA
Organism: Centropyge bicolor; assembly: GCA_037975185.1. Taxonomy (NCBI): domain Eukaryota; kingdom Metazoa; phylum Chordata; class Actinopteri; family Pomacanthidae; genus Centropyge; species Centropyge bicolor. Next base: position 870,333 of record JBBMOC010000075.1, read on the forward strand.
AACTGTAAAAAGTTTGTGTCCTCCTGCTGAGGTAATCCACAGAGAACACAGCACAGTTTCCTTCAGTAGAAAGCAAACTTCAAGATAACTGTTGAATGCTCTGTGGAGTTTCCAATGTTAGAGACTTTGCCGTTGATGTTTTTTAAACTTTTCAATGCTGCCAGCGCCATAAATCTAATTTCTTTTACGTCCATTGGGGAGGAGGTGTTGGTGTAATGGTGTTACATTTTTTTCTTGATTTGGAGGTTAGCCTCGCTTCCCCCCCAAAGTCTCACACCATGTGATGATGAGATTTGAGATGTATAACAACGCCCTCTGTACCCCCCCCCCAACACACACACACATACACACACACACACACACACACACACTCCTGTTCTGCTTCCGCAAGGACACTGAAATATTCATGAGAGACTTGCCTGCTAATCCAGCATCAGGACTCACAATAAGGGTGCAGCCTGACTCCGATTCTAGAGTTTAATATCAAACAGCCTTCAACGTTTTGTCGCCAGTGTGATTTTCATATTTTCTTATTCATTGGGAAACAAAAAATGGCCTGGGCAAATATTGTCTGGGGCCTTTGTGTTTGTGTTTCTGTGTGTGTGTGTGTGTGTGTGTGTGTGTGTGTGTACAGCGGTGCCTCGCGCTGCAGGACCATTCCTGCCCAAATTAAATAGTTGTTCCTGCTTAACTGTCGTTTTTTCCTCAGCTGCTTTTCATTTCGAATCAGCTCAGCTGTCATTTGCAGGGAGAGTAACGCTTACAGTCAGCCTCCCTGGTAATTACAGACAAAGGAAGGTAAATGGCTTTTTGTCTTTTTTTTTTTTTTCCTCCCATCGCCGAGATGCTAATCAGCCTCCTTTATCAGGTTAATGTTTTCCTGTTTGACCAACGCGTCCTGTGCCGATGGACTGTCTGCTAACAACCCCTCCTGCCCCGATCCGTCTCCTCGTCCGGCCGCTTATTGACAGGTGTGATATCAGTCATCTATCGGGGTCCTCCTGGTGCCGCCGTCCTTCTCTGCATGCGTGATTAGAGGCGAGCCGGCTGTCAGTCACAGGGATATTTGACGCCCCTGTCGCAGGTCATTTGATTAAAGTCTCCAGCAGTAATAGAGGACAGCAGGAAGGACTGCCGGGACGGAATGCTAACGAGGAGCCTCGGGTCCCTGACGGCGTTCCTTCGGACTCGGCAGCACGTTCACGCGGGTTGCCCGGGTGACAAAAATAAATGGGAATAAATGAAGCAATTAAAGCAGGCTGTAGTGATGCACGGTTATTAAACACGTTTGAGGTGGCTGGTGTGTTCTGTGTGTCTTAGATGCTTGTGCCGCAAGAAGGGAGCAGATGGCGGCGACCGAGCGGCCTGTCGGTGAGCACCGGACTGATAGCAAAGGTAAAAAGAGGCCCGTCCTCTGCGCCTCCGCTCAGGCCCTCTCTGCCAAGGCTGCACACTCGAGAGCGCCCTGAATAACAAAAACGGCTTTTTCACCAGCCTTTCATTGCCTGTGCTCCCTCCACTCCGGTGCTCTTAAACACAGGGGTGAAAGAGTGCAGCAAGTGCATGGTTCAAAGGGAGGAGCTGAGAGCTGGGAATTTTCTCTTTCCTCTTGGGTAGGAGCCTTTGTTTATTGCTCGGCCGCCCGCTGCGGGGAAACAGCACTAAAGCTTGGCTCGGGAGACAAACATCTCCGCTATGCACTAAACAAACTCCACACGGGTTTACTCTTCCAATCCTGTTTACATCACAAACACTTCTTGGTGCGTTCGGACTGTTGGAAGGTTAGTGGCCCGCGGGTGGTGGCAGCTTGGGTGGGCGCGTCGGTTTCCAGGCCGTCCCATTTCGATGCGGTCTCTGTTTTGTCTGGGTTTCTATTGATTGCTCTTTTTTTCTGTGTTTAGGTGGCTGGATGGCCTGGTCGCTGTGGTCAGCCTGCGATGATTCAGGCTTGCAGATGAGGAGTCGGGTGTGTGGCGCTCAGGGCAACACTCCCTGTGTGGGGAACGGCACTCAGCGCAGAGACTGCAATGAAATACCTGGTGAGTCAGTCAGCTCTCAGATAAACACTTTGCAGCCGCCAGCAAAGTCGTCATAACTTTGGTCGAGGTTGGCGTCGACGTTCAAAGGTTCCTGGAGCGCTTTTGCCAGGGGACAACCTGTTTCCTTTGCAGCTTAGAAAACCTCAAAATGCACTGAATGCTCTTCACTCGTTTTATCATGCTTTTGGGTTGCCCATGTCAGGAACAATGGTACGATGCCTTCAAACAGAAACAACGTAAGCTTGTATTTTTTGACGTGGAAAGCAGAGTACAAGATGTACTTCTGTTCCAGTGGTTTAGCCTTGTTCACTTTTCAAAAAACAGTTACAGATTGTGTCTTTTCCATCTTAGTGTTATACTATGGGCAGGAACGGAGCTGACAAGCAAAGTAAATTGTTAAAAAGACAAAAAGAAACTTCAACCAGCTCTGACATTTTCAAACATCAGTTGTCCATCACAAGTTCCTGCTGCCCAAAATGAATGAACCTTTCATACCCAATCATGATACTGTTACCAATGAACCTGTTTACCTGTGGAATGATCCAAACAGGTGTTTTTGGATCAGTCCACAACTTTCACAGTCTTTTGTTGCTCCTGTCCCAATGTGCTTGAAACATGTTGCTGCCATCACATTCAGAATAAGCAGATTTTTACAGAAGTCAATGAAGGTGATGAGGTCAAACATTAAATATTTTGTCTCTGTACTGTTTTCAATTGAGTCTGTGCCAAATCGGATTAACAAATGATCACAGTCTGTCTGTCCCAGCTTTTTTTGGAATCAGGGTTTTATGCACACATGGCCAAACTCTTCAGCCAAACAAAGACACAGACAGCTAACTTTGTTTGTTTTTAATTCCAGCTGGCACGGAATTTGTTGAATAAAATGATAAGATCACATCATCACAATGTAATTCCACTGAAAGTTAAGAAAAAATATTGATTTATCATCATTGACTGATCTTTGATGCACTGATAAACACTGAAACTGCATCCTGTCATCATCAAACTCTTCTACTGCTTTGTCACCCACTTGAGGCTTGGCAAGGTTTACCCAAACAAAATGATTTCTGAGGTCTCTGAAAGGTCAGACCATCTAATACTGGGGGGGGATCTTTTGGTTCAGCCCACGATCCTTTAGGCTTCCTTATGGCCAAATATTTGTTGGCAGCATCAGTCGAAAGCAGCAACGTGGGATTGTGGGACGCAGCTCGTCTGTCATCGTCAAACATGTACACAGAGCCGTTCAGCGTCATCATCCTCATTCAACATGTCGCTAAACACAAACATGCCTTGTTTGTGTGTGTGTGTGTGTCGCCAAAAACATTTAACATCCTCTTTCTGCACTAAAGTTATCTGCATCTGCTAATTAACCATAATTAAGTCCATGCGAATCCAAGCGGTTAGCATTGACCCCGTTAGCCTCGGCGCACCTTGTTATGCTGACGACGATCTCGGAAAGTTTCCCCCCTGAAATGATCTTTCATGGCCTGCCAGCGTTGGCCTCTCCACGCTCAGAATCCCTAATGAGTCCAGACGAAGGGGATTAATATTAATGGGTTGTCACAACACCAAATCACATCTAATTTTATTGCAAATTTCAATGAGGCGATGGATGGATTTGTTAAGGTCATTCGCAGAGGGGAGGCGGCAGCGAGGAAGCTGAAATTTTTAGGCCAAAAAATTAATCAGGAGATGTACTTGAATTAAGTCTGCTCACACAAGCAGCCACCCTCCCTGCTCCCTTCTTCTTCTTCCCTTGTAGGATTTGTGGGGTGTAAGGCGTCGTAGCTGTAAATTATTGTCCTGCCATCACGCGTCTCTAACGGCAACGAGGGAGGTTCAATCTGACAGAGCCGAGCTGCTTTCTCACTCAAAAGTCCATTTTTCTCTAGAAAGTTTTTGGAATTCACCGATGCACAACAAAAAAAAAAACTCTCCAAGGAACGTTTATGCAACATTTCCAACGACATTTCAATTTCTCATCCGCTGTTTTTGTTTCTGCATGTGTCAACTCCCCCTGATGTTGCCCTGATGTCAGTGGTTGTTGTGCTCTGAAGGCTGTTTCTCCGGGGAGTGTGTGTGTGTGTGCGTGCATGCATGTGTGTGTCTGACCCTGTGTTCCTCTCCTCTCCGCAGTCATTCTCCCCGCATCTGGTTTTGATAAAGACCAACACTGTGGAGGTAAGTGGACAAGCAGCTGCCCTCACTTTGTTCCTGTGCGCATGTTTCCACAGATGTCTGCCCATGATGTGTGTTTTCATGCATTACACGTGCATTTTCACGTGCGTCTTTATTTCGCTCCATGCAAAGTCCTTACATGTAATCAGGAGGAGGAGGAGACATTTTGTGCACTGTGATGTACCTGCAATAACTTTTCCCAACTGTTGGATAACTGCAAATTGAGACACATCTAAATGACAGCCATTTAGAACAGCTTGCGCCAAAAATGTCTCACTTACATCAAAACTGAGGGTTTTTTTTCATAACCTTTCAAAATTACTGATAGGAAGCAAAAAAGCAAAAAATACAAAACCAAGTACATATTGAAAAGATAGAGATCCACACGAAAGACGGACCAAAATTGCTGAAATAATTCCTGACAAAAAGACATCCTCGACTTGAATCATTCATGCAGAAAGTGTGAGCCTGTGTAAAGTAGTAGTTCCTGTCGTAGCCTGTAGCTTAGCGTTCTGTTCCACTATTTGAAAAAAAGATATGTTTGACTACACAAGTCTCGAACTCAGTTCGGCCAGAGACAGTTAGGCCAAAAAATGTAACATTTATAGAGAATCCAAGACAGACAGACAGACATCATCATTTCTCATATATTGCACTGTTTAGAATACAAAATATAAAGTAGAATATAAAGTAGAAAATATAAAATCTAAGAATAGACACAATAAATTAGGCAGTAGAGATAACAGAAATTTGAATGTGTATACCTGACTGTGTACAATGTACAATAGCAGCCGTGGATATGGTAATGCTAATGCTATAGTGCATTATGGTAATGTAATCTAGTCATATAGTAATATAATAATAATATAATATAAAATAATACAATATAGCATATACATTGTATAACATACAAGTGTATAACGTACATGTACATGTATAATATAATGATATAGTAATGTAATGTTATATGTACTACACTCTACTACATATACTTAAAATAGTAGTAATATACTATTACTAATAATAATATTAATATGTGGTATAATAATATTATACTGCCTTGTGCTATATAGCATCGATATCAACAACAGCAGTGACAGAAATAATAGTAGTATAATAATAATAGCAATAGCAATAATGATATTAATAACAAAATAGTAATATATGATATACAAGTGTATAACTTACATGTATGATATATATACATATATACAAGAAGCAGCCAGGTTCCTGCTGGGAGAATGAATCCACCTTTAATACATACATGATCATTAAAATCATGTATTGTGGTAAATTTGGGATGTACATAAAGTCTGTGGGTGTGTGATGTTTTCAGAACAGGATGTCATAATGTATACCGAGCCTTTGATAACACTCCACCATCTTCCATCTTCTTCATTTCCCAGCATTCACCTCCATCCACCTAATTGCCACCGGCGTTTCCTGTTTCCTCGGGGCGGGGCTGCTGTCCTTCCTGATCTACGTCTACTGTCAACGCATCCACAAGCCTTCGCAGGAGTCCGCCATCATTCACCCCACCACCCCCAACCACCTTAACTACAAGGGCAACACCACGCCAAAGAATGAGAAGTACACGCCCATGGAGTTCAAGGTACAGGATCGCGGAAGGGCTTTGTAGCTGCATCTTTTTAAATGTTAAATCAATAAAAGTAATAAAAATGAAAAAAGAGGTTGTATTTATTAGGTTTTACTCTCATGTGCAAACAGTGTAAAAGTTGAAGATTCAAGGGCAATGAACAGGATTCATGTTTTATTTAGAGCCTTTATTCATGCATTTATCTCACTAGATCGCTAACCACAGAAGATAAATTACTGTTCATTTTTATTCCTCCTTGCTCTTATACACAACCTATAGACTTTAAACCTCTCCACCTGCCCACAAACCAAATCCTTGTTAATGGGCCCCATTAGCTTTCTAAAGCATTACTTTGCCCTCAACCTCCCACGGTTATCAGTCTGCTGTGCACTCACATTTACAGCCAGTCAACACACCCAAATTTCCAATTTTGTGTCCCATTCTCTACAACTTCTATTTTTTCCTTCACTAACTGATTGTTGATAATTCAACCCTGGAAAATTATTATTGATTCTTCTGTCTCTGCGAAGTGCCCTAAAGCATGATTGTGATAATCAGCAGCAGAGAAATCACCTTAGAAGCTAACTTTTTATGACCTAAACCAAAAGGTCAACCCTTTGGTTGTAACAAGTTCTCATCTGTGGTAGCATGGAGCTTTTTCAGGCACATCCCAATCAGTGATTTATGATCATTAGAATTGGCTCATCTGACACCAACACTTTTTTGTGTCACGACTGTTACCCATGTTATTTTCCAAAGCAGTTCAGATTATTAAAATATTACAAAGACATATGTTTACATCTCCTTCAGACCCATGGTTAACTTCAGTCACCATCTCAAATTCCACTGTTTCACGACTGTGTTTGTGGTAGTACAACTGGATGCTAAACTCTGCTTACAACACATTGACTTAATCTTAGGAAATATAGAGTTGTAATACATTAAAAAAACAAAACAAAACAAAAAAACATTTTCACCTGGCAGTTTTGTTCCTCACTGATATAGGCCCCCAAAAAGTCCCATCACAGTCAACAGCAACACTTGGAATGTGTGGCTACAGATTATGTAATTATGTGGTGGTGAATACTGTGAAGGGATAATAGATTTGGGAAATGGCAATGCTGTTTAAGTGATATTTATTTGCATCACCAACCCTGTTGATGTCATCAGGCTTCCTCCGAGGAGTTAAAAAATTGAAATCTTACTGACTTGCATTATTTGCTTTTTTTGACACATTCTCAAGACTAAATGTCAGAGTCCTGGCCTCTGATGCTTAGATTGACCATTTTCAAAATCTGTCTCTTATGAAACTTTATGAAACACTAAAACACTGGAATGGCCCTTTAATCACTGTTAGTGTGCGGCAATCTGCTGCTGTTGCTGTGTCCCACATAATGTCTACATTGACTTTCACATCTCACTGTCCCGTCTCTGCTTCCTGTTGAACACCTGGTTGATGACTCCTTCAATTCAATCGTATCACTCATGTTAACATATAGATTAGGCCGCGTTCAGTAGGAGCACATTGGCCAATCAAATGCATGCAAGCACACACTGCTAGTAGACTACTTTTGAGGCTGTTTACCTCCAGTCGTTAAGGCAGAGAATAAGATTAGTGTCACAGCACTCGTCTACAGTATTTTGCCAACAGATAAACCTTCAGTTTCTGGATGCATTATTCAAACTGGACTTTCTCAATTGCATTCATCTTCTCAGTGGCACCTCCTGAATTTTGTTTTGGTCTGAACGTGGCCTTTGTGTGACTTCAGCTTACGTGTCCCAGAAGGGATTCATCTTAACCTTTCCCATCAGCCTGACGGTATCTAAGACTCTACCAAAGCATGGCAGGAACACGGCGCCCGACCACACCGAGCCGTCTCTGTGTTTCTGATCGGGTCAGCCTCCTGACACTTGTCGTCCTTGCTGTTTTTGTTGTTGCTGCGCGGACGCTGTGCTGACAGCCATCGCGGTGTGCTGAGAGCCTGAACTCATTAGCTTTAATGACCAGAAGGGGCCAGACTGTGCTGGATGTGCAGCCGATGTCAGTGTGCCACTACATCACTGTTTATCCAGCAGGTTCCCTCTCCTCCAGGCCAATTTATGATGCCCAGCGTTGTGTATTTCACCGACTCTAACCTGATTATCCTCCTGCCTCTGTCCCCAGAGCTGTTCAGATGGATTACATTAGTCTAATGCTTCCCCTGGAAAGTGTTTCACCTTATGGTCGGCTTTTACCAGAGACTCAGCAATTGCATTAGAATAAAATGTGGGTTTTGGACTTGTTTTCATTAAAGAGAGCTGCAGTGAATTCCCACCATCTCATATATTAGTGCATTGAGTATGCTTGACATAAACTAAATTAAATTTGTTGAATTGGTTTGCTTTGGTTATGAATACACTTACAGCACACAACCTTGAGGCTGGTGGAGGTATTTCATTCACCTGTGGGCAAGAATTACTGATATTACTTGTACCTCTTTTAGAAAACACATAACGTGGTGTCCGCCTGCAAAAAAAATGTGCTTCTTAATAACAAGTCTATTCTGTCCATAATTGAGTCCTCTAAGTAACTGAAAATGTCTGAGACAGAAAATTTTTTCCAATGAAAATCTGCTTGTATAAGGGTAAAGATTAAAGTAAAAGGAGCACATTGCAAAGAAAAATAAAACTTGATTCCAGAAAATATAAACAGAGTGAATTATTATTGGTTTTGGTTCACGTGTTTTACAGGGACAGTTTTGGAGGAATACACCAATAGGTAGATGAGAGGGTCAACATCGTTCATGTGTGTAAAGTAAATCAAGATCAATCTATTAAGCATCTCTGATTGATGCTTTATATCACATTTGTTTAATCCACACATGAACAGAAGTGTAAAAATGACAGTTTGTGGTTTGATGGTGAATGTGCTTCACTATTTCCTGCCTGGGAGGAGGGACTTCCTGGACTGTCCACTGGTTGCCTGGTAACCTCAGGGTGACAAAAACATATGTTGACCTGTGCCTTTAAGGAAACTTTAAAAAACTCAGAGACAAAAAAAAAACATTATTAGCAGTACAGATCTGTGTTCTTTGTCAGAAGAAAAGACATTTTATATATGTATTTGAAATATTCAGTGATATGAGTAGCATATGATTCTATTCTACTTGATTCTATTATATTTTCTATTCGGTGAATTTCCCTACTGTGAGACGAATATAAAGGTTTATCTTATCTAATAAAAAGGTTTAATTTGTCCTTTTTTTCAGACGCTGAACAAGAACAACCTGCTGCCAGATGAAAGATCCAACTTCTACCCGACGCCGCTCCAGCAGACCAACGTCTACACGACCACCTACTATCCCACAGCGCTGGGCAAATACGACTACCAGCCCAACTCCTCCCCTTCGCCGTGCAGGACCTACAACCACAGCAACAACAGCTGAGACACGCCCCCTCGACCGGCTCTCCAAACCCCCTCCCCCCTCACCACCGCCCCGACGCCACGGTGACATAACTGAACCAACATGAACTGAAACCTCCCTCAGAGCTCTGTTCGCCATCGCCCCCCCCCCCTTCACTCCCATAGTCTCTTCCGCTTGGTTGGGTTTGTGTCTTCAAGGGCGTTTTTGGAACTTTCCATCAGGAGATGTGGGTTTGGACAACAAGGCCCGTGTCCTGGTGCAGTCAGGGACAACCAGCTGTGGGGGGGGTGTTATTGTAAGGGCCCGACTGGATATAGCACCTCAGAGCTCCGTGTGGGGATCTGGAGGAAAACTCTGGCAGGAGGGGTTACGACTTTAGACGGACTGTCAGCACCTCAGCGCAGGTGCTGAGAGCAGAATCCACAAATCCGGAGAAGAACATTACAAAAATAAATATTACATTCCTCTGGATCTGGGTCACCATTTCACGCCTCTCTATTACTAACCACATTCTCAGCCTGTAATGAATCCTGAGTCCCTCGACAGCAAAACTGCTGAGAACAAGCTTGTATCGTCCAGAGCGAGAGAACCACAACAAAAGAGCAAACTCAATGAGGTCGATGAAGCAAATTGGAGATCAATATCAGCTGGGTTGTTCGGGGCGCACACACAGACATGGCCTCCATTGTCGGTGTTTCATGTGACAGAAAGACAAGAGCTCCAGAGCCGACGGCCGTTCGGAAGAGTCGCGACACTGAACATCAGCCCGAGACGGAGAGATGTTCTCTAAATCCGCTCACGATTGGAGTCACACACCTTTTGTGGACGAGGGCGTTTGCTCGTGAAGTCAGAGCGAGGGGGGATTGTCGGAAGCGGTCTGAACTGTACATAAAGCTTTGGGAATGCCTTGGGTGCCTGTATGCAATAGAGGGCAGGGGTGAGATTTGATTTCTTTCTATTTCTTCTTCTTTTTTTTTTCTTTCAAGAACAATAAAGACTTCTGAAAGGGAATTGATTGATTCTCCAATTGATTCTCCAATGGATGCATCGATTCTACTGAGTGCTAAATAGCCCGGTGGTCATATCAAATATGGCCAGTGTGCTGAACAACTGGATTGGGTTTTCTATGATGGTAGAATAAGCTAGTAGACTGGCACTTGTTCTTTTTTTTTTTTTAAAGCGTTTGTTTTTTAAGATGATGTTTGTTTTACTCTCAGACGAGCCGTAGCATAGGAGGAAATATTTTGTTAAATAAGATATAGCTGATTAATTCTCGTTTCTCTAATTTCACGCATTACTTTGTGGTCTTGATTTTTTTTTTTTCAGAAGTTTGGTAACCATTGCATCTTCAATACATGAAATGTTAACACAAATATAAAACAATAAAAAAAAAAAAGACTGATATGGTTTTTACAAAGAATGACTGTAACAAAACATCCTTTTGGCCCCGCTTGAAAAGAAAAGAAACAAACAACCTAAATTATGCTTGCTTAGAGGTTTTGCCTGTGTGAAGATCAAAACGAGTGCATGTGTGTGTGTGGATGTGCGTGCGAACACATGTATCTCTGCGTGTCTGCGTGCCTGAATGGACAAAAGGGGGATTGCTGTATTTTGTACAATGTAAATGCTTTCATACATATGACTATATATGAGGAGGTCTGTAAAGGCGATTATTTTGTGTGCATTGTTTTTTTTTCCACATTCAGTCGCTGACTCTCCTCCGTGTCCTACAGTTTTTTTCTATATTTCACATATGAGATGTTAATCATTGTAAGTTAAAGCATCGCGCCTCTTGGTTCCTGCGGAGTTGGAACGGACACTATTTATAGTCAAAGCTTGGTTTATAAAGGGCATTTTCACAGCTATATTTTATTATTATTGCCTGATTGATGAATGCTAACCCAGCAATGCTTTTCAGTTCAGCTACTGTACATGCACGAGATGAGAGCTCTATCTGTATATAGGAGCGGCAGCCTTCTGCAGCCCATTTAATGACCCTGCAGAGGATCGTGTAAATGTATCTGTATATTGTATAGCTAACACTGTTTGTTTAAAAAAAAAAAAAAAAGCCTTATAGTTGTTTAAAAAAAAAAAAAAGTGCAGCAGCTAAGTACACACCAACCATGAGGTTTGTTTGGGGACAGAGCTCCACAATGTGACCGACCGCCTGCGGCTCGTGACCTTTCCCAGCTGCTCAAACATCAAATTAAATTAGACGCATGAATCCAGACTGAAAATAACTCCGTGTAGCACTGACGATATCAGAGTATCCATTATTATAGACTGCAAATAGTCACATATTATAGAGACATTTCAAAGAAGGTGTTTTGACCTAACTAAGCCTCTATTGGCCCGGTCTGAAAGCCAGTCGTCCGATTGGTCCGTTGTGAGCTCTGTCCCCTGCGATGTGAGGCTCTGTGCCCTTCTATGCAACTTACCAGGTGTACTGTTAGACCTGTCATGTAGACTGTAATCACTGCCTTTTAGACACTGTGAATTTTTTGGTACCCTATATTTTTGTATATTGTACATTATAAAGGATAATAAACCTTGATGCCAACACAAGAGCGCGGCCAGTGGGCTCTGTCCAAGTTACAGGTTTGGAATTCATGAGCAGTTGTTCAGAGAGATGAAGACGCTACGGTCTGACCTCTGTCCAGATCTCTATAAGTTATTCATAAAGACAGGTTTATTAAGAGACTTTTCAGTGAATGAACAATGTGTTTTTCATCCAGCTTCGACGGGTTTGCTCCAGAAAGCTCTTCATTTCATGTGAATAAGAATCTGCTGTGTGGTGAGACTTGTAATTTTTAACAGTGATTTGTCCTACAGAACACAGGAGCCTATGGGAGAACTGAATGAGCACAGAGAGTATCTTCTGAAGATATCATTTCAGTGGGAAAGACTCTGCTCTCCTTCAGTCATTACTCACTCCAGCTAAAGCCACACGTTGCCTTCTTAATACAGCAATCACTAAAGTGGGAGCCTTATTGCATTTTTGGCAGCTGTATGCATCAATACCACTTGAGAAATGAAGGAGGCTGGTGTTCAACAGTGCATCAACATTTAAACTTTGGAGAGACTAAAACCACCAATTAACTTATCTCACTAAAAAGTATCTGTGGAGTGGTGGACTGTTAAATCTTCTGCCTTCATGCCATAGAAATCCAGTTTTATCCAACACGTTTTTTTGAACCATCCTGTTGCCCTGGGTGACGTGTTCCTGTGTTGCTGGTATAATCGGCCATACTCTGAAACAAGTGTCCGGCAGTATTTTGACTCTGTGGAGATTTTCTCAGTGTTGTGTTCGCTCAGAACTGAAACTGCTCAGCGATGCTTTGCTAAATAAATGAGCTCAGAGGAATAAACTGCACCAGTCATGGTCGTCATGGCAAAGTGATGTGTCAATGCAACAGGATGGCTCCGTGTGTTTTTAGGACTTTTTTTGGATGACTGGAGTTTACATTGTATCAGACTGCAGCTATACAGACGTTACTTGTTCAGAGGATGAATTCAGCGCATGGTTCATGGGTTCAGTCCCTTCAGGGGAATTGTTGATGATAAAAATAGTGGGTGCACCTCAAAGATTTATCCAATTTTTATTATTGGTCTACAAGATTGAGTTGCAGTAAGAGTTACCATTGACATGTCATCCTTTAGCAAGGTATATGCAGGAATCCTGAAGATACATTTCACAGCTTTTAAGACTTTAAAGATCCTTTTCATAGGTTTTATAGCCTCATCACCACTTCAAGTTCTACTCTACTTTAACTTACATTTACAATGCATTGATTGTAAGACAGCGCGATTAAACAGCCATAGCTCTTGTGTCAGTGCAACATAATTCAGAGAGGCACAGTGGGAATGGTCAGTCAAAGGTCAGCAGTGGATGGTAAAGCAGCAGCTGTTGTAGCAGCTTCAGCAGCAGTGGGCAGGGACGCTGGTGTAGCACAGAAATATGTGATAGAGACCAGGGGCCAGAAGTGTAAATGATGCCTACACACACACACAAAGCATATGTGCTTTATTGTTTAGAAGAAAGAGAGAGTGTGTGTCCCCTCGCACAGACCTCAGACCAGCACACTTTTTTTAAGAGATAGCTGCAGGAGAAATGATGAGCTGGACATGAATAATGAAATTAAAGCTTTGTTTGTTTTGGTTCTTTGCCACTTTCACTAATTGTGTTATTATTTTGCAGTAAACTGTTGCTCAGAGGCAGATTTATAAACTTAATTTTAAATAATTTATGAGCGATGAATTTTATCCTTCTCTTTATTTACAATGAAACCATTACTTTTCTGTTAATGCTCTTTTAATTTGATCCTGAATTGCAAAGTGCTTTGTAAAGTCTGCTCCATTGTTAGCTCTATAGATTTCTCATTGGTCATCTTTCTGATGTTTAATGATGGCAGAGATATCACTGCAATGATGGCCTGATGAAATTGCACTTTTTCTTCTTGGCTGTTCTTCTCATTGGCAGGTCTAACAAGTGGTGGTGGGGACACAAGTATCGATATGCAAACTTTCATGGTTAACTGTAGGAGTGGGAGCTTGTGCAGACGCATCTGTTTCCACAATGACTGAGATGTATAAAACATCTAAAAATCTAAACAGTTACATTAAGTGTCTGGCCGAGGGTGACCATATTTTCAACCCCATAAAACCAGGACCCTTAAGTCTACCACACCTTCATGCACACACACACACACACACACACACACACACACGTATGCGCACATCGTTGGTGTTTTTATGGACTTCTTGAACGCAACATTTTTGTTGCCAGACACTGTACAAAGGAAGGAGCACGCCTCCGGGAGCTCTTTAGGCAAGACTTTGTCTCTGGTATGATGACTGACCATGAGCATAGTCCATAACTCCAAGCTATTGTTTTATATCAGGTTAGGGAATAATGAGGGGATAGTACACGATAAACATCAATAAAAGTGCTCAAAGTACAATATTAAAATCATTATTTTAATTGTGATGAATGTTGACAACTGGAACATTTTATTGTTTTACAGATATTTGTCAGGACTTGGACACACAGCTTGAAAACGGGACAATCCTGTTTGGTCACCATAATCTGACCTCTGCTGTCGACGTCTGAAAATGGTTTTCTGGCTAATACTGAGTATGTGGGAGTGTTGATCTGACACAGAGCAGTACACCTCATGGTTATTTCCAGGCCTCAGCCACAGTTCAAACTCTGCGTCCTCCAACAATTTGTCTGAAATCTTGCATTTCCCATTAGCCACCCAGGAAGAGACCTTTGTGTAATTCAATCAATCAGCAGTCAGTCAGTGGGTCAGTGAACGTTACACAGAACACCTCTTCACACACACAATGATTAAATCCATGCAAACTTTATCATTTACGGAGCCCCTTAGGGGACATGGGGGAAATTCTTTTTGAAGGGTTAAAAAAAAAAGGATTAATTTTTGCGAGATCTCGCAAAACTTATAGTTTATATTAAGAGCATGTTTTCCGGGTCATCTGTGGTCAGAACACAACAGACACCATTGTTGTGTCTGTTGTGTGGGAAAAGAAAAGCCTAAAATACAAAGATATTAAAAAAGTACTAGGCACAGAGGACTTTCTCGTCAGAAAGCGTATTCTTCATCCGCATAATGTCCTCTTTTGGGACCAGATGCAGGAAATGCTGCAAATCGTCCTCCATGTCTCCCTTTTTGCGAACGTTGAACACAAAAAATCAACACCGGTTCATACAACTCAATGAACTTCACCCTCCCACTCTATTGTTGTGTCTATTGTCATTCCCGGAAAAGAACATGCTCTTAATGTAAACACTTTTGCGAGATCTCACAAAAGATCTCACAAGATCTCGCAAAAGTTCATCCCATTTTCCCCCATGTCCCCTCAAGGGCTCCGTAATCATATGACCTCTGTGAACTTATATACATATTGAAAACATGCTTCAAAATCTAATACCTCGGGTTATGTTGTTTTAAGGTTTTTAGTAGTATTTAAGAGCACTGTTGTGAAATTGATTTGTCAACCTTTAATACTTCCTAAGACCCCATAGACACCATGTGTAGTGGTCTTGAAAAAAGAAGCTACCCTGCCTATAACTGTGTACACGGAGCCAGCAGAGCCACACTTTGAGTCGGACACATGTCACAGAAGTGCATCCTCCCCCTTCATCTCCGGGACAAATGACTGCAGCGCTGGAATCCTTCGCTCTATGAGAACAGGCGAGATGGATGTGCAAAACGAGCCAAGTAGTCAGGGTGTGTCCAGCGGAGTGCCCGTGGATCACTGCCGGTGCCAGTGGCCGAGACACCGGCGCTCCATCACCACACCACAGCCATTCCGCCGCCACGCAGGAAATCAAGATCAAAGCCCGGAGAACAGCTGCTGTCACGCAGGAAAAGACGGTTCATAAAATCTGATGAAACGTTCTGTGCGCTCAGGAGGAAAACATGGTCTTTGGCTCCGCGATGATCACTGATATTAATGAGAGTGTGGTTAAAACAGAGATAGCGGCTGCGTGAAAAATGAGTCGGCGCCTTCGACGCCGCACTGAGAGTCGCATTCATCATGAATTATCTGGGAAATTATAGAGTATCTGGAAGTCACTGTTTACAAATCTGTTAACATGTAAGAGGACGGAAGAAGTTAAATTGCGTCTTTAATGGTGGAAGCACGTTTCACTAAGGAATACTCTATAATGGCTTTATCAATTGTAACTGCAGGTTTTTGAATGGTTAATCATTATTTATGTTGCACTTGTTAGTATTTAGCCATAAATAAGAACTTTATATTTGCCAGGTTACAGAATCCTGCTTCGATTGGTGCACATCTTCTAATCTACCATAACCTCACTTTTCCTCTTATCTAGTTTATTTAGAGCTGCAAAAATGACAGAACATTCAGAAGAAAAAACAATTGTTAAAGATGCATTAATTGATATTATGGTCACTAAAAGAAACAAAAAACGACAATCATACAGACATGTTAAAACTGTGCAGACATGTTCTGTCCACTTGATGACTGTAAGCATTGGTTTGGTTTCCATCAATTCCTGAGATTAATATCTGACTCGTTACCAACCATTTGTTCAGTTTCTCCACCTAATTGCTCACTTTGTCTGTCTGCTGATCGGGGCTGGACAGGTAGTGCGCAGTTGCTTTAATGGAGCGTACTCACTGAAAACTTCTGCAGGCCGCTGGAATCAGGGATGGATACGAGTCAGTCATTGCAAATATTCAGTTTCCCGCAGCCTTTACAACAGATGTATTAAAACAAGAGTTTCATTCATTTGTTTTAGGAGTTCACCTTTGTTCTGCTTGGACTGGTTTAAAGTTCTGTTATTATTCTAGGATGCTTCTTTGCAAATTTTAGAACATTATCTATCAAACAGCCAAGAATTGTTAAAGATGAAGACACACTCAAAAAGTGAAAAAAGCCAACTGTCAGAGAAAGAGTAGAGAAAAACATGGGATGTGTCTAAAGCATCAATGAAAGTATTTCATTTACTTTTAGGTTTATAATGAGGTCATATTCAGTTGAGTACACTAGATTTAAGAATCAACCCCCACCCCAGCGACTCCAGCGATGAGAGCCTTGAGCCCGGAAACACTAAATGTGTTGTAAAAACAAAAAAAAAGAGGCCGTAGACCTGCAGAGGTGGCTCAGTAAGCACTATTAATTATTAATTATGTCAATCATGACATCTACAACTAAAGATATAATCATATATTGTTATGTAAAAGTATTACAATAGAGACATCAAGTTAGTGTTATTGTATGGCACCACCGGTCAAAGTGACTTTTCAAACCTGGCAATCCAAAAGTTGGCCTCTCATTACTGGATTATTACTCATCTGAATGATGTATTGAATATTAATAAAGCCAATAACATGGTGTAAAGCCATCAGTATATGATACAGAAATGCTTACAACAAATGAGTCGGCATTTCTAGCACAAACTGACCTGCCTGCGAGGTGCATGGGAAAAGGAACAAGTCTGAGGAGGTCAAACCTCCACAACACTATTAATATAGAGAACAATTTATTGTCGGACCAACATATTTATAGATTGGATTGTGGCCTTATCTGGTTCATTCATACGTCCGACAGCCCAGCGTTGGTCTGAGAAACCTTGAGTGCCGCGAGCAGCCAGCACTGATCACACTTTTATAATCCCACCAGCTGATGTTTATTCCATGTTGTCGTGTTGACGGAGCGAGCAGCCGCTTGTTTTTGATGTTTGTTGTGCGGCGTCCCGGGAGGCGTCCAGCAGACAGACGTGTCTGTGTTCTCACACAACGAGACAGGATGGGCAGATCACACGGCGTCTGAAGCCCAGCCAGCGAATGCTCTCATCGTCTCCGGGGACCGAGACTTTGTCGCCTCCGTCATCACAGCCCTCCGTCCTCCATCCTCCTCGGTGGGAAAACGGGGTAATTGTTTGATTTGATTCATCGGCTTAGCATTAATCCACTGGCCAGTTCTACTGTGTGAGTAAGTGTGGTGTGGGCAAAGCCTGCCCGGGAGGAACTCCAAGGGAATTGGTTGTATTGGAAATGTAATCAAAGGAGTCAAGAAACCACCAAAGTGCAATCTGTTGTTGAACAAAATCAAGCTGTCTATTCAGCTCTGTCCCTTTAATCTGATACTGTTGATGTTTCATTCACTGGCCGACCAAACAAGCGGACACACACAGGCACTGCATTTTACTTTTCTAACTGCTCGCTCCAGCTGGGGACTGGTTGACGTTCCGACGGCCCATTTTTCCCGAACCCAAAAAAATGTCCCATCGGACAGAAAGCCCATTTGTCCGACAGCCCGTTATCCTGAAAACAAACACTCATTGCTCTGAGGGTCCATTGCTCCAAAAATACACACTCTCTCATGATTGTTTTTCCCACCCACCTTCTGCAAAGACCCGCCTACACTGCCTCTGATTGGAGAGTGTTAATTGCTTGGTTAGGGTCAGGGTTAGGTAGTTAATAAAAATGTCAGGGTCAGAGCCAATCAGGGCTGCAGTGGGGGTGGGTCTTTGCAGAATACGGGTGAAAATAATAACAGGCAGAGTGTGTATTTTGGGAGCAATGGACCTTTGGAGCAATGGGCATTTGTTTCGGAGATAACGGGCTGTCAGACAAATGGGCTTGTGACTATTGTGGTTTGGGGATAATGGGTCGACCGAACAATGGCGTAGCATCCTTCAGCCTGGGGATGGTTTTACAAAGACTGTGACTGTGTGACACAGAGCTAATAGCCACACATCAGATAATACTGTATAAGAGGAAGAACCAACTGTATTAATGGCAGTCGCTCCGTTAACGGTTTTACAAGGATGTTTCAGCAGTAATGAGTTTTTCATCGGGTTTCCTGTTACTCCTCGGTGTCTTTGCCAAACTGCACATTTGGGTTGTTGTCCTCAGCAGGTGGCATTAACTGTTACCGTGGGAGCACAGTTCTGAGTTTGGAGATTGTGTGGGTGTAGCAGCTAACTTCTCAGCAGAGGTGGAAAGTAATTGAGTACATTTACTTAAGTACTTGCATGAGCTGCACGAAAACAGAGCCCTAAAAGACAACATTGACTGGCATCACATGACACACATTATTGAATGCCACCTCCCTGTTTCCTATATCTGTCAACCCCCCTGAAATGCACTAAGTGTGTGTCATTACGCCGCAGTCTGTGAGTGTGTTGTACTTGAATGGAAGCCATCTTGGCATCACATAGTCAGTAACACATTGACTGTTTTTGGCAAATAGCACAGACTTATAAAAAAAACTGCAACAGCAAAAGTAAGATTGCCTCAACAGGTGTCCTCAGAGGTCACAAGGTCATGTAGTTGAAGGAGAAGTTGGGACGTTCTCCTTGCATTCCCCTGCAGGAGGACGGGGGGGTTAATGGTGCCACTAGTTAACCCCGGCTGACAGAGAGAGATGAGAGGGAGAGACGGAGCCGGCAGTGATGGAGGGTCCTCTCCTCCTCCTCATAAAGCAGAGAGGAGAGACCAAACGATGTTAAATCACCTCCGACGCCTCCCTCTCACACACAGCCAAGCCCGCACATTTGGCCGTTAAAGTAGCCGCGACAGAGTTGGGGGAGAGGCAGTGGGGGCTGTTTCTGAGAGGCTCATTTGATGAACATTGGGGTTTATGGTGGTTGTGCAGCGCAGAGCTTGAGTGAGCCATTTGCGTTTTATTCAATCTACTTACCAGCTGACGGAGGTTGTAAAGGCTGGCAGGCCGTGCTGAGTGGAAGCAATATTGATGACAGCGTCGTAAATAAAAACTGCTGATGGCACGGAAATATTGATGGGGACACGGGTACCTCTGAGTGTGGAGCAAGGGGATGTGACTTCGCTGCCAGTCCTGCATCTCACGGAGGCGTCGGGATAGGGTGGAGGAGCAGGCCGCCGCCCTTTCAG
The DNA here is from genome assembly GCA_037975185.1 of Centropyge bicolor. NCBI lineage: Eukaryota > Metazoa > Chordata > Actinopteri > Pomacanthidae > Centropyge > Centropyge bicolor. Next base: position 889,963 of record JBBMOC010000075.1, read on the forward strand.
TTTCACACTCAAACATTGAGATTACACTCAAAGATTACTGCTCATATAAGGCTTAGTTAGTTTATGCCATGATGTTTTCCTCCAAAAACACACAGCGGTCTGCAGTAAATGCTCCTTCATTTATTGTTTGCTATCGACACGCCTGTGGATTGTATTGCTGCTTGTCATATCCCCCCCCTTTCTCTCTCTCTCTCTGTCTCTGTCTCAACCCAACCAGTCACGGCAGATGGCTGCCCATCACTGAGCCTGGTTCTGTCTGAGGTTTCTGCCTGTTAAAAGGAAGTTTTTCCTCGTCACTGTCGCATCAAATGCTTGCTCATGATGGGAACTGTTGGGTCTCTATATGTTGTCGGGTCTCTTGACCTGCTCTGTATGTAAAGTGCCTTGAGATAACTTTTGTTGTGATTTAGCGCTATACAAATAAAATTGAATTGAATTTAATTGAATTATATTTGAACCAATGCCAAGGCGGGTCTGTGTTGCGATGTGAACCCTGACACACTCTCCTTGTCGCAGAGAAGCCATTTAACTCACATTGGCTTCACAGATCTCAGGTGGTAACAAGTTGTTCAATGTGAATCATTTATGAAGCCCGGGGCGCTGGTTTTAACAATACAGCTTGAGCTTATGCTTCTATATAGACCCGCATCTGAAGCATGGGAATTTAAATGTGCTTAAATGACAAAAAAAAAAAAAAAAAGGGAACATGGGTATTAAAATATCAAAAAAAGAGAGAAAGTGACAAAGTAACTGCGAAGCGGTTTCAGGCCACTCATTCACCACACGCTCCGACAGGCTTTTAAGCAATTTCCCTGTCCTTGTGCTTGTTTGATGCCTTTTTCCAGCAAAGTCATTGAAACACGAGTGCACACACACACACGTGCATCAAAGCCATTGTGTTCCATTAACTGACAATTTCATTCAAAGAAAAGCCGCCGCAAGGAGAAGGTTAGAAAAGTTTTCTCTCTTCCGTGCCCTCAAAACTCAGACATTACCTCGGCAGACAACGGCACATTTTAATCATACCCAGGCTACAAGGATAAAAAAAAATAAAGCATTCTATTCATAGCATGTTTACACAGAAAGCAGCGCTGCTACTGACCGCCATGGTCTTGTAATGCTGCCCAGCGCTGCAGAGATAGACGGGCTAATGAACGGACCACGAGGTAATTCCTCAACATCTCTCTTTCCTCCCAGCCTCGGGGCATCATTACTTGCAATACTAATTTAGCTTTACTCCTCCACCGCCTCTACCCAACCAATAGCTCAGATGTTCTGTACAGTAATCAGCTGAAATGAGTCACGGTGCGTCTCCATACCTGCGGAGCGAGCCGGGGCCTGTTTTGTGGAGGAAAGCGCATAAAAACCAGATTTTCTTTTTTCCCCTCATCTCGTTCACGAGGTGCTCCTGCGAGATGAGCGCCGCGTGTGGGCGTCAAAGCCGGGAATGCGTAGAATTACAGTCTGGCTGAGCAACAATTTTTTTTGCTCCGCATCCCAGCTGTGAAATCAGTCAATCCGGAAAATAGCTGCAAGCTTTTGGGGGTTTGGAGCATCGCGGGAAGATTTGGCAACAACTTTCATCTCGGCTCCCCTCCCCCCCTCCCACCGCTTCCATCCCAGGTAAAGCCCTTCCTGAGCCCGTGGCGCTGGCTGCGGAGGCGAGCCGCTGTCTTTACCCCGAACATGGCAAACAGGTTCACTGTCCCGAGGTCTCTCTTGGTGTTTGTGCTCCAGTCGCCAGGCGGTGGAGGGATCAGGAGGTTTACAGCACCTTCGCAGTGAAGTCACTGCACAGTGTGTGAGAATGAACAGCTTCGCAAATCAAGTGAATTTAGATGGATGTAACCGTCTGCTGCGCGTGTGTTCTCCCGTGCTTCTGTCTTTCTGAGGCCCAATTCCAGCTGCAGACTGAGTGTGACGAGGTGACTTTAAAGGGCTTTTTGAGGATTTAAGGTCCTTACATACCAGGAGAATTTTTTTTCGTACGATTAATTTGGACGTCAATTTTTTTTTAAAACTTGTATCCTGTCAATACAAGCGTTCACATCAGCGATGTTTTCTCGTCCGGCGATATTGCGGCCTTTATTTTTTCGCATCAAGGTCGAAGTTTCGCATCCTGTGTGTCCACTTCTGACCAATCAGATTGCGTGTTGTTGAGCCGTCCCATTCACTGGTATATCCACCATGGCTGACCGCCTGATTGTTTACATGTCGGACAACAGACCGCTTTTTATTAAAAAACATAAAAGTTGTATAACAACTTGCAAGTCATAGCGTCGGATCTCACATATGACGATGGTGTGTGTGCTAAACAGTTTTAACTTTCATCTATGCTAAGTAACTTTAGCTCTTAAGCTAACCTGTACACATAAAACAAACTATTTGTCTTTTCAAACTCAATCGCGTTTCTGTCACATAACAATTAGGTCCTGGTTGTCCATTTTCGTCCTCGCGCTTCCTCCCGGGACGCGTCTTTTTCCCCCTCGGAAAGTCGCAAAATTGCATCACACTTCATGTGTATAGTCAGGCGAAAAAATTTAAAATTCGCCTCCGAATATTTCGCAATTTCGCGGACCCTCAGTTATTTATGACAATGCAGTAAATCATTTGAGGAGCATTTTTGCTTGGAAAATGATCAAAGCAGAAGAGTTCTTGTTAAGTTCCTGTCAATCAGCTAATCAATACATTGATTTGTCACTGCAGGTCTGCAGTCATATTCAAGCCCAAAGGCTGCGGTGTTGTTTGAATTGATGGCCTATAATTTTGTTTCACCACAAAAACACACAGCAGCAAGATATAAACAGAAAACCGAAAACGAATCTCTGAGACAATGTCAGGGAAAATAAGAACAACGTCGCCTCCATAAAAATGATTTAAAAGGTAAAGTAGTGATTGGTGCATATGTGTTTTCATTATATTATGCAGCCCATACATCTAATCTTCTTCCTTTACATCGCTGGAAGCAATGTGCTTGAAACAATATACAATATGGAATCGAATCTGTCTCGTTCATTCTGGCACCAAAGGAAACAATTGAGGGGAAAAAAAGGTAATTTTATGCAGCCATTTCCTTCTCTCCAGCAGAGGATTTAAGACCCAGTGGAGTGTGTTTTGGGCGGGTCACTTGGCTCTAAATTGAAGCTCAATTTTCCTTTTTTCCCCCCCTTCAGTATTCATCACCCACACACACGTTCACAAACACAGCACACATCCCTCTGCCACGTCTCAGGCGGCTGTTTGGCATCTTACCACAGCTCTCTCTGACGTCACCCACGGCATCTGTCAGGTTCAAACCGGGTGCTGTTTCGCCGCTCCGCAGGCACACAGATGGGTTAATGAAAGCGACGACCCGGCCTGGACGCTCATTGACGGGTTGCACCTTTAATTTTCTGCCCAGTGGGGTCGCTGAGGCAGAGCTCAAGGTTTCCAGATGACCGTGGAGAAGGCCACCGTGGCTGTGATTTTTGTTTGACTTTCCTTGTGACACAGACACAGATAATCATAACTCAGTCAGGTATGGACCATTATGTTGACAGACCATTGTTTGACGTCTAGGTTCTGACCTCATTCTTATATAAAACCAAGGTCATCACAGTGTAGATCAGGGAGTGACAATGAAAACTAGAGATGTCTCGATCAAGTTCTTATTGTCCAAGTGCCCTTAATGCTGGATGTTGGAGCCAATTAGTGCTTAACCTTTGTGTGCTCAGGTTTTCTGCACAGAAGATTAACAGATTTCCACCTCTGAGGCAGCTTGTTGCTGTGGCTGTTGTTACTCCTGGTTCTGGATGTTACTGTTTGTTTATTATTGGAAATACGCTTCGGTTTATCAGGGAAAATAAATGAGTGTTCAGCTGGAAAGTGTGTGTGTGTGTGTGTGTGTGTACGTGTGTGTGTGTGTGTTAGAGAGAGAGAGAGAGGCTCTGATTCATCAGCCACTGTAATCAGCACGTCAGTCAGATCCTCCATAGTGCAGCACTTCAGTAGGTTAAAGTGTGACTCAGCCTCTACATTGGGCATCTGCTGCTACTCATATTCACCTGGGTAGAACTTAATTCTCAGTATGTACAGTGAAATTAACCATATACACAGCAGCAGTAGATATGCAAAGTTGACTAAATATGTATCTGGCACATTGAAATAGTGGTGATGGGCAAAACTTATTATTCACAAGATGCTTGATTGGTCCAAAGCTTAAAATGTGAATGAATTAATATCTAGCTTGTAGAATGTGACTCCTAAAATTGATGTATCACACTGTTTGTAACACAGGCCTGCAGAAAGCACACAAACCCAGCATTAGCCCAGTTTAATTTTGGCCAGCCATTACTATTAAATTTTAATTAGTGGCTGCTGACATAACCAGCCATTATGATATTTGTTGTTCAAACCGGCACAAGTATTGGTCAGTGCTAAAAAATGAGAAGCTCCTGCCACACAGCTGTTTGTTATGGTGAAAAACAGAGGGGAGGTAAAAGAGCCAAAAAAAATGAGAGATTTATTTGCTTCAGAGTTTAGGTCATCCATGTATTTTCCAGAATATCAGTACTTTAACCCATAAGAAGCCACAGTGACACAGATGTAACAACTACATTGAACACCCCAGACTCTTCCTATACAGCTTTAGGATTGACCTTAACTAATTCAGTCCCTAAGTGACATAAACTAAACATCCTGGTGTGTTGGTGTGTGTGACATGACCTCCCCAGAAATGGTGATATGACCTGTAGCAAAAGTGAAGGAAGTAGCTAATTTCATGAAGTTTGACACTAAAGGTCATTTTGAACCCATTTAACAGCTCCAATACTTTAATAACATGTCCTGTATTACATTGAACCTGTTCTGATCATATTTCTGCAACAAATTAATCTAAAACAATAAATATACATATAAGTAACAGCAATATTATATAAAATCTAAATATAAACATTTATATAAAAGATTATGAATTATAATACAAATACATTATTTTAAAAAGGAAACATTGGTCTGTGGTATAGCCCTCATAACTTTCCAGAAATTTATTATAGAATTATATTATTATTAATATTAATATTATAGTATTATTATAGTTCATATGCTTTCATTTGAAGAGATGCAGCACTTCCCTACTCTGTAAGTGCACTTAGTCATTCACACATTGGTTTCTCCTGAAGAAATTAACAGATATATTCATTCAGATATATATATTCAGTTCAAGTACAAGTTCAGTCAACACTTTTAGTGCATATCATCAAAGCAGCAGTAAATAGTGCATTTGTTAGGGACTATTTTCAGCCACAGATTAACACGTATTTGCTACCCTACTGAGTAAATCCAGCAGCAGGATGGCATTTGTGGGATTGAATGAAAATAAAACTGTGGCTGTTTTCATGGTAATGAAGGAACATGTCACCCACTGCAATTGTGTTTACTAACTATTACAAACTAATTGAGGCATCTACATAATTGAAAGGTGAAAAGTTTCACATTGTAGATTACTGCTCATTTTTTTTTATTAATTGCTTGCGCGAAATAGCTTGGAAACAGTTTTAATTAAATTTCTGCAATCTGTGCTTTTTTCTTCTCATCTGACAAGCTGATGTATCACAGTTCATTAATTCCTCCCCTCAGTGTGACTCTGGTGTCCAGAGACGGGGGTCGAACAGAGTGTCATCCTTCCTCTCTCTGTCCCTTTCTGTTAAAAAATCCTTTTTCGTTGGCTGGGTCCAGCGCTGTCGGGACGGAGCTCAAAGACTTTTATAAAGACTTGGATTGTGTTCTGATAGAAAGTTAATTGAGCTAACTGTTCCCTCAGAGCCTCTGTGGTGCTTCGACGTGCCTCCGCAGCCTTCGTCTAAAATGGCCATGTAAGGAAAACATCAGTCACCGGTCGGCCCTAAAACAAAAGCACTTTCGCTCACCTTTGATGAGGAGGAAGGGCAGGAGAAACAAACGATGCTTTAAGGCGGAGAAACAGCTGCATATCATGACGGAGGAGCCACAGGAGCCTGCTGAGGTCTCGGACTCCTTCTTGAAAGCCCATCTACATTAGCTGGGGATGGCGTCTGTAGTGGAGGTGAGCTGTGATTTAAATAGGCAGCCTGCCGGATCAAAGCCTGTCTCCCCCCGTTCTTCTGGCTACCGCCTTTCTGCTTGCATGGTTATCATAATTGCTCTTGCTCAGAGGACATGCTGCTTCCGTCAGGGCCACGTCCTCGCGCATTAGAGCCGAGGAGCCTCAACCAAGCAGAACTTGGCTCTGCAGGTAGATGCTTTTTTTCCCCCCTCACTCTCTCCTCAGAACATCTCAGGAAGTTTAACACAGCTAGTTTTAGGAATAATAAGAAGGTGCTACACTGACAGCATCATGGCTCATCAGCTTCAGTCAGCCATCTCTGACTTGACCTGCCGACATGTTTTCTTTGACCTTTGACCTTTGAGATCAGGTTTTACGCAAGTGAAAGTCCATCCAACATGTTTCTGCTGAACATGAAACGTATTGACTGTGGGATTAAAGGTCCTTACACACCGGGAACAACGTGAATATACAACGCGAAATTGCTAATTATTTGGAGGCGAATTTTGAGACAGTGAAAATACAAATAGTATGTTTTATGTGAACAGGTTAGCTTACGAGCTAAAGTTACTTAGCATTGATGAAAGTTAAAACAAAGACGTTTTACACACGTGACTCTCCACAAGTTGTCCTTCAGGTCGTTATCCTTGTAAAATTTATCCTTTTGGTAACACTTTATGTGACACCTATCTCTATAACACATTATAAATGTATTTATAATGCATTATAATGACATTATAGCACTGTATAACTATAGTTATAAACACTCATAAATGATCATAATGCTTTATAGCAATAATCATAACACACTATAAAGCATTTTATCATCACTTATAAGGTCAGGTATTATAATACATTATAACTGTTGGCAACTCACTGACAATTCCCACATAGATAATGCATTATACATATATTTATGATATGCTTCTAAACGTGTATAACTATCATTATAAACACTCATGAACGGGGGCGTTACCAGGGGGGGGCAGGGGTGGGCAGTGCCCACCCACGGACATGCTCTGCCCACCCAAGGAAAACTGGATGTAGAGTTGACGGCAGTCTGGGCACCGCATGTGATATCCCATTCATATATTACTGTGTATGCCAGCGGAGACTGCCGTGGACTCTCCCGCGTCCTAAAGCACACACTGTCAGCTCAGTCCCTCCCAGCAGGAAGATGTTACCCCCTCGGCGTCCAGGGTGTAAATGAATCGCGCATGTGCCAAAGCGCTGCTCGCAGACACCGTCTGTAGTTCAGACAGTACGTTTGTCCTGCTGTTCATTTATTGCTCGCCTACCTCGCCTTCGGAGTTTCAGTCACGTCAGCGATCTCTATTTGCCCTAGCTCTACTGCCTTCTAATACCTTTGCCTCTCCTACCGGACTATTCAACATTCATCTCAGTCTACTTTGTACTTCTCATCTGTGTGTCCTCTGTTGTGTGTGGTGCTACGTGCAAGACATAGCAAGACAGCTAGGTAGCAGCTACCTGCTTTTGGCTAGCCCAAACGTTAAAACCAGTCACATAGGCACTGTATAGTGAGAGAGAGAGAGAGAGAGAGAGAGAGAGATGCATATGGCTCATAAAGAAGCAAACAGCTTCCACTCCTGCTAACTGTACCAAAAACAAACAAACAAAAAAACTTTATCACCTGCATGTTCATAATGTTCAGTTATGGATGTGTTCTAAGTTAACCTTTGTTTGTGTTATTACCTCCTCTTTCACATTAGAAAAAAAAACCATTATCATCTGCATGTTCATAATGTTCTATGAATTTAACTGACAGAGGAAAAAACAAAACATGTTTTAAGGTGCAGTAGCCCTACACTGGATTTTGAGCTACTTGAGTATTGTAGCACTTTTTTTTTTGGCCCCCCCAGGTAAGACTAATGCCCATCCACACCTGGCATCCTGGTAACACCACTGCTCATAAATCATCATAAGGCTTTATAACAATGAGCATAACACATTATAGAGCATTTTATAATGGCTTATAAGGTCAAGTATTATAATACTTCATGATAGCTGGTCCCTTGCTAACTGATTTTTGTTGCACGGATCAAAGGTTATTATAATTATCATATTTTAAAACTCTTCATAATTCATTATAATCACTGGTATAATGCATTATAATCACTAGTATAATGCATTACAATGTGATTATAAGTTACTCTAAATGGTCATTGGGCGCTTCATAGATATGAGTTCCACTGTGAATGTGAAAGTTGAGATGTAAGAGGTTTGTTTTGTTTTGTTTTTGAAGAACTTTTGTTTATCAACTTAACCACTCACTGTGAATGTGATCAAGTTTTTTGAAGGAGTCATATTGTTAATAAAAATAAGTTTTGCAATGTTTTGTGTTGTTCTTGCATTGATTAAAAGATGTGTATTTTTCTTCAAGCAAACCACTTATAGTGACTTATGACCAGCTTGTAATGTGTTATATCAGCCTATACCTGAGCAGTTTCATCACTTTACTTGAAGCGCCCAATTTATTTTTTTTAATCAAAAATCACTCTCTTCTCCGACACGTAAACAATCAGCCGGTCAGCCATATTGGATACACCAGTGAATGTGACGGCTCAACAACAAGCAATGTGATTGGTCAGAAGTGGCCACACAGGATGCGAAACTTTGCAAAATTCGACCTTGATGCGAAAAAATAAAGGCCGCAATATCGCCGGACGAGAAAACGTTGACGTTTGTGAAGGCTTGTATTGACAGGATGCAAGTTCGGGAAAAAAATTTGACGTCCAAATTAATCACATGAAAAAAACGCTCCCAGTGTGTAAGGACCTTAAAAGTTGTGGAACTGTGCTTTTAAATGGAAATCAGTAAGAGGCGATTCCAATGGTGACAAGATTTTACAATGAATAAAACATGTCGTACTACTGGCCTTCATTAGCCATGTCTTGGTGACTGTATGTAACTCTGTGGTTTGACAATGGGTTTTGCAATTGTTCCTCAATGAAAACTTGTCAGCTTTAAATCCACAATAACTTTCCTGTGAATCCAAGCTGACTGAAAACAGCTGCGAAGAACCAAACTCAGCCAACTTTTAGCCCCTGAAGTGATAAGTGCTCGATACTCACAAAGCTTTGAGAGGAGAATCGCTTAAGTGCCGTCAGGTGTCACACTGGCTATTGGCAGGACGCGTCCAATACATCACTTTAAGAGAGAACACATGGTGAGGTATTTTTATATATGAAAATAATGGAGGATGGATAATCCTCCTCTGGGTCCATTATTTTCTCTGTATGCGATTATACACTTCACTTAGCAGAGGCAGAAAGACAAGCTGTGCTCAAATCATTATCCAGTTCAAGAAGTTTTTGTTTGGGTTGTATTTCATAATGTGGCCGAATCAGCAGTTATGGAAAGCACTGATTTGGTGATTTGCACTTATATATATTTACCTTTCAACCATATTCAGACATGTTTTAACTTGAACATCTTTTGAGTTGCAAATTACCAAAACCGTTCCAACAAGTTGAAGTTTTTGTGGTCATCTATAGCAACTGCCGGAATCTATACAATGAAATTCTCCTTCTTAACTCATTTTCAAATACAAAAAGAGATGCTTAAGTCTAACATAATGTCTTACTTACTCATCGAAGTAGTATTTCACTGGCTTCCTGTTGCTGTTGACTACGCATGTGTTTATGTCTATATGATATATTGAGCATTAACACCTGTTGTTGTGTGTGGCGGAGGCCGCTTAGTCGGCTGCTTTTATGTGCTTGCACTTAGCTGACGCTTCCAGACAAAGCAATTTGCGATTAATGAGCATGTGCAACTTTGATATGTTGCTCGCGACACGCGGCTGTCACAGCCCATAAACCTGTGACCAAAACGCTCTGTTAGAACTAAATCACCCTGCTGTGTGCCTGCAGGCGTGTGTGTGTGTGTGTGTGTGTGTCTTCCGTACATCTCCCATAACTCTCATAAGTCTCTTGGTTTTTTATTAATGCTGCTGAAGCATTTATATCTTAATATATGCTATGTTTTCCCACAGGAGTGGCCAAATACCTCAAATTCACCAGTGATGAATTGGCGAATTAGCGGCCAGCTGTCAGATGCCGGTAGCCTGGGTTTTTGCAGCCCATCGCTCCTAATCAAGAGCACCTAGCCCTTTTTAATATGTTGAAGATAAAGTAACGGGCACTGTGATAGCAGTTGTGCTAAATGAGCCATTTGAAAGCCTGGCTCATTTTTCATAATCCCGGAGAAGTCAATTAAGGGACTTGTGGAGCTCGGGGGAGGCCCAAGGAGACACTGAGGTGCAGCACTGAGAAAAGAGACACGAGCGAGTTTCAGTCACAAGACGAAGAAAAATAAACGGCGTCTCAAAGGAAACAACAGGGAAATGTAAGAAAAGGAGGAAACAAAAGATGAGGTCTACAAATGTCACACACAATGACAGGGACACTAGTTTTTCGTCAGACGGCCTGCTGCTTTCATAGCTTTTGACAGGCGCAGAAACAAAAGCCAAAATACCCAAATTGCTTGTGGGTAAAAGAAAACTATTGTTTCACTTTGTGTGGCTCCATCCTCTCCCCAGAGAGCTGTGATACCATGTCCGACACTGACAGTGAGCCAGAGGAAGAATTAGGACTGAACTCATGCTGACAGGCTCAGAGCTGTGTGTGTGTGTGTGTGTGTGTGTGAGACAGAGAGAGAGAGAGAGAGAGAGAGTTTGCTTATGTCCAAATTGGGGACATACACTAGACTCAAGATCAGTTGATTCAGGACAGCGATGCAATTAGGGACAAAAAGTGGTGTCTCCAATTTAGAAAACTGTGATTTTTAGGTCAACAGTTAAGGTCAGGGTTAGGTTAAGGTCAGGTAGTACTTCAGGTTAGTCTCCAGGAAATGAATGTAAGTCTATGTAAATTCCCCAAAAGTGACATAAGTAAAGACTGTGTGTGTGTTTGAATGTGTGTGAACAGTGTGAAATGTGTGCATCCATACCTTATCTCTCTCTGACAAGGAAACACAGCCACCTCTTTCGTCCCGGGCTGGTTGGGGACATTCAGCGTGTTTGCTTACACCGAGGCCTCGTCGTGAAATAGAAAAGCACCTCCTTAATAACATCCGTCTGTTTGAACAAAATGGCTCCCCTCTCTGTTGGAATTTCCACATCATACAAAACTGGATTGAATCAGATTTCTCCGCTGTGGGTTGGTGCCTCCTGCAGCTCCTCTTTCGTCTCTGACATGAATTCAAAACTTCAGCAAGTAGAGGATTTGCTATGGTCCACTTGAAGATCCGATCTGGAATGAATCTGTTTGTGTTTGTGCATCTCGTGTTTAATCTGTTTAAAGGATGGAATAAATCAACAGAGGTTATGTGTATAGATTTTCGCTGCAAAATCAAAAGACTGATTTATGAGATCTTTTTTTTTTGTTTATGAATTGAAACCCTCTAGGGCCGCTTTAAAATGATGCCACAACAATGGCTGTTTGGTCACTGCAGCCATTCCAATTTCCTTATAAGTTTTCATTGAAAACAATAGTTTTTACATAAACATCTCTGAGCGTTTGGCTGACGATCATGTGAAGGAACCCAACAACCTTTCCTCTGGACTATTTCTTGGATTTCCAACACTGCAGATAAACAAATACACCCACAATAAAACATATAAATTAACAGCTGTGGTCTGTTTACTCCTTTGGCAGGTTGACGTTGTTTATTTATATACAGAATTAGAGTTTTTCTACTTTATATATTATCTTTCTGATATTTTTTGGCTTTATCGCAGTGCACGTAGAACACAGGCTGAAAGAGATGAGGAAAAAGCTGAAACTGTGTCAATAAACCGAAAATCCAAAACAAAGCGCATTTCTTTCGCTACAGGATTTGTGATGAATTCATGTGACAGCTCCTCAAGAACCAAAACAGATCACCATAAACCAACAGTGGATTAATTTTACATCCCTGCAGGCCTGCTTTGTAAATGCTTCCCAATAATTTGAGACACACCCAATCCGAAATCCATCCCATCTGATCTTATGCGGAGCCACGTATCGTTTCTAGCAGCTATTTTTTCCACGTCGCTTTTGAATTTGATTCTTGACATCGTGGCTCGGGTCAGGAGTCCCCTGCCAGCTTGAATGGCACCGGTTCAAAGGATCGCCAACGGAATAATTTTTGCGGACAAGGTGACATTAATCTCAGCGTCTTTAAGTTCACGCACACGGCCGCTGATAGTAATTGGAAGCAGGCTGAAGACTTGCATGTGGACTCGCCCCAAAGACTCCAGTTCTCGCCAGCAACAGAGCATGAGCTCATCTCCAGCTGGGCCACCAGGGGGAGGGGACGGAGCATGCAGGCACTTAACGGAGACTTTAAAGACAGTGAGGTCATGCCTACAGGCCATGTGTGTTCATCCTGATTGGAATCTAGAGAAAGACAGAAAGAAGGAGAGCTGAGAGATTTCCTAGAATGCAGGTGTTCCTCCGAGAGCTTCCTGCCCGGGACGACGTGTGAAAATGCTGCTGCGCTGCCAAAATAACAGCAAATGAGTTCAGGCCACACTGAGGAGTGATGTAATGTTCTCTTTACAGGCACAGTCTGTGATCCACATGTCAACAAAAAAACACACAAATCGAGACCATCAATCTTAAGATTTCAAGTCACACTCTGCAACTCTTTATCAGGAAATACATGATGTAACGTTTATGGTGTCGAATAAATGTCTTCACACTGATTTTAAGCATTTTACACGTCTGCTCAGTTCTGTGCTTCCATCTGAGGCTCTGCAGCAAGTTTGTCAGGCCTGAGGAGAAAAAAATCTTTAATGATGTCATCAGAGTTATCTCAGCTTGAGTGTGAACTTTGAAAATTCTCACAGGAAGCTAGAAGTTACAAGCTGGAGATGCGGAGTTTGAAAGACATAGGCATTTATCAGACAAGGAGGGTTGAAGGAAAATATGCTATTGGTTGCATTATGGGAAAAGTGGCATCCAGTGTGTTTGGAGATTGACCCATATTAGGGACTAAAAGTGAGCATATCACAGCCTCTTCTTCCCCTCATTTTGACCACTCTGCTTTAAGTCTGTCTCTCGCAGGTCCGCCAAAGCTATGGAAGAGCAATATTAAAATCAAATGCTTAATCACTGGAAAGCGAGGAGGAATCCAGTCTCCAACAGCAGCAAAACACTGAACCTAAGCACAGAAGGGTGTTATGGGTAATCATAGGTTGCAGATGAGATGGCGCACACATTTTCCAAATGTCAGCAATGTTTATTGGTTGATTCAACACCGGTCAGGAGGCGGGTCTGAAATGGAGATGAAATAAAAGTAAATGCGGTTCAAGTGGTAGAGAAATAGAGGGACCTCTCATGCACATTCACCTACATGCAGCTCGTAGAGGCGTAATTCCAGCTTTATACATTTAAGACCTGATGTCATTTTGAGAAATTTCTATTGCAGCTGCATGCAGCATAAAGCCAATCATTAATGACATAATGCACCAAAGGCTTTCTAGACTCTCAAATTTGCTCAACAGTCACTCTAAAAGGAATCCTAAGTGAGACACAGATTAAAAAGTTCATTGACTATTACAGCCTCTCTGTATGTACAGAAAGGCTGAGTTTTGAGTAAGGAGCTCAGCTGAAGCAAATAGTTAGACATAACAGTCAGTACTGATTTGATCAGTGAAACACGTTCTATTGTGTCGGCTCTGTGTTCAAACACATTGGAAGTGAAAGCTTGAAGTAAAAGCACAGATTTTTAACTTTGTTAATGTTTGAGATGTTTACACCAATGATGGGCAAACAGAGTAAGATACACCCACCTTGGAGCAAAAGCAACAAGTTCATGTCTGTCACTGAAGGTTACTGAAAGGCTGTGATGGAAATGAAGGACACCACTAATGTAAGAACGTGGAAATAAGGCAAGATGGAGGGCAGCGGGCAAAGAAACAAACATAACTGTGGACCTCAACACTGAGCATCACAGACTGATGACATTTCTATTAATGTCATCATTTCTATTAACCGCCATTAGCTCATTAATAACAGCAGCGTTATTCTTAAAATGTTTATTTTAATAAGGTGCTGAAAATATTCAACAGTCACATTTGTTCTTTTTCCTTTCCACAGAACAAGGACATTTATAACCCAAAGCCTGGAAATCCACAGAGTGTGTGCTGTGGAACAGAAGAACATGACCTTCAACAGTATATATACAGACAAAATAGTCACAGTGTGGAAGAGAGGGAGGCTGAACGCACTGCACTGGGCAATTAAGGCAACATGTCAAAAGGTAAAAGACAACCTTTCCTGTACAAGGAGAGCAAAAAAATAAAAAAAAACAAGCACCAGGAAACACATTACAGAGCCTCCTCGAACCCCAGAGGAAAACACATTAGAACACCTCTTATAGCTGCTGTGCAAGACAAAGACACAAAGAGAAGTCATGGACAAGTTAGAGAAAAAAAAAAATTGTCTGTAAGTGACAGATGTTTTTCATTTGCCTTGGTGTGTTTCTTTGTGGTTATGTCCCTCCAGATCTGAAGCTGTTGTCACAGCTCCAGTTTTATCAGTCAAGGAATCCAACAAAATGGCAACTTCCTTTTCTTTTTCCCTTAAGGTTTTTTTTTTTTTTTTGTCAGTCGACTCTCAGTTAGCACAGAGACACCTGCTGGTGCTTTGGAGTGGGAGCAGCTTGGCAATTACATCGCAACATTCCGGTGTAATAAAATAATCTCCCTCATTTATCTCAGCTGTGGTAGAAATCGTCACATCCTGCTTCGACGAAACTAGGTGTTAACTGTGTTAGTGTTGAGACATTTCCAATAAATACTGGCAGACTGCTGAAGAAAACCATTTTTAAAAAGAAAACTGTAAAAAACTAACTAACAGTATTGAGTTAGATTAAAAAGCAAGTCTCCCGGAAATTGACACAATTAACCATAAATAGTCTGAACTTCTAAAATGTGAAGGTGTCGCAGTTCAGATGACTCAGCTTCTTCCACGTGAAAAGAAAGCGGGGGTTTATCCAATCCCAACCCACGCCCCTTGGCCAGCATCCAATCATGAATCTGGTCGATAATTTTTGCATAATATTCGTCTTGAGAGAACGATAAAACATAATATAAGTACCTGCCTCTCAATATCAAGCAGTAGCACAGGTCACTTAACAGTGTCAGCCTCCCCGGCAAGTCACAGCCGGCAGTTAAGATGAGCACTAAAACGCCAGGAGGTCACTCGTTCAGCTCCGTCTCAGCACAGTCTGGCCTGCTGATTGGCTGATGAAGCCGTGCTGTTATCGCTCTTTGCTTCCTCGTTAGCTGGCCACCGCTTGATGCTGATCCGTGCTTGAGTTGACTTGTCACTTGTGGAGGAAGGCGAACCGGGCAGCCACAAGGGGGCGACACTGAGAACTTTAAATATTATATCATCTGTAAACAACAACTATTAACAGTCTGTTGTGCTGTGCCTGGTCAGGAGAATCAAACCGTTCACAAACGTTTGTTTACATACAAACATAGACTGACAAACAAGAGCAGGTAATGATGTGTTAAAGAGTCATATGGCAACGAGTCCATCATTTAGAGTAAACATTGGTGTAGAGTCGCTTCTCGGTTCTTCTCAGCAGCCATTCAACAGCAATCCATCACCCTTGTAACCAATATATACATTTACATCTTAAAATCTTACATATTAAAATTTCCCTATCAATCTCCCTTTTCTCCTCTCGGTTGTGCAAGAACAATTATTCAGTCCATTGCTATTAAGTCGTCTCGTTTTTTTGGTCCTCAGCCGTGTCACACGGAGACAAAGACGTCCAGGTAGAGGCGGTCGTAAGACTCCCTGAAGAAGAGGATGAGGACGAGGCTGAAGAGACAGGAGCCCGTGAGACACCAGTTCAACCACGACAGCTCTGGATAGGGACAGAAAAAAAGATACATGTTTAGACTTTGCTTTATAAATAATACAAATATACACTATATGAACAAATGTATATGGACAGCCCTATACTTCTGTGTAGTTTCAGTCAAGGGCTGTTTCCTAATTGGGGCTAGGTCTCTACTGTCATATAAGTATTAGATAATTAGGAGGAAATGTCTTTCCTGTTTCAACACGACCCCCCCATGAAACCAGAAACTAAAGAAATGTTTTTCCCAGTTTGGTGTGAAGAACCCACTTGTCCTCCACAGAGCTCTGACCTCAATACCATCCAGCACTGCGAGCCACACCTTATCACTCAGTGCTCTTGTTGCTGAATGCTTGCAGCAAGGTTCAACGATTATGGGTGCTCAAGGGTGTCCTTGCTTTAGGCCATTAGGTGCACACCTACTTATAGTAAAGCAGAGGATTAAATAAGTAAATAGTAAATAATAATAAATATATAATGAGAATGCACATGTACATAATTTTCAGCTCCCTAAACACACACACAAAATAAATTATTCAGCAGGTGATGCGTTCACATGTTAGCTGTTGCAGATACTATCACCTAGAGAGGAAATGACCACTGAACTGAACCCTGCCTCAGTCCTAAGCAACAGATCACAACACGTGACTACATGTTCTTTCAAAATGAAATATGGGTCATCTGCATGTACACTGTGCAGAAATCCAATGAGAGTTAGTATGAAGTGACACTGAATAATTTATGAGTATCATACAGAACGAATGGCTAATCAATAGGAAATCCTGACATCCCATATAGGAAATAAGAAAAGGCTCCTGAGCTGTCTTTCATAATGATTCTGAATAATTCAATGATATTGGCAGTGTTCCCCATTATCATTGACCTATACTTGAACCTAAACATAGTGCAGAATGAGGTGTTCTATTTTCTCTGCTCTGTTCAAGCTCCATTAACCACAGGAGAGGTGCCGGGGCTGTTTGCTATAATGCCGAATCCAGAGGGCAGATGGGAAGCTCGCGACTGCACTGAACCGTTGGCATCTTAACTCATCAGCACACAGACAAAAAACCTCTTCATCCCACTCGGCCTCGGTGATGCACGCGCCTGCACGAACGCGCCGTCGCACCTTGACTCAAGCTTCAAGTCTGGGCGAAACCCAAATCAATAAGCTCCTTCTTTCAAATGCATCAAACAGCGCTTTTGCTGTGAAGTCGGTCATCACAGCAGCGCGTAGGTGTTGGAGGTGTTTTGTCCAGACAGAGACGTTACAGCAGAATGGGAGCTGCGAGGTGACGGCCAAACTTCTCAGTCGGGGTGGAGGATGTGGTGGCAGCAAGGCAGCTGCCCCGGTCCTGATAACAAGCCAGACTGAATATAGAGAAATCAGGCCTCAACAGGCAGCGGTGCCCCCTGGGGAACCCGCCAGCGCAATGTGTCTCAACTCACACCAGCTTCGATCCCAGTCACCCAGTTTTTCAGAATATCGTCAATCAGCCGCCTGCTCTGGCCTCGAGAGCGCCAGATCAATGCGTGAAGAGGTCGGAGCACGGAACTGCATGGCTCTCGCTCTTTGTGCTAAATTATGAGTTCTGGCTGTAAGGCGTTCACCTTTGTGTGCTCGACGCTTCGCCGCCTTCATGAGGAGAGAGAATGTGGGGTAAAGGATGCGTCGAGTCAAAAAGGGAGGTGAAGACGGGGGGCTCGAGAGGAGAGGGAAGTTGAGGGATGGGGTGAGGGTGTTTTGCAGCGAGGTGTCGAGACTCCTGAAGGAGCCTCATTAATCAGGAGTGTGTGAGCCGGACAGCAGGAGACCCGGCGTGGAGGCGGGTTAATGGAGTTGTGTTTATCTGACCTGCCGTCTTCTCTGTCTAACTCTGTCTCGCTTCCTCACATGTACGGCCGACAAAGGCTCGCCCATTTAAAGTTTAGAGACACACAATAGGTGCCTGTGTGTGTGCGTGTGTGTTTGGGGCCTGCAGCCTTGAAGGAATCTAATGGGGAGCTTGATAATTGCATAATTCAATCAGGTGATGTGGTAAAAATGGACAAGCAGCTCAATTGCACCCCTCTGATCTCCAAGGACATGTCTGGAGCAAAGTTTGGAGGAAACAGTTAAAGTTTGGCTGAACGGGCGAGAACTGAGGAGGAGGAGGAGGAGGAGGAGGAGGAGGAGAGGGGATGAAGAGAAAAGATTAGAGAGAACGAGATACGAGGAGAGGCGAGGAGAGAGAAGTCACGTTGCTCCTCAGTTTACTGGTTTGCTTTAAAGATGATGATTAGATTTTAATGATCATTCTTTAAAAGGACAGATATCTGGCTCGAGCTGTGTTGCAGGGCTGAAAACTTCCTATAATACAGCAGACAGTCACGGATTGTGGTTCTAAACTCAGGCCTGAGCTCTCAAAGTGACTCCAGGCTTTGAAACAGTTGAGAAGCTTAGACGATATAAAAATCACTGGTATCTTTTAAATCCTTTCTCTTCATTTTCCTCCACTGTTTTTTCAACTTTCGGTAAATTATTTTCATCTGTCGTGTCTTCTTGTTTTCCTTGCTTTAATTAATTTGACGACCAGGCTTTTATAAGAATTCTCGAAGCACTTCGCATTAACAAGCTGAGTTGTTTAAATGGCTGATAATTAAGTTGCTGAAGATGATGGGGTTGATGATGGTGGAGATTTTTTTAGGCATTAAGACCCAAAGACTATTATTTTTTACTAATTTTTTGTCCTTCACTATAAAGCTGGAACTAAAACTTCCAAAGTTCGACAGATTATTCCAGTTAACAGGATGGTTGCTGCACGTGATCTTTGCCATGAAGACCCACTGGGAGCAAACAAATTGTGCAACATTGCCTCGGCCTCTCTTGGCTCATTGCTGTGGGTGTGTCAACGCTGGCAATCTACCGAGCAGTTTGCTCTTTAGCAAACATTGTGTAAACAGCACAACCGCGCTGTTCCAAGACAATTTACGTGATATTGTGCCAAGCAGCACTTCATTTTTGTTTGTATCTGTAATGGAGGCGAGGGACATACAAAAGAGGAATAAAGAACAGCAATAATAATCCGCTCCACAGATTTTCATTCACAGTAGGTGAAAACTAAACCTGCAAAACTACAACATCACTTCATCATTTCTTCTTTGACACTTTTTTGGCAAAGACCTGCTGAGCCTTGAGACAAATCCCGCCCTCATTTGCATAAAATTGAATATCTGTTTCTTTTCTTTCTCGGCTTTTAACCATTGCTGATCTGTCCCCTGTTGCCTTGAATCCCACAATGTCTTTGCTCACACCAGACAGCACAGGAACAGGGAAAAAACATTGCTTTGCATCACAACACATTCAGTGGCTCTTCACTGTTTTTATACTTTTTTAATGTATTCAAATTAAAGTCTGCAAAAACCACTCTGAGATGTGTAACTGTGAATGCCATGTGGTTGGATTTATGGTGGATGACTTGTGGTAAGTTTTGTGTGCACACTTTTAATTATTGTTCTCATAAATGGAAAATTGATATGTTATGATATGATATGTTTCAGATTAGATTATATTCAGATAGTAAATTGTAACAATAGTAAAAGGCAGGCGTAGTAGATGATAGCAGAGGACGATGAGCGATTCCACCTGCTGTGCCAAGACTGAACTGAACCATGACAACTGGACATCAGCCACAAACGACTATTCAATTGATCAACGGTGTCATTAACCATACCAGGTTGACTGTGACAGCATCATCATATCCAGAGGACACCAGTGTGGACATGTTCATCATATTAACAGCCTATTACTGTCGCTGCCAGCGTCAGCACATTGGTGCTACAGATGAAGACGGAGACGTGGGCCGACAGGCATCTTATGGCCCTAATCAGCGTTAATTGAGGTCAATGCAGCGTTACAACGAATGGGGATCAGTTCTCCTCTACGGCCGCGGCCTGTGTTTGAGAAGGCTGAAGTCGTGCCTGAAGATACATAGACGAGCGTCACGGGCGTCAATCAAAAATGACAGCCACTTCCTCATTGTGATGCATGAGAAAATATTTACCGTGGATCAACAGGTCGCTGAGCACACCTATAGTAGGCAGATTATTCATGACTGCCAAGTACGTATGTATGTGTGTGTGTGTGTATGTGTGTGTGTGCTCTGCACCTGTGTGAGCTGAGTTAATGTGCTGCTGTTCATTTAGTCTGTCAATGCTGCTTTTCACTCATGATTCAAAAAATTACAAAAACAGCAAATGAAGAAGGCCTTTTATTCTCGCAGGAGCGACTGAGCTCTACAAAGAAAGGCTGTTTGTTTTTTTTAACACCTCCACAGTCTTTACAGGGGGTTGAAGAAGTTAGACTGCAAAGGCATTTTCACTTCAGAGGAGGATGCAAAGTTTAGCAGAAAGGCACAAAAACCCCCCCAAACTTCTTGGAACTAAAGAACTGTCGCAATTATTTCTCTGTGCTGAATAATCCCTGCTTCCCCCCCAATGCAGGAGACTCAAACAACTCACAGCTGAATGGAAAAATCTACGCCGCCCCTCCCCTCCCTCCTCATCTTCCTCCTCCTCTTCCTCCTCTTCTTCTACTACAAAACCTTTGAGGCTCTTTTGCTCCACAATGCCTCTCTGCTGCTTTGTATTCCGCCCGGTGCGCCGCGCTAAATGACACAAACACACACTAGATGAAATCGAAAAAAGAGCGACAAGCGCAGATATATGGGCTGGGGGCTCCATTCATGTTTCTGAGTCACATGGTTCAGAGACTTTGGGGATTTTTTTTAAAAAACACAACAACAAAGTCAAAAAGCCAGGTAGGGCTCAGTGAACCAAGACCAGCCTCCCGTGGATATTAAAATAGACAAGGAGGTAAATTCATAAACGCCCCTCCGCTTGTGGGGAAAGGGAGCCATAATTCAGCATGCATAACGAAGCAGCGGGCAGCCAAAAGGAAAACCCTAAAATGAACTGTAAACTGGAAATAGATGGAAATCTTTAAAGGCTAAGGTTGCCAGTTTTCAATATCAGGGGGTAAAAAGGATTTCTGAAAGGACGAGGCTCATGCAGAATTTATCAGTATTTAAGTCTGCACATTATTTACCACATCCATTATGGGAGTACAGAGAGGAAATCAGAGTGATGAGATAACGCACTGGAATACTTCCGAGGGGCATTTACATAATAATCAAATTAATCTTCGCAGGAATGATCTCTTCAGGAGAAAAGAACGCAGAAGATTTCCAAACAGGACGGTGCACTTTAGTTCGACCATCATGGACAATCTGACTGCTCTAACATCCAGAGTGCTTCTCAGAGTAGAGGTGGTAGAAATCCATCTTCTGCCACAGTATATGTTCATAACATGACAGCAATATATAGAGTATCTTTTGTATATAACACATTTTTCATCTACAGTGGGAATGATTTGTTTTGTGTCTTTTCATGGGATTTGCGGACAATAAAAAAAATAGAGAATCACGCCAGACTTTCATCTTTAAACACAGCTCACTTTTATGATAACCAAAGGAACTCCAGATGACTCCAGAGGATACTGAACCATTGATTTATTGCCTAACAGCTCTGATCTGCAAACAGTGGTTGGTTACTTGCCACCGTGCCAGGAACAGCAGATTTCAACTAACTCGTTACCTACACACACTTTGTGCAAGATGATGGTTGGTGCCAATCTACCACTCACATTACAAAGCTTTGCATGCCTGCAGCAGTGAGAACTTCCTGACAAGAAACCTTCAGTGCATCATACTCCATTAGACGACTTCGGGGTGGGAAGGGAAGAAAAGAGCAGCGAAAGCCTCCATCATCAGCTTGATCTTGTCTTCGGCTGTCACAGGAAGTTGCCAGGATCCATCTTAGCACATCAGACTCCCTTCAACTCGCCCACACACATAATACACACACACACACTCACACACATGTGTCGGCATCTGCACTCAAAAACAAGCACATACGTTCGCACCCACGAAGGAGCAGCGACACAGTTATACAAAAAACATGCAGCGCACACACATACAAACACACATACACACACACCAAGCAGTCAATCATTTAGCACAGCAGAGAGAAGTGTCGAGCAGAGGATATATCATGTATTCTTCATGAGTCTGACTCTTGTGATTTTGAGTGTGTGTGTGTGTGTGTGTGTGTGTGTGTGTGTGTGTGTGTGTGTGTGTGTGTTGGCCTGGAGCTGCTCTATCTACCCAAAGCTCAGTCTCTCCACACCTGGCATATCGCTGTCTAATCTATGATTTACCACCGTACTGACACAGGGCTCATACAATTCCAAATATTGCACATTTGGCATCTGGATCACAATTTTCAGACAGCTTCATTGTTGTTGGAGTCAATCACCTACTGTGCTTTATGCTGTGAAAATACCAAAAACTAAATTAAACTAATCCACTCAACATCCCTACAGCTTCATTCTCAACCTTTAAAACTAAACAAACTAAACTAACCATACAACTTTAAACATGGTTTATGCTGATTGCAGTGTCAAAAATGACTGAATTAACTGTACTAGGCTCCCACTGTGCGCTCTGAGCTTTTCATTTCAACATGGGCACAGGGTTGAAAGAGAGTTGTCCCGCTGAATCTGGTGGAGCTGGGATGGGCTGTCCCTGTTCATCAAACATCAAGAGACGGACAACACGTTCCATTTGGAGGTAAGCAACAGTAATTACAGTACACAAATGCAATGTTTGGCAGCACATCTGTGTTTACTACTGCTGCCGGGGAGCCGACTCTAGATCAAAGTTCATTTCATGTATCTACATAGCACGGGTTCTCTTTTACTTACTGTCAGAAAGTGACCATGCAACACAACAGGAAACAACTGACTCCATGTCATCCAAGGAGGGTTGAATCGAGGACAACTAGACAGTTGAAGACATTTAACCTCTCAGTTCACCATGACATCGACTGAGAATCTTGACACACATCTTTCCATGTCGAAGAAAGTAAACAACAAATATCTATATAAGCAGACATGATCAGTTGTGTTTTCCAGTTCCATATGTTTGTATATATGCTTGTGTACGGTACCATAACTACTGCTTAGAATCAGCAGAATGAGTGCTATCAGTAATTTCACAAACATGGCTTATTCACTGTTTTATATTCATATAATTCCCTGTTGTTTTGGTTCGTCTTTGTTCTGCAGGAGTTAATCTGTTACATACCAGACTAACTGGCAGTGTGTTGTGGATTTTACAATGTCTTCATCACGTTTTCCATTACTTTCTGGACCATCTTCCACCAAGACAACATAAAGCAGCTCCTCACCTCCCTTGTTCTTGTCTTCATCTTATCTTATGTTTTTATATTTATTTACATGTGTGCAAATAATAAAAAAGTGTAAATAAAAGTTTTTGTATTTGCAGTGTTTGTGTGTATGTGGCCTCTTTCACAAAAAAAGCACCACAAGCTATCTTATCTCTTTGAGGCAGACAATACATCAATATTCCATTATATAAAAAAAAGATTGAAATATATATACTCGACAGATTTGAAAATGTCTTTCACACAGTACAGGATATGAAAACTGCATGTGTTCAAGCAAGATGGATCACAAAACTTTACTGTAATGCTAATACATTCCTCCCTAAAAGGCATTAGACTATTGTGATGAAATATCTCCAGATCTTCTCTAGAACAGGATTAGGAAAATGTGTTCATTATCATATTGTGGAAGAGGGGGTGCTGCATATTTTGGGAACTTATTAAAATTCCCCTGCAAGGAAAAATGATATATATAAACTTGGCTTCAGGCACCAGACTTCCCTGAGGAATAAAACAGACAGCTGCTCTTTTGTACATGGTTTTGTTTTGATTTTTGATTTACAGACAATATAAAATAGAGTAAATAAAAATTCTTGTATTTACAATGTTTGTGTGTGCGGCTTTTTTTGCAAATAAAACCCCACATTACAAGTTGTCTTGTCTCTTGTCTTATCTCTTAGCCCTGTGACAAAGGTGCACTTAAGGGCTTCACCCTTTCAAAATAAGACTCATTCAACATATTCCAACTGTGGGGTGGACAGGACTGGGGATGCTATCAGGGATGCTATGACAAAGCCCATGGAAAGGAGAAGTGTCAACTGGTTCAGGATGAGATACAAGCAGAGGTGGAGGACCGCAGGATCACCTGGAGAGATCTCTGGAGAGCAGAACCATTGCGCATCAAGTTTCTCGTCCAATCAGTCTATGACATTCTCCCGAGCTCAGCCCAGTAGACTTCAAACATTATTTCATTATCATTCATATAATTAGTAATATTTCTAAATACCCAACCAGGGAGAAGAGTATTTTTGATCACTCTTGCACCACGATCAACAATTACTCCATCTGATTCCTTCACACAGACAGAAATTAAATGCTGGTAAACCCATCAAAGCAGTGGAGCAATGTATCTGTGGAGGATCTCTGGACGTGTCTGAACTCGACTGTCGACTGAGATATTTTCAGGTCTTCTACCTAAACGTCTAGGTGAGTACACATCCGCTGTGAAGTCATACATCAGCTTCTGTGAGGTCTCTTGTACACCATCACTCACTGTGGTGAATTATAACAATGACCAACCCTGGTTCACAGGCAAACTCCAAACAGACAGTTAAGAAAAAAAGAGCTGTTCAGGAGTAGAGACAGGGACATGTTTAGAGAGAGAAGGTACAGGCTTGGTGTGGGAGTGAGAGATGCTCAGCCAATGACTCTGGTTCTGTCTGAAAGGGGCTCAGACAAATAACTAACTACAAACCTAATGCGAACCTGAGCAGGGTCACCAAGGCAACGGTGTCTGATGATTAAACTCTTATTACACCCTGTGACCTCAGGTTCATCACTGAGGATGTGTCCCAGTAGCAACAGAAGAAGAAGAATTTTCTCTAATCAAGTGTAAATTTTAAATACTGCTACAAGTCTAACAAGAGTTTTAATCTAAATACAAGATCATCTCACCTAAGGTACAAAGACAGTATTTGAATTTAGAAGACAGTATTTGCAGTACCTGATTGCGTAATCCTAAAATAAGCTATGACGACTTCCTATGTGTTGCATATATATATATATATGAGTCATGGAAATGTTTGAGACCTGCTGATTTCGACAAGACAAGCTTGTTTTGTACCCCGGCTGTCGTACTTGTTAGCTGGCCCCGAGGGCCTCCGGACCCAACGGCTGCTCAGGTCAAACAAGAATCACATCCACCTGCACTGGCAAGACAACCCAGAAGGCAGGATCAAGATACAGTTGTCAGGCAGCAGCTGTCAGTAGCCTCGTTGCAATCAGAGGGAGTTGGCAGAGAAGGAGGACGAAGCTCATGAATATTTATGAAGGTGTGAAAACACATCTCGAAACAAACAAACAAGGTGGAAGAAGTGTGTGTCAGCGACCAAGCCATCATTCCAGCTGATTGGAGAAGTGACGTAGCCAAACTTAGGGGGAAGGTTAATGAAACCGAAGACTGGTGGGAAAACATCGCATTTGAGCTGAACTCAGCAACCAAAACACACACATGACACAAAAAAGCACTCACACACGCAGGCGCTTACATGGATGACTGAGCCACGTTTACTTATGATTTTGCTTTTTCCTGTGAAAGCAGCACCGGCAGAAGAGAAGCAGATGACATGCTGTCCTCTCTGCTGTGGGCCTATAATATTATATCAACTCCGCCAGGCAGCCAACTCAAAGATAAATCAGAGGCTAAATTACAATTGCAAGTTTTTCTTTCTTTCTTCCAAATCTGTCAATTGCATTGTAACCTAATTTTCCTATTGTTCATCTTTTTATCGGCAGCATCTGCAGGGCTTGAAATGGATTTTTGAAAACAATGAAACCCGTAGGTGTTGGAGGGCAGGAGAAGCTTACAGAGGGGCAGAAAGCTTCAGCATAAAAACTTTAGGAGGTTGGCTTTTTCATTGATAACACTGCAACATGCAAAAGAAATATCCAAGTGGCGTTACCATGACCCAGTGATAATATATAGTGGGTACAGCACAAATGGATGAACAAATGGGTAACACTTTATTTAACGCCTATCTCTATAACGCATTATAAATGTATTTATAATGTGTTATAATGACATTATAGCACTGTATAACTATGGTTATAAACACTCATAAATGATCATAATGCTTTATAGCAATAATCATAACACACTATAAAGCATTTTATCATCACTTATAAGGTCAGGTATTATAATACATTATAACTGTGGGCAACTCACTGACAATTCCCACATAGATAATGCATTATACATATATTTATGATATGCTTATAAATGTGTATAACTATCATTGTAAACACTCATAAATCATCATAAGGCTTTATAACAATGAGCATAACACATTATAGAGCATTTTATAATGGCTTATAAGGTCAAGTATTATAATACTTCATGATTGCTGGTCCCTTGCTAACTGATTTTTGTTGCAAGGATCAAAGGGTATTATAATTATCATAGTTGTAGTAAGAGGTTGTCAAAGTTTTATGTCACAGTTTTGCACTCAGCTTAGTTCAGCCCTTAGTTTTGTTTTTGCCATAGTTTCCTTTCAGTCATATGTGTTTAGTTCTGTGTTCTGGTTTCTGTTGTTTCTCATTTTCTATGTCCAGTGTCTTGTCTCTCATCCTGTCTTAATCATGTCACTTAACAGCCACACCCACCTCATCATGTCACCTGCGTTTTCTGTTGAAGCTAATCACCTGTACACTAGTGATGTGTCGGTCGCGAACGAACCGGTACAAAGAGCCGGCTCTTTGAAGTGAACGGCTCGAGCCGATACATGTCATTGAGTGAGCCGTTCTTCCCGCCTCGCTCAAGCGCTGGCAACAATGAGTGGTTATACGTAGTGATTGAGTAGTCTCTGCACCAATGGGCGGTCGCTGAGAACCATGACGCAATCAAACTGGGACTCCACACACACACACACCACACACACGCGCGCAATTCAGTTTGCTGAATGCAAAGTGAGCAACTAGCATGCAATCGGTGGACAGACAGCTCGCGGGAGGAAAACTAACGGTGAGAAAGATTTAAAATGAAAAGAAGCAGTATTTGGTCACACTTCAGTCATGTTGATCATGCGAAACCAGAATGCTTATTTCAACACACAGTAGGCTATTGTTATTATTACCATGAGGACACATTTGTTAAGACTGTGTGTTTGAATAAAAAGACAAACTAAATGAGAAAAAAACATTGATAAACCCTGGTGCTTTGTAAAACATAAATAATGTATAGGTTGTTAATTAGTTCTTTGGATGGCGTTAGATTGGCCTATCAATTGATTGCAATTACTTTAAATCAATACTACACAATTAATTGTGTGCCCTGCTAATTTTCCTCCATGGGGCCATGGTAGGATCACGTCGTTGCCAATGCAATGTCACAAGCCAAAATAGTGCAAATTACACTGGGTGGGAACTTATAGGCCTAGTTTAAAAAAGAGCCGTTTCAGAGCCAAAAGAGCCGGCTCAGTAAGGTGAGCCGAGCCAAATGTACCGGATCACCAAGAAGAGCCGAAATTCCCATCACTACTGTACACACTATTTAAGTCAGTTGTTTTTTGTTCACGTGGCCGGATTGTCACCTTTCGTCACATCACGCTTTATGATCATGTCCACGTCCATGTTTTTTCCACGTCAAGTCTTGCTGTAAGTTTTTGTTAAGACATTCGTTTATTTTCATTAAAGTCATTTTTTGAATCAGCAATTTTTGTGTGATGCGCTTGAGTCCGCACCCGCCTGCCATGACAGAACAATCCGGCCAAGAGATGGACTCAGCACACACAATTGCTCATATTGTGAAAAGTTATGGAGATTCCGCCCAGCACACTGTGGACGCGCTAGCGGGGCTAAATGAACTAATGGGCCGTCTGTTGGCTAGCCTTCCTCCTGCGCCCGCTCCAGAGTCGGCTAGCTTTGGGTCCGCTAGCCGCTTGCCCACGCCTGCTCCAGAGACGGCTAACCTTGGGTCTGCTAGCTTCATGTCCGCACCTGCTTCAGAGTCGGCTAGCCTTGGGTCCGCTAGCCTTCCGCCCGCGCCTGCTCCTGAGCCGGCTAGCCTTCGGCCGGCTCGCCTCCTGCACGCGCCTGCTCCTGAGCCGGCTAGCCTTCGGCCGGCTCGTCTCCTGCACGCGCCTGCTCCTGAGTCGGCTAGCCTTCGGCCGGCTAGCCTCCTGCACGCGCCCACTCCAGAGTCGGCTAGTCTTTGGTCTGCTAGCCTCCAGCCATGGTACCAGCCCAAGCCACAGCCACAACTGCAGCTCCAGGTTCCCAGCTTCCAGCCCAAGTCACAGTCACAGCTCCAGGTTCCCAGCTACCAGCCCAAGCCACAGTCACAGCTCCAGGTTCCCAGCTTCCAGCCAAAGCCACAGCTGCAGATCCAGGTTCCCAGCTTCCAACCCAAGCCACAGTCACAGCTCCAGGTTCCCAGCTACCAGCCCAAGCCACAGCTGCAGCTCCAGGTTCCCAGCTTCCAGCCCAAGCCACAGTCACAGCTGCAGCTCCAGGTTCCCAGCCACCAGCCCAAGCCACAGCTGCAGATCCAGGTTCCCAGCTATCAGCCTCCTCCTGGTCCTGTCCAGGCTGGGCCGCATCCACCTCTGGTTCCGGCTGGGCCGCATCCACCTCTGGTTCCGGCTGGGCCGCAGCCACCTCTGGTTCCGGCTGGGCCGCAGCCACGTCCTGATCCTGTTCCGGCTGGGCCGCAGCCACGTCCTGATCCTGTTCCGGCTGGGCCGCAGCCACGTCCTGATCCTGTTCCGGCTGGGCCGCAGCCACGTCCTGATCCTGTTCCGGCTGGGCCGCAGCCACGTCCTGATCCTGTTCCGGCTGGGCCGCAGCCACGTCCTGATCCTGTTCCGGCTGGGCCGCAGCCACGTCCTGATCCTGTTCCGGCTGGGCCGCAGCCACGTCCTGATCCTGTTCCGGCTGGGCCGCAGCCACGTCCTGATCCTGTTCCGGCTGGGCCGCAGCCACGTCCTGATCCTGTTCCGGCTGGGCCGCAGCCACGTCCTGATCCTGTTCCGGCTGGGCCGCAGTCATCTCATGACCCTCCAGTGCCCGAGCTGCAGCCGCCAGAACCTCCAGTGCCCGAGCTGCAGCCTCCAGAACCTCCTGTGCCCGAGCTGCAGCCTCCAGACCCTCCGGTGCCCGAGCGGCAGCCTCCAGACCCTCCGGTGCCCGAGCGGCAGCCTCCTGATCCTCCAGAGCCCGAGCGGCATCCTCCAGACCCTCCAGTGCCTGAACTGCAGCCTCCTGATCCTCCAGAGTCTGAGTGGCAGCCTCCAGAGCCACGACCTCCGCCAGACCCTCCAGAGCCACGACCTCCGCCAGACCCTCCAGAGCCACGACCACTGCCACGGCCGCCGCCGCACCCTCCTGAGCCCGTGCAGCACCCTCAAGTCCTGCTCCCATGTTGCTGCTGGTCTCAAGTCTCCAGCCTTGCTCTCCAGTCATGACTCTTGTCCAGCCTCTGGGCTGGGTTTATTTTTGTTTTGGGACGTCGGGAGCCGTCCCTTGAGGGGGGGGTTATGTCAAAGTTTTATGTCACAGTTTTGCACTCAGCTTAGTTCAGCCCTTAGTTTTGTTTTTGCCATAGTTTCCTTTCAGTCATATGTGTTTAGTTCTGTGTTCTGGTTTCTGTTGTTTCTCATTTTCTATGTCCAGTGTCTTGTCTCTCATCCTGTCTTAATCATGTCACTTAACAGCCACACCCACCTCATCATGTCACCTGCGTTTTCTGTTGAAGCTGTTGAATCACCTGTACACACTATTTAAGTCAGTTGTTTTTTGTTCACGTGGCCGGATTGTCACCTTTCGTCACATCACGCTTTATGATCATGTCCACGTCCATGTTTTTTCCACGTCAAGTCTTGCTGTAAGTTTTTGTTAAGACATTCGTTTATTTTCATTAAAGTCATTTTTTGAATCAGCAATTTTTGTGTGATGCGCTTGAGTCCGCACCCGCCTGCCATGACAGAGGTTTATTTTGTTGTTTGTTTTGTTTCGTTTTTGAAGAATTTGTTTATCAACTTAACCACTCACTGTGAATGTGATAAAGTTTTTTGAAGGACTCACATTGTTAATAAAAAATAAGTTTTGCAATGTTTTGTTGCAATGTTGTTCTTGCATAGATTAAAAGATGTGTATTTTTCTTCAAGCAAACCACTTATAGTGACTTATGACCATCTTGTAATGTGTTATATCAGCCTATACTTGAGCAGTTTCATCCCTTTACTTGAAGAGCCCAATGACCATTTAGAGTAACTTATAATCACATTATACCAGTGATTATAATGCATTATAAAGAGTTTTATAATGCATTATCTATGCGGGAATTGTCAGTGAGTTGCCAACAGTTATAATGAATTATAATACCTGACCTTATAAGTGATGATAAAATGCTTTATAGTGTGTTATGGTTATTGCTATAAAGCATTATGATCATTTATGAGTGTTTATAACTATAGTTATACAGTGCTATAATGTCATTAGAACGCATTATAAATACATTTATAATGCGTTATAGAGATAGGCGTCAAATAAAGTGTTACCAACAAATGTATTTATATTTTGTACCACAGCAAGAGGGACTTCACCACGTTTCTCATCCATTTGTATACATACAGTGGTCCTGTCTTACCTGTACAGTAAAAAGTGAGGAAGAAGAGGAGCAGACCGGTGACCAGGTTCCCCAGGAAAGTGACCACTCCACAGGTGATGCCCTCAGGGACTGGGTACACGGTCTCGATGAAGAGCTCGAAGAATATTGGCACGCTGCTATTAATGAAAATGCCCACCAGGATGCAGGAAGTGTAAAGGATAGCTGCAAAAAGGGCAACAAAAGGCAGAAAAACAATGAGTTAGAGTTTGACAGGAAACTGCAATGTAAACAGTATTCAATATATATCACATTCATGTTTCAAGGTTCCAAATCTGACCTTGCAGTCCATGTCATGTTTGGTACTTGGCAGTTTTTGATAGTTCAAGCAGTGGACACGTTTTGGTCAGTGCCAAGAAAGTATTGAGACTTTATACCCAGCCCTACTTATAACACTCCATAAGGGGGGGGAATTTCCTCCCAGTCTGGCATGCGACACAAAAAAGTTTTAATGGCACTGCGGCAGCAAATCAATTCGAATTTCAGTTTCATTCAATTGTTTTTTTGTTTACTTGCACACTCC
Organism: Centropyge bicolor; assembly: GCA_037975185.1. Taxonomy (NCBI): domain Eukaryota; kingdom Metazoa; phylum Chordata; class Actinopteri; family Pomacanthidae; genus Centropyge; species Centropyge bicolor. The sequence goes on from JBBMOC010000075.1 coordinate 921,091, forward strand.
GCATTAAGATGCAACTCATTTCATGGATTCTACAGTATATTAAAATCAAATTTCTGACTCTTTTGCCAAAATGTGCAGATGTCCACATAGTAAACAGCTTGTCTCATTTGCTCCTCAGGCATGACGAGAATGTTACTGTCCATGCTGGCTGCTGCTGGTTTAATTTGACTGCAAGTGCTTCTTGGTTGAATTAAAAAAAAAAATTCTGGATGATAAATTTTTAATTTAAAATAATGATGTGCTGACTGGCTCAATCTATTTCCTACATTAAACACTGTAGAGGTGATTGTTTGCAGAGGTTTGTGTACAACAGGCTTGTTGCTACAACATACAGCATTTCATTGTCAAAGGTGCGTGAGTGCGAGCGCTCATGTCTGTAGTGCGATCAGAAAGTATTCAGGATGTTTGTCCAGCTCAAGGCATAACCTCAGCCCCAGTCCTTTGGCTGGGACCTAAACTAAAATGTGATAATGTGTATTAGAGTGGATGTGCGGAGAGATTAAGCCATCACCTCTGGAGCATCACGGCACCCTCCATCTCCCTTATCACAGCAGATTGGTCCAAATGATCTACCCATTAGCCTGCACGTCCCCTTAATCACGGTGCCTCTGAGGGCCCTCGCATGTCTGCCTGCCTGTGATGGGGAACCCAGGAGCCACTCACGCAGCCATCAAAGGCAGCCTTCCCCCCTGCTCATCTTTATTCAACCCTAATGAAGCACTGATATCAGACACTTAAGACTGCTTCAACCACTGCACTCTCCCCCTTATGTTATTGAATTAGGCTATCTGGTGCTAAATCCCAGAAGGCAGTAGGAGACCTGAAAGGAAATACATGGTGAGCACAGGAGCGAGGAACACTGAAGTCATGTTATAATTATGGACTAGACATTCATGGATTTCGGGCTAGCAGAGTGTTTGGATCCCATGGAGGAAACAAAATCATCTGCCTAGTGGACAAGAATTATCAATGTCACAGAATCACATAGTTAGAGATCATCATCATAATCATCATCATCATCATGCAGACCCTGGCTACATAAAAGTTTATTATGCATTAGGGGAAGTAACAGCTGACACCAAGATATGATTAATCTATAGCTATATCTACAAACTGTATGTATTGTAATTTTATTTAAATGTGACCAATACATCCATAAAATAATATATATCTGTACCTCATTTTATTCAAAGTGTTTATTTTAAAAACAGTAGTAATGCAAAACAGGTTTTCTTATAATCAGGCCAACATGATGTTTGGTGTTAACTTGTGTCTGTGCTTCTTTGAATAATGTGAACTTAATTGAAGGATATCAATGACGTTATATAGGACCACTGTAAATGATAAACAGGCAACAAATTCTTACAGACTGTACTGACAATTTCTATGCAAATTATTATTTTTATTTTTTTTTAAGACTGGTCACTTGTTGCCAGCAACTGCAGATTACTCTGATCTGTGTGTGTGTGCTACTGACCATCCCTCACTGAGATGATGACATATTTTGGCAGTTTTTGTTGCAGTATCACACCACCCTCTTGTACGATATGCCAGGTGGATGAACAAGGTTGCAGCCCGACTGCTGCAGACTGCCTGTGTCTCGGAAAAGAGGACGTGAGATAGAAAAAGAGAAGTGCCAGGGCCTGGAGAATGATGATGGATGATGATGGCTAGAATCAGTGGCTTTGAACAACATGCTGGTATGCTTATTGGTTTGGCTTAGGAAAAGGCAGCTGAGTCCAGTTCAATGTTCCTAATGGGTTTATCGCTGATGTCTACAAATGGATTGGTTCTACTGAATACATACCAAAGTAAGTATTTGGAAAGTGAGACTTTTTTATCGTTTTGGCTCTGTGCTCTGTACACTTGAAATGAAACAGTAACTACATGACTGACAAAGCTGTCAGGGTGTTTGAGGGTCCAGACTGAACAGTGTATGATACATGGTGTAATATAATTTGTTTGTGTCACATGTCCTAGATCCAGGTGATTTTGTATTTCATTTGCTGAGGACCAGACTGAGTGCAAAATGACTCCAAAACAGGCAAGGAGTGAAGCTAAAAGCCAGCACTTTAAGCTCATAATAATCATTAAATTCAAATCCAGCATGTTGAAATACAGAGCCAGCACAACACAACATGCTTCAGCGTACAAATACTTTTGCAAATCAAGCTGAAAAGAAGTCTGAACTGCCCACTGAATTCATTTTGGCTCTGGGCTTTGTAGTCTCCCAGCTACACTGCATGTATGCAATGTCACCTTGGCAGTGATGCTGCTGTGGACCTACCTGCAGTGGAGGGGAGGTGAGTGACTCTGCTCAGACAAGTTAGCGTGAACCAGGTAGAGGACAGTGAGGCTCCTGCCAGCATCAGCACCAGGATCAGCTTCAGAATCCCCCGAATAGAGTCTGCAAACCTGGGGGCGGATGGAAGAAAGGAGGGCAGAAAGGAGACACATCAATTAATAAAGGTCACTGAGATGAAGCACAACATATCAAGATACTGATCCTGAAATACAGCAAGACAAAGAGCAGACAAGATTACTGAAATGAGTAAAGACGGCTGCTTCAGAAACAAGAGGCATCCTTCATAAACACGAGCAGCTATGCAATTTCTAAATGTCTGCTTCCCCTGTGACTTGTGTCATAATCTATTACTGGAGACATTCATTGTTTCATAGAAAGGATAGATCATTTCCTTCACCCACTTGTTTCGGAGTGCATCAGTTGTACTTGTCATTACATAAGCAGACGCTGTTTCCAAGAGTTGATTCAATTTATCTCAGCAGCTAAGCATGCAGACTCGAGATGCGCATTGTATCATAGTGTGGAAGGCAAGCCATCGGGCCATTCCCCAAAACTCTCTTGAGCACTGTGGTTTCTCTTTGTAGCCCTTTCTAAAGCCTCACAGTTCATTAACTCCTCTCCGCTCCTCTGGGTATGCATATGTATGCTTGTGAAAGATTAGATGAAGCTACAGAAGCCTGTAGCAAAGACAGACACTAATTACTTTTGTTTTGTTGCTCACAGACAAGATGCTTGAGAAATGAGGGCTGAACCTGACAATGAACTTAATGCAAGAATGAAAAGAAGTGTTGGAAATGGCTGATTAGTTCAGCTAGGTTGTGAAGTTCTCTCAGCGTGCTGAGGGCTAGGGGATGAGAGAAATCATGCTTTGGACGGATAATGAGATCTTCTCCATTCAGAACATTCCTGGGTGACATTTTTTGGTGACATCAGTGTCTCCTGGGATTTCATAAGCTGTCATTCACAGCCTTAACACATTACCTCCATGCTCACAGGACATCCGCTACAATCTGAATTCCTACCTTTGAACTCCAGATAACTGTGAGAGGGTTTAGAGCGAGGTATGGGTGCCATAAGATAACAGGATGAATTTTGTGAGTCCTTTCTGATGAGCAAGTCTAAAGTCGTCATATTTCTGTTTACAAGAATGTGCTGCTTGCATTGGAAAAGGCAGTCCAGTCCAAGGGCCAAGCGCTTGCCACTACACAGAGATGTCTGGTTTCCCCCCGCCGACAGCTACACCCCTCAAATCTGCATCACCCATCTGCCACTGACTGGCCAGCATCCACAACCCTTCAGCCGCCCCTGGTGCCAGAGAGGGATGAAATCCTTAGCCTGCACCCATTCAAGCCCTCATCTCTTTGCAGAGAGGATCACAGGCTACTCCTATGTATCAATTCCAATCTGATCCTCTAGGCAGAAACACCATAAGTAGCTTATTTCCTATACTAACTCTGATGGTCCCTGAGTCCACTCGATAAAGAGCTTTCTCACTGATATGGCGAGATAAGTCAGGTGCAACGCAGTGTGAATTAAACTAATACATGTAAGCAGGGTTTGGGTTTTGAAAACCACTGGCTTACGCTTGACCAACAAATAATAAGCGCTATAAATATCCTATCATTATAAGTCTTATGTTTTAAAGACTAAATTCAGTGATATTGTGCATTTTCAATTTCTATGAAGACCTAATCCAGCAGTCAGTGTTAGTAACAATTAATGCCTGCATTGTAAAAGCCTGATATACAGCAACTTATTTCTCTGTGCCAAGGTACCCTATTGTTGTCCCATAACAATTAAAAGCACATCAGTGAGCCACACTGGTACACTGGGTGAAATGCTCCATAATTGGACGAGGCAACAGTAGTTCATTTTGAGTCAATCCTGCATACACTGTCCTGATGCTGCAAGAACTCATTAAAGCACGGAATGTGTATTAATCCGTAGCAACCAATAGGTTATTTACTCCTGTTGTGGTAACATGTTTCTGCTAAAGAAATTACTGCACCTTTTGTAAAAATCCACCCATATGTCAGAGGCTTTTAAAGATTTACTCCTCAGTAGGAATGAAAGGGTAGGGAGGTTGGAAAGCACTAAAATACTTAATCAGTTTTTTTTTTAATAGGATTTGTTGACAACAGGTATAATGCTGAACAAGAACAGACATTTGCTACAAAGGTTTGCATGTCTGCAGACATAATTCAGAGCCCTGCTAAACTACTCAATTAGCAAAGAGGGCCATGTCATCTCATGAGGTAATGTCAGAATTAAAAGCCTATCTTTTACGCTGCTCTAACAGGATTTATTGGCCATAAAGATAGCATCATTTAAGTCATGTAGAATCAGATTCCCATTTTTTGCTCTGCCAGTGCCTGCGGGGAAAGATGAAATATCACCATCAGTATAATATTATCAATTGGGCCTGTCTATGTTTTTAGTGAGGGTAGTGAGGTAGTGCAGTAAATAACCAAATAGATGTGGACGGTATAACAGGATCAGCATGCAATCACAGATTGTCCCCATTTGCAAGCAAAACAAATTAGGCAGTGCCTGATACTCATTTGTGTTTGCTCTATCTCATCTCATTAACCTAGAGTATTGTCTGCCTCAGACCTTGTGACGCGAAGGAGAATAACCTGGTTCTGTTTTCTGCTTTCTCCTAGTCCCTCGCCCCCCTCTCCCCCTCTTTTCCTTGGGCTTGTAATGGGAAGATAACGAGGGATGCTTGTTAGTTATTCTCTCCACCCTCCTCAATCTGTGGGAAAAAAAGCAGCGTGCAGCATGCGGCTGTCATCCAGTCAGCTTCTGTCTGGGGCCACACAATTAGACAGCTGCCAGATTGTTTGTCAAATGCCTCCATGATGAGTGCCACACCTTGGAGCATCCACCACTAATTGAACGTGCTGCATCAAGCTTCCTGCCACTGGACTGTCCAATGACGAGACAAAGGCAATGAAATGTTTGCAAACAGCCAGCTCTTTTTTTTTTTGCAAAGGGCAAGTGCTAATCCCCCAAGAAACTTCGCTTCGCAGGAGTATAAGCCACTTAAAATGTGAAACTGCAACACCTGCAGTACAAAAAGCATTTACAGAGGGCCATTTTCTGCCCCCTGCAGCAAACTGTGCTCAGCATTGGCACGGTATTGTGCAAGCTGGAGGGAGAGGGACATTAACATCAAGGGCTGCAAGTGGGTAAGACATGGGACAAAGATTGCTCTCTGCTCAGTTCATTACCACAGGCTTTCCTGGGACTGTATCTAATGATGCCATATTGCAGCAAGTTGATGAAGAAAGAGAAGAAAAAAGCAGAGAGAGGCAGTATTTAGTTTTAAGGGAGTGGAGAGAGGACGATGCAAGATACTGGTAAATGTCTTCTGCTTCTGCTGTTTTAAACATTTCTCTAATCAAAGGGCCCCAGTCGGATTGCATCAAGGGGCTCATGTCCTGACGAACGTCCCCAATCAAAGAGAAGAAGTCAGGAAAAAAAAACATCAGCATAGTGACTGATGATAATTAATCATGTCTGTACCTTGTTCTGAATGACCCAGCAGCAGCAGACGCAAATCACAACGGGTGAATTCAGGTGAAATTTAGCTTAGCATATAGCATTATTACACAGATATTGTACAAGCTCAAAAACACAGTTCTTGAGCCTCAACAGTGGATTTAACAGCTGCTAATATGAAAACTTGACACCTTTGAATTTTCTGTGATCATTCATTTATAAAGTCAGTGGAGTTGATCAAATTTTTTTGTTGTTGTTGGATTTGCAAACACTAAATAGTGATGAGAATGATCTTTCAGTGCACCAGTGCTGGAATCCCTCTTTGGCTGGTGAGCAGGTAACATTTATGAGGTGTAATCATTTCACTGATTTTTATCAACAAAGATTTCATAACATAAAAATCTGACTAGTTGTTCAGTAGAGCCTAGTGACTAACAGTATGATCAGAGGGTAAGAGAAGTTCATATGACCAACCACACACATTTCAGCAGTTGCAAATAGAGCAAATTATTATCAACTGTTGAACCAAAGAGAGACTAATCAATCTCTCCACTGACTCTGAGTCTATGTAATCAACACCAATAATTCAACAGCTCTGTTTACATACACTTTCATCTCTTGCTGCAAACAGCTTCATTGATTAACAGTGGGAGTTATGGGCTCATTTCCCTGATTACAACTTTAAGAAAACAGTGGGCCTGCCTGGAAGTGCTGATTGGGCCTCACCCTGCGATGAACATATATCTGTCAGAGCAGGAATGAATCCCTTGCTTTTGCAGACTCCACACTTTGTCTTCATGGTGCGGCTCCCTATCCATCAATGGAGGAGAAGTGGCGGTTGCATTAGCATCCATTTCCCTCACTCTATCACAGAGTCACCGGCTTCAGATCATATATTAAAAGACAGTAGATGAGATTAGGGAAGCGAGAAAATTAGGGAGGGAAAATTCTAAAGGTACCGCTTTCTAATCTTGTTTATTAGGTAGGCGAAGCACAGTCAAGGCTATTATATAGAACATTAATTGATTATTTCCATGCTTTATGAAATAAATGAGCCTTTGTTCACAACTGTGTTATGTTACGCCAGGAGTTCACTTATTCCTGCAACAGATGGCTTTGACAATGTGTTAACAACCCAGTTTGTATTAATGTTGCAGAGGTGTTGGAAAATAAAAATTGGCACCCTATTCATATGCTGTGGTTTTGCTTTGTTGAAAACGTTTTTTTGGTTATTAAACTTTATCTCATGCTTCCCAACTTTTTTTGCTTATGGTCCCTTGGTTGTATGAATCCATGAGCTGTGAGCAGTTCAATTGAAAACTGACATTTCTTTGTCAGTGTTTTGTTTGAACTGTTTTTTCAGATGCAAAGGTGTAAAACTATGCAGTATTTTACAAGAAGAGAATTTTTAAAAAAATGGGAAAAGTTGTAACAGAGTGACTGTGTAGCAGATGTATACAGTTATTACTTCTTAATTAGTAAACATCTTGTGATGCCTCTACATATATGAGTGCTGAAGACATCAAAACTATGGAATAACACATGGGATTTTGGTCAAACAAAACAAAGCTAAACATGTTTCATATTTCAGACTCTTCAAAGTAGCCACCTTTTGCTTTGCACAATATTGACATTCTCTCAGTCAGTTTCATGGGGTAATCATCTGGAAGAGACAAGAGTAAGTCTCGGACTGGCTTTTAACCATTGGTGACAGCTTGGCAAAACAAAAGGCTACAAGACAGATGCTGAGCTGACCTTCTTGCTGTTGGACTAGTAAGTAGTATTAGCTGGCTTGCAATGTCTTGTTCTATTGCTCTTGCTTGATGTTTCCATCTTAGAGACATGTTGGACTGAAGGTTTGCAAATGCAAATGAGGGGGTCACAGTAAATGCTTATTTTCTAATTTGATGCCTCACCAGGTCCATTGAGTTTTCGCAGAGCTGGGTGGCATTAGGCTGCTAATCACACTGAACTGCCATTTTGATTTCACTTAAACATTGAAAAAAATCTGAGATGTGGGAGGCAATTCAGAAGTATGGAACCAGAGGAGGGTAGCACTGCATGTATGTTAACTTTTGAGGTCAAAAAGTTTGTTAAGTTTGATGTTAATTTGCAAGCCCATTATAGAGAGGATCTGTATCACTTCAGCAGTCTTGATATGCACAGGTCTCAGTAGTCTTAACTTAATTTGACAATCTTACCTCACTACTTCCTTTTCCTCTTGAAACCATATTTAATGATCAAGCCATGTTACAGTCACATAGTAAAAACAGCTCAGTATACAGTAGCTTACCTGGCCATTGCCACTCCAAACACACATCCACCAACAGTTGACCAGAAACCAATCCAACCTGCGTCCACCTGTATGTGAGAAAAGAACGGGGGATGGTGGGGGAGGAGAGAAGAGAAGAGAAGGTTATTCAGTGTTCAAAATGCAGCCCATGACTGTAAGGACAGGAGTTATATGGAGAGCAGGCACTAAGTGTCTGAAGTCTACAGAGGCCTGTCAATCACTGTGTCTGGTAAATTGCCAGGCAGCATTGCTATAAGAGCAGCTGTGTGTGTGTGTGTGTGTGTGTGTGTGTGTGTGTGTGTGTGTGTGTGTGTGTGTGTGTGTGTGTATATACGAGTGTAAGATTGTTGTCCCTTCTTACTTACACGGATGACGGCAAACGCATATACTTGGCCTTAAAGTCAGGAGAGAGGACGTTATAGGCAAGGGACTGCAGCAGAATCAATATGAGGGAAAGTGTAGCACATGTGCGCGCACACACACACACACACACACACACACACACACACACACACACACACAAAACAATCAGTGTGTGGCACCCAGGCGAGAACGTCTCCTAGTGCCAATGAAGGTGTTTGGTTCTCATCAATCTCCCTGAGGCAATAACTCACATTCAACCAAATTCAACCATATGGAGGATGAGACAGCAAGGGAGCAAACTCTCAGGCAGGATCTGATGCTTTTTGCTTAATCATATTCTGCAGTGACCTGTCAGGAAAGTCTATAATGAAGAAAAGTGGACTATCAAAGTTATTAAATGTAAAACGTATTCTGGCTTGGTAAATGATGAATGTCAAGATGTCATTATATTTGATCTAAATTACACTCCTCCAAGTGTTGTGTATGTGGGCAGGCCCTGTGAGATGCTAAAAGCTCAGTGGAAAGGCACCCATCTCTTGTTTGCGTGAGGCAGCTTCTTTAGGTGAACCCTCACTGATTTTAAGCTTAATCGCGTCTGCTGCATTGCGATTGTGTCAATAAGCTGAAGATGACTGCTGTCAGTGCAGGGAAACAAGGGGCTCAAGGTTCTTGACATGTTAATGTGTTTATTTACCCCAATTTACTCTCTAAATCACTTGTTATAAGCCATTTTAAGCCAATAATCAAAGACCTTATCCTTAGCATTGATCAGCCTTCTAGTTCTTCTTCACATCCACAAAACAGATGTAGATTGGATGTGACCACTCTTGCAATTGCACTGCAGATGTTGTGCTCATGTTTAACTCTGTGTTTTGCTGTTGAAATTTCATCTGAGTTCATACGGGACTTGCACAGATTAAAAGTAGTTGGAAAGCCATGTGCATGTATCTGCAGTCTGACATGTAGTCATCCTCAACTTTAGCAGCATCACCCGAAAGCCTGCAAAGTTTTCTACAGTCTGGCTTCAGTCAGATCACCAATCACCACCTGCTGCACCGTTTGCCAGCCAGCTAATCCCTGTGTGTCTCTGCCCCACTGCCTTTCATTTACTGCATCAGTCAAAGTTGTTAAACACCCTGTGTGCATTTCCGGGTCATCCTTAGTAAACTCCTGCAATCTCCGCATGACAGCTGTGGCCAGAGAGCTGGCTTGGTGTGGGAATAGTTTATGCCATCTTCAAGGCACATTTCTTTGCCATCACGTTGTCGATCCGGACCCTCTGCTATAGAATGGGTACAAGTTTGTCTTGGATAGCAGGCAGCAACATTTGTCTCATCTGATGAAAACTGCCTCACAGCAGCTACGGTCACCTCTCAATCAGACTGCAAGGCGAGCTGAGAAAACGGATGACAGAAGTGTCTATATATTTTCTGGTGAACCCCGAAGATACAGTTGAAATAAATGCTGACAAAACTCAACAGAGGGCAGAGAAGAGAGACAAGATAAAGTGAGATCTAGAAAGAGACTAAGGTGAGACGACTGCAAAGCTGTCAAACGTATGCACTTTAGAAGACAGAAAACAGCATTTGACTTCTGCAATACAGAGGTCAGCGTTGGAAATGAGTGTGAGAGCAAGCAGCACCAGACCTCCAGCTGTGAGAGGGAGAATAGATGGACAGTAAAGAAAAAGGAAACAGACCTCCAAAAGCAGGCAGAAACCTACAGCGAGGACAGGCGGTCGGGTTAAACCACGATACTAGACGTTGGAATGTAGGCAAGGTTTGAATGAAAACATTCAAAAAGATTTCTTCATGGTTATGACAGGTGTCATGTCAGTATGATTATTTGTACAGAGGAGTACAGAGGACTGATAGAGAGCCTCGTCACATGGTGCGACAGTAATCACCTAAAGCTCAATATCAGCAATGAGCTTGTGGTGGACCATTGCTGAATGTCTATTTGTGTGACTTCAATAAGAAAAACAAGAAACAGAGTCAGATTCACCTGTGTGTGTTCTCATGCTTGACTAGTAAAGCAGATTCTGATAGAACACAAAGTTACAGCCATGACAGTAGACAATGCTTGAAATATGGATGTTGCTGCAAAGAAGCTACAAATTCTACAACATAGATGCTTCACACTCCTTCAACTCGGCAGCACAGAAGATCTATATCACCCCAGTGTCATGGTGGGCAGCCAAGATTATTGTCACCTATTCAGTATCCGACCTTTTGGACATAAAAGGTCATCAATTCATCATTTTAACCTATTAGACATTTGTGTGAAATTTTGCCATAATTAGCAAATTAATTCTTAAATTATGACCAGAAATGTGTGACTTTAACAATTAGTGACCAAATTCTAATCAGTTTATCCTTGAGGCAAAGTTAACGCTTGTGTCAGACGTAATGAGATTCCCCCAAGATGTTCCTGGGATACCGTGTTGATGAGAATGAGGCGGACGTGAGGTCACAGTGACCTTTGAACACCAAAATCTAATCAGTTCATACTTGAGTCTCAGTGGACGTTTGTACCCATTTGGAAGGAATTCCTTCTCAAGAGATTCCTAAGATATTGAGAATGGGATGAAGGAACAGACAACCCAGTCTGCACAGGCACTACAAGCTGGAGGTACACTTTGTATCATGACAGATTTAGACAGGCTACATACACAGAATAGAACTGGCAGTAAAATGTATGAGGTACCAAGATATACACATCTGCTTGCGAGTACATCCGCGTGCAACCACCTAATTGCTCCAAAATGAACAAATTATTGGAAAGCATGAGGAAATTAATAGAAAGCATGAAATTGTTCTCTAGCTCTCAATACAACGTGCTTTGGCCTGAGGCTCTTACTGCATACTTGATATTACCAGAGAAACTGTCAGAATCAGTCAGCAACACTTTTCACGGATGATCAAAAGATAATAAAAGAGCAAGAAACATTTTTAAAATTGCATGTGAGCTTGAGTTTAGGGATAGAAAGAGGAAAAGGCCTACATACTGCACATCTTGCGTTCGTATGAAATGCTCATTTCACTCAGCATCTTTCTGCGCTGTTTCTGGATCTGACTGAATCAACAAAGCTTACAGCTTAAGCTGCGATCTGGGTCTGCAGGTTCATAGCAAGCTTAGACAAGAAGGAGATGCAGTATTTGCTTTTCCTCAGCTCAACTTGACTTTAAGAACAAACATCTCCACACAGGAAGAAAAAGAGACACATTTCAGAAGCCTGCTGCTGCATTAGTACTCCTCCATAACCGTGTTTAGGTGCACCACTATCGGGTTTTATTTATTCTTTAAGCTCAAAGTTTTTCACCCATGGGATATCCTGTAACATAGCTCACCTCATTGCAACGCACTTTTATTCTTAACACACTTTTTATCTTCTTAACTAGCTTGGATAAAAGAAATGTGAGCGAGAGAAAAAAAAATCTTTTGAGAACAAATGAAATCCAAGAACAATTTGGTATGCGCCCTGCTCCCTCTTCACCGAGGTATAAAGATAGAGGTGTGACGAGCGGCGTCTCATCCTCCACTCTCCTCTGTGTGATCTCGTCTCAAGCAGCACCTGTCTGATGATAACCTTGAAAAGACTCTCCCTTTGTCTTTTGACACACTGCTGTGTCGAGACCTGGAAGATGCAAACTACACAGAGCCTTTTCTCCAACCTGCGCCACACTCCCAACTCAACTCGTCTTCCCCTTTAGTCTATCTTAGTCTGTCTGTCTCAGACTTGAGATGGCAGGCATGCAAATGGTAAATTGCAGTTGATTGGGTTTAAGTAGGTTCAACGAATGGAAAACAGAAGAAGAGAGAAAAGATAAATGATCATTTGCCTCTATGACTGAAACTGTTTTGCGTATGGAGAGGGACAGTGCTTTTGAACTTTAAAGTGTATTTACAAGAAGTAAGAGGGAGTTAATAAGCCTTTGCAGAAAGTTCAGCTGTCTGGAGGCCGGAAATGTACTGCTCATGTTAGCCTAGCGCCGGGGCCTTGGGGTTAATTATCCCTCAACATCTCCAGCAGTTCAGATCTGCTTTAAAATGCAATGTGTACTTTATGTGCATTGACATGAAAGAGCATCATCTGGGTGAAGATATCGTTTTTTCCAAATACTTAAATGAAACCATGCTCACTTCCGTATAACAAAAGCCTTGACGTTTCAATTACATCCCTACAGTTGCTGTCATGCCAGTAAAATAACATTATTACAGGTCTTTGAACTGATTGAATTCTAGTTAGGAATTAGCATGCTAGCTACTGACAAAGAGAAAATTCATCATATTTCAGCGTCCCATATTGCCATTTTCCAAGTTACTGAGAGTGTGGTTTCCATGGGAATGCAGTCACAGTGGATTTCATAATACAGAAGTGGGCGTGGTTTCATCTAAAGTAGGTTGGAAAAACAATAAACACAACTTGGGCAAAACAGGCTTCATTCTCAGGAGGCATTACGAGTTGCTGAAAGGTATTTCAAGATGTAACCATGAGACTGATGAGACATCTTACCAGCTGTTCATTGTATTGTTCATCTCATTGAGGTGACACTTGAGAAAAGCTTCAGAAATTGTTGGCACAGTGGAAGCTTTCAAAATTGGAAAATCAAACCTGGAAAATGGACTAAGGAGCTTCTCGTGCTGCTTCGTTTTCATGCAGAAATACAAAATGAGCCTTTATTCATACTTGGTTGCAACGTATAATATATATCACCGAAAGGGTAACCAAGCTGAAAATCATAGTGCTGGGCAGAAGTGTTCACACAAAGGTTAGTCAAAATAGCAGTACTGACTAAGGATGGTATCATTTTGACAACATGATGGTTGGACTGGTCCGCTACAGAAATGATTTTGGCAAAATAAAGCAATGAAGAAAGTGTCTCCCCATCGTTACTATATGCTGTGACCTTGGTTTGCTGACACACTTCCTCATTCAAATCCAATACATTAACAAGATTAAAGGTGAAATGTGTGTGTGCTTGCTGCCTACCTGGCTGACTTTGGCCGGTGTAAGAACCATGTCGAGGACCCCTGCCCAGCCGGCAATCACTCCTGTGGGGACTGCATAGGCCAGAGCTATCATCAGGAAGCGCAGGTTACTGAAAGGGAAAAAAACACATTAGAGATTCTTGATGGCGCCCACAAAAAAAGTCTTACAAGCTAATTGTTTGTGAGCTGAGTCTCCCCAAAATATGAATATGGATGAGTGTGTTAAATCAGTGTGTGTGTGTGTGTGTGTGTGTGTGTGTGTGTGTGTGTGTGTGTGTGTGTGTGTGTGCAAGACTAGGTACATAATGTGTCCTGATGCCTAAAAAATATGCTGGACATTAAGTTCTGTGAAAAAGCAGTTGGTTGTTCTTTTGTTACCCTCTGATGTAAGCTACACCAACTTACCTATGTTCTATAAAACTGACAATATCTTAGAGTAGGCCCTATTGCCATCTTCTGGGTAAAAAAGATCTTTACTTCTCAAATACCCCATCAATTTTCATGAGGTCCAATATAAAGTTCATAGTACATCAATCATCACATGCAGCAGCTCTGCTCAAATCAATGACTGAAACAGTAGATCTCCATATGAACTTCATGAGGCATCGAACTACATCCCGTCTTCCCTTGTTCAGATAATTCCACCTTACAGTATTTTCACATTTGCTGTTAAGGTCTCTCATTATAACAAAAGGGCAAATGTTGTGATATTTATAGACATGTGCCTAAGAAGCTGAGCCTCTGCGCAGGTGAGGTTCAGCAGTCGATTCTAATCCTGTGAACACCCTCCACAGAGAAATTAGGGGTTTTATAGTCACAATCCAACAACAAAATGTCACTAATCAGATGAATGTGTGTGAGACCTCCTCCAAGTACAACCTATATCCTCACAGCACTAGCCTGAGATGGCACAGTGAAAACAGCATAATGGAATGTCTCCTTCTCCTTCCCCTTCTGTTCACTGGTGTTTGGAGGCCTGCCATCGACCCCAGCTCTTTTCACTAGCCCACGGTGTGTGTCACGCAGCTCTGGCTCATCTCCCTGCTACTGTCACAGCAGAAGATCTATCCTCGTGCAGAGCGTAGAGACAGAGAGATAAGCAACTACCTGAGCACAGTGACCAGAGCTGCCAGAATAAAGCAGAGAGGTATCAGAGAGGGCAACATGCAATACCAACTAAAACTAAACAATGCACTCCTGAGCCATGGATATAAATCATTACTCAAAAATACTCTGAAGGCTTCACACAGTGTTGTACAGCTAAACAGAGTGTGGTGTGTGTATTGATTCAATGGGTTGATGAATTAATAATAAATAATGCAGATCTGCTGAAAGAAAAAATGGAATCAAATCACTCTGGCTGCAGCAATATCCAGTAAAACATTGTGAATGGAAATTACTCACTCACATTCAACACTGAACTCACACTACTACTGTTACTTCTGTCAGCATGAGGCATATTTAACATGCGAAAAATGGTTTATTTGTTTATTTCATTCAGTAAAGAATATGTTCAATCTTTAGATCTTGGTTTTATGGCATATTCAAGTTTGACAGCACTGTTTAATGGAACAGTCATTAGCATTCAGTATCAGTTCATACTGTTCAGGGAAAATAGGGAGACAGCATTAAAGGTGCTGCTCTGTTCCCTGCATATTTTTATTACAGATTTATCTATCAATCATTTTTAGATTCACTGATTTGACAAACAGGGTTTCATCCATATCTAAGAAGTGAAACGAAGGGTGAAGCCAGGTGCAGCTACTTTACAAGCTAAGTTTCAATATTTTCAGATAGATAAGCCGCTCTGGAGTTGTTCACAAAGAACATACGTCATGATAAAGGTCATCAGCTACTAAAGTGTTAGCAGTGTAAGGTTTGGTAATTCATTCATTCCAATTCAAAGTGCATAGGGCACGTGGGAGAAGTTTCCCTTCAGGGCTTTCTGCAGAGTCGAAGGTGAGCAGGTATTGAGCTGCAAGCAATAAAGGAGGAGGGGGTGTAGATAAAGGTGGGACCATTTCCATAATTATACATCCAGGCATACTAAATGTAGGCAAAAGCATAGAGTTATAGCTAAGGCATGAAGCTATTTTTATGGAAAAAAACTGAAAAAACTAAATATGTAATTTTGATGAACAGAGATGAGATTTTAGGGATTTAATCGATGCCAGGAGAGGAACATTGAGGCAGTAAGAGCTCACAATTGAGAAGGTAACCAGATAATGTTTGGCCTTCTTGCTTGATAAATGACTATTGATTATTAAAACTGTGGCAGATTCCTTTTATGTCCACTAGCAAAATTGATAAATGGGCTTATCCTTTCAACACTAGCTACGCGTATTGTCAACTGACGGCTGCCCATTAAGTTATCAACTGAAATCCAACTGTACAAGTAAGAGTTCTCCCAGCTGTGACAAACAGCTTTAGACTACAGATATTGCGCTGCACAGTCTGATACGAGCTGTCTGCTAACATCTCATCAGCTCACAGTGCACTGTGAACAACAGGGGGGGAAAAAGCTCCATATGCCTAGTTATGTATGCACATCCAGTATGCGCACACGGAGCTCACCTCTTTAGGGTATATGGCACCCTTCCAATCACATGCAACCCAATTACAATCACTCGGAACACCCACGCTAATCACCTTCGCCCAATGAGGTGGCATGCTAATTTAAATCAGTAGCACCTCCTCAACCCTAACAATATGATTAGAATCACTGGGCGCCTGACAAATGAGTGCAAGGCAGGCAGAGATTCAGAGATAGGTTTGTCTTCCCGCTCTTCTCCTATTTGTTTATGGGCACTGTTTAACCCCTGTATTTATTCCCTTCCTACTTGTTCATTAAAATGCAGGCAGCATCCTGCTCAGTATCGTGAAGGGACATCTGGAGAAAACTCTGGGTCCTCCTGCTTCCCTACTATGGCTTCAAACACTCAACACACAGACAGATAAAGTTTGCACGCACGCACGCATGTACGCACACACTCACACACACACACTCACACACTCACTCTCTCTCACACACACACACACACACACACACACACACACACACACACACACACACACACACACACACACACACACTTTAAGTCAGTCTTTGAGTTTGCAAATTATGGGAGGCTATGCCTGTACACCAAAAGCAGTGTTTTTGCTGTAAACATATGCACACCCTTTCCCTTTCCTAACACTGGTGCACTCCAGACAATGAATCACTTTTATTCGCAGAATGCTTTGACTCCATAGACAAAACAAACACACCCTGTCCCCTCTGCTGCAGGCCTGTCTTGTTCTAAGCAGTATGAAGCTACTTGGCCTTGCGGAGAGTAAGGAGGGACAGTCATAAAAGCCCTGTGATGGAGCACCCTCTCCGCTTTTCTCCCAGCACCCCTTTCATTAACCTTGCCACAACAGCAGGAAATCAATATCCATGCACCTTTTTCCCCCGTCCGGGAGCTTATTTAGATAACCAAATGTAAGCATGCCCATGCTAGCTACTGAGTAAGAGAGGGGACATTTTTTCCCCCCTTTCCTTTCTTGCTGGTGATGAAATATTTCCGAAGAAGTCTCAAAGCTGGCGGCGTCATCAGCTAAGTGCTATTTGTCCTTGGCAGACCCGGCTGGGGATCAATGCATCAAGATGACAACTTTCAAAGCTAAAGTGAGTATGACTGGGGAGGGAAGGCTCATCAATACTCGGGCTTTGGGCGGTTTAGTATTGTGATCAGAATGCAGTCATAACTTTACACCACGTGTAGAGACACTCAGGCTTCTAATTAGACTGCTGCTGTGGAAGCAGATGTGAACAGCTGGAAGCACTCATCAAGCTGAAGATCATTAACCAGTGCTCAGACCCTGACATGCTAAATGGATGAAGAGATATATCAATGGTTAGGTATCAGGCAGGCTAACTGACTACCACCTGCTGTCGCTGTGGAGGCCACAGAATGTTACCATGCTTTTTGTCACACACTCACCTCAGGTTACCTTACATATAGGTATAATCCAAACTCTTTTCAAGCACTTTCAAGGTACCTAAACCAAAAATTTCCAGATTCTTGGAACATTTATCACAGCATTGAAATTCTTACTTTAAATGCAACTGTAAAAAAAAGTTGGTCATGGTTATTTAATGCTTGCTAATCAAAGATCAAGCATCTATCAGGGAGTGTATTTGAGATCAAGCATATTATGTATATAGATTTTAAAATTTGGGAGGAGGAGCACTGGTATTGGAGCATAAATCAGTTTTGGCAGATACCATAATTTGAGGAATGATGTTGGCAGAGAAAAATCTGATCGGTGCATCCCGAAACTCCACCAGTCTGTGTGATTGGTGGTGAATCATACAGTATGTAAAGGGGGTAGAAAAAATTCATGGAGATGCTTAAAGACCTAAAGTCTTAAGTAATTACATCACAATTAATCGCAACTTGTGTCTTACCTAAAACTATTCACTTTAGTTTGCAATGTAATTCAAGTGAATTTAAAGCTACATTAATTGTTTCGTGTCCATTTTTGGGCACAGTAATTCCACAAAATGCTACAAAAAACACACTTTTTACATGTGATCAGGTAGTAAAGTTGCCTATTTACACCCAGTAGGCACAGAGCAGCATTAGCATTCACTCTGAGTCGTATTTCTCTCATCTTGATAATTCCACGTCCAATATTCACCAAAGGCTGAGAAAAAAATGTTTGATTCCTTTAGCTGCTCGATGTTCCACTTGTCTCACTAGCTAATCAGTTACGCTGACGTTAGGCACTCACTGCAGGAAGCATACAGTGGATTTATGAGGGCATTTTAGTGGAAAACAGCTCCCTGCTACTGCTGAAAACAGGGCTGATAAATGCAATGAGCCTTAACCAAACAATGAATGTGCTGTAAAACCAAAACAATGAGTTAATGAAGGCTAAAAAGCTCCATCGAGCCGCAGAGTTTGAGACAATTCTCTGTGGGTCTGTCATTACAACACTAAAGTTGCGTTCCTTTTTCTTAAGGTTCTATCATTATATTGTCAAACCTCCAGTATCACTACACCTGGTCACTTTTCCTGCTGTATGTCCAGTCCCTAGAAGAGAATTCTAAGGCTTGACGTTGCTGGACCAAGATAAAACATGCTACCCAAGCAGGTCACTGGACGGCTGCCTATCACAAGTGGAACAGAAACCCTCTCAGCTGGATGGCCTAGTTAAGTTGGCCTGTGTGTGTTTGTGTGTGTGTGTGTGTGTGTGTGTGTGTGTGTACATCTGTCCAAAACTATGCATTAGGTTTGATATCAGCTTGGTCCCTGTCATCTATCTGAGGGAGCTCTTACAGGAAGTTAAGCCTCTCTGTGCTGGTGAGAAGCCTGTGGAAAGCATGGCACTATAGTGAAGCAATTTCTTACTGCAGGGGAACGAGGGTGGCCAGCAAAGCTAGGCCAACTCCCAGGCTGCCATTGCCCAGCTTTTCCTCTCCCTTCTCCAGCCCTTTAATCCCTGGCCACTGCCACGGGCCTCGTTCCTTCACATCCCGGGCAAAAGGTGCAGCACTCCCTCCTAAGGCAATGTTGTTTCCTCATGGCCTGGAGGATATGTATTGCCTTGGTGGAAAGTGTGACGGGGTGCAGTGATGACGGTGTTGCAGAGTTATAGTGAAGTGTGAATCAATCATCGTCTCTAGGTTTCCTCTTAGCTCTTCCCTTTACGCAAGGTAAAACATCAATACATTCATTCCACCACCAAGATTCAGGACCTTGCCATAATATACCATTTCTCTCTCTCTCTCGCTCTCTCTAACCACATGTATCAACAGTGTTTTCAGAATATATTGACAACCTGACCCTGATGGTACAGATGTAAAGGATGATGTGGTTTTCAACAGCGACCAGTATATTATAGCTTAGTAATTAATCTAGAGGGAAGGTTGGAGTTTCTTTGATAACAACCCAAGCAGATGGTGAGTGGCAGGCCCCTTCATTAAGATTCCATATACTTCTCCAGCGCAAGATTCTGTCACTTCAACTTTCTAAGACGAGGAACATGCAATGCATGAGCAAATACGAAACCAAACTAGACCTAATGGATTTGTAGACACAGTGGTTAGAGTGCACTGAAGGTGGTGCAGAAATATGCTCTTGACTGCTCTCTTAGAGTCTGGTGTCATAAAACATACGGGCACCTGAAACTAATTTCAAATGCAGTCCTGAAAGTTTCACTTGCTTTACACGTCTACACACGAGTTGAATCAAGGACACATCGAGTTAGGCATACTGAATAATGTACTGAAAGAATGGTTTTCAACAAAAGATGTCAGGTGGTATCGGTCTTTCAGATGACCTTGTGTGTGTGCTGTACGTGTGTCAGCCTGTGTATGTGTGTGTGTGTGTGTGTGTGTGTGTGTGTGTGTGTGTGTGTGTGTGTGTGTGTGGTTTTACCTAAGAAGTCTGCAGATGCTGCTCCTGTAACTGAGTCTCTGGCTTGCAGCGGCCACACTGGGAGGCATCGGTGGGCGTGACGGGAAATAGAGCAGGACCGCCGCAAAAAGCACGGCAATCGCAGCCAACTCTGCCAGAGCATAGCAACACAGATAAAAGAGTCATACGTGTAATTTTCATAGATAACACATTTGAAAAAAGGTGAACATGACATCTAAATGTCCTCTCAAACCACCCCTGGAATGCACACAATGGCTTAACAGACAAGACATATGTGTGTTCTTTTTTCGTTTGATGAGCTCCGAAACTTCTGGTTTATAAAATGTGTCTGCTTTGTCCTTTAAAAATGTCTTTAAAAAAACAAAAAAACAACTACCCTTAGTTTAAACAAAAGCCATAGGCTCAATCTATTACATCATGCTTGTTTCTTTTCAGCATGCTTTTAATTTTCTGAGTCAGTTAAGCATAACAGTCCCAGCAATCTATTTTTCAGAGTGGTGGTTATGAAGATTATAATTGAGGTTTTTTTTTTGGTGCAAAATTCCTGGATCCCTTCGCCTGATTGTATTTGTGTCCCTTGATAGTGCTGACATGATGTCGAAATGATGTGCTATCGATCCCCCATGCCCTCAGAGGATCTCACTAGCTGTTAGTACCTGCATACAGAACCAGCTGGATCCTGTCTCGGATGGAGGTGTCGGAAACCGCTGTCGCCATCATGTTTCCTGCCAGGGTGTCGTTGGGGGCTGGCACTACCAGAGGTCCTATTACGAATGAAGCAGCGCCTCCCAGGTAGGAGAAGAGCGACGCCACTGCCGTTGCGGTGGCTCTTTGGTCAGGGGCGAACCATGTAGTGGAGAGGAAGGGGCCAGCGCTCATTATGGTTGGGCCGGCTAAACCGTTCAGAAACTGACCTCCGTGTATCAACCTGTAAAAGAAGCAGCAGGGGAAAAAATGGGTTCAATTCTTCAAACAAACAAAAGAATAAAATCACACATCACACTGTGGGAAAACAGTGTGATAGTGGGCATAAATAGCTGAGCTTTTTTTGAAGAGCAAATATCAACAATTATAATGTGATGAGCATAGGGTTCACAGAAACCATTTTCCACAGAATAGGGACTAATTGAAGTGTAATGTAAAATAATAATAGTTAAGACTAGGAGTGAAACCAGGTGCTCAAGGTATTTAGGTTTATCTGGCTATTTAACGCCCGACAGTAGGTGTAGCAAATCCAGTTGTCTGAGCTCAGCTGCCTTCAGTTACTGTAATGAAGTTTAGTCAGTCTCTGAAAGGTTGAGTCTGCAATGTGTGTGTGTGCATGTGTGTGCAATGACCTTCAAAAGCTACTACCAGTAAATGGTAAAAATGAAAATGATGGAAAAGATGAAAACTTCTTTTCCGCGACATTTCAGTTTTGTCATTGTCTAGGAATCTTATTTGAATGGGAAAACTGTATTACCACCCAGAAACCTGGTAAACCCTTCATTTGTAAAGGTCCTATTTATAACACATTGCATCTAATCTATCAGTATTAAACAACAAAGACAATCAAACATGGCTGCAGCAGTGAGTCTGTGTATCAGTGTATTTATTGAGTTAAAAATATACACAACAAGACAGGAAGTAATGATGCATTTGTTATGAATATCTGATGGAATGATGACAGGCAACACAATGAAAATAAGTCTACTTATCGCAGAGGATGTAAGTAACAATCTGCCCTTGAGAAAGTCCAAGTTGCTGTACAGTTGCACCTTGAGACTGAGCTGTGCGAGACAGATGAGATGTCCCCTGATGCCACCAGACCCCTCACCACCTTGACTCCCCCTCCCTCCAGGACTGTCTGACTGAGACAGCACGGCTGATTGTCTATGAGCTCAGTAAAGACACCATTCATTAAGAGCAGTCTGAGACGGCTCAGCGGGGAGAAAGGGAGAACAGTAGGGAAGGAGAGAGGAAAAGAGGCGAGAGAGAGAGAAAACGATAAGGAGGAGAGACGACAAGGACGGAATCTGGGGCTAATCTTGGGTTTATGGTACTCCAAAATATCCATTGTATTTGCATTCAGATTGTAAATTTGACAGCCGGAGTCCCACTGATTCTTATTCAACATAAGTGAGTGGAGGCTGGAAGGGGAAAACTGGATGTTTGTAAGTTTAATCAAGTTAACTTTAAGACTTTCAAATTTCTTGTTAATGCCAATTTGTGTGACATATATCACCAATCAGCTAAGTGAAGCAATGTAAGGGTATATGACAACATTTCTAAAATAGTATCATTAAGAAATATAATTTAAGACCCTAGTTTATATAACATTTATTTGACTTATAAGGCCATTTCAGGACTTGCAGAGACCCTAAAAAACATGGAGCATCCATCATTGTCATTGTCAAACCATTATTATCACCATGTAGAAAATTCACCTGTGTGAGGCAGTTATATTTAAAAAGGGTACAATACCAGTGCTGACATTACACCAAAATTTTGGTTCTAATGCCTCAACAACATGATAAATTAATACTGCACTAAGAGAACTAGAAGCATGTTTTTCTATATAACATACCAAAATAGAAATAAACACACGAAAAGCACAAGCAGCTATTAGTATAAATGATTTTGCCTAGGTAAAATACAGTCCAACATATATTTTCCTATTTGATTAGGAGCTATGTGATCAAAGAACAAGTAAACAAGATTATAAATCCAAACAGACATTTGATGCCAGCCTTTGGTTCTTGACAGTTTTCCAATGCTCTGTGCTAAGGACACATTTCATTCGGCATCAAAAATGTATGGAAATTCAATACTCAGCAGCACATTTTAAAAAAAAGCTATATCGTAAAACTTAAAGCAGGCATATACCAGTTTGTTTTACTCCTCAGTGGGCTTAAACTTCTCTGTCCTCAAACTCTTTTTAACTCTGCTGCCCATTGCCTGTGGAGTTCACAGATAAATGCGATGTGGCAGATTACACAGTGGTCAGTGATTGGAGAATAACTCGTTCACCCTGTATCTCCTTCCCACATCTCAGACCTGCTAACATCCCAGCCTACACACCAGCACCTCCTAAAATACTCCGTGGTGCTTACTTCTTATTCATCCCACTCATTCTCCTTTTCTTTATATGTGTCTCAGTCTTTACTGTTCATTTAACAGCAGGTTTTCAGTGGTGATCCATCACAGATCAGTGCACTCCCATGATAGTACGAGTATGTTTACAGTATCCTGTTGTGCTAATATGTGGAATATGGCATTTACATAGATACATAGAATAACCTGGTTATTCATCTCCTTATATAGATGATTCTAACATTATAATTGCTCTAGTCATGTACATTGGTGCAGGCATGTCTTTGACTCCTCTACATCCAGCCTCTCTGTTATTTCTAGGCCAACTGAGTAGCCACAGAAATTGAGGGACGAACCCCATGCCAGGTGCTGCATTTACCACTCTGCTATTTTCTTCTCCATCTTATTATGAGTGATGGAAAACAATAGTGTCAAGCGATAAAATGTGTCCCCCACTGGTGTCAAACTGTCATTTTCACTTCAGCGTGTAGATCATCATTTTATCATTTGCCATGTTATTTGTGTTGTACAGACACAACACTCCATGATTTATGTCTCACAGAAACCTGGCTAATTTGCTTACATTACACAGCGACCAAGTCTCAGAGTAACCCAGTGAGCATGATGGACAGTTCTTTATATGTTCAAAGAACTTTAAAAAACATGTTAACAACAAGGATATTAGTGTGCATATAGAATATGTTGTCTTTAGCCACAAATATCACTTGAAAAAATGATGGTACTACAAAGTGACTTTCCTTTGATTACTGCTCATTGCATGAAACATTAGGGTCACCGAAAGCTTCTTTCAGCATGTGACTGAGAGGTCATATATGGTCGTCCCTCTAGCCAAGTGGTTCTCAATTCCAGCACCTTATGCTTTACATTACAATCATTAGTTATCAACTGTCTGTATTGTCTATGTTGCAACTTCTGGAAATGTCCATAAAATTAAAAGATATTTGAGATATTTCTTACATACCATCTCTTTATAATTAAAGAGTTTTGTGGCTACGCTCCATTTGGCTGGGCTGGCGTGTCACTTGGTTCGTAACAGCAAGGGCAGAGAAACCCACTTGAATGGAGTGCTGGCTGCATGAGGTAACAGGTATGATGCTGATGACTATCAGCTGATAATCAAATAGCAGCAGGTGGTAGAGATGGAGTAGTTAATTTTAATTTAATATTTTCACAGCTTTTAAGTGTTGGCTGAGACAGTACAGTACATTTTCTATTTGGCTCATGGCACAACGAGACATGTGAAATATGTGTTTTGACATTGTTTTCAATGCTGTTGATAACACATGGTATATTGTTTATACCTGCCACTGATTCAAGTTGCCATAAGCGGCATGTGCCATTTTGTGCGTCGAATTGAAATGGACTGGAAAGCACGACCAACTGGCACGAATCTGCACTGTGCTGGTTAGATATTGGAACACACACTGTAATTACAGTCTCATTTAGGCCTGGGAAGGGTCCAGATACCAGACTGGCCCACCTGCTGTACTGTATCTTCTCATTAGACGCAAGGATTATTCCAAGTCCAGTACTCAAATGTAGTTTGTCCAAAGACTGATTATTGAAGCAGCAAAGATACAGAGCATTATTCACTGTGTATCGATTGTATTTTTCACACCAGTGCCAATATGATGCCTGTGTTTTTGTACAAAAACCTAAATATAGATAGTTTTCTCTAAATTTAATTTTTGCTAAGAATAAAGACATTTCCTACAAAATATTCTCCTTTATTTGATTTAACAAAACATGCCAACAAAACAAACCGTAATAAGTGAATCTGACTGATTTAGTGTCAGTCGTCAGTACCTCAGTTTCTCAAACTTTGTGTTACAAAGTTTATTCAGAACTTTACTGAAGCTCTGTACCCAGCCTTACTTGCTATATACTCTCAGGATGGATGTGGCTAAGAAAATTGCCTTTAATGTGACAGGTGATGAGGACGGATGGTGCGTAACATGAGGATGAGCGGTCACATGGGGCAGCCGCACTGTAGTGGGTGAAGGAAAGAAAGAGAGCAGCTTTTCTCAGCAAGATGATTAAGTTAATCAGTATTGATGAACCCTGTCAGACGGAATCTGATCGAGAATGAGACAAAGAAGCCAGCACTGTGGTGAAATTATCCCGCTGCTTCGGGTTCACCAGGGCTGACAGACCCAATTCTGCCATCACAAAAAGGCCAGGCCAATTCTGTCTTGAAAATGACACCACAGCAATCGTCACAGTAATAGGACAGCCTGCTGCGGGACCCACAATGTGTTCTGATGGCCAATCAGACAGTGTCTGAGTGAGTCTGAGATCTAACTGATTGGCACTTACTAATCACACAGCTGGTCTGTATTCAAATGCACGAGAAAGACAGATGGGGAGCGAGATGGAAAGGGGGAGAGAAAAGAGTGAACGCGTGAAAACAAAGAGACCGAGGAGGGTAAAAATTTTATGTCTTTGATTTGAGAGCAGCCCTAATCACAGCAAGGTCTAATCAGTGGCCGCTGATGCAACAGTGCCTTTTCTCCCCTTATCTGAACTCAACAAAACAAACTGGCCGGTTCTTTTTCAGATGTGACTGTAGCGGCTATACAGAAGATTCTGATTATAAAAGAAACAAACTTCCACTGCTCACAAGTTCAAAACAGCCTTTGATTTCCCCCAAAAAAAGGATCTTAAAAACTCAAAACAAAGAGGCAGCTTACTTCCTCAAGAGGATGTCACACAAAGGAAAAGAAGTAATCACCTATCAAACATGAAACGGCGTGTGGAACAAACACATCTGCAGGGGGCTGTCAAGGGAACGTCTAAACCTGGATAACTTGTCGCCTCTTGTCTCCCGATCAGGAGAGCAGGAAGCTCAAGTGCTGTGTTTGGTCGCACTTGCAATGCCCTTGAACTCAACACATTCAAAAGTTTGCAGCCAGCTAGATTTGATCTGTTTTATTAGGTCCCCTCCCTGTCTTTCAAGTCGTCTCAATCATTGTCTAAGCACATTCTTCTGGTATGGACGAAATATCCTATTTATGACATCCGGCACACACAACAACAACACAGGTCACTAAACAAAGCCCTCACACTCTGATAATCTTTTATCTCCAATACTGCAAAGCAAAGAGTGACATCTACTGGTGATCCAGGGAGCAACATGATTTTTATCAGCCTGTACTTCACTGTGATAATCCACGATGGCATCCATTAAAACACGGCTTCGAGAGACGTGACCTATTACATTTAATATGCAAATTAGACTGAACTGTGTCACAACTAACATTTGCTGTGTGATCTTGGCTTTCGCTGTGCCGTCTTGTTTTCCACTTTGAATACCAAATCTAAAGAGCTGAATGTCACGGCTGTGAAAGGTTACCGCCCATCATCCAATGGGAAAACAGAACAGCTCTGACCTGGGCTGCACACCTTTGACTTGGTGCGCTTTTTAACTTGAGCTCAGCACACAACAAGAACTGATGATGTATGGCTGGATTCAAGAGGAATGACCAAGCAGGAGATACTGGTTTTTGCAGTGGACTGACACGTCCCTAATGAAGAGGTGTAAGTGTGTTAGTTTGACCACTAACAGCTCTGCCCTTGGACTGCATCCAAACAAGTCTTTGCAGCTCAGTTTCTATCTTAATTCTATTTCCTCTTTACAGTAAAAGCCTCAAGAAGCTCCCAGCCTTGTGTAACCTGTGATAGTTGCCTCTGTAAAACAGCCTACACCACATTACTTTGTTATGCAACGCAGTGATCCATACAAGGTTAACAGCCTGAGATAAGACATGAACATGCACCAGACATGTTTAGTCCTCATGTTGGTGTGAGCATGCAGAAGTAGACAGCTCTTGTTTCAAGGCTGTGGAAAGAGCTCTTAGAGCTATTAGTATGGGCTGTGAAGACTATAAGAATTCTACAAGCACACAGAGCAGCAATAAATCCAGGATGGAAGACACAGCAAACTGTAAATACTCTTTATCAATGTAGGTGCTATCACAAGGGAATCATGATTCTATCGCTTGTTCTTCCTGATATTCTGAACGGAAGCTTTTCATTTTCCTTACATTTACATGAATCACTGTACCATTAGTTGCTCACTCCGCTAATGGCTTTCTCACCGCAGCCTCATGACACCGGGAGAGATGGAGAGATTGAGAAACAAAATTGATTTATCTGCTCTTTGAAAGAGAAACATTATTATAAAAATCCCCAAATCCAAAGGAGTGAAAGTGATATGAGACTCATTCTGTAGAAATACAATTTCTTCTATGTATTTATACTTTATGATATACTGCCTCATTGTGGAGCCCCATAGGAATCATTAGACAGATTACCGCTCAGAAATATTCAATGAAATCACATTTTTGAAAGGCAAATTATAATTGAAATGACCTTCTGAGCTCTTGCACTTTCTAAAAGAGGAACACTGAGTTCATTAGTAAAACTGAGAATTAAACACTTAGAATAATGGGATTCTTTTTTATGTTTTCCAGTGATGGCCTGTCTTACAGTGAAGTGCTGTCTGATAAGGGAGCAAACTGGCAGCAAGGATCCAAAAAAAGAAGTAACGGATCCACACAGTATTGAGCTGTCTCTCAGAATCCAGTTCTCTGGCAGGCAAATGCTTCCTGACTGTCCCTCTATCCAGTTACAGGTCTCTACTCTGGAGAAAGGAAAAGGACCTTGGCTGGAATCAATACAGCTCAATACAGCATAACACCCTTACAAGTAACAGCAATAGTCATGTTTGCATGTTGTGCTGATGCTCATCCTGCTGCTCATGCATTTTTAAACCATCCCAGCCGCATGTCTTACGTACAGCAATGTCAGTCTGTCTGTCAGCCTATTGGTCCACCATTTTGGTCCAGACTCAAATCCTTGCACAACTATTGGGTGGATGGCCATAAAATTTGGTTCATGACCCCCTCTGGATGAGTTGTAATCACTTTGATGAACTTTGATCCCTTCAACTTTTAAAAAAAAATTTAATTTGTCCATTGGACTTGGAATAAATGTCTGCAAAACTAATCATATTCCCATCAGCCTCAGCTGCACTTTGTGTTTCGTGCTAATTAGCAAATATTAAAATGCCAACATTCTAAAGTAGGATGGTGAACATAAGATTGTAAGTGTTAATGTTAGACATATCACATCAATTATTTTCATTATCAATTCATCTGCCAATTACCTTCTCAATTAATAAATGAATGGTTTTGTGTGTAAAGCATCAGAAAGCAGGAGGAGCTTCTTGTTATACAAAGTTCGATGTGACATATTTAAATTGTATGTTTTATCCAGTTTTAACAGTCCAAAGCACAAAGATATTCTGTTTACTATCAAATCCTCACAGTTCCCATAGAAGCTAAAACCAGTGAATGTTTGATGAAATCAATTATAAAAATACAACCCCAATTCATAAAAGTTCGGATCCTGTGTAATACGTAAATAAAATCAGAATGCATTCATTTACAAACATCTGTCTGACAACGGTTTTACAAATTGTTCCTGAGCCTATGTAGTAATATCCTTCAACCATGTGTTTGGCAAAGTGTTAAACCTCTCTCCATCCTCGCTTGTGAACGACTGAGTCTTTCCAGGATGAACCTTTCATACCCAATAATGATACAATCACCTGTTACCAATGAACCTGTTTACCTGTGGAATGATCCAAACAGGTGTTTTTGGATCAGTCCACAACTTTCACAGTCTTTTGTTGCTCCTCCTCCCAACTTGTTTAAAACATGTTGCTGCCATCAAATTCAGAATAAGCAGAGATTTACAAAAATCAATGAAGTTAATGAGGTAAAACATTAAATATATTGTCTTTGTACTGTTTTCTATTGAGTATATGTCAGAAAAGATTTACAAATTACCACATTGTGTTTCATATATTTTTTTTACACAGTGTCCCAGCTTTTTTAGAAACTAAGTATTATGGCTTTTTGGATTGACTAATCCATTAATCTACTAATCTTGTCAGCTACATCACAAATCATTGTTAAACAAGGAGAGGCCCCAACTTTGGCGAGCAGCACTTTTTGTCCATAAACTGATGATGTACATAGCTGGTCCTGAATTGGCTGTGGCAGTTGGTTAGAATAGTTTCTCTAATAAATCAAATTATGGAAATTATGGAGGGCTTATAGCTGCACTGAAAATCACAAGTTGCTCTCTGCCTCCTTTCAAAAACTTTTCAAAGGTATCATCATCACATGACTCCCTTGAACCGCCTGCTACCATAATGTTTAGAGAGGAGTCTTACCATCGTCTGAGACGCTCGTCTGTCAGTGGGATGCTCCTTAAAATTGATCCTATCAGCATGAAGAACGCAGAGAGAAGGAGGGACGCCCGCAAACCTGGAAGACACATTTCAGACACATCTCGATTAATCTATTTGTGTTTTGTCTTTAAAATGTAAAAAAGAAGCGAAAATGCTTGACATTATTTCCCAGAAACTAAGGTGATATCTTCTAACTGATTGTTTTCTCTGACAAACAATCAAAAACCCAATGCTGACATGAAATTCAAAAAAATATTTAGTATTTAAGTTTCCTAAATGATTGATCACCAAAATTGTGGCAGCAAATTTTTCACAACACTATTTTAAAGCATTTATACTGAGTTGCAGTTCATTCGGTACACCTAGTTAAAACTAATGGAATCTAATGAAACAGTTCTAAAATAAATCCTCCTTCATGATGGTTATAATGTTCAGTTTTTATTGATTTTTTTGTTTTAGAGAGGTGTTGCGTAGGATGTAGTTTGTGGTGCTTTTAAATTGTATTGCGCTATAGAAAGAGTTTTTTTCTGTTTTTCAGCCTACACTCAATGGTATAAATGGGGTGGACAAAATAATAGAAACCCCTGTCAATATTACGCAGTACAGCTCAACAGCACCACATACTACATCCTCCAAAATGACAGCATTTGTTTTAGCTACGTGTATCTAATAAACCGGCATCTGAGAGCGTGTGACCAATAATGAGAAAACACGAATCTCAAAGTTCCTTGTTTAACGTCTACTGTGTGACAGCAATAGTACGGACAAAGCGCTTTTCTCCCTCAACTTAGAAGTCACTATTCTCAGTTTCACCCACATGACGTTCATTTAAGGAAACACTCTCTGCTTCCCCATTCTACTCTTTCCATGTGAGTTGACATTTGCTGTGGCTTTCACTAGAGTAACATACAATGTGTATGAAATTTATCAACATGAGTCAAACAGGACTTGGGTGGAATTTTATTTTATCAAGCCCTGATAGGAAACACAGCTCACAACATGCAAATATGGCCTTAACACATAAGAGCCGATGGTGACACCAGTATTTGTGTGTCTTTGAACACCCTTCCTTATACAGCTTTATGCTTGACCTTAACTTATTAAGTCCTTAAGTGACACATGCTAAACATCCTGTTGTGGTGATGGTGTGATATGACTTCCTCAAGAATGGTGGTGTGACCTTTAGCAAAAGTGAAGGAAGTAGCTAATTTCAAAAAGTTTGATTTTTGACACGAAAGGTCATTTTAAACCCGTTTAAAAATTCCAATGCTTTAACAACATGTCTTGCATTACATTTAACCTGCTCTGACCATATTTCTGCAGCAAATTAGTACAAAATAATAAATATAATTACAATTAACAAACATATCCTATAAAATATATTTACTAAATATTATAAAGTTTAACATGAATAAATATTTAAAAACAAACATCAGAAATGTGTTCTATGTGCTCCACTTGGTCTGTGGTATATCCCCCATAACTTTCCAGAAAGTTATGAAATCGGTCTAGGTTCTTACGTGTTAAGGAGCATGTAACAAGTTTGTCAGGCTGTTCTTTGGATATCAAAGTGGGCATGCAGTCAGGTGTTTGTCTCCATGCCGTGTTCTGCTGTGTCCAATATTGACATGTCATTTGGACCAACAAGACTGAGACTTGTCATTCAATCGCTAAACAGAATATTAGTTTTCTGTCAGTTAAAGGCAACTTTTCATCTACCGTCACAGCTGAGTCAGAGAGTTTTGTTCCATTTGATTTGGGGAAGATGGTAGTTGCATGATGACGCTATAACCACTGTATTACATAATAACACTATTACAGACAACAGGGAGTTTGCTGTACTGTTACATTTAGGTTTCTCAGTCACAGATGACTTTGTAGGGTTAGCCAACTAGAACAGAGGACTTTCACCAGATTTTTCAAATGCCTTGGATATTCCTTTTAAAATTCCTGGAGCAACAGAGGCCAAAAGGGTCAAAAAGCATCTTTGCACCTGTCATTTTGATTCTGGATTGGCAGGATAAACCTGCATGGGGTGAAACTGATCTGAAAAAATCCTTACTTAAATTATTTTTAACCTGTAGCCCTAAACATGTCATGCATGCGTAGAGATCTTTTTAAAGTTAATAGCAAAAGATCAATGAATACAGCAAGTTTTCAAAATAGGTCTTTGAAGCATTCCAGCTCTCTTTCTGTTTTAATTGTTTTCTCACCAGTAGATTCAATTCATACAAATGAGAACAGATCCTAATCAGTTAATCAAATTTTATGTCTGCAGCATCATGTCATAATAATGTTGCTGCAGAGATATTATTGTACTCTGGGTGGGATTGTATTTCACGCAGTAATGCATTTGTAGTTGGAGACAGAAAAAGTCAGTAACCTATATTTCAGAGAGGCCCTGGAGGCTGGCTGCTGCAGGCAGAATTTACAAGCTTCACAACCTTGTATTTAAATGGGTGGATGAGCTCTCTCTGACACATTCTGCAACATCAGCATATACTGTATGTATGTTATACCATAAGCACATTATGTAGGCTTACTACTCCATGACAGCGTCATATATGACTTGATCTCTAGCCTCTCCTGTATGGCAGCTACTGTGTTGTTGATCATCAACAGTCTCTACCTTTGGGGAGGGGGGGGAACTCCCAGAGGGAAGCCAAGCATTTTCCCCACTGGCAAGTTGGAGCAGAGCCAGTGAGAGTGTGCGTGAGAGAGACTGAGAGTGTGTTTCATACACAGACAACAACCTCTGGATGTCATGTAGCTCACACTGTGGCTTAATACAATTTGTAAGTGCTGAATGAGCTGCCATAATTCGATATGTGACTCAGAGGCAGAATTAACTGCAAGATGGGGAAAGTTGAGCATTAACTTTACAGGTAGGAGAGGAATCTACAGTTGGATTACTTCACTTTATAGTCTTGCCAGTAGAAGTTTCTAACACTCACTGAGAGGAGCAGATATGACGTAGAAATTAGGCAAACAGAACATCCAGAACCACTTATTGCTGATGATTCAGCATCACAAGATGAGTTGTGTAATTTATTGGCAAGACTTTGCTTGTTGTCTCTAATTCATCAGCATCCTGGTTACTGAGATGTTATTACTGCGTTGTAACTGTTTTTGTCATCTGACTGTCTAGCCTCAGCGTAAACTACTTCATGTCAGTCAGGTGATGTGGAGGAACTGGTTAGGTGAAGTTCCCTCTGACTAAGCAGCTCAGGTCAAGAGCTCTTCTGGAGGCAAAAGCACTTCACAATATGGTCTGTGGTTTCAAGAACAATATGATTTTAAACTCTTTTGAAAGAGAGAAGTCTTGAAAGCCACTCTTCTGCATCAGCACTTTTAAACTCTCACATGGGTCCAACTCTGCTGCTGGATGATGGAGCCAGGAGAGTTCAGGAGGCTGATGTTCATTTAAAAGCGGTATCAATCCATTGTTATAACAGACGACATTTTCAGCAATCATGTGAATTAACACAAATGGTCAAGAAGAAAAGTATTCATTTTTAAAAGAATATCAACCTTAAACTAAAGATCAAGTATTATCTAATTAATCAATTTAGCAATTCTGATCCTCAATTTAATATTTAATTAAGTTATCAAGCAAAAATAAATAGATGTTTTTCTCTATTTCATTCCTTTATTTGAGTCTTGCATTTTCAGCTCTACTTGTAATAATCAGCAAATCAATTTAGAGTAAAAGATCATACTTTGTAAGCTTTTTTCAAGTTTTGTATGCACAAATCTTTGTCAACATGACAATGCCAAAAAAATTGTAACATTAACTATTAATTTAAACTGTCATGATATTAAAAGTACAAGATGTCCCTCTGACATGTATTGGAGTAGAAGGTGGTAATATAAGAAAAGACTCAGGTTAAGTACAAGTAGCTCAAATTTGGACTAGAGTAAATGTACTTAGTTACATGCCAACAGATATTAAAATGTGTGAGCCTAAGTATTATGGGGTCATCGTTTCTGATAACAACATAACATTAAACACATAATGAGACCAGGGAGGACATCTCTAATCACACACATCCTAGAATTTCTGCTCAGAAAACACTATGTGACACCACTAATCTGGCTGCATGGTACTCTTACAGATAAGAGTATCAGTGGAAGGAAGTCAGATAACAACACCAAACTTTTGAGTGATTAATCCATCAGCTGTCAATATATCATGTCTTTGTGGGGATTAACTGCAATCGATGACATCCACATAGATGTTTAATGGTGAAAACGAGGAGACAAACACCACAGGTCCAGATAGGACACAGTGTACCAGATAGCATTGGCTCACCTTTCTTATCCATCAGCCACATAAACAACAGCCAGGGGACGAAGCCCACCGGGCCCCACAGCACCAGCAACGCGATGTCCGACTTGGTGAAGCCGTAAGCGTGAGCGGCCGAGTTCTGGATGGGACCCCAGAAGTTCCACACCATCCCCTGCATGAGTGCCAGCAGGGAGAACAGGGTCAGGACCAGCCATCTTCTCCCGTACACTCTGCTGTTTACTGGCTGCTGCCTGCTCGCCTCCTCGGGAGAAGGGGACAGAAGCGGCTCCCTTTCGGCCTCGGTGCTCGAACTGGCACCCATGGTAGCTTCCTGTTTGTCGGTGCAGTTAAAATCCCGAGTTTAACGGCTGTACGGCGGCGGGAAACGGACGACTCACCCGGTTTCTGTCAGACACGAAAACAAAAACAGCCGATGGCTTCTGTTTCTGTCATTTAACTTTACTGCGCATGCCCGAACGGAAATAGTTGCGATAGTGGAAACTGCCCTCGTTAGACCGCCATTTTGGCTCAGCCTGCGCATTAGCTTGAGTGGGGCTGTTGCCACGACCACAGAGCCGAAATGGAGTAGATTCACAGTGGGGTATTCCAGACATATAAAGAAACCGAATACTGTCATGTGAGGTTTGTTTACTTCCGCCTGCACCACAATAGCACGTGTAGTGAAAGGTGAGTCCCTTGTTATTTCCAAAGACCCCTCTGTTTCCTGGAAGCTAATGTTAGCATAAGTAAAGTTTCCTGGTATAGGACTTTGATAGTGTTGTCGAAGCCTGTTCTTAGCTAACGTTCAGAAACATCGTCTAGCTAATAGCATTGTCTGACTGTTGGCTGAAACGAATACGATCGTCAGTGCGGATGGTCTGACAAGTTGAGATGCACTTTCTGGAGAACAATAAGTTAATAAAGTCCGTTCTGAGTTGTCGGATAAGACGACTTCCTTACCCAAAACGATATAACCAAGTTATTCATTCTGCTCATTCTCTATTCTCAAAACTATAGTCAGCCATAAGTACATCATCTGGATGGACCATTACTGACATTAAAGTGGTTTAAATGGATGTAGTGTAACTTTAAAAACTG
Organism: Centropyge bicolor; assembly: GCA_037975185.1. NCBI lineage: Eukaryota > Metazoa > Chordata > Actinopteri > Pomacanthidae > Centropyge > Centropyge bicolor. Next base: position 955,711 of record JBBMOC010000075.1, read on the forward strand.
ACCTCCATTGATGTCTGTATGAAGTTCTGATACCTGTTTATGTTGCAGCTGTATGCTGTAGTTAGTGTAAACTTTCTCAGAAACAAGGAAGCTTCAGTTTCCCCTTTTGCCACCTGCTCCCCAGGTTCCTTAGTGATGGCGCACAGTGACAGCACAGGTTTTTAAAAGTTTTTTTGTGAAATGACAGAGGACTGAGGAATTAACAAATAGCCGTTGGAGAGACACATCTATGTGAATGACTGGTGATCCAACACCACAACTTAAATACCATTTGTTTAACAACTAATCTGTATTTACATCCTCAATGTTGCAACCCCCTATCAATGTGTACTACAGGCCATGGCTGACTCTCCTAGGAAACCCTTCAGCCCAGAGGAGATCCAGAGGATTCTACAGCATCTGCAGCAGCCTGCCGTCTTCACAAACATGACCTGTGCCTGGCCTGTTCTCCGCTGGACAGCAGAGCACCTGTCTGGCTGCCTTGGTGACAAACTCATCAAATTCAGACTGGGGACAAAAGAGGAGACAAACAGTAAGAACAAAAGATTAATGTAGACAGATCTGGGTTGGAATAATTCCTGTGTAAATCACCTGGATTGAACATGCGGAATGAAAACAGACTTCTATAACACAAAAAGATTCAATTTACCCTGTCCACCAAGTACAAGTGGTGGGTAGTGGGCTCAAGTTATTCTTAAGTTACTAATAGATAGATAGATTACAGTATGTAATCAGGAAACTATGAAATTAAAGTATTAATAAAATATAAGAAAAATCACTTGGCACTAATGATTTTGCTCATAGATGTTATTTTACCCCACCTGCATTTATCTATGGCATAATCTCTCTCTCTTTCTTTCCTGTGCTCTATTGTCCTTAAATAAATTTGGAAGCTGTAAATGCACTTTAAAAAGACTTTTTGATACATTAGTACATGATTGAGGAGTCATTAATCCAAAGTGGTCTGGACTCCGGTAGGCACATTCATTTTCAATTCCATTCAAAACCTTCAGCGTAATTGATAATTTATCCGTTTCAGTAAGGTAAATTAAAAAAGATTTCCTGTTTTTGTGTTCCCAATCACATCAGCACACCAAGCCTCACATGGCAGTTCTTCTGCTCTCACCCAATTTTCAGTAAGCACATAATAATTGCTCGCAGTCTTGTGTAGTTCATGCTCTGACATGTGATGATTTAAAGATTGGACTGTAGTTATCAGGAGCCAATGAAGTATTAGAGGCCGTTTACTGATCAGATTTAAAATGTCACATAAGCAGAGGGAAAAATATCACAGAGGGTTTTTGTCTCTGAGCATCTGGTGTATTTTGCCCTCCATGTGGCTCTGAAACAGCTACAGTAATGACTCCTCCCGTGATGAATAACAGAGAGCGTGTCCTCTGATAAAAGCTAGCTAATTAGATTTCTAAATCATCTTTTTCAGCTGTTAGAGCCGACAGGAGGACATTGCTCATGATGAATTATAAATGGCATTACTCAACCATACACACACGTTGTTTACTAAAACAAAAGCAAGTAAATGACTACAACTGTGATTTATTTCTCTCATAAAAGCGGGTAAAACAAAATTTCATGCCTCTGTGATGATGCATAGTGCTGTGATTCTGGTATACGAATTGCATTTCTTTTAGCACAGATCAGTTGAATAGTTTAACTGAAACTTTATCACAATTTTCCAGTGATTACTCTCTTGCCTTGTACTTTTTCTTGCTGTTTCCCCCGCTCTCACAGCACCTCTGTTTGAAACCCAGTGTTCCTACGTGGAGGCAACACTGGCCCACTTTCTCAGCTGGACCCGGGGGCAGGCTGGGACAGATGTGGGACCTTTCTTTGAATATCCCAAGTCAGAGTATTGGGCATATGCTGACTACAAGTACATCGCTGTATTGTTTCAAGATCAACCTTCCATGTTTGAGGTAATCTTCTGTGTAATACATTTTGATGTCAGATCACTATTATAATGCTAGTTAGATAAACTGGTGTTTAACTTGTGTTTGTTTTTTATCATTTCAGATCTTTTAATGACATTGAAGCTTGAAAAACTTTTTGTATGTACTTTGATGATGGAAAAATTATAGCATTCTTACATGAGGTGTTAATGAACATTGGACTGATTCAGTTAAAGCCAACATTTTTTTCTGTCAGCATCAGTGACCAGCTACAAGAGGAGACTTTGACAACTCAAGTCCATCTTGGGCTGTAGGAATGAGTTAATATAGTATATTTTTATAAAGTAGAGGCTTTTGAATATTGGAGAAACAATACATGGCCAAAAGTATGTGGACATCTAAACACTGCACGAGGATGTGCTCCAATTCAGCCACAAGAGTATTATTGAGGTTGGTCTCTGATGTTGAGTGAAAAGGTCTGGCTCTCAGTCAGTGTTCCAGCTCATCCCAAAGGTGTTGGATGGGGTCGAGGCCAGGGATTCACACAGGCCAGTCCAATTTATGGACCTGGCTTTGTCCACGTTGGCATTGTCAGTTTGAGACAAGAGGAGGCCTTCCCCAGGCTGTTGTCACAAAGTTGGAGGAACAAAAATATCATTGTATACTGTAGCATACAAGAGATTTCCCTTAATTGGAATGAAGTGGCCATCTATCATCATAAAAACAGCACAACTTGGACATATAGTGTATTTTATTGAAAAGAACCTTCTCCTTGATGCCAAAACCTGGGTCCCATATTTTGCAAGCAGTACAATCATACTGAGATAATTTCATTTTTAAAAAACAGGTATACATTTTCAATTATGACTCACCACATGTCACTTACTGCTTTTAACAGTGCAGTCAGATTGTATGAGAGCAAAGAGGTTGATGTAACGAGACCAGCACACAGCAAACGTGTCATCATCACTTTTCTGGTCTTGACCTTGGAATAATTGAATGTATTGAGCTTCAGGTGAGAGCATGTTTTACATTTAACGATGACCATCCAGGTTCAGATGTATTGCCAAGGCTGGTTTTTATTGTTTTATTGTTTGTTTTTTATTTTATGTCCACATTCAAAAGAGGGTACAAAAACCAATTTTCCTCAAGCGGATATTAAACATGTTTAGAAAGTGTTTTCTTAAAATGTAATTTTTAAAAAATCATTCAGATGTGATTACCTTGTAATGTAGTTGCAAGAGCTTTGGCTTATCAACAAATTAAACATTAAATTAGAAAGAGCCAGAATATTCCCTTCTTGTCTCATTTCTTTTTCTTCAAAATACTTATTTATAGGCATTTTCCTTGTTTCGACATTTTCAATTAAAATGTTAAGGTTTCGCCCATAATGAGTTTATATTAGCTGCTATTCTTGTCCTCTGGTAGGGAAAGACATAAAAGTGTCATCCTTTCTCAAGCCACCGCCACCCATTCATTTCATTTTTATCGCAGTGATACATTTTTATTGGGCATCCACCTGCAATTATTACCCGCTGACTTTCATGCCTTTGAGACAGGCAGACATGGGCTTTTTACAGGATAAATGGTGCTGGGGAAAGGGCTGCCTGAAGGCTAGATTGACCAGTCTGTCATTTACAGCTGCCTGCATATATGGTAATGACTTCATTATTCAGGACGCTGGCGTGATTGCTACACCTTTGTGCTCTGACAAGACGTGATTGACAGACCCGTTTTCCTTGAAAGATGATAAATACTGTAGCTTTGTTACTCTACGCAGACACCACCATTGGTCACCTATAATAGGTCCTGTCAGAGTAGCTGATGAGGTGGGAGCACATCTTTCAACTGTGACAGTTGCAAAAATGTGAGTCTTGTCTCCATGTCCTGTCATTATCATGGACAAAAAGAACGGCGACTTGTAATTTAACAATCTGACTTTTCTTAATATTTTTACAATGCAGTTTGGATTGATAACCGTAGATTTGTGTGCGTGTGCGTGTGTTGCAGGATGTAAAGTGGTCCGAGTTTGGTTTCGAGGGACGTAATGGGAGAGAGAGCACCTTGTGGATCGGCACAGACAGGGCCAACACGCCGTGCCACCTGGACTCTTATGGCTGCAACCTGGTCCTGCAAGTACAAGGACGGTAAGAAGGATCACAGCAGGTGTTTGCTGCTTTATGTGCACCAGAGTAACCAGATTATAAATCAGTAATCCGATTTCTTAAACATCACACAAACAAGAAAGTTAAAAATTTATAATGTTAAAGGAAATTCAGGTAGATTTCTGCTGGACAAACCAGAAAAAAAGTCAAAGGATGTATCACTACTTGTTGCTGCGTGGTTTGCAGTAAGGGAAAACATTCTTAAAAATCATACTAAAACACCTAATTTGGATATATACATTACACTGGGTGCTTGTGTTTGTGATAATAAAATTAACTTAAGCATAGATTGACTTTACAATAATTTGACAAGTACTATTTCTTATTTGAAATCCTACATTTCATTCTACTTAAATTTCAACAAAATGTGATATTCATGTCGCTGACCTATGTTATTACATTGGTTAAACATTTTTTTCTTTTGTTCCCCTGCAGGCCTTTAAATCTTTAAGCTGTTTTTATCACCTCTCAATCTCTGGTCAGTGTTTGTTTAAACTGATAAATGGTGTCATATTTTTGTGTCAGCCAAAAATAAGACCCACAGCTGAACAGAAGGATATTTGAAAAATTCAAACACATGTTTTTATCCAGTCAATAATGGACCATCCTCAAATGTAACTTTTGAATATGCATCCATCTGATGTTGTCATCTAGAGAACTAAAGCATCATACATTTCCCTGCCTCATAGATTTGTGAGTAGTTCTTCAAGTCACAACAAAGCATTTAATTAAATGGAGCACAAATTACAGCTAAAGCATAACTAGTGGTCTAAGTGGCCCTGGAAATGGTAATATGGCGAAATGTTTAATGCAGCAAGAAATCAGAAATCGCTTTGCTTCTCTGCACTGGAGCGCCAGTCGAAATAGTGGTTGGGAAATATGGGAGAATGCAAGAGAGCATTTGGACCTGTTATCTGATTTCTTGCTTTGATCTGATTTCTCACTGTAATCTGTTTTTCTACGTGCATTTTGTGCATTTAATAGAGAGGAGTTGTAACTTAGCATAAAGAAGATTCAGGAGTCCAAACAACAGCACTAGTGTATTTCACCACATCAGTGCCGGTAGTTTTTTGCCTGTTAACCACCTAAATCATCTGTAACATGAAAGGTGCAGGGTACTGTAACTGCTAACACAGAGTGTGATCTGTCCCCTGCCCTCTGAAAGAGAGTTAATTTGTTGCAGAGCTCACCAGAGCATGACGGAAATGGAGACAGAGGGTGAGGCGCTATATGGGGCAGCAGGAGTCAAGCAACAAAAGGGAAAAGGTCTTTTTAAATCTTATCTCACTGCACTGTTCTCCCAGAGAGCAACAGTTTTATCTCACTCCTTGTAATTGCGTCCCAGGCTCTTTTTTATTTGTTATTGATCTCAAATGGAATGAAACTCAGCTCCAGCAGATCTTTGACACTGTTAAACCATGAAAATACAACAGTGCTGATTGATATGATGACATGTGTGGCAATGGTGGGTCAGATGAACCGAAAAACAAAATGACTGACCCAAATTATTCAGGGAATGAAATTTGAGTTTTGAGCAGGTTGGAGAGTACTGGATAGTTTAACACTAATGGATTTGCAATTTGCCCTGTCTAAAGGGATTTGAAATTTGTATTCCTTCAAGTTAAAAAAAATGACTTTTTTAAACATTATACCAAGAATAAAACAAAAAAATTTTTTGTAAGTAATTCATAGTAAGAAAATCGTCCTTCCTCTTTTCACTATTCCTAAATTTTTTTGTTTTATTTTGGGTCAGTGTAAGTTAATTATGCATCTGTCATAGTTGGAAGAATGTTTAATACAAGTTTTGCTTTTGTTTTAAAGCCTGAATTTATGACTAAATAGATCAACACATTGACACCACTGTGACTGATCAAACATCTGAATTCATTTCTAACAACAACCTTTTTTTTCCTGCTCTTTTGTGTTTTCTGCGCGTAGGAAGCGCTGGCACCTCTTTCCTCCAGAGGACACTGCTAACCTCTACCCAACAAGGATCCCCTATGAGGAGTCCAGCGTCTTCAGCCAGGTGGATGTTCTCCATCCAGACCTGAGGAGGTTCCCTGCATTTCAGGGAGCCAGGGCCCACGTGGTCACCCTGCAGCCAGGGCAGGTCAGGATGCTTGATGCCATATTTTACAATACAAAAATGTAATGCCTCACAGACAAAACATTAATGGCTAAGCTTGATCAGTTATACCTTCTTAAGGGTACTTGACAAAAGAAAACACAAGTCATACAAGCCATAGGTGTAAAAGTGCCAAAGTGGTAATCAGATAATGAAAATAATCTGTAGTTATACAATAAGATTTTTATAAAAAACAAAAGAAATAGTCACATTTAAAAAGAGTTTTATGCACATCTGAAGGAAGCATAAACAATAATATTTTACAGTCATTTGTTCAAACTGTGTAAAAAAAAAACCTTGTAACAGTATTGAGCTGTGAGCCCTGCACCATGTGTCATAGCAAACAGTGAGCTGACTGTACAGTTTCACCCTTTAGGCAGAACATTTTTTATCCAACATTGAACTAAACACACCTCAAGCACCTCTTTTTCAAAAACAGTTTTTAGACATTGAAAACCCACAAGTGATTTACTGAAGTTTGATGTTATGCAACACTGTAGCTCCACATTTATGTCATGAACTACTTGTGACACAGAAGCAATAAACAAAATATAGCTTTTTCCGTCTTTAAGCTCTTGACGTGTAAAAGTAGTCTCAACAGTGTGACTTATTTGTCGTGGTGTTCTCCATAAAAGTGTGAAGCAAGACAGTGGTCGTGACTTGTGTTAATGTCTGGCCTTCTCAGTTATAGTGCATCGCCTTCAACAGACAGGAGCTTTTATACTGATAGAAGTGAAAAGGTTATGTTGCATTATAGTCAGCTGCATTATCACTCTTGATATCGTGCCGGAGGAAAGGTAACTAGGTCACGTCTGGGTTAGTAGATCACCTGACAGTGCGGTCACATTCCTGTCACCTGTTCTGCTTTTGAAACAGAAAGTCACGACTGAGGTGTGGCACAGTCACAGGCCCCTATTTTTCAGAAACGTCCTCGGCTGCTTTTGAAGTAGTTTTCACTTCTGAATTCTGGATGTGTTTGTCCTCCTTTGCCTTGTTTCTGATTCTACATTGTTTTGTTCTTCAAGAGTCAAAATGGTGACAGAGCAATTAGCCATCTGTCTCTTTCCACTATCTGCTTGTGCCTGAGCTCCTGTAGCGTACTAAATACCATCCTATCAGCAACAGCAAACCCAGCTGTCAAGCAACTCTGAAGGCTGGTGAAGCATTGTGCGGGTCAGGGTTACGGCTGATGCTTCAGCAGATCATTTTTGCTTATCTTACCTAATGGAAAATGACGACAGTTATTCAGCTGACAGATGATGAACCAAGCACAGTGAAATGCCCTCATTTCTTTCTCCTGTATCACCAGCTGTTGTCTTATTCCTACATTTCTTTTAGGGTAGTTTTGATGTAAATAAGAAGTAACTTAGAGCAGCGATGTTCATTCTTGGCCATTGGGAACGGCTTGTGGCTAAAAACAGGATGAAGAAAGGTCAGTTCACTTTAACAGCTCTTCGGCAGCTTCTTACAGTCTTCATTTGTTTAATGGAATTTGTCCTTTGATCATGCAGTAATAAATGGTTAGATATGTGAGCCAGATCATTACCGCCCACACTCTCCAAGTCAGTGACCTTAAACTCAGCTGCCTTTGACCTGGTGTTTACATGCAGTGGAAAGCTACAAATGTCCTGTTGTGCTCAGATTATTTTCACCCTACAAATACTTCAGTTGTTGACACAGAGCGGATAGTTTTGGAATCTACAGTAGTCTCCTCCAGGATGGCTCTACCTCTGCAAATCAAATCAAAGGACAGGTCATTCCTCTCATCTGTCAGACCACAGGCCATGAATGAATCAGGACTGCCGAGGAGGCTCCAAATCGATAAAGCTCGCCCGTTTTAATAGAGTCACTTTATGAATGAATGAACCGCTGACAGTCAGTGGAGGGGCAAGGTGTATGCTGCCATCTAGTGGATGGTTAGTATGGTTACATATTCCCTTCATATTTATCACAAAGGCCTAAAGACAAAAAGAAATGGGTGATGTCACTCAACTCTTTAAGCTTCTGATGAATTTTTATTTCCTCTGTTCAGGTGCTTTATGTCCCCAGACACTGGTGGCACTACGTGGAGTCAGTGGATCCCATCACTGTCAGCGTCAACTCCTGGATCGAGTTGGTAAGCACCCCGATCATGTCTCTGTCCCTTATCCTGAACTAATCAGATAACCTGAAACAATGAAAAGCCGTTCCATGATTTGACAGAATATGAGAAGCATTTTCCCTAAAGAGCTCTTGCTTGAGTTGTTCTTAACAGTGATCCTAACAGAGTGTGGTTGCTCCCAAATGAAGGCCCCTCTCAGCTTTGAGTAATGAACAGGCCTAGCAGTAAAAGATTCCCTGTCATTATGATGAGTGTGTGCACACAACGAGGAGTGTGTGCCGCATGAAAAGCTCCTCACCACCAGACAAATGTTTATTCAGAGAGCTGGTGCCTCTCCAGTTTTCCCCCACAAGGTCACCAACACAACAATCTGTGCCTGCAGCATACCTCCAGACTGTCTTTGTCATTCAGTGTAAATATCTTGATATGCAGCACTCATTCTTAGTTTTCGCTTGGCTTTCTGTTCCTGCACAGGAAGTAGATGACGTGGCAAGAGTTAGCGAAGCTGTGACCAGGGCTGTTGTCTGCGCCCTCAAAAGATCACCAAGCGATGACAACACAGACGACTGGCTCAATCCCACTGAGGTAGTAAATTGAGGCTGTGATATTAAGCACTCGCTCAAATCAGCAGCTCACTGATTAATACTTTTTCCATTCATCCGTTAATGGTCCAAATTAGGCCTGAGAATTAATTCAATATTATCATCTGTTGACTTTCATTTGAGTCAAATTGATTATGTGATTAGAATGTTTTCTTAAATATAATTCTGCAAGCATTAACAATCATTCATGCATATATTTGCCATATCTTGATGTATCTCTAGATCCTTACTAAAATGCTGGTGTAGGGGCGCTCCAGTAGCTCACCTGGTAGAGCACCTGTCTCTCCTCTCTCTCTTCAGCTGTCACAATCAAATCAAAACAGTGCAAAAAAAAACAGTGCATACAAGTCTTTAAAATGCATATATTCATTTCAGCCATATCACATGATGGTCTTTTGACCAATCAGTTGTACAAAACTTTTTTAGATTGCATTGTGCATTTTATAGGACACTACTTGGTGAATATCACATTATTCTTTACATTCTGAACACCCATAATGCACCCCCTAACACAATCTTACGTAGCCAGAGCCTCTGCCTCAGTAAGCTCATGAATTGACTCGTTTAATTTGTAATGAATTTGAAAACATTTGGACACAGAGCCTAATTGTTGTTTGGTCTCGTACAAGAAGTCCATCATTGTGCAACATTACTAGTTGAACTTTTGTCAGAACTCCACAGGCCCGATGAGACTCTGGTCTGCCAGTGATAGATTACTAACCATACCTCCCACATGCTCTTCTTTCTCTGTGTATCAGCTGGCAAAGCAAGACTGCCTCTACCACTTACAGGGTATATTTATCCCACCCACAAGAGGTCATGCACTGCGCAGTCACAGTATGAGCTGCTGTATATAAACACCGATGCTGGGGACCGACTCAAACTCCTGGGATGTTTCCTGTATCTACAAAGAGAGAGAGCGGCTGAACTTCTCCAAAGTTCAGTGGGTTTTTTTTTTTTTTGGCCGAGCCTAACAGGTGACATATAACTTTGTGCTGAGTTAATAGACCAGCTTTAAATCAGGTTAAACAGAGCTGAATATTTTATAGCGTTCAGAGAGTTTATTTAGAGAAATAATGTCAGTCGTGTAGTCATTTCTCTGTGGTCTTTCTAAGACAGCTATATGAATTGTAATGGTGGTTCTGTTCGACCCGTTGAATATAATTTATATCAGCTTGTCAGCATGCAGCAGAGGGTTCCCCCAAAACCAGCTGCTGCTGCTGCTGCAAGACATCAATTTTCTGGTGATATACTAATTATTAAACAACCAAGCCCTGTGTGTAGAATATTTGTTTATAGTATCTTGCAAATTATTTCCATGGCAAATTTTTTCATTTGTACATAAATGAGAAAATTGGTCCAGTCTACATGTTAGTGTGTGGTCGAGCAAGGGGGCTGTATTACCTGTATTATTCAGAATATTGTCACACCCTACACAGAATATAGTAACTATGAATACATTATTTGTTAGACCATTATTACCTCCGCCAAGGAGGTTATGTTTTTGCAGGTGTTGGTTTGTTTGATTGTTTGATTGTTTGTTTGTTTACAACATAACTCAAAAAGTTACAGATCTTGGGACAGATTTTGATGAAATGTCCTTTCTGGGACAAGGAACAAATGATTAAATTTTGGAGGTGATCCGGAAAACTGCCATTACGGAAATGTGGATTTTCGGGTACAACTATTTAACTAAAAATGACATAGATGCGATTCCAGGGTGTATTTTTATGGTCCAGGAATCCATTGAAATAGATAAATCAAAGGTAGGACTAATATTTTGGGTTGTAAGTCACAATAAGCTGGGGGAACAGTGCTGCTTGGCGGAGGTCTGCGCTCCCCGAGTGCTTTTCTAGTGTTAAATAAAATTCAAAAAGGAGATGATATGAAAGACAGGTGACACGACAGGTGTTAACATTTTCATGAAACGCCTAGGGTTGGATTCAAGATTCAAAGGCAAAACAAATTGCACGGCATACATCACCTGCATCATGTTGTTCAGTCAGCAGCCACTTCAGACTTGCAACCACTTTCAACTAAATAAATGTATTGATATTGGGATATGTATTGATTATTAGGATATAAAGTAGTCTACTACACTCAGGTGACAAGGTTTCCGTTTGGCTGACAGGTGATGTTTGGGGAGCTCTCTGTAACAGTTTGTTTGTGTTATGTTTCCACAGGAAGGAGTACCATCCCATAATGAGAACATGCAGTATGTGAACCTGGCAGTGGCAGCTTCTGCTCAAAGACACAGGAGCCTCTGCCACAGCAAACTGACCCAGGACCTGAGAGATACCCGTCCAGTCAAGCGGGACTCCAGAGGACAGATCAGGAAGAACAGCGATTCGGTCAGTGATTCTCTACCCTTCAGCGTTCCCTTTGGACCACACCTCACCCCTGTATGCTGTCAGCAAGAGTGCTCACCAGAAACGAGCGGGGCGACCACAAAAGATCTGGAGGTCAGTTCGGATACAGCAGCAAGAACCAAGCTTGCATCTGCTGTCAGACGCCACCAGGGAAAATATGAATGTAGCCCTGGTTTAACTGAATGTAGACCATGTGACTGTGCTGATGGGACGTCAGAGGACGCTTCAGAGGATTATGAGACAATGATGACAATAACCACTAATGACCTGTTGGACTGCTTGGTGCATCCTGATATCATCGCCCGTGTCACAGAACTGATACTGGAAAGGCACAAAGGAAATCACAGGACCACTACACTGTCCTAGCTTCAATATTCAGAAGCCACATATAATAAGCCCAAAGATGAAGAAAAGCCCCTCATTTGACAAGTAATAGTTATTTTCAGGAGCATTTTAGATTGCTTGATCTGAAAATATAACTTTCTACCCTTGATGTCTCCCTGGAGTTTGCAGTGATATTGAGCTATGAAAAAAAAAACAAAGGTTCTTTGGCTGCAGAAATCTAAGTAAGCAGTGTGAGGGGAAAGATGAAGTTTCAACCTGCTTTTCTTTCTACTCTCATCTGTCAAGGTCCTCCTGAGACTAGCCTCGGCTGTTGGAAGTCACAACCAAAACTAATTGTAATGTGATGAGCGATCAGGAGCCTCTACCATTTCCTTGTTTTGTTGTCCTGCACATACTAATCCTGTTTGCTTCTTCCAGAGCAAGAAGAATTACCATTTAAATCCATTTAGTATGATAATAAGCCACATAATTCAAGGTAATATTCCACAGATATGAACATTTGTATTGCACATGTCTTTGTCTGTCATCCTCTGTCTGTTGCTAATGAAAATTGTCATTGAACAACTACAGTGGGCTGATATTAATGGTTTGGAGATTGATGAATGATGAATGAAATTGGTTTATTTGAATGCAGTCTGCCGCCACAGGTCACACATCTCCAAGAGAAAGGAAGTTTGCATATGTACAAGAATAATGAACATCATCTTTCCACTTACTTTCTTTGCTGAATTTGATTTCCTGCACTCACTTCACAGTTTTAACAGAAAAATAAGCAGATTTTACAAATTCAGTATCATTTTTTTGCTGTTCCCTATTTGACGTGTTCAAGGATGTTGTCACATCTGGCATTTGGCAGTGACGAGTTTTCAGGAAATCATTGAAATTAACAATATGGATTTGATTTCCTGCATGGAAAGATTGAGATCTGTAGGGCAGTTGCGAGCAGAGATTATTATAAAAATGCAATATCAATAATAAGGTCACTAACAGAAAAAGGTTACAAAGGTTCATTGCGAAGCATTAACTTTAAACATACAAATGATTTTAGAGACTGTAAAGAGCAGCTTCCTTAATGGCACCATTCAAAGAATCGGTATGCTTTCAAAAATGTTTACATTTTTCATTAAATACAGTATATACAACATAATATTCAACATTCATTTGTAATAACACTATTGATCATGTGGAATAGGAAATCACAGTATTTAGTCTCTTCTAAACACTATTCCATGTATTCAGGTCTTATTCAGAAAATACTTTCCTGTTCTCTGGTTAAAAACTTTGAAGTAAAGTGGAGTGTTAACAAGGTTTCATAGAACATATTAAATGATGTGACAAACAAATACTGGACTTCTCACCGCAACAAATGCCCAATAATCATTATCACAAAAATATCTTAAACAAAAACATAAAAGCGGAACTGAAATAAAACAGGCTACCTTCTCGTAACTCATTCAATGAGTTGTTTTAAAGAATCTTATCTTCACCCTTTCTATATCTTTCTTATCCAAGGTGTCAACTGATTTGCTATATAAGTGCTAACAGTATTTTCAATAACTGCCAATGTGATTTTAGAGCTCTACACAGTAGTAAGAAGGCCTGAGATGACAAATGACTTATTCTTCACTGTACATAAATGTGAAAGCTCTATTCTGGTCCTTTAGACTTGAGTGTGGCCTTTGAAACAGTAAACCACTCCATCCTCCTACAGTGTCTTGAACCCTGAGTTGGTCCGAAAGGGTCTGCTCTCAACTTATTATGTTCCTGTCTATCTAATCGAACCCTTTCTGAAGCTGTTAGAAATTGCCCCATGGTGTTCCCCAAGGGTCAATCCTGGGTCCGTTACTGTTCTCCATTTATATGCTACCATTGGTCGGGTCATTACTTAACTTACAGTACCATTATTAGACACTCAGTCATACTTCTTGTTACGCTGCACTAATCATAGCAGCCTAACCCAACTTTTCACCCACGGTTCTTGTATCAATATTCAAACTTGTCTAAACCTCCTCAAGCTTAACAGCGGAAATCATCTTGTTTGCCATGCCCGATTCTAAAAGTTTATTATTATTATTTGTTGCTGTTAACATTATTGTTGTTATCCTTCAACTTTTGCAGCCCAATGAGCTGCAGTGAAGAAGATGGCGTATGCAGCGTAGCACAGTTACAGTTTGGTGCCCTTATCTGTTTTGTTCAGGTGTATGTCATCAGTCTTTTTCTTCAAGTCGTCAAGGTCCTCTTCCTCCCTCACTGAATCCTCCAAGTACATCTTGTCCAGCTGACTGGGGTCAACGTAGGTGTAGAAGTAAGCCATGATTGAGAAGATGATGCAGACACCCAACAGCAGGCAGGCAAACAGCAGGAACTCCTTCCACTGGGACAACAAATACTGGTTAGTGTATGAACTAACATACTGGGTGCAGAAAGATTAAGTTCACTGTTCAGGTTTGCTGCGCTCTTGAGAAGCAAAATAAAATGCTCTTAGCTTTTTATGATAAGCGATTTTGGTCGTCGCTGTGTGTTTTATGTGAAACAGAATTGAATGCCACGTTTAAACTTTATATAGTGACTCTACACAGGGACTGAAAAGCTGAGAAAACCCAATATAGTGGAGGTGGAGGTTTGGAACATTGTTATGTTGCTCACAGCAGTGAAGAATGACATAAGGTGATTGACAGTGATTTTGGTGTATAGCCTCCTTAATTACCTGAGCCAGTCCCGCCCCCTCTGCCACAATCAGCACTATCACATTCCCAAATGCAACAGTGAGCAGCCAGCCGGCCTGTAGGACAGACTTCATGCTGGCCGGAGCCTGGAGGGAAGAGAGAGACGCACAGTATATAAAGAAAGGGTGAGAAGGTTCCGTGTAATGGGATCAGCAGTTCCTAAACCTAAAAAAGGTTGAGTGTTTAACAGAACAGGCAGAAAGGGAGGATTGTGGAAACACTTCGTGATGACTTTTTCTTGGTTAGGAAGTTACACCCACTCATGGCAGACTTTTCCAGAAATGTTTCGACTGTGACACTCTCAGTCCTTAAAGGTTTAAATGGTGGATCTGAAAAGTCATGAACAGTCAACTTGGTTATAATTCATGTCAATGACAGTCAAGTTTCATGGCATGGAAAAGTATCAAAACACCAACAGAAACTACAAACTATTCCAGCAGCATCATGCTCGTCCTCTCTGCCAAACTGTCAATATGTTCCAGACACTCGTATTTTTGTTAAAATATGTCTGGATTAATTAATATTTAAGATAAATTATACCTCTATTCGTCCCACAGTGGAGAAGATTTTATTTTGAGGGAAATGTGATACTGATAATGGAAATAAACCGTGGCGCATGAATATTCTGCAAGGGTAGTTTGATAGGTTTCTATTCTAATTTTGCTGTAAAAATGGAAAGCTTTTTTTTTTTTTTTTAATTCATTGTAACAACCTTACTTTGTTTTGTCAAGATTCCCATACTATGTTTTCAGTCCTAGCTGACTATCAGGGGGAATATATCAGACACTCAGGAATTCATAAAATCCTGCAAATATAGACTCGCCTAACAAAACACAATCTGCCTTCCATCTGGTGAATTTCTCTTTCTCAGAAAATCCGTCCAGGATCAGGGCTACTATACTAATCCTCAAGAATCAAGCCAACTGCAACTGCTGTCCTCCTTGAAGATGGAAGCGACAAACTTTTTAATCTAACTAAGTGATAGTGTGTATCATGACGAACCTGTGAGTAGGAGAACTCTAGGCCTGTGATGGAGAACATGACCTCTCCAGCAGTGATGCAGACATACTGGGGGATCTGCCAGGCGATGTGCACATTGTTGGCCTGCACATCCTCCATCTTATGAGCCACTATGGTACCCGATTCCTGACAAAACAGACACACATACACACAGAGGGTTCTGTCATGCAGTTTAACTGGTAAGATCTGTACATACACAAACTTGCATAAGAAGCAGCCTGACCTCCATGAGTATGACAGTGTAGTAAGCTCCAAAGTCCAGCAGGCCCAGGTCAAGATGAGGGCATTTCCTCGACTGTAAGCTGCAGTTGACATTTCGGTATCTACCCACAGATAGGATGTACGTAGAATTAGATGAATCAGAGAAGAGCTAACACATGATGTGACTAGATATGTGTGAGTCTACTTTGAATTCAACATGAAATCAAATATTTCATTGAGACCAAATTGGGGTTTTACTTAAAGTCACTAGAGTTGTCCGTTGTCGGGCAAGTAAAAGCCTTGCTAATTTTCTGTATGAACAATGTTAAGTTAATGACAGTTGGAGCTCTGATCCTGTTGTTAAATGTAAAATAAGTAAAGAAAGAACTCTATAGAGAGCCAAAGTGAAAGCTTCATATATACATAATACATAATACCTCTCCTTACCACTTGGGGGCGTATCACCTTTTATGTTGATATGGCAAACTCGTTAGTAAGCAGTTGCCTATTACATAATCTAGAGTTGTGTTTGTGCCCATTAGATGAAGTCCAATATTCACTGTTATAGATTCAGTATTCACCTTCAGCTCTGTTTCTGTCTAAACACACTCCTGAGAAAAATATCTGACTCTGTAGCAGCTAAATAATCCACTATGTTCACCAGCTTGTGTCTAACTGTATCTGTCTCCTGTTATTAGAGTTTTCAGGGTGAATAAAAAAAGTAATCTTGCGGGCTGGAAAACCAAAAAAAATGAGATAAAAGATGCTGAGTCGGGTGATGCTCTGTGTGTTCATCACTGCATGTGACCCCTAACTGATAGTTACTTTATTATGCTCACAAACTTTTCAACTTCTAGTTCCTCAATGACAGGTTCATACTCACACTGCTCGTGGCACAGTCTTGTTAACAGACATCTCACCAGAGGGCACGAGGAAATTTGCATCTCCTACACTGAGGCTTATTTCCTCGTGGAGCGTGTTGTAGAACCTAGAAAAAAAAAAAGAGAGAGAGAGAGAAAAAGTCAGGAGCAGACTCAACTGATTATTCAAGTTAGTTCAGTTTACCCCAGTTTGTACAGGAAAGAGATGAATTGGCTTAATATGTTTACATTGTAATTATAAAAGATGAGTAGTGACTTCAAAGGTTAAACATATCTTACCTCACGAAAGGATATCCAGTCCCATTTTTTGTTATGTTGTCATACACCTGGATGGTTAAAAACACACACACAGCCATGTCAAAGAATTTTCTATCAAAAACAGTTATTTCTATTCTCTGCTAACTCCTGTGTATACTATGATGTCTACAGTCTAGTTTCAAGGGAGTGGAAGAAAGTTGGAAAAAGGCATTGTCACATAATTTTGTGCACCAATCAGGATGGAGCCATTTTTCAGTTAAAATATAATGATAATTGTGGGTTTGTTTCCTTATGTTGCCAGGAAGACTGTCAATGAAATTTGTCAAAAATAACATTCTAAATTATCCAAATCTGGTTGGCATAACATACAGTGCAGGGGAAGCTCACATTTATGTTAGTCCTATAAACCATGTGAAACAGTTGGCAATATGATATATCCTCTGAAATAACAGTGAAAACATTTCTGTTTAGTCTGTTTATAATATTACAATTCGGGTGTGTGTTGTGACATTCCTGAAAGAATGCTGTATTACGTATTACTGCTAATACAAAACCAAACATTTCCTAATGTTGCATGTTCACATGGAAAGTATTTAACTGGTAAAATATGAGTTGACTCATATTATGAAGTGGTCACAGGAAATGCGTCCAGCTTCTCAGTGAGGTAACCAGCTCCTTTCACTGTGCCCTGCTGGCTGCAGACTCATGCTGTGTACAGCATCAAATCACAGCATAGACTGAAGGAAAAAGGCCAATTATTGTCCGACTTTGACATTAAAATGACAATAGTTCATTATGATATCGACACAATTCTGCAACCTGTAGTATTAACCTGCATTTGCTGTTACCTCCAGGTGTCACCAAATCAACCAGGACTGAAATCTTAAGGATTTCAATTTAACCTCATGCTGCTTCAATAACAAAAAAAGCATTTTTACGGTATTTTCTAGCTCCTTGTCCAGAATAAAAATGTAACAGCACACATGAAATCACCATATGCAACAAGTTAGTGTTTAACATTAGCTTCACTTTAACGTTTAATGTCTGCATTAAGTTGGATTCCGCTCTATTTTTTCACACCAAGCTGTTAAAATGCTAATGTTACTTACAAACATCTTTACAATAGACTGAAGATAATGTAATATCTGCACAGTAATAATGAACATTTCACTCTTTGTGTGGCTTTCCTGCATTTTTATTCGTCTTGTAGCAGATGTTTTTACACCATCTTATTCTGAGCAAATGGAGTTATATTAACTGTAAAGCTTTTAATAAGTAATACCCAAGGATGTTCTTTTTAAAACTTTGCTTACTTTTACCCTGATGATTCAGAACCTGATTCAGGGGCACTCACAAGTTTGCATTCGATTCCAGCAGTTTCTGAGGATAAGATGAGACTGTAGGCCTTCTCTTGGTCAGCCATGACGTTACACACTGAGGTCTTTCCATCTGACTTGACTTTAATATTCAGTTGCTTGCTGGATCCCCCCAGTGGAAGCATCTCATATTGAGGAGGGTCCTGACACAGAGAAACCAGGGGGTTAATGTTCAGGTTCATGTCACAAAACATCTGTGATAGAATGAGAGACTGAAATACAGTTTATCACTCAGTTTTAGAAGATAGAGGTTCTTAGTATACTTATTACTATACTTATTAGTATGGTTTACAGAACTATAAATCTCTATTGTGTATTTCTTAGAATGAAGGCACAAATTAGGCATTGACTTGAGAAACAAGTCTGTAAAAGGTTCCAGTATAATAGCTGAGGCCTCAGACTGGTAAACACAAATTTAACTAAGTGGGTTTATTAAAATGCAAATATAAATAAAACCAGTTTGACTTGTTGAAAACAAACATGACATCCATTATTAGCCTACATATACAGTACATCCATACTTTCTCTCCTTGGCTTTCCTGCTGATCCCCACTTATTCTCTACATATTTTGTATATATTATTATGTATATATATCTATTTATGTTTTATAACTTCTGTCATATGCACTGCTGCTGTCTCAGCAAGGGCATAAGATAAGGTAAGATAATCCTTTATTCGTCCCTCAGTGGGGAAATTCACAACATACTCCTGCAAAACAAATTCTTAATCTCGGTGAGGCATTTTCCCAGTTAAATTAACTTAATATTATTGAACGAAAGGAGCGATAAACTCTGTACAGCTCAGCAGTCTCTCACAGAGCGAACACACCCTCACAGTCAGCCCTCAGTTATTCCACCCTACATTCACCCTGGATAGTACACAAAGCTGCTTTTCCCTTCTCTCCTGATTACCTGAAGGTATGGGATCGGATTTTCAAACAGGTTGCTGTCTGAGATGTTCACACTGACATTACCTCCTGCCAGGTTAAAGACCTGCAGGAGACAGTTCCCAGCGGGTGCAGGTTCCACCACAGTTTTCTAGCAGACAGAGAAGGACATTAGTGCACCATACTGATAAATATCAGAGAACACAGTCTTTTGAAGAAATGATTCTACAGTTTCATTTAGCAGACGCTTTTATCCAAAGCGAAGTACATTAACATGCCAAAGGAACAGGTGGGGGTTCAGTATCTTTCCCAAGGACACTTCAACACATAGACTGCAGGGTTATTATCATCATAAAGACTTCAATGCTCATAAGGCATTTTTATGATTCACAGAGCTCTGACTTATATGATCAGAGCATTACAATGGGATGAACAAACAGTTTGTGAGCAAATAAAAACGACGACAGAGCTGCACATTTACTGCTCCAAAGGATATACTGCACACATTATAGAAAAAAAATATCTGATTATTAAGATTATTAAGCCGTAAAGTTTCCATTCTGGCACACAAGCTTAGAACATTTCTGCGAGTTGCCCACATGATTTCAAATTTGCATCTTGACACAAACTCACTTCCTGAAAACAGCAGTGCTACAGAATGAGATCATCATGCCAAAATAAATTCTGCCAGTTTATATAATAAGGTAAGAACAGCTCAGTGTTTTCCAGGACATTTTGGTCAGTGTCCTCTTCCAGGACTGCCCTCATTACGGGGCCTCAGGTTTTCCAAGTTGCATTGGAACATACTTGAGTCAGACAGTCTACGTGCAGGTATTTTCATGTTTTCTGGCTGGGTGTGCATGCATGTTGGTAATCCTTTGTGTGCAGGTGAGTTAGGGTTTAGGTGAGCGTCACTTTATTTCTCTAACAAGACTTATGATCGATGCTCATACCTACCATAACGTTTATCTCCAACAGTGTGGCTGATATGAAGGCCAACGCTGCGAAAATCATCCCTGCTGCCATTTTCCTCAGAGGCCTGAAGGACAGACAGTCGGCACTTTCATTTCATTTCCTTTCATCACTGTTAGGCCAGTGTGTGTTTACGGCTTTGAAAGTCAAGCTTTATCACTTTGGAAATCAGAGAGATAATTAGTGTCCTCAATGATCTCCTCCCTGATAAGAGGTTGCCTCATCACTTGTTTTGATGTAATGCCATCTGTTGCAAATGTGCCCTTTACAACCTAATGCTACGTTCTAAAAAGCAATAATAAAATCCGTAACCACAAAACTATGATGACATTTGCGAGTGTGAAGCCAAATGATACCATATTCAGAATACAATGAATACATTAAGAACCTGGTCATGAGATCTATAATTGTAAATATACAGTATGTTTGTGTACGTGTGCACAGACCTTTCATTGATTCATTAACTATTTATTTTCCTGACATTCATTTGTGTGATATAAATGTAAGGTCAGTTTCCCAGTTTAAGAGGTCACTTAAATGCTTATGTCTGCAATAGAGGTGGAAACAGCCAAAAAAACCCTTCTACTCACGTGATGTTGATTCTGCAAAGACCAACAAACGGATATATGATGAGGTCAAAGATGGGCACAAAGACAAGAATCAGCAGAGCGTTCAACATCTGGACAACAGGGAGGGAAAAAAGTCACCTTCAAATGACTCTATAAAAGCTCACTGCGACTCATAAAATCATAAAGCTTTGAGCTGAATAAAGAGACTGGATCTGATTTAATATCACCAGTAAAGAGGAGGCAATATAGCAGTGGTTTAGAGCTGTAAAAGTGTTTTCAGGAGAATGACAGCATCAACAGGTCAAACATTAGTTAGCTTTAGTGCTTTGCTCGAAATGTGCTGATGTGGCGAACTGGTGTGCGTTTTCATTTGTGTGTGTTTGCACGTTAAAAATACTTGTTGCCAATTGACCAAACGTATATATATCAAAAAATACACAGCAGCCTTTTAGTATTAGATAAGCAATGCAATTTCTGTCTATATGTAAGTACATTCAAATTAGAATGAAACAAGGATTATTAGGCTAGAATGCAGATGTTACGCTTTAAGTGAGTTTAAGTGTGTTCACATTGATTCTGGTATAGATGATCCAAAACATTGGGACAAACCAACAACAAACGTCTTATGGCCAAAAATTGATTGGACAGGGGATAATGTACAAAAGGTCTTGCGTTCCAATACTGTTTATCTGATGTGAATGTAAACACCCTTAAATTACTGCAATTGCTTGACGTGCTGGCAAATAAATAAATGTGAAATACAAATCTCACAGCAGCTTCATGAACGCCATTTCAGCATGTGCATGACAGACCATGCATGGCCACATTTGATAAGATATGAATGGACAATATTTTGGGGATGAATGAACAAGCACAAACAGGAACACAAAAAGGGCTGATGAATAAACAGAGTCTGCCCTTTTTTTCCTTGCATGTCTTTGTGGCCATGGTTTAAATGTGTTCAGATATAGAAAACAGTTGGATCATTAGAAGTAAAGCCAGTCCACTTTACCATATGACAGTGTTCCTTATTCACCTCTAGTATTTTCTTATTTCAGAACACCTCGTTGTGCACTGTTGCTTATTTTGCTGAGAGCAAGAGAAACCTGCACGTACCTGCATTTGGTCAGGCTCAATAGAGAAGTTATTTCCCTGTAATGAAACAAGATGAGCTTATCATTTAAACTCATTTAATCTGGTTTACGAGACTGTTTGTACAATCAGATAAATATCGAAATCCACCCAGTGATAGTAAAGTGCAATAAAAGATGTAATCGGCCTTAAAAAAGAATCACTGTTGGTATTCAATATGAGGAATATCTTACAAAAGCCAAGTTCATGCTCGCGGCTTGAATCGTCCAACGGGAACCCTGCAATAAAGAACAACACTGTCAGTGTCCATATGGTTGTCTCTCAGCACAGTAAAATGACCCTTTAACCACAGCAGACTTGTTTTCTTTGTTTTTCTGCAGAGGAACCAGTTAACATTCGAGATGCCGTCCAAATACGATGTTGATTTGTTTGTTTCTTCTGACAGATTTTTTTGAAAGAAATGAAGAATGAGTTCAGGAGGAATGTGCTTCAGGAATGCTGAGTGCGGCTTTGAGGTCTTCTATAATCAGATGGTTGTGTTCAGTGTTGACCAGAGGGAAAGATAACAGATGGTTATGAGACTTTATAAGAGAGCCATGGCACAAGACTTTGACCTTGCTGACTGAGGAGACGGGTCTTGCATGTACCATCAACAAGAACTGAAGATGATTATTGGTTTTAACGCTAAAACGTTTTATTCAGGAAAAGGAAGAATAAGCTGCAAATATATTCAAAGTGTTAAAAATGTTTTTGTGTTTATAGCATCATCATATTATTCAGATTCATTTGATTGGCAAGTTTTAAAGTGTTCTAAGTTGTGTTTTTCGTGGTCGAGAGGTTGATGGGAATGTCATTAGTTTCAGGCAAAAAAAAAAGACTTTTGACTTGATGATGGTGCCAGATGATGAAGTCAAAGAAGTGATTGCAGTTCATCCTGAGGAGGACGTGAATGTCTCAAACAAATCTCATGACAATCCATCCGATAGACTTTTCAAGAGAGGAGCTCCTGTCGCGACAGTTCGTAAGCGATTTGTCTTCACGTACCTGCTGATCAAACAGAGCCCAGAACATCGGCAGTGGGATGTAGAGCACCAAAACCCGTCCCACCATCTTAATCTCCTGGATCAGACGCTTCTGTTAACACACAAACACACAGATGGATTACTGATGCACTGAAACCACCATCGCCCTTTTGACCTCTTCCAGTGCCATCCTAGAAAAAAAACAGATTGTTACAAATAGTAGTCGTTTTGTTACCGAGTACTTGTCCTCAGCCCAGTCCAACCAGTGGTCCCTTGGAGACTCATACTTCGACCTCTGCCAGCGGTTTTTGATGGCGAACTGGAAGAAGCAGAAGCAGAAGCAATGTGTAAAAACCAATACCTTCATTACAGAGCAAAATGATCCTGGGCAGCAAAAATAACTCGACGATTATGTTTGCACTTTTAATAAATCATCTGATACAACTGGGAGATGACTCACCCCAGTGCAGCGGCAGACTTCCAACAGGATGTTCCCCTGGGGAGGATTCCTCTTGTACAGGCTGCTGCCAGCTATAAACACAACTACACAAGACAGATGAGGAGTTAAAGACAGTTTACGTTGGAGGCAGCTCAGCTGTGGTGCAAACGCTTACTCTTACTCGCCTGGTATCAGAAGTACCAACGCGCTCATATCAGCTGTATGTACTCACTAACCAACATGAGAAGAAAACAGCAGAATCTGAGCGCTTTACCATTTAAGGATATTGGTCCTATTTGTCAATGGCAGCTTATGGGATGTTAACAGTAATAAAAGTGAACAAGCTTTGGTCTGACAGTTCGCTTTGTCTTTCTCTTACTACGATCAGTCCTCCGCCTCTCCAGTAATAAAATCAGTTTGTTTGCACAGCAAGCAGCCGGCCAAGCTTGAATTCCATAAGGTTCAGCGGGGACAGGGATTCAGAGGCAAAGACAACTGACTGTCAGGACGTATGTGGAGGGGCCTTGATCAGGAGGAAGCCCAGCCTGTCCAGAGCCGGACTTCACGCAAACACACTCTCAGGAAGCAGACTGCAAGCTTCGATTCTCAAATGTGACAGTTAATTGGACAATGACAGTATTAATACCAGGACATTACTTTGAAGCAGAGTGTTTTTAATTATCTCCTGGAGCATTAGTTTTGTGTTATGACTTTTCTGAGCACAAATGCTCTTTAGAAACAGATTTGCGTTTCACATCCTCACAGCTTGCTTCCATTCAAACATATGAGCTACAGTAATTTGTTCCTGACCATCAAGTGGCTCCAGCAGCTATAACCAGGGTTTAATTGCTTTGATCCAAGACAGCTCCAGGTGATAAATGGACATGGCCAACATTTCTATCTTAATATCGGCTTATCTCAGTTTGATCGTTATCAATATATTTTTGGAAAAAAATGTTTTATAGGCTGTACACTTTGACCCTTATTTGCAATGACGTGCAGAAAAAGGGCCCAGGCTGGAATCGAACCAAGGCCGCTATGTTGAGGACTCACATGGCAGGTCATTGATAACTTCATTTGAGGAACTGCCGCCAAACATGTTTGCTGATGTAAGCATTTGTGTCTGTGAGATCTAATGTTCAGCATGTTCATGATCTTATTTAAGTGTGTGAGCATGTTAACATTTGCTCATTAGCACATAACGCAAAGTCCAACTAAACCTAATGGGAATGTCATTAGTTTTGCCAGTAATTGGTCATGAACCAAAGTACTGGACAAATTAAATTTTGATCTAATGATGGTGCTAAATGAAAAGTCAGGGGATCATCAACGTGATTTGAATTCATCCTGATTTTCTGAACCAAATTTCATGCCAATCCAATGGATGTTAAGACATGGTAAAAGTCATGGGATCACCAAAGTCACTGGGCTTCGTCCTCTGGAATGAGGAACTTTTTCTCAAGAATTCCCCAGTTTGGGACAATAAAATCAATCAGTCTATCTAACTATCATCTATCTATCCTGTGTCATTCAGTGGATGGACACTCACTTAAAGACAGGGCCATCAGAGCTGCAGGAACCCCAAAGGCCAGAGCGTAGCAGTCGCCACCAAAACACTTCACATCACCTGCAGGAGCAAATCAGCGTTAACAGCATCAACACAGTGATGTGACTACATACTGAACCGTGTTGAACATTGAGACTGTCAGCGCTCACTTCTTAGTATGGGCGTGATCACCATCGACAAGAGGCTCCCAGTGTTGATTGCCATGTAGAATATGGAGAAGAACTTCTGCCTCTCTTTGACCTGGAGGTGATACAGAGAATTATCAGGAGATACTTGAGGAGATTACTGTGTGAAAATAAATATGATTAATACCATGCAATTCTGGCATTGCTGAGTTTTGTGTAACCCTTGTTTTTTTCAATTGTTCTATCCTGAAAATCCTAAATTGAAGCTGCAATCGTCCGATAAACAGCAGATATACATCAGCACTCAGATATGCAATAACTTGTCATTTCACTGTAAGCACTAAAACAAAGAGTCTATTAATTCAGTGTTAATATCAAAATGACAATTAACGCATGTTTAAAGTAAAGGGAAAATGTTATAGGGGAGCACATTAGTTATTCAAGTACATGGTTTAAACCAGCCCAGCACATACACAGAGATTCTCATGCTTAAACATTTACAGCTCTGTTTGGTAACATATTCCTGTAACACTGGACCAGACTTTTATGAGCGCTGTTGTTGAGCAGCTTTTATAAATGACATTACTTCCATTTTTGTCTTTTACTCCAGAAAATCTGAAGAAAATGACACGTTGCAAGACTTCATTTTCATTCACAATGTATCTACTGAATATATCTGTCTGGATTTTACTGACTTTATTCAGATTGTTTCTCACTCTATCCTTCAAAAACAACACTAACAGTACACATTACACCAGTTTCATATCTTCAAAATAAAGAAGGTTTGTGGTGCCTTACATCCTTCTCGTCAAACTGGTCTCCTCCGAACGCTGACACACAGGGTTTGATTCCTCCAGTGCCGAAGGCTATGAGGATCAGACCTATCATGGACAGAGCGCTGCAACACACACGGACAATATATTAATATACATACAGCATGTGTAAACTGTCACACTGAAATTACAGC
Source organism: Centropyge bicolor (assembly GCA_037975185.1). Taxonomy (NCBI): domain Eukaryota; kingdom Metazoa; phylum Chordata; class Actinopteri; family Pomacanthidae; genus Centropyge; species Centropyge bicolor. The sequence goes on from JBBMOC010000075.1 coordinate 981,427, forward strand.
ATTAGTTTATTAATTGATAACGCAGCTGACATACAATGAAAACACTGTGATGATCATTTCATGGTTGAATTCATTTATCAAGGAAGCATTCTCTCAACTGGGAAACAGCTGTTTGCTAATGAAGAAAAAAATCATCTAATTATAAAGCAAGCATTAAAAACTATATATATTTATCAAACAAAAATGTCCAAACATCTGTTGATTCTAGTTTCTAAAGAAGCAAAAAATGATGTTTTTCTCCCTACTGATCATCGCAGACTGTGGGAACTTGTGATGGACAACTCTAATAGACTAATAATTTGTCTAATCAAGAAAATAATAACTACCTGACTGTCACCTTGTGGCAGATCACTACACGGATCTCTGACATGCCGAGCAAAAGATTCTGATTCTTCTGATTCTTAAACTAGTCGAACACATCTGTGGGTTCTCACACACAGTAATGACAAAAACCTCTTTGTCTTCTGTCTGACAGCATTGAACTGTGATCCCTGCGGCTCAAAATGAGGGAAGCAGTTCCTGGTGACTCACATGTGCACATTGATGGTTCCCACAGTGGGAATGGCACCGACCGACTTGATCACATGGCCGATCGCATAGACAATGGAGAGGTAGATGATGGTCCTGTTGAGCGCAAATGGTGATTAGGTACATTCAGAGCTGCACACTTGTTATTATACAAGATCTGTGTGTGTGTGTGGCCAGAGTGATTCACCTCCACTAATAGGTGGTGTGGCACAGTATTGACTAAGCTCCCAAGTTAAAGCATTGAAACATGGCATGATGCATTGCAAACTGAAATAATGTGCCACGCATGATGATGCACAATTTGGTTTCATTTCTCATATTTTCACACCCACCACACCACCAGTGACCCTTTCTTCAGAAGTAAGTACATTCAACTAAAACTGCTTAAAATAAGGTCTATTGATTATTATTGTTTCTGGAAAGGCACATTCTTAATGAGGTTTCTTAATATAACTTTCACTTTGCACTCCTGGCTTGACCCTTTAATGGGGATTAAACAGGGATGAAGCACACGGGGACTCACTTGAATTTTCCGAGCCAGGAGTCAGCGATGATGGCTCCCAGCACTGGCGTGAAGTAGCAGAGGCTGCCGAAGGCGTGGTAGACGGCGGTGGAGAGGTTCTTGTCCCAGTGCAGGTAGGTGAGGAAGTAGAACGTCAGCACCGCTGTCAACAAGCACAGAAGCATGAGCTGTGAGGTCAGGGGATGCATACTACCAACGTCACGTGTAAGGTTTGAATACCTCATGGCATGTCAACAAGACCCCGAAACTTTCCAAAGATATCAAATTTTTCAGGCTGAATGTGCTTAAAATGGTGTATCTAGAATATTTCCTTTGATGGAAAGTTCAGCTTCAAATACATAAGGTCTTGGGTTTGAATACTTATTATATGAAAATTATTAAAGACAGGAACAAAATTATACAAAATACATTCAGCATGAAAATACATAAGATGATTTTTTCAAACACTACAGCTACTTAAGAGGAAATTAAAGGGAGGTTGAGGGGATATCCTCCACTGTTTTCTGCAGCCTGGAGGGGGTTTTCATGGCTACAGAAGCTGTTAGAGACAAACAGGAGTCATGTGTCCATGTTTACCATTAATCCGTTTATCCAACATAGGTTCAGTAACACAACTCACATTGTAAGGCAATTTTATGGTTGTAACCACTGAAATTATTTGACCAAAATCATGTCATTCAAGGTCAACTGATTATATTTTTTCCTGAGCCTCCAACCGCATTTCATGTTCTTCCTCAGCAGATGGAGTTTACTCAGTTGTTAACTGTGAGATGCGGTTGAAAGCTTTGGAAAAAAGCTAGTTAGTCAGCATCAAGTTACTCCCCCCACCCCCAGAGTATGTTGAGAATGAACTTTCACACTCACAAGTTCAATAAACAACTGCTCAATTAAGATAATCAATCGATAAGTAAATAGATAATGACATTTGTAACTGATCTGAAAATGGATACTTCTCTCACAACTCCTTTTCAAATCATCAAATGAAAGTCACTTCCATGGCATAAATTGGCATCAATCATAATATATACAGCCTGAATTATTAACATGATGTGTCAATTTTAAACAGCTTGAACAGGAAATTGGGCTTTTGCACGCATGTCGATATGTGTGTGAGCAAACAGACTGAAGTAATGTGACAGACATGTGAGTAAATGTGACGTCATGTGAGGGGAAGACCACGGCAGCAGCCTTATGTGTCTACTGTAGACTCTGTTACATCGTCCCCATCGACTCAAACTCTGTTAGCTGAGCATTATTATTCATCAGGGACTTTTCACAGTTAACTTCAAAGGCCGTGTGAAAACAGAATCCTGTTCTTCAGGTGGATCAATATCACCACACATTGTTTAGTGACAGTTTTGCATACCTCTCATGCCATAGTAGGAGAAGCGTTCACAGAACTCATTCACCACTATGAAGCAGATACTGGTTGGGTAATTGGTTCCACATAGTTTCTGAAAGAGGGAAAGTTTGTTTAATAAAGTTGAACATTTTTTAAACAAGTATGAGACATTAATTACACAAACCTACTGACAATAAATCCACGACACTTTGTCTAACCTCTTTCCTTTTAGGCGAACATAAAACAATAAGATGCAGATTCAATCAATAGCTTCACCTTCTAACAGGGAGCTGTTCATTATTTTACCATGCAATTGGAGAAATGGCTACTTCATGTCTAGTCAATGAGTCACTCATGTAAATCATTATGTGGAAATAGAACTTATACACACACTTCTGGCACGATCATGCTCAACTAAACCCAATCAAACATTTTCAGTATAATCCTGTATTAAGGGAATATACTACAGTAATTTTACAGTATGAGTTTACACCAGCAGTTGTCATCTGTCACTGTGAAATGAGAATCCTTTTAAAGACCAGTCTTTACTCTACCCATTCAAACACACTCAGCTCAGTTCATCAGTGAATCTATGAAGTAGTCAACATATCAACCAGTTATGAAAACTAAAGTACAAAGTACAACTATATAAATACTGCTTTCATGGTTAACGTGCATCTGTGCTTCAGTTGAATTTGGATTGTTTTACTTGCAATAGAGGCTGATGCATTGTTTAATGTGTGATCCAGCTTTAAAAGATCAGTTCCTCCCAAAATTACAACACAGATCTGTCTACTAGATTTCTTCCTCCATCCTGCTTCGATGGAGATTTGCGCAATTTTGCTTGCAGTCAGTTCAATCACATTTAAATATAAACTTTTTAACTTCACAAAGTGCTCAGAAAATGTAGAAATGTGATGGTATTTACAGTTTCCTGTCAGCTGAGTAAACTGCATCTACTGATGAGAACCATGGGATCAAAAGCTCTGGAAGGTCCGACAGCTGCTGGACCTTGAGGTGTGGTTGTTTGTCTGTTACTGTCTGTCTTTGTCCACTTCATTGTCAGCAGCTGTCAGTGACTATGTCTTCAGACAGCTCAACTGAAGACAGCAAAGACAGATATCTCAAAAACATGAGAAGACAAAGAAAAGCGCATGAATACCACTTCACTGGGGACTACCAAATCAATCAAGTTTGACAAGACCCTTTAAGCTATTTACTGTCACGATCTGAGTCCAAAGAAGCAGAATCAGAAGAATTTCTCCAGACTGTCCCATAGTTTGCTGGGGCTTTCATTTTGGTGAGGATGCGCCTGTTGCATCATGTGTCTGATCGTTTAACGGGACGGTTCACTGAGACCCGGTCCACAGCTCACGCATCTGAAGCGGCTCTCAAAACTGTCCACGCGTCTCCTCCGCTCCTCAACTTTCCACGGCGCGTGCACAAGTTTCCGCGACGCCGAACACGCAAAACATCGAAGTGAACTTTCGGTTTTTAAACGCACAAAAGAACTTGAACGTACCTTGGTCATGTTGCTGCTGTGGCTCGGGGATCACTCGTCGGCTGCTGCTGTCTCACTTCCAAGTCCGTCCCACTCTCGACTCTGCTCGGTCTGAGGCGGCGATGCACGGCCTCGATCATTTAAAGCAGTGGAGGCAGACTTCAGGTTAATGTTCCACCACTGAGAGCAGCTCCTCCACCGGGCCTCCACGCAGCCCACTGTCCCACGCACACCGCGCACGTGAGAGTGTTCGTGCGTCTGAGGAGGAGAAGAGGAGACCAGCGGCCTCTCTGCTGGGACAATAGTGTCCTTGTTGGGTCTCAGTGGTCTGCATGTGGAGGCCAGACTGCCTCCTTTTCATCCCATGGCTGAAGCACTCACTTCCATCTGCAACCCCAGATCCAAAACACTGTGAAATGTTACCCTATATTTCATTGAAAATAGTGTAAAGACAGCATATCAAATGTTGAATCTAAAGCATTTTTATTGTTCGATGAAAAATATATATCATTAGAATTTGGTGCCAACAACATGTTTCAAAAAAGTTGTCACTGGGTATAAAAAGAGCCTCCAGAGAAGCTGAGCCTGAGAGGATGAGAAGATGTTCCCCAAACTGTGAGACTGCATCAGCAAATAGTTCATTACAAAGAATTTGGAGATTTCATCATCTACAGTTCATAATATGTTAAGATTCAGAGAGTCTGGAGAAATCTCTGTACAAAAGGGACAAGGCCAAAAACCAACACTGGATGGCCGTGATGGCAGAGCTGCATTAAAAACAGACGTAACTCTGTGGTGGAATCACTTCCAAAAACTATTTTCTGTGAACACATTTTATTGCTGCATCCAGAAATTAAGGTAAAAAATCTACCATGCAGAGAGGAAACCATATATAAACATGATCCAGAAACGCTGGCAACTTCTCTGGGCCTGAGCCCATTTAAGATGGACTGCGGTGAAGTGGAAAACTGTCCTGTGGCCCAATGAATCAAAATTTGACATTTTTGGAAATCATGGACACCGCATCCTCTGCTCTAAAGAGGAGAGGGACCACAGTTCAAAAGCATTTGTAATGGTGTGTGGATGTATAAATGCTGTTAAGGAGGAGTAGGAAGATTCAGGATAAAATTATTATCGTGATGGGCATTGGCCAGGATGCGTGAGCCAGGAGACTTGGTTGAGCAAAGAATAAACTGATTTATTTTCCAAACTCTTCAATTATTTAAAGGGACATAACAAAAGACACACATGGACTGAGATCTGAAAGAATGCAAATAAAGGATTAAACATCATCAAGTCCATTCAACATTCTCTTAACTAAAGATAAGGATAAATAAAGATCTATGTTTCTATCAATGTACTTAATAAATGTGCAAATCAACCCTTACCAGTGCTGCCAGAAAGGCAGTGCAAGACTTAAATAGGGAATGCACAGGTGAAGGAAATGAGAGGTAATCAATCAGTGATGAGGACAGGAAGTGAGGTAGAAGGAAGCGAGGTAAAGGAAAAGTGTGAGACATGAGAAATTAAGTCTTTGCCACAAATGCCCATGGCACAGTTGACTCACACATCTGGGAAGGCACCATTAGTGGAAAAGGAGAACCCAAACTGTTGAGCAGCTGAAATCTTTCATCAAGAAAAGCACAACATTTCCCTTCAGAGCTCTATTCTCCTCTGTTCCCAAACATTTACAGAAGCATTGAAGTTACCCACATCCCCTCTAGCCCCCACTAAAGACAGAGTAACAGTCTCACAGAAAGAACAGTCCAGACAGCAAAGATGATACTGGACAAAGCCAGAGCAGAAAGGAAGGTTCCATACAGCAGTTTGCTGTTAGCAACACCTCCATCAGAGGGTCTAAAGCGTAGCTGCCAATGAGTCCATGACTGAGAACAATTACTTGTGCTGGAGGTAAGTGAGTACAGCCATAAGTTGTTACAGGAGAGTACAGTGTCAGTGAAGGCAAGAAGCACAATGACCTCAGTGCCAGACCACTGTCAACATTACCATGTGCTGCTGCCGTCCACATCCAATAGCCAAACAGAAATCTGCCACTGTGACAGAGCCTGCAAACACAGAGAGACCCCACCACATCCACCTGATGAGGGTCGAACGTGTCATTGCAATTGTCATCACCTACTCCAGATTAAAGACAACACTACACTCACAAGCTGTGAAGTATAACAAGGACCAAAATATCAGACAGGATCAGAGAATTGCCTGTAAATGATTCTCAGCCATCCATTGTTCTGTAAGGAGGGTTGATTCTATGGCAACTGGACTTGTCAGAGTTGTCACTTGTGGCCAAGGAATGCAACAACAGCATTGTAGGTAGGTGATAAGTGAGGTCTCTATTGAGACCTCGCCAGTCAATTCAATCTGAAGAAGGCGGAATGTTTTCAATGTCTACATCCAACTCTGGTTGCCCTGGACGACTAGAGACATCGACCCAGAATGGTACATCCTCACACATACACCATCAGGTTTCACCCACAGCTAAACCAGGGAACACTTGTAAAGTTTACTTCCCTTTTGTTTCCTTTCCTGCATTGATATATAAGGAGAATCTTACTGTTGTACTTGGTCATGGTGAAGCTAATTTAAACTACTTGTATAAACAGTTGCTTGGATTAACCTTTGATATTTTGTCATATTTCGTAAACACACCATGTTTTCACCTTTCTTTTGTACAGCCAACACATGTTCTACTCATCCTATGAACGAAAACAATTACACTACATACTTTGCACCAAATGTGATATATTGCATTGTTTACTCTGTAAATATACATCACTGTGTCATTTATAGAAATCTACTTGCACACCAGCCGTGCAGTATTTAGTACACTTACACTTCCCATTGCCTGTTTCTTATTCTCTTTGTTTTTTGTGTTCTACTGTGCCTCGCGTGTTTGCACCGGGGTCAGAGAGAAACAGCATTTTAATCCCATCTGACATCTGATCCATTCTGACTTTTGACTTTTGATGCTTTGTTGGTTGTAATCTAAACCTGCGGTGGAACCAGTGAACTCTTGAGTATAAAGTATTTTTTCCATTGCAGTGGAGCAGAAACATAACGACGTAAACAGTGTGGATACTCAAGTAAAGTACAAGCACCACTGGTTGCATTTTTTGCAAATGACGGACACATATCTGTAAATACATAAATAGATTAATAAAACTGGCATTTGATGAGGAGGCAGAAATATGAATTGTACAAAGAGTGATAAAACTCTCATTATTTTTATCTTTATCCTTATCTGAGTGTGTAATCTAGAGGGATGTGATCGTTATCTGTTATTATAAAATTCCAAACAGTCATGATCGTGGGATTGCGACAATTACCTAGTGATTTAGTAATCGCTTTATGGAAGTAGTTGTTATGACATTTACTTTCTGAGTAGCTACAGGAATTCGTAATTCGGTGTGTCAGCACTATTGTACCATGTCATCATTATTTTATGTCCTGCCTTAAAGTTCTTGAGAAAAACTGTCTGCTCAGCACACAGCACCTGCTCATTTGTCATCTGTTCGTGGACTTTGACACGTTTGCAGTTTATTCAAGTGTATTGTTATGGTTAAAAAAAATAAACAAATGAAAAGGCTTAAACCAGTGAACTGGAAAATCATGCAGTACCAAAACAGTCCACAGGACGGCAGCATTGGTCTACTGATGTAAACTGACAATAACAGCATAGCATATGACAATTTTTAAAAAAAAAAGACTATTTATATCTCTAAGGCAGCAAAAAAAAAGTATATCAAAAGAATTATGAAATTTGAGAATTGTTTTATAAGGCAGCCTTTTCCTGACATGTTTTATTTGCAGATGGTGATAGAGGAGACAAAGTTCTTTGTTTACAATGTAATGTTGGATGCATTAACTTGTTGTTTTCTGACAAACATTTCCTTAACACAGTAACAGTGTTTTTGGTGTCCATATTGGCTGGTACCAGGTGCATTCATGACACAAATACACAACTAATACTACTATTGGAAAAGTTAGGTTAAGAGAAGTTATCATTTGTTTTGTTTAATGGGATTATGTGCACAGAATGACAGATGCTGAGTGGGCTGTACGCTGTGTAAGCAAATTATACAAAAAAAAAGTCGAATGGATTTTCAAATATGTATGTTTTGTTTAAATATTTTATCTATTTATTTATATTATTATGCACAGTTTTGGAGTGCAGTTCACTTTTAGACCACTCTTGTGAATCCAAAACAAGACTTGCTAACATCATAATGAACAGAACTCTACTGACTGACAGGATAGAGTAATATTACATGATTTTACACAAATATGACTGTGCATAGTTTCATTTATTGTGACACTGGAGAATAAAAGAAGAATGACAGAAGGTTTTAGTTTTGCTGAAACAGTACTTGAGTTTTGAGCCCATGCATATTGTTTGCTAAGCGTTTGGATGTGGAATATGTTTGTAGTCAAATAAAATGTGCCTGGAGACACTCTTGCTTGCTTGTCCAGCCTTTTGCCAACCCCTGTCTGAGAACACAATCATGTGGCATTTAAGTCAGCGATAAAGATTCTAATGCTCAAAGGTGCTTGTGCTCACTTTTGGTAACTTGAATCCTCTGAGCTCTAACCTGGAAGTGAAGACCAATCCTGTTAGACCTTCTACTTTCAAAGTTTGCAAATTTTGACCACTAGATGGAGACAAAGAACAGTTTCTTGTTACAAGAAGACTCAGCAGGGTTTTTTGGGGTCATGCAACTGTGTGTTTGTCTTTTCTTGAGTGTCTATGAATTTGTGATGTTTTTGTATTTGTATTAAAAATAACTGATTAGTATACTTAAACATTGTACACTAACAGGAAATGATTCAATATGTATGCTGTCAGATATCTACGGACTCTAATGCCATCGTCAATTATACTTCACAAAAATTAACTCATGGGATAAGAGGGTCATTCAACAGCATTCTGCATACGGATCTGAGTGTAATTTCTTTTATCACTCTTCCAGTTTAAGCCTGCTTAGAATTAGACATTTAGATGGAATTGCAACACAGCTTTGGTCTCATATAATGCAAATAGGCAAGAAATAGGCAAGAAAAGCCTGAATGAAACACATTCGTAGTATTTCTGCATTTATTAGACAAAATCAGAAGAAAGAAAAGAATAAAGATTGCACTGGTTTAAAAGCTTGATGTTATGGGTCATTTGAAATTTTGGATGATGCAAATAACAAACTGGGACTTTTAATTGTATAGCAAAATAAGACTTCAACATTGTTAAAAGTTAAAAATAAATTTCTGTATGTACAAGAAACAATTACTCAGATATGGCAGTAAATCTCTGCATACAGAGTAAGAAAAAAATCAAAGTAAAAATCCAACTTTTTTAGTTTCCTCAACACTTGGGTCTTGAGAATTTTATTATATATAGTAAAGACATTTGTTTTAAATTATTTGAAAGAAACACAACTTACAATCTTGAAAGTGCAGCTTGTTTGGAGCAACTACAGCTGACATGAACAGAACATCACCAACAATGAACTGAACCCTCTGACAAGCATTGTCTCTGTATACAAAGTCCAATCTATCTTAGTCTTCTGTGCCATGGAGCTCCAACTACAATCAAAAACATATCATTGAGCCACACAGTTACACTGAGTGACAGATTCAATACACACACACACACACACACACATTTATTTTTGACAATCCCACATACAACATCCTGCTGCTGGAAATAATCACACGTGCCACTTAAGTCTCCAGCGAATGTGCTATTTCCTCCTGTTTGAGTAATGTTTGATAAAAGCTGCAGTGAAAAACTGTTTTAGGAAATTATTGGCCCTCTAAAGGAAGCAAAGCTATATATTTTCAACGTGTTTTGCATGTCACAGACAGAGTGGGGATGTCTGAAAGACTGACTAACACATTATTCGGTTTTGGTCTTTTCATGTGTTGACAATAAAAAAAAAGATAACAGATTTGTCCTAAAGGAGTTAAATGTACTCATTTTGGTGTTGAGGAAACTAAAGGAAAGACGCACAAATATGAGAATAGCATACAAACTCCATATAGAAGAGATCCAGTCAACCCTATTGTAATCAGGTTTGTACTCAGGATACTTGCTGCTCTGATTCAGCAGCCTAAAAAAACTGAATGGAACTGAGACTAATATCTCCAGAGGAAATCTGTAGCTCTTAATGTATTCATATTTACTTATACAGCATTAAGCTCTCCACTGTACAACCTTCAAAAACTTCTATCAGCTCCTGTCTCATGCCACAGTTTAGGTTCGTTCCAGCCAGTCCTTGTGATGTGAACGCTCTCTAAACAAGTGCTTGGTGTCAGGCAGATAACGCAGCCTGAATACTAACACAGCTCACAGAGAAACTCCAGCTGCTGCTCCATGCTCCTCCTTGTCTCTGTCCAGAAACTGCAGGTTGATCGGTGTGGCAGGGCAAAGCAGGGTTCTGGTGGTCGGCGTGACCGTGGTTCCGGTGGGATCCGGCCTCACCTCGTAGTGTTTTATCAACTTTAGAATATAAAGGAGAACAGATTGTTCAGGTAGTAATACACAGAATTATTCGTTGTATATTTATTTATGTGAGGCACAAGACTTCAGACACAGTCCACATTCCAGTTAATGATTACCAACTGCTAAATGAAACTGTTTTGGCAGAGACAGCTCGGTCTAAAGTCGGACAATTGATTTGTTTGTATTGATCGCGCTGTCCAGTCTAACTAAAGACAGCCAGACCTCTGTGCTCCGGCTGCACAGTTACTACTGGTCACCACTACGCTCTGAAGGCAGCTAAAAAAACAACTGATGTCCAGAGATTGAAAAATGATGGAGGTTTTTAAACTGCTCACTGGCAAAGCCGTAAAGTGTTTGTCTGGGTGCTGCAGGAGTCAAATGTCACTGATACAAACACAATAAAAATGATTCAAACTGATCGTGAGCTTTGGGTAGTGGCAGATTTTGGATACGTGCAGCTGAAATTAGTTTAGTCCGAATGGAATTTTTTTTCTTCATGTCGAAAGGAGCAAGTTGAGGTAGTTCAGGCATCTGATCATCTGCCAATCACATATGGGTGTAATGTTCGGGCCTCCATGCATATTGGTTATATCAGGGGTGGGGTAACCTTATCCTATCAACCATTCAAACCCTTCAAGGGCCATACTAAATTATTTAGCACATCTGTCACACTGTCCCCTAATGTGATGACTGGAACTGCTTCTCTCTCTGTGTCTGATGTCAGATGGTAGCGATGATAATGATCCTACTCGCAGCTGGTATTCCAGGTTTGGGTTCATAGATCGTGAGCGGAACCGCATCTTTACAAGAGCCGGTTTGGAAAGGCCCACAGTAGTGGTTTGTCCCAAACAGTGATGCAAATTTCAGTCCAGGTCTCCTCAGGACATACATACAGTTTATAGAGGGAGGTTGTTATAACTTGCTTTGAGCTAGTCATTGCTTTGCAGCTCAATGATCTCACACTGTAGGTTTTTCATGCACATCAGCTGGTTCCACATTAAACAGTGCAGCAAATATGTTTAGTTCCTATTGTTTACTCATGATGTCGTTAAACCTCTCGCCAAATGCCTGAAGGAGTTTTGCACAGTCACCAGCATAATCAGATCAGATCATCATTGCAGGCTGATGTTCTTACAGAGTAGGAAAATGCAGCGTATTACTCCTTTCCAGTTGCATCTGCCACAACTTTCATTTCGCTTCAAATGATCTCATATTTGACAGCAGAGAGCTGAGAAGCTGGTTGGGACCTTAGAGCTTGACTTTCAGCTCTGAGAGGTACTTTGTTCCGCGACAATATTTCATCTCTTCATCTCCATGAATTCTTCAACATAAACTGACAATGGAACAATCTTAGGTTGTCCAGTGCAGCTCCACCAATCAACTTGGAAACATTCTACTTTCCTTTTTCTGACAGTTGCCATGATGCATGACAACATGATATGTAGCCACCACGTGTGTGTTGCATTCAGGGACCATACTGTTTTATGTTATTTTCTTTTATTGCAGAAAAAAGTAATTGCTGCCTAGAGATTATTTTTGTGCATTTTTGAGTCATTTTTTGTATTTATGAATTACCACAAGGGCTGGATCTAATGGTCTCAAACTTCGCAGGCACTTTTTACTCTCTAGAAAAGCAAAAATAATCACCAGCTGTGTGAAGAGCTTTGACAGAGAGAGCAGGTGTATGGTCACATTAACAACACCACTGAGCTGTTCTTACCCTGGACAGGAGGAGATACATCTCCAGCTCGGCCACCCGTCTGCCCAGACACGCCCGGATTCCAAAACCGAACGGCACCGACCCGAACGGGTGATGCTTGGCCTTCTCCTCGGCTCCTCGGAGCCAGCGCTGTGGCAGGAAGGCGTGAGGCTCAGGGAAAATTTTCTCATCATAGGACACATTGTAGTGGCACAGGTGGAACAGCGTCTGTGAGAGATGACATTCCTGTTACTATGTAGTACTGTGGTTTACTCTGCAGGACTTTAATACATACATAACAGTCATTACATGTGAGGCATAACTGATAGTGTGATGGTTACATACAAATGTGGGAAATGTCAGAAATGAGATGTCCAGCTACACAAGATGATTTGAGATGGCAGATTTAGAGACTAAAACCTGTCCCATTTTTGCCATTAGCATACGCTACAATATACTTTGTACTCATAAGACATTTGGAAACCTGCAAGTTTGTGACTGCCAATTAAACTTCACAAAGAAAAAGACAAATGATATCTAAATATCTAACACTGCTTTGTATGTCTGGAGTTATTTCACCTCCACCTGCTGTGTGTTTTAATTGTATCCATCAATCAGCATCTCCTCTATTTCCTTTCTTTCTGGCATTAAGGAACTCCAAAGAAAAAAGGTCTGACATACTAACATCTTTAAGTACACATTTTCTCCCTTTCCATTGTAAATAAATTACACATTAAATTATTAATTATGCAATTTGCAGTATGCATACTACAAACTGCTATTTGACAGCTTGGGCCATCAAAAACAGTACGACAGTGTTCGATATCACTGAGTGAAAAGGATACATGAAGAAACCCCCCAAAACATTTTTTTCAAAAATAAAATGAAATCAAAATAATTTCTCATTGTACTCGTGTGTCTCACATTTTTGGGGAAGAGATAATCTCCCACCACAATTTCATTTTCGACAGTGAGGCGGGCGTTTCCTGGTACCACTGGATACAGCCTGGTGATGAAGGAACACAGATAGGCGTCAACAAAAATCTGTTAGATCTGTCTCTTATGCATCAGGTAGTAATTGATGAATGCCATAATATATTTGATTGTTTCAAATAAGTATTTCCCTCTTTGATTGTGCACATTTTGAACATTTAAACTGTCTGATACTGACTATAATCGAGATTAGTCTCCTGCTCCAGTTTTTTTCTGTTGTAATGAATTTCAACCAGAGGCAGTAGTAAATTGTGCTGTCTCGGGTAATTTACCAGTTATTCTATTATACTATATTAGTTATTCTATTACTTTTCTTGTAATATACATTATATTCTCTTTTGGTCTATGCTTGCACAAACTAGGTTGCAGTCAACAAATCTGAAGCCAAATTTTGGTTAATTTTTTGTTTTAATTTTGAAGTTCCAAGTGTTCCAAGATATTACTCGTTGCAACACAGCACAAATCATATCAATAAACATTCACTGTGCAATATTTTTTACTGTGCGATATTTCATTAACTCAATGTGCAATATTACATGTGTTTAGCCCACAGCTCCCTTATACCAAGTTCACGCAACAGGATACAGCCCCAAAGATTTTTAGCGGCCTCGCAAATCTGTGCTCCATTGCTAAGTGTGCACCGTTCAATGATCCAAGAGCAAAAATGCTGTCAGGATGAGGACGGGGTCAGGAGCTATTCAACAAGCTACAGCCAATAAAAGCAGAGACTACTACTAAAAATTATTCCTTTAAGTGACATCTGTATTTTATATTATCATATTTAACATGTAAAGTCTTATCAAAAAGACATATTTCAGTATTTTTCTTTGTCTAGTAATAATAAAAATATGATGTATCGATAAAAATGAAAGAGTCCCTCTAACCGTAGTGTCTCTTTGATGATGGCCTTCAGATACGGCATCTTTGTAATTTCATCACTGGTTGGCACCTTGTCTCCAGGGCAAACACTTATCACTTCCTGGTATAGCTGCTCCTGGATCTCTGGCTCCCTTGCCAGTAGGTACAGAGACCACGAGATAGTGTTGGAGGTCTGCAATAGAGAGGAAAACAAGGCTTGTTGTCCTCTTTGTTTAATCTAATTTACCCCTTCAGTAAACACTGATTTGATCATCTTTAGGTCAAAAGATATCTAGGTTAGAACTGGGACATTTTGTAAATGTTGAGGGTACATAAAACTCTTGTTTCAACATTTCAGTTATATTCTAAATGTGAAGCAGGTCAAAACTAAAAAGTTGCAATGAGACATCGCGCATACATTTGTGACAAAACCAAATGTGTCGTTTAAGCCACTAATACAACTAAATGTTGAAAAAGTAAACTACTCTGCAATAAACACACACACACACACTGTGTATCTACTCACGGTATCGACGCCTGCCAGCAGGAGTTCGGTGATGCTGCCCAGGATCTCGCTGACCGTCATCTGCTCACTGAGCAGCAGGTGTGTCAGGTAGGCTCCCTCAACGTCCTGGTCCAGGTGCGCCTTCTCCTGGATCTCCTCCATTTTTTTGTGAACCATATCTTCAGCTGTGAGACACAAGTGAAAGTTGATCTTTTTAATTTCTACTTGGTGAACCAACACGAAGAGGAGACAGGCTAGACACTTTCTCCCACCAGGTGGCGAAAGAAACACAGGAGCAGGACCTGTGACATGGACTTTGTATTTTGAAGAAGTACCCAGAGTCCAGGGGCCTTTAAATTATTTGATAATGCAATAAACCTGAGCCATAGCAATCTCTTGTGACAACAATCAGTAATTAGGAGTGGCAGAGAAAGGGCTGTCCAGGGAGCCATAATACTGCCAACCAGGCCACAAGAGTCCCCGGCAGCCAAGTCCAAAATGACAGAGGCATCCACTTTAAAACAGTTTTTGAAAAAGAAGTTAAACATTTCATATCCTATAGAAAATCATGTAATACCTTAAAATTCCTGAAACAATAAAAATGACCAAAATGTTTGATTTTTTCAAAGAAATTTTTTTTGAAAATTGTTTTCAGTCCATCAGAATCTCATATTATTTTTTATACCATTTAAAACATGTCAAAGAAATACACAAGATAAAGGAGGCTCATTTGCTCATATATATTTTATAGTTCCGTTTTCTAGTTTGAATAAGTATCAAATTGGTTTTATGAAATGCCTGAGACACAAAAAATTGCACAGTATCTTGTCATACAATTTGAAAAAAAATATATGTTTTTTTCCCTTCTTCAAAGTGACTTCAGGGATCATATAAAGTAAAAAAAAAAATCATCGCTCAACATTCTTATTCAACAGCAAATTGAATCCTTTGCTGAAATGAATGTACACTACATATATATATGCTACATATAAATTAGCATCTCTCTGTGACAAAATGGCCTGAAACATGTAACACTTCAATACCAAGGCTGAAATGAACGTTGCTCACCGACTTTGAAGAGATGATCCCAGGCTGCTACAAACTTTTTCCAGGCAGGCAGGTAGGGCCACATGTACTTGGGGAAGAGGATGACTATTTGCGAGAGCCTCAACATCTCAGCCACGGAGAGGATGAACTTCTGGGTTTCCTCTGGCACAACCTCATTTATGCAGCCCATACGGCTCTCGAACAGCACCGAGCAGATCCCTGCGTTTCAGAAGAAAACTGTTACACAGGGACTGATTGGCTTCTGTACCCATCTTGGACACAACAGGTCATTTTAAAATATCATGCACTGGTTGGGATTTTCCTCCATCATGGAGCTCATACACTATATACACTGTGGTCTAGACAGTATGACCAGATGTGATTGTTGGACATGTGCTTTTAAATGGGCAGTAAGCTGCTGCTAACAGCCTCTACTCTTTTAGTGTCTTTTGGTTTCACTACGTTAGGGATTTGCTCCCATTCAGCCACCAGAGCATTAGTGACGTCCACCATGTTTTTTGGTTAGGTTTTTCTTTGTTTAATGTCATTCAGTCTTCATTTTTCTGGTTTAATTTGATATATTCTCCTCTCCTTGTTTTTCAGATTACTTCACTTCCTGTCTTTGTGTGTTTCCACCTGTTCGATTGTCTGCCCTGTCCTGCTTGGTGTCACCTTTCACCTCTCTGGTGTATTTAGTTCCAGCCGGTTTACTTGTGTTTAGTCCTTGTGTTCTCCTACTGTTTTTGGTTCTTGACCAGGTAATCAGAATAATCGGTCATTAAATGAAATTCAATTTGTCACACTGTGAAATACTTAATATCATTACTTTACAAAAATGTTACATATCAACACTAATTGCATTGAGATCTTGCCATTTTATTGAATTATGCTGTTTTGCACACCATTTCACATCATAATGTCAGTAGACCACACAATAGTGATTATTCATCTTATTTTAGGATTTAACGATAAGAGGAAGAGACAGAGCTCCTAATTGAAAGGCATCAGTAGTTATTGTGAAGTAATTACAAGGCACCTGCCACACACACTACTGACTAAAAGGGCAAGTGCATTCTATTTAAATTCCCCCTCCTCCCCTGTTCACCTTCCCCCCTGCTCTCAAAGTTCCCTCTGTGAGACACACTGTACACAGTGACAGAATATCAAGGACTGACTTTAAGTAGATGAGCAAACTGAGTGGAACTACTAACTAAATGCAGCATGGGGTCAGGTGACTGAGACTGGAGGGACAGGGGTTATTACAGGGCACAGAAGGGAAGGTGGGAAAACTTGAGGGCATGTGGTGGATGAAAGGAGAACAGCAATGATGGCAAGAAAATGCATGGGAATGGGAGAGGAGAAAAGGAGACTGAAGGGAAGGACGGAGAGAAGAACAAGCAACTAAGGAGCTGAAAGCAAACCAGGACAAAACTGTCCAAGACCAAACGCTGTCAAAAGTATGTGGACAAGTGTGTTGATCATGTAGTATATGTGTGTGACACCAGTCCCTTACTGTAAAAACATAATGGGTAGAAAGTAAAGAAAGCATTTTGGGCAATATCCTTATTTGTTTTTCGCAGAGAGTTTGATAACACTGTCATGTCTATCTCTTAGATATGGGTCTACGGAAATTGAACAAGCAAGATACAACATGTCATTATTAAGTGGGTTTTGCAATTTCAAAATGTTGGCGTGGCGTCAGCTTTGTATTTGCCGTGCTGACATTGGTGGTCTCTATCTCTTCATCTAACTCTGTGCAGGAAAGAGAATGAGTGTGTTTCCCGACAATGCCCCAAACTATTTCTCAAGAAGCAGGGTGAATATTTAATGAGTAATATCAATCTCATCAGGATGGAGCTTTATAAGTGCTTTTAGAAATATAAAAATGAAACTACCACCTGATGTGTAATTGCTTTGAAAAGGAGCCTGATTAAAGGTCATTAAGTGTACCTACCTTGGTGATCATACAAGGTGTTATGTCAAACTTACAGTGTTATCTCATAGTATCTAATCAGCTGTCAAGGCCAAAAGATCTCACAAGTGTGTCAAAGTCAACACCCTGAGCACATACACTGACAGGTCACACTACAAATAGCAGGCTAATTCTCTGCTCCATTCACATACAGAGGCCAGTGTGTTGTTGAATCATTACAGCACACATACACATGTCAGGTTGAGGCCAGTTCGTATCAGGCTTTATAGGACAGCTGTGAGAGCTCCACCAGTCTCTCACCGACTGCTGCTCAGGTCTGCAGAAGTAAAACAGTCGAGGATGCTTACAGCAAGGCTGATTGCATTTCACTCTATCATGAACCATATGAAATTTAATATGATGAAAAGAAATGAAGCCAATTTAAAAGGTACAATCAGATTTCGTAGAAACACAAGTTGGTTGTGTGAAATCACAGCGGTGTGCAGGTTTTCATTTCACAAAATGTTACAAAAGAAAACGTTCCTGACTACAACTTGATTATTATAAATTGCACCTCTCATTCATGTGTGTTTGCTCCTGGTTTATTTTTGTTTTGCCATATTATGTCCCATATTTTTGATTAAACAATTATGGACAAAATTTATTTTGTGAAGATTGACAGAAATACAATTATTGCAGTTTCTTTCATTTTTTCATCAGCAGCTACTAAGTAACTTGCATTTTTCCTCCACTTACCTCTATATTACTAATCAAGATATTTTTTCAGCTGATTCCATGGAAATGTTTCATTTGTTTGTTCTCTGCTTACCTTCAAAAGCAAATTTGTAGAGTTCTGTTGCCAGATCATTGACCATAACTCCCTCACCGCTGGTGTCCCTCAGCCAGGCCACTCTGCCGATGAAGTCGGTCACCACCTCGTTGATGATGTTGGCGTAGGAGGAGACATGCTTGGGCTTCAGCATCCGAGGGTTCAGGATGCTGCGGATGCGCTGCCACTTGGCCCCCATCCTGCAGTCAAGGATTGATACAGAGAA
The DNA here is from genome assembly GCA_037975185.1 of Centropyge bicolor. NCBI lineage: Eukaryota > Metazoa > Chordata > Actinopteri > Pomacanthidae > Centropyge > Centropyge bicolor. The sequence continues at coordinate 999,901 of JBBMOC010000075.1, forward strand.
AATGGGCGTCCAAACATAATGATATAAAGTTGTTTAAAACCTACACGAATCAGACAGAAACAATCCCTTCAATTGTTCTAAGCTTAAAAGGGTTTAACATCAGCTTAGAGCTTGAGAAAGGCAGGACTGCATTCCACTATTTCAATGGGTTTCTAAAACTGTGCCAATTTCTGAGCAGAGATTTATTATGTTTGGCTCATGGGACTCTTAACATGCTTTTTATCAGGCCTTGGATCCACAAACAATATTGTTATTAGGGTGAATTCATTGATGGTGAGATTTGCTGATGAGATAAAAAAAAAAAAAAGAGAACATCACCTGCGTCAACACTACATGTTACTTCCTTGTGTCACAGAGGCCCATTGTTGTCCATTAAACGATTCATGCTACTCATCAGTGAGCCACGCTGTTACACTGACTCACATGTGTCCTCATTATAATGAGCACACTCACTGTAGTTTATTTTGGCTTAATCCCACATTCACCATCCCGCTGCCTGTTACACTCACAAAACTTTTACTCATCCGCTACAGAAAGTAGTCCCTGAATAATGCAGCGTTTGTGTCTGTCTGAGTGACGTTTGCTGAAAACTACAGTGGCCACCAGTTTTAATTTAAGTCTCTAGGCATGACTAAAGCATATTGGTTTTGATATTTTCATGCTATTTGTTGATAATAACATAGAATGACACCAGCCTTGTTACTATGCAATTGTCTTATCCTAAGACATGTAGACTAAGACAGAAGTAGTGAAATACAGAGAAGAAAGCATGTCTTTCCTCTCTCTTTACTCTGAACTATTCTCTTATTTGAGATTGAAATGGCTGAAACATTTAAAAAGCACCTGAATTATTCAGGGACTTTTGACTCTCAGAGCGCGGCCTGTCAACCACTTCAGCAGCTCTCTGCTGTCACAACGTCCGCCACCAACAACTGCTGACAGAACAAGTCTAACAGGGAAAACTGAATACCAGCCAGGGTAGGGTGCTATTAGCCTGTCATAGAAAATTATGTTCATGTGTGTTTGGGTCTACGCGGAGCGAGTGGCACCTAAGGCAAAGAAAAGTTTTCTTTGCGTGACTCGAGGTTTGTTTTAAACATGTTGATGATGTCTGTGCCCTCACACAGGGGCAAAAGGCAAACTGAGCTGCACAGAGTGCACAGTGCATGAATCCTGTCACCTGCAGGTACACCTCGCATACAGCAACAGCAGTTTCCCTAAAATGATGCTTTCCCAGACTCCATTACAAAAAAGACTAGGAAGACAGTCATTGAATACATAGTGAATATTAAATACTACATGTTCAACCTAAGAGACAGCAACATTTTTTAGGTTATTCTAGTTTTCTGAGTTGTTGCTGAGGCTGTTTCACCACTAAGATTTCATCAATTTTGTACAATGCATTGTGGGAAAACAGGGTCAATTAACAGCACACTCGAAAAACGGTTATTAAGCATGCATATTGTTTTAACACATATGCTCTCATTTGTCAACACACTACATACGAACAACCTGCTTAGAATTAAAATGCACACAGCAGTGAGGCTGGAGGTTCTGTGGTGGGCTTCACTTACTCTGTCAGGGGTCCCTGGGCCTGGTTCCTGAGCTCCCTGTACGTCCTCCAGTGGGGCATGTCTGTCCGGACCGGGTGTCTCCCCTCCTGCCTCAGCACCTGCTCTATCAGCTCAGCGCTGGCCACGTTCACCACGGTCATGGGGCCATACTTTGACTTCCACAGAGGGCCGTAGATCTTGCTGTGCTCAATCTTTGAACAAGTGTGAGTTAATATGTTAGATTTTTAAAGCAAATGGTGTAAAAATGGATTTTCATTAACATGATTAGTTACCTACTGGAATCAGAAAATGATCAACAATTCAGATTTTCAGCTGTGAAACAAGGCTTAAAGATTAAAATTAAATTTAAAAAATTCTCACTTCATCACTTTCTTCTAGTCTATCTGCATCTTGATGACTAAAACTTTGCGCTTTGCCTGCTTGTGTGCATTTGTGATTTGGAGATATTGTAGAAAGAAAGATTTAGTCTGGCTAGTTTGCTTATTCCAACATGATTTATTACATTATTGCAACATGTGCCAGACGGATTTCATCTCACTGACTAAAAGCTGAAAGAATGCTTCTGCTTTGTGCAATAATGACGACATTCATTGAAATGTCTCTCATCTCATCTCTGGGGTGTCGGCGCAAAAGATGCCTAATCCGTTTTCTTTTTAGAAATAAGCTGAGATACGTGTAATAACAATGTAAATAAAATAAAAAAACATAATTTACAGATCTGCTTGAAAAGATCATTTATATATCCATGTGTTAGATTCCATTAAGTTCTGGCTCATGCCTAAAACATGGATTTTAAAGGTTCCAGGAGGGACCAAGTGGGAGAATAGTCAGGGGTGTTATTGGCATTTATTATTTAGAGTTTAGCTTATTCAATATCTATACAATTTGCAAAACAACTTGTTTGCAAATTTGACAATCCCTGTTTTGTAATGTGGAGGTCATTTTGCTGCTGTAGTTGTTGTTTATGTGAATTTAAAGGGACGGTAAAGGTCAGGACTTCCCTGCACTGTGGTAGAGTCAAGGTCAGTGCAAGTAGCTGGATATAAATAGTGTCTGCTGCATGAGCACATCCTGTAGTGACATAGAGGTAACTATTTAGGATTGTAGACTCAAGTCCTGCTCTGATAATCCTGCTGCTAAACACGCTTCATACCATCCATGCACAGAGTTTTGGCTTTTATTTCTACACACTGTTGTAAAGATTTCTGCCTCCACAACAATAACAATGGAGATGCATGGGTTTTGTTTTGTTTTTTAAAAAAAGGGCATTCAAAATATTCAGCCATGTCTTTCCAGAAACTGTGTCAGCTTGTTGTGACTTGTTTTCATGAGAACTGCTTTCTCCAGAGAGAAATGCAGCAGCTGGATTTCTTCTATGTCATGTTTCAATTCTTGATGGTTAATCTGAGATGCAAAAAAATATCTATGTACATAAAACCCAAAACTGTTGCATAACATGCATAAATACACAAGAGGCAGGTAATAAAGCAGTGGTTCTTTAACCTGACTTGCAGTTAAAGTCCGTGTTGAAACAAGGTGATTAAAATGCACAATAAACACAGTTGCATTATGGGTGAACCGAAAACAAACACCACCTGATAACACTCACCTGCATTTGTTGCATCTTTTTAAAATAGCCCTTCACAAACAGCCAGTTCAGGGTGTTCAAGAAACTCACTCCGCCGAGCTCGTCTATGCTTTTCAGGCGGCTGTGGTCCATCACGGCGCCGCTGGCCGAGGCGGCCTCTCGGCGGCGGAGGTCCGCGGAGCTCCCGGCCCGGGCTCTGTGGATCCCCCCGGGCTGAGGGCGCTTCCCCCTCAGCCCGAGGCTCACAGCGGATCTGCTCAACATGTTCACCGTGTGTCTCCTGCGGTGTGTCAGATCCCAGTCGGTCCCTGCCTCTGTGTGTGTGAGAGAGATGTGGAGGCTGGTCTGGTCTCTATATCTGAACCTCTGTGGACTTTGACACTGTCATAAAGTCTGCTTCATTATGAGGCTTCAACTGGTGCATTTTTCTCGGAGTTTAACCTCATTCTGTTGTGTGTGTTATTTTAGAAAGCACTGTTCAGTTATTCAAGACACTTTGTCGTCTTGAGTTTCGTCTAGTTGAACCATTGAGTTTAAATAGTAACTTGATGAAGCTGAACACTTTACACTTCAGCACCACCTAGAGGTGGAAGCAGGGGTTTCACCAGAACTGTTATTTTTGTACAAATACAAATATATGCAGTCAAAATATGTTGAAATATGCAACATAATCACATAAATTTTACACTAGTGGATTTAACTTTATAGTCAAAAGAATAAAAAAAAAACGTGAATGAGCAACTGTCATCGACTGAGACAGAGACAGGACTGAAAGCTCCAAAAAAAGCTCGTAAATGATTTAAGATGTTTTAAGAACCCTTGTCATTTCTCTTGTAGAAACTAGTTCCATTGAAAACTTCACACTGAGGTCTGAGGATTCATTATTGAGAGTGATCAGGACATCCCTGGAAAGACAAGTTGAGTTTGCCTAATGTTATTTTCCAATTACTTGAGAGCTTTAAATGTCACTCCTCCATTCACTTCCGTTGTATTGGGATTCAGGCAGAAATGATATCTTAAAAGCTGAGCTTATGAAATTAAAACTGTTCTGTTTGGAATGTTTATGAAATGATCCTAAAAATAAATATATTGCTCAGCCTTATAATGCTTCTTTCTCATTTCATGTCTACCTGTAAGACAGCGCCTATGTTTTTGTACAGGACCATTTAACTCTATTATCCAGATTGTTAATCTGAATAGAGAATGTCTCCTGCATCAAATACAGTTTATGAAAAATACTCTCATAGTGAATATGCTTTATTTTATTTTTCGATAATTTTATGTTGTGAGGTGTCAACGCCAGTAAAATATGATACATGCAAGAAAACAAAAACAAAAACCCCTTTATATTCTGGGACCTTGTTATTTAATAGGCAGGTTACATAAATTCTATTACCAATCAGAGAACCTCCTCCACCTATTTCAATCTGCAATTACAACATACTGTAAACCGAAGAGCACAAACTTTAAGAAAAAATACTTAAATGCGCTCAAGTGCTTTCATGTATTTAAAAAGAAAGAAAAAGATAGAGGAGCCAAGTGGGCAGTGAAGGTATCGAATGACTGACTGCTGTTTGGATCCAGGCTGAGAAGGTTGAAGGGTTCCAGTTTCAGTTGGTGGCCGATTTTCAAAGAGATAAACTCCTTTGGAATAAAGACACAATAACAGACTCGCCAAAGAAAACACACAAGTTTTCCCATGTAGAGTTTTCTCAGTCCACAGCACATAAACCCTACAAGTTTGCATGGACATCTTATCATCTTCATCTGGCTGCCATGTTGACTTGTGAAGAGGTACTCACCTGTAGTGTTTTCATAGGCGTTCAGCCAGATGGCACTTGTATTGGCATCTGCTTCATGGTTGTGGTATTTTGAATGGCAGTCTTTTGAAAAGGCAAACTAGTGACTCTTATGTGAGAGAACCGTGCAAATTGCAACTTTCAATAATTGTACTTTACCTGCGTCATTTTCACAATTTCACATTTACCATAGTCACAAAACAAATCATAATACACTTGAAAAAAAAAATCTTACTATACACTCCAACATTGTTGTCACGTCCTCTGAGCAGTCGAAATGTACCTTAATGTTTTCTTATTATTGTCTTTCTCTGATTGTATCTTCCAGGGCTGAAATGTTAAAGAAGATGTGGCTACACAGGTCCTCCAGTGAGGGGTTCAGGGTTTGTAATGGCAAACCCTGCAGCTTCATCAGTGTTTCAGATCATTTTCAGATTGATCTTCTACATCAGCCTGGACACAGAGGAAGCAAAAACAACATACAGAAAGCTCAAATATATATAAAGACATACAGTATATGTGACATTTTGCAGCCCATACAACCTTGTCTCTGACAGCGTAGTACAAGACCAAATAAATCTGGAGCCTATCCCAGCATGCACCAGGCAAAGGGCCAAGAAATACAAATACACATTCTCTATGGACAATTTGGAGCAAAAGTCCTCCTGATGTGCTCACACTGTAAAAGCATTAAAGGTTTAAAGAGTCTTCTTGTGATTGAAAACAGGGCAACAACAGTCGTGTACCAACATTCTTTCATCACTATTAACTGAGACTTGCTTTACTTTAAAATAAGGACTAACAGTGAAAATTGATGTATATGTGCACATATGGGCTTTTACCTCAGGTGAGCGTCACTCTATAAATGTCTAAGAGTCTTCAGCTCCAGAAAGATGGACCCTGAGAATAAACAGAGATCAAGTTCAAGGAAGAGGGAAATAAAATAATGATATGACATAAACAATCAAAAGATACAAAATGACTTTTGATAATGATCAATAATCAACATCATCTAAAAAGAAAAGCTGTCAACTCACCGTCTCAGGTTGCCAGTGATCAGCCGCAAACCTGATTGCCTCACAAACACATACATATCCATCCCATCCACCTTAACACAAACCAATGTTTGCACAGGTTTCCAACACAAGTAATGCACTTCAGATATTTGGAATCCATGAGACCATGGTTACACAACAGTCATGCAGATACAGGCCTTGTAGCAAGCGAGGGAAATCTCTGTCAAAAGAAATAATCAAGAAGGGAACCCTGACACCAGCAATAAACAGCCTCTCTTGTAGAAGCTTGCAGGAGCTCCCTCCACTGGTGAACCTTTAACCAAAGTCCGATTTGTGTTTTCAAATGGGAAAATAATACCTCTCCAAGACCTTTATGGACCATAGCCTATTACTTGAAATGTCAGTTTGTAGGTAAGAATAAGCTTTGTTCACTCTAAGTCACTATATACAGATAATGTTACAATTCAATTCAATAGACCATAATTTCTGTCATATAGCTGGTTGGCTGCACTATCACATACACAAAGACTTACTCTAAATTCATCTTTAATCGTAAATCACACACAAAGTAATTACACAAATAATGAGGAGGAAATCAGTGAATGTGTGCATGTGTGAAAACAAGGCAAACCAAATAAACAGTGGGGACCATGCAGGAGCTGAGAGACAGAGGGGCTGAGCAGACCAGCTTTAAAGCTGTCCCAGCCCAGCAGCCCAGATGATCCTCCTCTCACTGATGACCTTCAAGCTGCCTGGCTTCCGTCCTGGGATCCCTCTTCTCTTGCTCATCCTGAGGTTACTTCCTCTTTTTTTTTTTTTTCCTGTCGAAGGGTTTTTCATTTCCACGAATCAAGGATTTAAGGAGAGACATGCTGTATGCTGTACAGACTGTGAAGCAGCTTGAGGCCATTTGCGATTTTGGGTTATATAAATAAAGTTGACCTGACAACAAATCAGTCATTCAAAACACATAGAACTGTTAAAATCTTTATTTTTCTACAAAGAAATGACTCTCAAACAGTTTACAAATGATGCCCTGAGGCCACCGTTCTCTTTAAGGCTAAACACATTAATGACTTTTCGAAATTCAAAAATATCTTCATCTCAGTTTCTCACTTTCTGGGATACAAAAGAAAACCACAGCTCAGCAGCGATGTGGGGCCTGCGACAAAAGAAGAAGGTGGCCGATGTTACAACTGGCCAAGGCAAATAACAAAAGGCGTTTGAGGTTCTGTAAGACTCACATTAAGGTGCAGTATCAAAGCATCTGGCTTGTTACGCAACACAGTTCATATTAACTTGGCCTTCCAATCGCTTGGCTGTTAAAATATATAATATATATCTTAAGCATTTCACCGTTGGTCGAGAGTATTTTGAAATATAAATAATTAATTCGATTCAAGTATTGCAGGTTTAAAGCTACAAATCAAGACCCTAACTGAGTCAGCTGAATACTAGTACACTACTTTGCCAGAAATCAGACCCACTTATATACTGAGATATTACAATAAACAAGGTTTTAGAGACATCTTAATTCTTAAAGCTGCAATAATCAATATTTTATATTAATCATGAATAAAATGAATAGATGCAATGAGAAAGGGACTTCTCTAGAAGCCACCAATAATTATCACCCACCTTCCCCCTTTTACGCTACAGATCATTTTTAAGCTCTAGGCTCATTGTGTTGGTTTTCAGGCCTATAAACGTCGCTCTCATCCACATGTTCCAGCCACAGCAGGCAGCTCTATTCTGCCAAAAAAACCTGACAGACGAAGCAACTAAGTGTTGAACATGGTAAAGCATCTAAAGAAACAGATATCGTTCTCAGGGGTTGGTAAAGACCAAAACAGACCTAAGAGGAGAGTGAATGTTGAACTTGCATTCTTCAGGTTGCAAGAAACACAATTTCAAATAAGTGAACAAGTTCATCTATGAATTCTGGATGTATAAATAAGTAACTGTTTACCACTTTGCAATAACCAATGTCCAAGGATCGATGTTACAATTTCAGCTTGTTCACGTGACCCCAAAAGTGCCCCCCCAAAAAAAGTAATGAATGTAGATTTAAATGATAATATTTCGTTATTCGGTAGCTGAGTTTTCAGTAATTCAAAGCAAAAGCATTTACAGCTAACTTTACAATAACTCTATGAAACAAAAGCAGAAGACTTTGTCATAGCACTGTGGCTCATCCTAAGAAAAGTTTAACTTCTGTTATGACAGATTAATGTCTCCAAACAACTAATGCAGCTGAACTGAAGCTAATAACCGACATCTGACCTAAGGCACAAGTCTCTAATATTGCTAAGCTGAAACAAACTCCAGTGTTGGTTTAAGATGATTGATTGGTGGGCAGAAACATTCATCTACACTACATTAACGCCACTGTCATTCTGCCTCTGATATGCTGGGTCAGTTAAACCACACATGTGCATCCAGTGAGCTGAAACATTACAGATAGTTTGTCATAATTTACTGCTTCTCTTACACCAACCACATCTCTCCGAACTAAGGCATCTCTTTAACAAGCAAGTCTTCACACACACAAAAAGAAGATCATGAAGCAATAAACGTGACATAAAATTTGAAGTTTGTTGGCAGAGAAGCAACAAATTCTATTTGCTAGCAGAATTGTGGATATGTAGAGAAGACAGTCCCACATATGAGGAAGCAAGACTGAGAACAGGTCTCTGTCCAGCTCCTTTACTCCTCACTGAAAGTCCTCCTGATGTCCACAGACAGGCAGACGTCCTCATGTTGTTCAGTCATCACTTTCGCTGCCTGATTCACTAAGCTGGAGGTCATTTTCTGCAACACAAGAAAGACGGGTTACATGTATCATTGACCAAAATTCCCTGAGTCTTCTTGGTAAAATTTTGTCACTGTTTAATTTTTTACTTTGTTATCTAACCACTTTTTTTCAGTTTGGTTAGTTTCTGGACACTGTAAAGTGAGGGAGTGTAATTCTGAGGACTGCACAAGTTAGTGATACACTTTAACACTGGTTTTGAGTTTCGTAGTTCGAAGTTAAAATCAAACAAAAGACATTCAAACATTAATAGAGAGTAATGTGCAAAAAGAGGGAAACCTCAAACGGGGCTTATTCATTATCTTCACCTAAAAAAATTAGATCATGCTTATGATGTCTACTTTTGTGTGGATTTAACAGACATCAAATTTAAATGTCATATTAACCTCTATATAATATTTTAAAGCATGTTGTGTGGATTTTTTAGGAGGATATGATTTTTCCATAATTTCCCCCTATAGCTGATTGAAAATGGTTGTTTCTGTGGTAAAATGTTTGCTGTAAAAAAGATTATATTCGTGTCTGGTTGAGTAAGAGTTACTTCTGCTTTTATACTTTTGCTGACACTCTAAAACTCATCTGTGACTCTGGACCAACCGGCTGGTGTTCACTCAGAACAAAATATGGAGAGCTCGAAAAAGATAAGCTACCTTACATATTCAAAAGGAGCTGAGAGGGCTACTCACTGAGTGTGTTCATGAGTCCTCCTCCACTCTCCTGGTGGCGGCTGTTGGTGCTGGCGCTGGTGGTGATGATAGGCATGCTGTGGTTGACTGGGGCCGAGGGTAGCGCAGGAGTCCGTTCGTCTTCTGAATCACTGCTGCTGGAGCTGTCGTCGCTGCTAGAGGACGAGGAGCTGTTGGAGTCTGAGGAGCTGTCGCCGCTGGTCAGCTGGTCCATCACCCGTGCCTCTGCCATCAATTCTGTAAACAGCAGCACATTCACAAACTAAGGTAAAGAAATGTGTAACAACTATCCCCATGTATGGAAAACATATGAAATAAAACAAAGCAGCACGACATTTTCATCAACGTGTGAATGTGCTAAAACCCTCAAAAAGGTTATAAATGAATGCTCATGTGTCACTACACAAGTCGCTACAGTTGAAGACACTGTGCCTGACACCATGTTACCTCTCTCGATGTCGTCCATGTGGGATGCCGGGGATGTCTTCTCTTTGGGAGGAGAACTCTTGGAGCTGGCCGAGGACTTGCTGCTGCTGCTGGTGCTGGTGTTAGTCCTCATTTGCTGGCTCAGGCGACTGGTCTGTTGCTCCAGCCGAGAATGGATCTTACTGCTGCCCTCAGCCCTGTGAATATACATGCATATTACCAGCAAATACTTACAGAATGTTTCTACTAAAATGTTGCAGAAGTTTGAAACTAATTACAGAAATATTATTAAAAAAAAAGTGAATCAGTGCATGTTCCTATCACCTCCATTTATTAGAATATATTTGACAGGTGACAGGATTACAAACCAATTCTGACTCAGTAATACCTCATTCATTACAGCATTTTCACTTTGTCTCAGCCGAGCCAAACTGTAAATTGACTTTATTTTTAACTTGTGTTATTTCACTTTTTATGTCAAATGGCACATTAAGATAAGTGGTTGGAAACATGTCTAAAGAAACGTGTGCAATTACAGATGGCAAATTTTGTTGATGAAATATGGAACAAAGAAGAGCAGTAGAAACAAGATTTGCAAGCAATATTTCAACCCACCTAGTCTTCTTCACAGCTATATTGCTGTTGAGCTTTTCCAGTCTGTACTCTCCTGTGTCATGGTTCACAATGAGGATGCACTCTTTCATGTATGGCCTCTTGGATCCCTTGAAGACTGTTACTGGAGCACTTGAGCCCTAAAGAAAAGCAGGCAACACAGACAGGATCGCAGCCAGGATTTTAGAAATCCTGTGCTGTTGAGTCCCCTTTCCCCGGCAGAGCTTTGAGCAGACATCAGAGTCATTTTTATCTGTTCATTGGGTGATCATATAATCTGTATATTTTATTTCTCACCATTAACGTCTAAAGGACTTTTGAAAGCTTTTTCCTCACTCCAGGAAAAAATGTACAGGTGAAAATATTTAATAATTCTTTAATCCACTTATAGACTGAAACACAGCACATTTTAAATCAGCCCCACTAAGATGGTTTATTAATACACATGATTGATTTGTGAAAAAAAACCCAAACATCCAACCATATGTCTAGTGGGCAGAAGCTTTGAAGCATCAAACACGAACCTCTAAATTGGGCAAAGTAATAGTGACTTGCTCTCCTTTGCCCACTTCAAGTTCCCCTTCACATGCTGTATCGATGGAGGCTGGTTTGAAGTCATCTGCGACAAAATAGCAAGAAAAGGAAGCATTATTACAAATTATGCACGTTTAAATATAAATCATATGCCTAATATTAACAACAGCAGAATTGTTATATTTTAATATTATAAATGCACCACGTTGATCCTTCAGTGCTGTAGTTGTGCACCGGTACCACCAGATGGCGGAGGTGAACAGATTGACGTAATGCTAACATTAGCTAACATTTTGACAGCTGGCGCATCAATGGTTTCAAATTGTTAAGAGTTAACTAACAAACTTAACGATAAAGAACATTGAGAACTATCAGCGTACCAAAACATGAAAACAGCAGGCGGATACAGACGGTCTGACGAGGCTGCCAACCTGGCTAAATGTCAAACAGCTGCTTTCGGATATTTAGCTACAAAGCTAACTAGCATGCTACTGTTAGCTACCGTAACAGCCACACATATCCCAGTGATTCAAAAGCCAACTTACATCGCACTGTATGGTAGGCACTTTTAGGGTGTTTCTCAAACGTCTCTCCCAATTTCAAGACATGTTCTTGATTGTCAAAGTTGGAATAAGCTGTCCCATTCATTCTGATAGTTTCATGTGCTGTAAACTTTCCGCTGCTCTTTTTTCATCCGGTAACCATGTACGGCAGAACCCCGGCCACCTCATTGGCACCACCAAGTCCCACCTTCTCTTCCTTGTGATTGGTTAATCGGATTATTCCCTTATTTGATTGACTCGATGTCTGTCAATCAAGATTTCGTATGACAGGGCAGCTTCAGGGCAAATGTCACATGGTTTGATTACTATAATCAGTATTTTATGACCTGTGCTGTTTGATGGGTTGTATTTTTCAGCCGCTTTATGTTGCTGATCTAACAGGATTCAGACTTTTGTTTAGCTGTTTGTCTAATCTAAAGTCATAAAAATGAATATGAATGAATGAGTAAAATAAAAGCATGGATTTATTGATGTTCACAAAGCATGGATTGTCGCACAATTATATCATAATACAGACTCAAATGTAAAGAAGTGATGTGACTGTTAAATAAAATGTGTCATCATTTTAGAGATTTATGTGAGTGATAAATGGAGTGTTTGGCCACCCATCCACTGAGCTCCTAATAATACTGAATATAAATTCTAAAGTGTCAAACAGGTTGCAAGATTTAAGGCTGGCATGATTTTTTTTCAGAAAGCAGATTAAAGTACAAGCTGAACAGATTTTGGACAGGAAAATAGGTCACCTACCTGGCAGTCTGTGCAAAGTTTAGTTTTAATGTGCAGACCAACAAATAAGAAATGTGTGTGAAACTAAAAACAATGCAATTAATGTTCTTGATATTGTTTTAAAAAATTCAACTAGTAAAACAAAGTAACTCTGACAGTGGGATGAGGTAATCCCATTTATAATTTGCCTTGTTTTTGTTTTTGAGACATCAGTTTATATTTTACTGTGTGCATTATTTATTGGTGCATGTCTGCTTCTTTGTTCTGTCTTGTGCAGGTTATTTGATATGCTCTTTTGTATGTGTTAAGTCCTGCTGTTCAATGTTGTTTTCAGAGTCCCTGTTAAACATCTGGCACATCAGCGTCAACAGATGAAAATAAGCCTTAGGCATTTACGTTTTGTGGATGCTTTAATTTCTCTTGTTTGTTCACGCATTATCTTTTTATGTGCTTTGTTGTCTTTTTTCTTTTTTTTTGATGTAGTCTAATTTTTTTGGTGCTTCAGTTATTTGATGTTTTAGTCATAAATGCACTTTTACGTTGATTGTTGTTTTTAATGTTTCACTTTGTACAATAAGTTTCTTAAGAAAGGTGCCATTCTATATAAATACATTTTCTATATTTTTTTCTGTCAATCATTGGACATATTACTACAAAATCAACTAATACAGTATATTGAAAATGAACATCAGAGTCCATTGCAAATATTAGAATCTCAGCCCACGGGTGCCATCATTAACAAACTACCTTATACACTAGAATAGCAGCATCACTGGGCTGAGCTGTAAACCTAATGACTGAATTAGCCAGGATAGCTCAAAGCCAGTGTTGAGGGTCTGGAGGTCTGGCAATGAGAGCCTAATGAACTGCTGCAGTAACACTTACTGACTGCAGTTTCAAGCTCCACAGGCTGCAGGGGCTCTGAGCTCCAACAGCTTTGTGGCAGTGAAAATAATCTCTTTTCCTTTCTTTAAACTGTTAATGATTCCTAAGCCTTAAATTCCTGCCATGTCTGCTCTTTACTGAGACCATATGCTCTGCTGCCTCCAAACATTAAAGGATCAACATGTAAGACAAGTGGAATGTTGAGATTACACAGGTGTATTATCGCCAATTTGTCACAACATGGTTCTCCTGTGCACTTACGTCACATGAGGAGGTGTGTGTGTTTGTGTATGTGTGCAGGTGGGGGTGAGGGGACAGGCATACAAGAAAAGTGGTTTGCTAGGAATCATCTAAAATAGGAAGAAAGAACAGAGAGTAAAGGACAAGAATGAACAGACAGTAGGGCCCTAAATAGCCAGCTCTTTGACCTTTGACCTCTAGCTTATAGTGTCAGATTCAGCGTAAAGTTCATCAGTTGCTAGAAAATTCAGAGTTTAAAGATGTAGGAATGTCACAGAAGGGTGCAACAAAGATTAATAGAACAAGATTGGATCATTTCAATCTTCCTTACTTCAACTTTCCATTTTTTGAGATTAGAATTTTAAGGATGCCAGAGCTGTGTAGAAAAATGAAGATAAGAATGTAAAAGGACAGGAATCTTGTTTCACTGTGGATGTGTGCATCCCTTGTGAAAAGAAGCCAGCAGGGGTCTGTTTCCATGGGGGAGGTAAACAGTGGTTGTCCTCTGGTGATATCAGTTACTGTGGTTGCCCTTGGACCAGGGGAGGTAAGGTTTACTGTTTCCAAGCAACTATCCGAGACTTCACAATACTGTGGTCAAGACACAATGGAGAGTTCCCAGGTTGTAAGCCAGCAGCAGTGGTGAAAGAGATGACAGCCCCTGTCTGCACAGGGAAAGTCTGCTCAGTCTATACTCAGCCGCAGAAGTGTGAGCAGCTCAGTAGGCTACATGCAATTAAACTGTCACTTGTTATGTGTGCCAGTTTCTAACCATACAACAGATATAGGCCTATCATATTACAGATGAATGAATAAACACACTGCAAACCATTTTAAGCAGGCTCAACTTCAAAAAAACGTGCTCTGCTGCTTTAAAAATGTGACTTGACTGATTTTGGTTGAATAATTATTTCAAAGTGGTCTAAAACGTTAGACCAAGGAAGTTAAATTTACTAAAATTCAATAAATGTAAGACATTAATCAATGAATTAATCAACTGTCACACTGACAAAAATTGCAGACCAATTTGCTTACAGTTTGAAGAATCAGTTCTTCAAGTGTACAGGGATGGGGAGTTTATACTAACTGTAATCCATAATAAATCCAAAATAAAGAAAATCAAATTGAATAACTGTTTAAAATAATAATTATTATATTCAGACTTTAATACCTACAGGAAAATCCATTTGTATTGAAAAAAATCTGAATGAATATTGATTAAATAATCCATCTTGCCATCTTTTCCAGACTTCCGAGAGAAGTTTGGCAAACTTGAACTATATAACTATAAGGTTCCACCTCTTCCAAGTTATTTTAAAGTCTCATGTATGTCAAGTCTGCATTTTTGTGACTTAAATCTTGCTTAAGTATCAAGCAGCCTTACGTGCAGTAAGTGTATGTTTAATATGTACTTTGTGGTTTTACTAAACAGTACAGTACAGTCTATCTGGAGGGCATTTGAATATATGGAAGAGCAAACATAAGATGAGATAAGCCTTTAATCATCCCACAGTGGGGAAAGTCACAATAGAAAACAGATAGAATAGAAATAGAAACACCTGACAGTATAATGCAGTCCAATGGAGCACTACAAACGTTAGCCTTGAAATACAGAACAACACACACTAGAAGCTGCACACAGCTGGGATAAAGTATAAAGTATTCTTCTTCTTCTTCTTCTTCTTATTGTATTATTATTATTATTATTATTATTATTATTATTATTATTATTATTAGTAGTAGTAGTAGTAGTAGTATTAGTGGTAGTATTTGCAGTAGTAGTATTTCAATTTCACAAAGGTATGCTATGTACCTGGCCTGTATTAGATTTAACATTATGGCTCTACTCTTAATCCCTTTTTAAATAATAAACAGCCTTTTAAATTTTATCATCTATTTTTGGGCATTTGTTAAATTCTATTACTTAACTCATTAGTTTCAAGACTTATGTGACTTGGTGTATAAATACAGTTTTCCACTAGTATTAATAATGTACTCTGTGTAGACAGAAGACCACCATGATCTTTGAGTGTTGAGGGGATCGAGGAGGGGACATCTGGGCTGAGTGTGGCCCCAGCCTGCTTTTTTCATCTGAGCCAATCAGGAGCAGAGTGACAGCGTTAGCCTTATGGTTAGTGCTGCCTTCACTTGCTGTCGGAATTAGAGGAATCACATTATGAACGTCCCATGAAGCATTCAACAAAGCATGGTAGGGCCAAAAATGTGTAATGGATTCCAAACAGTCAGCCCTACAAAAACTTAACCTGTCAGCACAAGACACCAACAGTGTCCAATTTGTAAACTGTGTGTACTACATCCTCTTCAATTATCTAAGCACTAACATGTGCAAATCACATCGCTGCTCAGAACCACACACATGATAAACACTATTTACCGTATGACAGAGCCTATTTCTCAGATGTCATTTAAAATCTTCCCCCCAAATAATGTTTTTTTTTAAAGTGCATTTCTTTTCTTTTATAACCTCAAATAGGCAATTATCCTCTTTTTTTTTTTTTTTTTTGTTGATAGATTGGTATTGTCAGGACCACATAATCAGCTCAGAACCCATCCGACACCCTGGATAACACCTTTCATCTCTTGTTTTCATAGCATTTGAGTATTATGTGCATTTCTGGATCAATTGCTTTGCCAAACAAGGTGCTCACTAGATTGACACCTAAAACAGTTTACACAATTTTATATATTTAATACACTTCAATCCACACTACCACAATATTATCAGGTTATGAAGTGGAGAAAGATGACATATTCTGTTGGTCCAAATTTCAAACGGCGAGTGTGGATTTTTACGAGCAGCACATGAAGGCAGCTCAGTTCCCAAGGAGAACCCCGCAAAGGAAAGAGGTCGTGAATCCGGGATCCTCCGGTAAAACCACTCAAACCAGCCCGGGAGAGGGGACAGAGAGTGAATGAATGAGCAGCCGGTGTGTGGCTTTGTGGCCGTGTCGTTCAGGTCCGGCTCGGATCCCGGTCTGTGAGCCGGACCAGGTCCTTCAGTGAGAGGAGCAGCGAGTGTTCAACCTGCTGTCTGAATCTAGAGTCTGAGTCCAGATCGAAGCAGGAGGAGATGGAGCTGAACGCGCCCTGAACGCAACTCCGAGTAAGTAACCTGCACAAGAACAAACCACACACATCGTGTTTAGTTATCAAACCAAAGGACGGATAAGGATGCATGGTTGATAGAGACACTATTGTTGCTTCACTAATCAATGTTGCACCTGAAGTATTCATGCAGGGATTAATGTGTTTGTGGTCATCAAATGTGATTTTGCACTGACCTTCATGTGTTTTAATATTTTATCCCAGTTACCAAAGCAGTCTGCAAACACAGGCTCAGATCCCAGTTTAATGAATCTGTCATATGTCATTTCACATTTCCACATTTAGTTTGATGATATATTTACATTATTCACTCTTTAACTCTGCAAACCAGAGTTTTACTTCAGGTCTGTGGTTTTGATCCTGATGTTTGAATCATGTATATCACTCTTTTTCATCATAGCATAATTTTATCATTTCTATTGCTGATAGATCATTTGATCGATTTAAAGACAGAAATGCTCATCACTCTCCAAGGGAACCCAAAATGAGTCTTTAAATTCCTTATTTTGTCTGATCAACAATCCAGTAACCTCAAATATATCGACATATATTGCCTATAGAGGATATAGATGCCTGCTTTGAGAAATGTTTTGAAGCTCAAGAATGAACCTTTCAATCGTCACTGCAACATGGAGAAGTCCTTAAAGTGCTGAGCAAGATTTAATTTGATTTCCATTTCCACACTCAGAGATGATCAAGATCATGTGATGTGATTGAAAGCTCCTGAATGGCCTCAACATGGAACTTTATTTTGTCAACCTTAAGTAGTCTTTATACATGACTTCGATGATTATTTCAGTATCCAAAACACTCGTCATTCCATTTCTCGTGATTGAGTACGAGCAGACTAGTCTTCTTTGTTTGGTTCCTGTAGTGCAGAGCTCAGGCTGCAGCGGGAACGATGGTCGGACTCCCACACCAAATAACTTAACGTCATTACCTGAATCAACGAAGGGAAACAGCTGTCAGACTGAACCAGCCTCACCTTTGGGAATTGTCTCGACAGCCTGAACACTGTCCTCTGTGTCAAACAGTCCAACAGGATTGGACTATATAACTGTGGTGTCTGTAGGTTTTGTTTTGTTTTTTTAAACAAACCCGGATGAGATAAGGTTCTGCTGTTCAATTTGATTTAGGCCCCAGATGGTAGAGTGTAGAACCATGCAGCATCAGAAAATGGCTGTGTCGGTCTTTATTTTGTGTATGTGATGCCATTTAGTAAATGGAATAGTGAGGCAGTATAGTTATTTCGGGGGGGTGGGGGGTCCCTGGAGTCTCTCAGATACTCTCGGGAGTCCTTTATGCATCGTTTTGGGGAAGACTGGTCGACAGCAGGCAGGTGTGTCTGAGCCATGACTGGAAAAGCCTCTAGGGCTGATGGGAGTGCTGGCTGACTTCCAGACCACAATCAGATAATGATAATGAATACGGTAAAAATGTGTTATGTGCTCCAGCAGCAGTTTCTTTGTTTTCCAGGAATGGAAAATACTGTATAATGAACCTCGGGCTTGCTGCACATAAATAGTTGATGAAAACTGGACTTTTCCAAGATTCGGATCACATGACTGGAAAAAGCATTTGAACTGTCATGGGTGCTCTCATGGAGGCGTTCCCCCACAGGACATGCTATAGTGCACCTTGAAACATGTTACTGCTTAGGTTTCATAATGTTTGGTGTAAATGGTTTTCTTGACTTATTGATTAGCTTTGCAAGTAAACACTAATTGTGAATTTTCCATTTTCTTCTTGAGTGTGGGGGAATTTCACCAAGGCATTTCCTGGTGTCTCTCTTATTATAGGGGTTGCATCTGCCATTTATAAATCAATCACTAAGGTGTGTGTGTGTGTCAAGTCTTTCCTAAGTTTCCTAAGTATTGATTTTTTTTAAAGCAAGTTGCACCTTAGAAGTTGAAGTAATGTGTGAACCTGAAGTCAGTGAAAAAAAAGATAGGGGGCAAATGAGTATGAGTATTACACTTAACCCCAGTGCTTTGTATATATGAGTATGACTTTGTTTTATTCATATGTGCAAACATGGAGAAATATGTGTTTCAGAGAATGAGAGGGTATCTGAATATATTTTCTTTCACCTTGTAACTGAACACGACACACAGATTAATGTTCAGCTCAGTGGGAGACCACACGCTGCTGAATCTCATAGATTTTCTTCCACTGTGTTGCTTTCTTGCTCCCTATCTGAGCTCCACATGGACTGAGTGAGGTGATGTGATAAAAGGTCAAGTGGACCTGCTTCCTGCTAGCTGCACACACTCACACACACACACAGCCACAGCCACACTGCAGTCAATAACACTAGATTTAATGAAGCAGGTCGGTCTGCCAGACTAGGCCAGCACAAATGTGTGGCAGGTATCCTAAGGGCCCCAGGGCCCTCTAATGCTAATGTGTACACTTGCGACAGGCATCGTAATGTACTGGTTTTGTTTTGGAGCAAGATCAGCTTGGCTGGACAGAGTATAATTACCTTCCATTAACTTATTGGCTGAGATCAGGTGTTTTCCTTTAGTCCATTGACTTCCAATTATTTAGATCAAGTATTAGAAAGGAAAAGATTGAATAATAGTCATTACTGTGGTCATTAAAGGATTAAGGTTGTATGTTAAGAGGTTATTTTTTTGCACATTATAAAACTGACTGGACACTACTTTATGTGACTGCAGTGTAGATTACTGATTCCTGTTTACTGTAATGGATGTCTTTGAATGTTTACTGATATTGACAATCTTCATATCAGGATTTTAGCAAATGCTCTTGCCTGACATTCATATATTGACAATCTATTATGATACTGTGTTATTGGATCAAATACAGACAGTGCTCTCAAAAACAAACAGGATTTGTCTGGTTGGATCTGGTATTTTGAGCTGACAAACTGTCTCTTTAAACTGGTAAGTTAAAGTGAGCGGCATCAATGTTAATGTTCAAATTAGTGGTTTCATGCAACATGTTAAAACAAAAGTTGTTTTTGTTTTTAACAGTGGGACATAGGTCACTGTGTTAAACATTGATTTGATTAGTTCACATTCACCACATTGTGATATCTAGCAATATCAGAGAAATATTCCTATTTGTTTAATTTAGCTCATGGTCTACTTACTAAGTTATTCTGGAGCTTTCTCACATTCTCTTTAGTGTATGGAGTTTGCTCAGTTGTCTCCACATAATCTTGTTTATATAATAATTTATGTAAGTGTTGAATTTTGGTCATGTGATGGTTGAAAGCTTTGGAAAACGCAAATGGACCTTGTGTTAAGATTTTGTCGTCTGGGATCAGGAATTAACTTTCATGCTCAACATTCTTTATGCATATTTTTATATTGACTTCAAGCAGGATGGTTAGTTTCACACCCAGTGCCTTCTAAATGATTCTGATGTACCTTTCACATTGGACCAAAAAAACCCACCAACACCCACTAACATCTGGCTATTGCCTTAGGTTGGAAAGGGTACAAATGACCTTCATTCCTGGGTCAAATAACTGTGCATTAGTGATGGGTATTTTTCGGCCCCAGCTCCAATTGGAAGCAAAGTAAACATGACACCCAGGTGGGCACGCAGATTTTCGCCCCTTTTCTGGCGAGATGCTATGACACGTATTGGACATTATTTGTTGTTTTTTCTTTGTTGTGCTAATTTGGTGTAAAAATAGTATGAGGGTGATTGGTCGTCTGTGTCGGCCTGTGATAGATGGGCTGTCTGTCCAGAGTGCACCATGCCTCTCACCCGCTGTTAGGTGGGATAGGCTCCAGTCCCTGTGACCTTCCACAAGATAAGTGGGTATAGATAATGGTTGGATGATTGCAGCCGTATCACCCAGCCCTATCATATACAGTACAGACCAGTTCCAGCAGTTTCTATTAACTCCAGTCTTCTGAGTCTTCTGCAAACCTTGTCTTGGCTTTTATCAGTTATGCCTCAGACTTCTCAGTAATGTGTTTTACATCTCGAGCTGCAGCTTTCTGACAAGCAGGGATATGGACATTTTTAAAATAGTACAAAGCAGAATCCAGTCTAGACGAGTGTCTATAAAAATCCTCTCCTACTACGTCAGTCAAAAAGCACTCAGCCCTCATAGCCTTGATGAGAGGAATGCCACCTTGATTCAAGAGAGAGCACAGTGATTACACACGCACATGGAAGACTGAGGAAAGATTTGGCCAGAACGATGCACTGAAAAAGACAAATCTAATGTTTACGATGTTGATGGGAACTCATTTGGAGATTTATATTTTGGAATTTAAGTCAAAAGCAACTATAAGCTAAATAACGATGATGCGAGTCTGTTTGGGACAAATGAGGTATGAGCTCAAATCAGCATCAGACCTCATACATTGAACCCATTGTCTCCTGAGAGCCTCCTTTGTTCTTGCATCCTGCTTGCAGGATAAACTGTAACACATCCCCTTGTGTCCCGTTAGAACATCAGTCACAGCTGCATGCACAGCCACACGAAGGCAGCATGACTGACTGTGCGTGTCAGTGTGTGTGTGTCTCCTCACCCGTCCTCCCCCTTTTTACAAGCAAACACAATCAACAAAGGGCATTGTGGGTGGATGACAGTCAGGAGTCCCCTATCCCAATTACGGACAACTACTAATTACCAGTGGAGTAATTAAGAATCAGGCAGCTGCAGCAACAATAAACTGCCTCTGGGAGACACGGAGAAATGCTGCTGGAGGTGAAACAGTTAATTACGCCCTTTTAGGCTGAGTGTAAATACACCCTCAAAATGTGGCTGTGTACCACTGGGGCCAGTTAATATTGTTCAGAGTGAGAGTGTCTATCGCAGTTTGGAGCGATGCAGTGCAGTGTGGGTCACACAGAGCGGAGTGTCTTCACTGGGGCAAAGTGAAGGCTGGAGTGAAAAAGAAAACAGTTTTAACAGGCGGACCGGGGGAGCAGGAAGGTCAGTTGATAAAATGCTAATACAAGCGCTTAGCATCCATGCTCTGTCAGTCTGACAAGGCTGGCTGGGCCGGTCGGCCGACAGATCTCTTGAAGTAAACACACATACTGTAAAACTCCCTGACACACATGCAGCTTTAAAAAAGGACTCCTGTGAAGGACATGGATAGTGTATCACACTCCTTCTCCACATACAAACACACATTCTAACCATGAGTTTGTCAGCCTTGGGGTGGATATGCCTCGCAGGGTTGCTCGCTTCAGTAGCTTGATATTTGGTTGATCATCAGTTTGGAATATATCTCACCATGATTCTGACACTCAGCAACTCGCAATTGTAAGTTTCATAAATCAATCATGAAGTTGCTGTAAATTTGACTACTTTTTCTTTCAGTTTGTCAGGTTGGGCTACGTTCAGTTGTGGAAAGTATATTTACTCAAGTACTGTACTAAAGTGCAATTATGAGGTACTCCCATTTTCTCATTCTTTGTACTTCTACTTTAAGAGGCAAATATTGTACTTTTTACTCCACTACGTTTGACAGCTTTAGATAAAATGACTTTATGTTTAAACTCCTCAACAGTAGATTGCATATCTAAAATTTGCTCCACCTTTACCAGTT
The DNA here is from genome assembly GCA_037975185.1 of Centropyge bicolor. NCBI lineage: Eukaryota > Metazoa > Chordata > Actinopteri > Pomacanthidae > Centropyge > Centropyge bicolor. The sequence goes on from JBBMOC010000075.1 coordinate 1,022,040, forward strand.
AAAACAGTAAAACACTACTACTACTACACACTACACATTCATGCACCAGTAATATTAATCCTGTGTTACTATATATAACAATTTAACTCTGAAAATACATTATGATGTAACGCATGTATATTGCATTCAGGCCCTGTTGTACTCAAAAAAATATGAATTCTTGAAATACACATTTCACATGTTCAACACCATTTCACACGTGACAGATTAACATATACCCACATGTGACTTCATTGCATACCGAACAGCATTTCACTTATGATGAACTCACATACAGGCACATGTGATTTTCGGACATTTCACATGTATATTATATCAAATTTCACAAATGAAAATTTGAGAATTTCCCTTTTTGTAAGGGAAACAAAGAGATAAATATAAGTCCTTCAGATTAAGATTACGAACCATAAAAATGATATGAAACCTGGGTGAAGCTCTGCTGTTTAAGTAGCTGTGCTTTGAATGTCATTTGTTACGTTCAGTGTTTTGCTTGCTCGCAGCATTAATTTCTAATGTGTTTTCCCTGAGAGGTCGAACCTTCTCTAATGTAGCCTTCATCCCATAATATTATTATCTGGATTAGCCTGCATAATCCATTCAGGTTTATTAGATAGTGTTTGCATACCATAATACAAAAGCTGCAACTGTGGCTCATAATCTGTAGCATAGCTTGGATTGTTTCATATTGCTTCTATATTCACCATAAGAATCTATATTAGTTAAGATGTTTCTACAGTTCTACACGTTAAGTGACTGTAAAGTAGGTTTCTAGTAAATCAGACAAACGATGGAGGTGGTTACTTTGAAGTTACCTCGGCAATTTCCTGTCAGTGCCGTCATTTTCTAAAAGCACCAACCCTCACTGATCGCCTGTGGCAGGGTAAAAGCTCCCTCAATGCGAGACCTCTCCGCCCATCATCTGGTTTAACCATGAGTGAAGCTGCAGACAGGACTCCAGCTGCGCTCGCTCTCCGTCCGCATCCAACCTTTCTTCCCTCCTTCGCTAACAACCGTCTGTAACCTTGCTCTCATTTTCTGCACCTCTCCTTCCTCTACGCTGCACGTTCTAATGTTCCAGTCTGTTCCACCTCTGGCCAAACTTACACCCATCTTCTTTTTTCCCCACAGAAGAGGAAAAACAAACGAGGCTCTGTTGGAGATAAAGGGAGCAGACTCCCCATTAACTCCTGTGTTAAAGATAAGGGCTTTTTTCCATCATGAGTGGTGCAGTGGCAGCTTTAGATATGAGGATTCAAAGGGTGTCTCTGCCTTGATTGTACGTCGAAACAAACATGGTGGGAAGCCAGAGAGGGATCATGTCATTAGCAGGAAAAAAACTACACTGCAGAAAATGTTCACTTTAAATTAGGGATTTAAAGTTGTAGTTCAAGCTTTTCTGTGTCATGTTTGGCCAGAAAGTCCTTGATTCTGGCAATGTTCTTCAGGTGGTAATAGGCAGACTTATTGATAGCTTTCAGGTGGTTGTTAAAATTTAGATCTGTGTCAATCACTCCAAGATTTCTGGCTTGATTTGTAGTTTTCAATGACATGGAGTCAAGGTGAGCCCTGATCTTCATAAATCAGAAGCAAAACAGAAACTTTAGGACATCACATAATTACACTGAGACGTCATTCTTTGTCATCAAGAGTCAAGATTTGAGCAGGACCATGTTGCCATAGGACTGGGCCATCACTTTCCCTGGGGCGTGGATGCTGTTTGGGTATGATTTTACTTTATCTGTACGCTTCAATCCCCCATTCATTCTTGTGTGTCATAGTTTACCACTTCACCACAGGCAATTAGTTCATTTCTGTATTAATATCTTACTAAAGATAATTATATAAAAACAGGAAAGAAAATGTTGTAAAACATTTAAGATCTCACTCTGTGACCAGTGTGGTGAGAGTTTTTCCCAGCTCTACTTCTAATACAATTCTATACTATCACCTGATCTCATCTTATCTCTATGAAACAAAGATACAGCACGTTAACTGATGGACACAACAGATTCAGACTGTAGTTTTTTTTTTTTATCTCTTCTGACAACAAGAATCACTCACCAAATCCCTCCCGGTGGCTCGCCCTGAAGTAATTAACCATTAGTGGCTTTTCCCCAAAATAAAAAAAAACAAAAATAGCTTTCTGACTGAGTGGATTTTTGCCCAAGAGCATTTTTCTTCAAGAACAAGAAATGCACACACGCACACTGTGAGGTTTTGTTCTCTCTGATTTTCTATCCATATAGCGAAGGCAGTGGCATTTTACCGGCAAAATTCATTTCTCTCAGAGGAGATTGCTCCCCGTGTGTGTTCATGTGTCTGTGAGTGTTTCACCGTTGGTGTGTGTGTGTGTGTGATGTGAAGCCAGATGCAGAATGTTAATGAGACTGAAAGCCTCTGTGCTGCTCTACCTGACAGCCTGAAGACGGCTTGTGTGTGTTAGTGTGTGTATTTATGTCCACAACCCTTCCTATGGACTATTAGGATTCAGGTCAGAGCACATTTTCACTAGCAGAAAGGATTATGGTGAAAGCAGCTGAATCGGCATGCTTGTGCTCAGCAAAGAGGTCGGCCGGTTGATCAGCGGCGTCCCAGAGGTAACAGTCGGGTTCGAGAGGCTGAAAACCCTGGGCTGACTCTCACTCTATCCGCTTTGCCTACAGCAATTTGGTTGGTAAAATATGGATTGAACTATGGGTCTGCACATCCTCCTTCCTCTTTCCTTTCTCTCCCACTGTCTCTCTCCCCCATGAAACACTGAAAGAAGAACAGGACTGCTGTGGCAAAGGTTTTTCTTCTCCCTTCTCCCTTTTTGTTGTTGATGTTTTAGTTTTCTGTTTGAAAATCAAGAGTCCAAAGATAGCTGAAAGACAGTGTCACATGTGGTATATTGTAAAGCTATATGAGACAAGTGTCTACTGTTGGACTACAAGAAATGGGAAGGTCTTCTTGGTGCTCAACCTTCACCCTTGTAAACGATGGTAATCAGCTTTGTCTTGCAGCAGGAAGCACAAGAGCTATTGGGACTAGGTGAAAATATTTTTAAGGTTGGCTGAGATTTAACTGCTGAGGTAGTTCAACTTATATACTTGACTCGACTCAACTACTGGTGACACATGTAGGGTGATGCTAGTCCCTGCACACATCCCCTGCCACCAACACTTCCTATACATGGCGAACTGTTGAAGCCGAAGATACCGCTTGGGAGCTGCCTGCCTCACCATATTTGTTCATGCATCAAAGTCAGACAGTAGACTTTGACATCCTGTGACGCTTTTCCCTGGCTGCTTGTGGCCGAGACTCGTTCACAGTTATCCCAGTAAGTAAATTGAAATGCTCTTACAACTTGCGCCCTTGTGGTCTGAAAGAGGTTACCTCATTCAAAAGCCTGAAAAACTCAAAACTCATGGGGGCTGTTGCTGCAGGTCCCAGTGACAAAATGTGAAATACAATCTATAAAGACCAGTTAGAGTGATAGATCCATTAGTTTAAAGGTTATAAGACACCAAAATATTGCACAGCCAACCTGAGCTCATGGGGTGAGTATAAACAGCAACATCATTGATTTTTGAAGGTGCAGGAAAGAACAAAGTCAGGTGACCTTCATCGTCATGGTACCAATAATAAATACATAGTTAGCATTGTGAAAAGGTCGCTGTTTGATTTAGGGTTAGGAAAAGATCATGGTTTGGTGGTAAATACAATACAGACTGGCGCAACTGTGAAAAGTTATCATGGCAACAATCATTTTATCCTCCATCCTCATAAATTCCAAAGCGGACAGTAGGATTATTGCATTTACTTTGGCAAATTTTTTGCCAGACGACAATGCGTTTTTTGCCACAGCCCTCTGTGTGTGCACCTCTGCTCTGATCTCATTGAAATGAATGAGGAGGCTGAGTTATTTCATGGAGCGCTAATGTTTGTTTGCACATGGTCCTGTGTGCCTCAAGTAAAAAACACACTTGTTCTGCAACCTGATTGGACAAGTTGTCTCTGACATGCAGGTTAACCTTCCTGCTTAAAAAGAAAATGCCATTTTTTGTTCACTTAAATAAGCTGCATCTTTTCCCACTGTGTTTTCTTCTTCTTCTTCCTTTTGTCCTTGTTTAGCATTAGAAGTTTTTTATGACAACAGCTTCACTAGTGGCTTTTCATCCAGAGCTAGCCCAAGGTCTCCTCTAATGGCTTTTCCATGTGCCGTTATTCAAAGTGCAGCGACCTTGATGGCTTCCCACTCTTTCTTGGATCCTCAGTTATGTCACTGTCATTGCATAATGTCCGGCTTTTGCAGCACAACTGTGTTTGATGCACACACGGACCTCATCCTCATGCAGAATAATTGCCCCCAACAGTTCACAGCACTGTCATTGAGATTCAAAAAGCCTTGCCCACTGTCTGAATATTCTGCATTATAATATGCCTCAGCCAGCCACCTCTATTGATGTGTAAATGCTGATGATTCTGAAATACACCCGAGATTCTTACTATCACAACCTCGATTGCAAAAAAATATTCCAGGTTGAGACATTGTGTAAAACATAAATAAAATAGAATGTGATTATTTGCTAATCCTTTTTGACATATACTTAATTGAACAGAAAGACATTTGATTTGATAACTTAATTGATTTTTATAACTATCTGCTTATTCTGAATTTGATGGCAGTAACATGTTTCAAACAAGTTGGGACAAGAGCAACAAAAGAAAGACTGTGAAACTGTGAAAGTTGTGGACTGATCCAAAAACACCCGTTTGGATCAGTCCACAGGTAAACAGGCTCATTGGTAACAGGTGATAGTATCATGACTGGATATGAAAGGTTCAACCTGGAAAGATTCAATCTTGTCAATCACAAGCAAGGATAGAGAGAGGTTCAACACTTTGTCAAACACATGTTTGTATAAAGCTGTCTATATAAACCCTAACCCCAACCCTAACCCCTACATGGACTCAGGAACACTTTGTAAAGCTTGTCAGTAAGACAACACAGTTTGCTCGTGAATAATTGCATTTTGTTTTCATTCATGCTTTACACAGCATCTTAACTTTTTATTTAATGAGTTGTAATTTGAAGATCAATAGTAAATATGTTTTTATTTGTGCCTCTTATGCAACAAGTATTGCAGAACTGTCACCTCTCAGCAACAGAGGAATTACATGGATTTCTTTCTGCCTGAGGCTAATCCTGCCCTGATTGAAGGTGATCCGGCTGTTGTTGCTCCTCGTTACTTTCAGTTCTGTGCATTCAATACATTCAGTCCAGTGCACCATCTGCAGATATGTTGCACAGAGGCATCGATGTGTCAGCAACCCTGTGTTTACTGCACCTACTGAGGCGATTAATTTAGGCTGAATATTAAGAGAGGCATCCATTTCGCAGATGAATGAAGCCCAGTCATGTTTCTGCAGAGCCTTCGATTTACTTGGCAATTTTCTGTTTGGCTAATACTTATTCAAATGCATGCTGGTACCTCTTGGCTCTCTATTCTGTTATGTGGCACCAGCTGATGAAGTCAAGCTGCTTAACATGGTAAAGAAAGTGCAGCTTTGTTTTTTTTATTTCCCTGTGGTGATACTCTAGTTTAGTTTATATTTGTGGTGGAAATGATCATAATAGCAACATTAGCCAGCAGCAGCACAATCCTGCAGTACGTCAGTGGTACTAACCAGATCTGCAGTATCATCTGGAGGAGACCAATGAAGCCGGGCTGATGAGAGCGGCATGTAGATGGTGTGCGAGAGACCCAGGTTTGAGAGGGACTGTATATTACACTGTGGAGATGAATAGATTGACAGGAAAATTGGATTTCAAGGCTTCCCATCAAGCGGGTTCATTCAGTGTGCTGTGCAGCTGCAGGCATGCTGATTATGATAGCAGGCTCCCCTCTGCACACCGGCCTCCAAATCAGCCAATACAAAGCTCAGGAGGAAGCATGTGTGCATACATACTGTATGTTCACATACTCATTCACAAACACATGTGAGGATATAGGTCAGAGAGTGTTCTTTACAAAACATCTGACATGTAAATGGAGTTCTGCCTTCGCCTCTCTTTCCTATCAGACCCACAAAGAGCGGATGGAAAATTAAATAATGAATCAGGTCAGTGGTTCAGGATGGTTATGTGTGGCCCTGTTTTCCATTTATTTCCACTTTTTCAAGGCAGGACACCTGTTCTAGTATGCTGCCTGGTCCAATCAATAAAAACACACACACACACACACACACACACACACACACACACTGCCAGCATATTGCTATTGAGCAGAGCAGATCATCACAACATATTAGCCCAGACACAGGACGCCAGTACTAAACACTGTCATGTTTAAGCACTGAAAATGTTGGACCTGCAGTAGAAAGACCAGACCTTAGTATGGGTGTGGGTATTTCTACCAGTTAGTTAATTGATTGACTTAAACATCAGACAGAAAATTTACATCAGTTTGTGTCATTTGTAGTAGTTTTAGAAGTCAAGTTCTCAAATATGACCAAGATGTTTTTCTTTTCTTAAAATCACTGTAAATTGAATATGAAAATAAAATGATGTTGATCAGCACAAATAACCATTATTGGCAACCCGAGATGTCAGTATGTCTCGCAAACTACATGCCCAGAGATGGGGGTTGTGCACGCTCACACCCACATACACACACGTCATGACTGAATGAAGCAGCAGTTTTTGCTGAGGAATATGGGCCACTTCCCCTGCCGCCTCCTGTCTCTTCTGCTCTTTGGGACAAAGTATTGAAGCCTAACTATCCTACTGTGGGAGCAGAGTTTTATACCTAAAAAGAGCCTATTACAGAACGATCATTTGCAGCCACGTTAGCGTCTGTGTGAGGCTGTAAGTAGGCACAGCGCTGCTAAATATAGCCTTGCATTTGCATTTTGCTTTGAGCGAACAAAAAAATATAGAATCATCAAGTCAAGCACAGTAATGACTGAAGAGATGTAGGCTGGAAGTCATACTTAATTACACCTCCCCTTCTCACAGTATAAAATTAACACAAGCACAGACTAGGTGAACCATTTTTTCAGAATTGCACTGCACCTTTTAGATTCTTCCATCCTTTCCCCCCCCTTACTGAACACATCAGTATCCCAGTATACTCTTTTTAAACATTCACATCCATTTAAATTTGTACTCAGTCTTTGGCAAATGTGTTTAAGATGCTTTTTGCTTGTGATTGATTTTAACTAACTTTGATTACTTGGGCAATGAAATAATTAAGATGGTCACAACATGTTCCTGCCTGTAATTTAATAATCAAGTATTTGCAAGTTTGCAAAAATGAGTTGTGTTAAAAACTGATGTACAGAAAGAATACGTGGGTGATCTCATTCTTCCCACCCAGGTTAACCTTTACGTCACTGGGCAAAGACCCAGTTAATGGTTTAAATATAGTTCAGTGTGTCGAGCCGAGGGCTGTATGTGTGTCACTGTGTGCCTTTGTGCATTGTGCCCTCCATCAACCTCCACCCAGTCGCCCATCACTCTATTGATTGTCAAGCGTCGAAGGGCCACGCTGTGCGCCACAATGCCCCCGTGGTTGCCAAGCAGTCGACCGCCAGATAAACACACTGGCAAAGGGCGTTTTTTACGACATCCTGTATTAACCCCCCCCTCCGATATGTAAACATTCCCATCGAGCTGAGGGGGTCAACAACAATGCATTGTTCCTCCCCAGGAGAGCTAACAGTAACTGGCATTGTGCAGCAGCGAGGTCTACATTATGTGCACACACTGCCTGTGCACACTGTATTAGCACTTCCTCCGTGTGTGTAATAATACGGACAGATGACATTACTGAGGCCTGTCTTGCTTTTCCTTCCTGCTGTGTTTGTTGGTTCAGGAAAACCCCGTGCTTCAGTTGGATGCTTTGTGCTGTTGGGCTCCCAGGGTTACTTACTTGACACTGAAAGCTGGCTCACCCTCCTTCATCTCCTCAAGCGGCTCCTCCCCTGAGTCATGGAAGCCGGTGCTAAATTTAGCAGGCCTCAAAAAGTAATGGTGTGGGAAGTTCTTATTGAGTTTGTACCCCACAAATGTCTCTCTCACTCTCTCTCTCTCTCTCCTTGTGTCTTGCTCCCTCTCCTCCTTCTCTCGGTAAAAGGCTTGCCCGTGACTCACCCGCGGCAGAGCGAGGGCTCAATGAATTATTGAACCAATGGAGGAGCCCTCATAAATTATCTAACCGCGTGTCGCCGGGCGGAGCAGGGCAGCTCAGTGGATACATCTCATCACGACCCTCGGTGTCAGTACCTAAACCTCCGCCTGGGTCTGATAACGGGACAGGGCCAACCTGGACACTAACAGGCAGGCACGCACACTCATGCATTATATACCTTGCAGTAAACATGAACATGTTTGACTCGGCTTTCAAACCAGAAATGACAAAACACACAGTCAAGGTAGGGCACAAGCCAAACCCATTATCAGGACATCCACATGAAAAACATCTATGCAGTTTTATTCTCTTACTGTGAATAAAGAGACAAGTTAACTCTTTAAAGTCTAGAAAATGCACAATGATTTTATTTCCTATATTAACAATTAATTTGAAAGTTGCCACTCATAGTTATGAACCAACAGTCAATTATCATGTGTTTCAGTTGTCATGTCTGTCAGATTGCCATTAGACCTACATATGATGGTCGAATTTAGTTCAGCCTTGCATCAAAATTTAAGTGGAAAATCAAGGTGAATGCAAACGCTTTTACTTGAAAATAATGACCTTCCTCTACACTTCAGTTGCAACTCATGAACTGTTGATTAATCTGACGATTATTTCCGTGATTTATCTATTAATAATTTGGTTTATTAAATGTCAGAAAACGCCTTCACAATTATGCTAGAGCTCAAGGTGATGCGATCAATAATTCAACAGTCCAAAACCAAAAGGTACTTAATTTACAATTATATACACATTTGAGATGCCAGAATCAGCTAAAGAAATTAATTGCTTATTGAAATAGGTGCTTCTTGATGTGAAATACTGTCATGTTGGTGATGTTGTCCAGCTCCTCAACAGCAAGCTATGCCTTCCTGTTTGGAACCTGAGCAGCACCTGCAGTCATTTTGCTCTCATGCAGATGTTGCAGAATTCAAATTGTTATTAATGGGTGTGAAAGTGGATTTCAACATGGTCAGTTTGGTTAATAATTGCATACAGTATCCTCATATTCTCCACCCTCTGATTAATGCCCTCCTGTGTTCGTCATATTGATTGTTCCATCCAGCTGGAAATATTGGAAATATTGGACAAACACCTTAGCGTAGCCTTGAGCGTTCTAGCATGTTTCAGTAGATGGCAGATAGCCTTGAGATGCAGGTGCTCAGTAAACACACCTGGAGGGCATGTGGGCTGCATTGATAACTTATAATAGCTTCACCAACACCTGATTTGTCTCCCCTCTGTCACTCTGGCACGCTTGCTTTCATGGTAGATAGTGGAGTTGGACCAAAACATTTCTTTTTAACTGTTGATGTGGGAAACAAAAGAAAGGGTTAGGCTTCAGTGTAATGTTGGCTGTAAGATCAAGCTGGAAGTGACCCAGATTTTCTCTTACTGTACTGCTTTGTCTCTAGTTATCTGTTTGTACTCAGTTTCATAGGCACAGAGACACCAAGAGCTTTCTGGCTGCCCACATGGTGCCTTTCGTGACTATTATTCCCACAGGAAGTCAAGGTTGAGGGATGCCCCTGAGTCTCTCTCTACATGCCCAGGAAACATAAAACACACACGCACACCAGCACGCTGCCATTACACCACACTGACTTCCTTTGCTTGGTTCTGTGAGATAGTTACACAACATTAACGCTTGGTGTTTTGATGCATTGCCTGCTAAAATTGTTCATTCTTATGACACATGTTTCTCCAACAGAGCAGATGATCTGATTAGATTTTGGGCATCCTGCTGTGTAAATAAATGTGCATATTAAGGAGGAAAATGAGATTTAGAGAAAGAATACAGATAGAAACTTGATATGAAAATCAGCCTGGTGTTATGTGAAGACAACTGCTGTATGCTGATACCGAATATCTGCTGATCCATTTATTTTCATAATTCATGATTGGTGATCTTCAAATAGCAAGAGAGATTGGTGTCAATCATTTTCGTCTTCTTCTTCTAATGAAATTCTACACTGCGAGTCACGATGCGTACTGCTGCCGTTCACAGTCAATAACACTCATATCTGATGTTGATAAAGGTCAGCGGTGCAATGTGGACAAGGTTATTATTACAGCACTTATTACAGCATTATCTCAATATTGACATGTGATGATATTCACAACAAGCCCTCCAAAATAAACAACAAAATGCCTGCCCTCCTGAACGAGGCATGTCAGTGTTATCTGATCTGAGGCCTTGATGCCTTTATTGACATTGAAATTGTTTGTGCTCTCGAAACTCTTACAAATCGTTGTTTAAAAAAAACAGCTTTATGATGTGACAGCGCTTTGGTAAGGTTTTCATGAGGTTTAGGCACAGGATTGTCTTGGTTAGGATAAGGGAAAAAACGAAAAGAAACCAATATTGTCTGTCAGCAGGATAAATGAACAGCTGAACATTTAAAGTCTGATGTTTTGTTCACCTCCACCTCTTGCGTCTTTGTGACTATAAAATCCTGTCACACTATTTCCTCTTTTGCTTCCTTCTGCCACGAGAGGACTTTGTCTGTTGATGTTTTTTTTGTTATAGGACTTATACTGTCATTTTCCTTTGGAGGACAGTCTTGATATTCAAAATCACATAAATAGTTAATGTTCATCCCATTGAGTATTTTTTTTTAATTGCATGCTCAGCATTTGACTATCTTAGCACTATCTTATTCAAGACAGATGGGGGTTCCTGATTGAGGCCTACCACCAGTTATGTCATACACATAATTTATCCAAAATGATTCCAATCTTCACAGTGCACCACCATGTAGATTATAAATCAGTGTAGGTCATATTTAAGGGTCTAACATTAAGATAAATGTTTTGTTAACAAAACTACAAAAATGGTACCGATTAAAAGTAAATGTACTACAATTGGAAAAATTGGAGCTCCCTGGTGGCCTCGAGGATCAGGTATCAACCAGAGTCCAGCCAGAGACCTATGCTATGTGTCATTGCCCAGCTCTCTTTACCCCTCATTTTCTGTTATTTGTCAACTTAATAATGAAGGCATAAAATGCACAAAATTACTTATAAACTGATAAAAACCTTCACAGAACTGTAACTCTTAATTTGTAATTGTTAAGTGGGACACAGTATCTCCTCATGTGAGGTTTGTCACAATGTTTCTGGAGGGTTGATGCAGCATGTGGCCACCATAGTTCGGTGTGGAGACCTTATGGAGTGTGGTGGATTACTTCTTTTAACCTAGACACTGTGTGAAATTCTGTAAGTGATCCAGGTCACTTCGGTGTGACTGAAGAGAATGAAATAACAGAGACATGAGGATTAATCAAGTGATGAAGAGTGGCCAGGATGATGACACAGCAGCAGCACCTGCCTGCACTTTGTCCTGTGTGTATGTGTGTGTCTGAAGCAGAAAGCACCTCACAACTCGAGCACGACAGCCGCTTCCCGGTTTCCATGCCAACCACAAGGGCTGTTCATGTTGGAGCATGCTCAGTTTGGCTCCCTTCCCTGTAACAATAGCCAGTGAGAGAGCTCACACTCACACACACACACACATACTCTCTCGCACACACTCTACTCCAGCTCGCAGTGGGAGCGAGACGGAGAGGAGAGGCTGCCTGCTGCGCTGCGCAGCTCCTAACACACACCGACTGAGAAACACACACTTCTTCACAACAAAGGTGAGTACACAAATCTGCAGATATTCCTCTGAATATCTCAGCTTTCATTTTCTCGTGCTGAGGCGTTCGTAACATCAGTAGCTTTGCCTCTGTGAAGGGAAGATCTGCGGAGTGGAGACAGTTGTTGCTGGTGGAAAAACTAGAGATAAAGAGGAAGCATGTGCTCGTCTTTGTGACAGGAAAGCATGTATTCTCATTTTTATCTTTTTTTTGTTTCCTAACAGCATCATTATAAATAAAATTCCCCACTGTTGCACTTTTGGAAAAACCTTTGGCATACATGAATCTTGTCATTTAATAAATGGTGAAAACAGGTGAATATTTATTCTGCTCAATCGGAGGTGTAGTAGTTGACAAAGCGGGGATCGCTCAATAATTCATGTAGCCTTGTATGGAGGAAAGTCAGGGGATGACAGCAGGTGTAATGTGATGCTTTGCATAGATACAGATAGCTCTTTTAGGCTCTTTTGACAGTTCAGCTCAGTTTTACAACCTTCTGTTTGCTTATTCCGATCCTCATGCTGCATATCAAGCCTTTTAAAGCCTCTTCTTTGCATGGCTGCCTGACCTGCACATATAACTCAAAAGGTGAGAGTATCTCTGAGGAGGAGGATAATCAGATCCAGTCTGGTTTAGATGCTCAGCCATCTCTGAAAATGTTATATGATCTGCAGGTCAAGGGAATGTGAGGAGCTTCCACTCATGCCTGATTGATCCTCTAAAATCTTGTGTCTGTGTGTGTATGTGGTCTGTCCGCCTGTGTGCAAGCGTGTATCAGGGGCGGTCGGCACCAAAGATTATGTTCAATCTTACCCTGTAGTCTCGCCCCATTTCTCTCTCAGAGGCACACTTAGAGATTCACACACACACACAGAGTCTCTACCCGCCTCCTCCCACAAGATTAATTGTTGTGGCTGATAAATTCCTGGTTGGTCGATAGTGTATTCCTGTGCAGCCAGCCAGCCTCTTGTGTTTGTGCTTGTGTGTCGCTGGCTGTTCAAAGAGCAGCATGAATATCAGACAGCCTGTGGCCTCATATGCCAACTAGAGGTGCAGCCAGGGCTGGGTGAAATGATCTCAATCAATGTGATGATATTTAAATGTTGGCCAATAACAAAATATGCATACAGGATGCATCTATTCCATGGAAAAGATGAAAAAATAATTCTGCCTTGAAACCAAATCAATATTAATTAACATATTTATTATTGTAATGTTAATGTTTGTCCACAGAGCCAAGGTGATGTCTTTAAATTGTTTCATCCGACCAACATCCAAAACTCAGAAGAATTAAATTTACATTAATAAACAGAGAAAAGTTGTAAATCATCTAATTTGAGAAGCAGAGAATATTTTATAATGATGGTAAAGACTAAAAGCTGCATTCACTGGATACTTTGGCCACTTGAGGTAAGAAGACAGATGTCAGCAGCATCATTCATTTTTAATCAAGGAGAAATTTGGAGTCGTGTTTGTGTCCACCTGATGAATACACCTGAAAACACACACATGAAAAGTCCAATATTCACTCTTGTTTCCAACTCCTGAGAAAAATATCTTGCTCTTTAGCTGCTAAATGTTCCAATTTGTTCTCCAGCTAGTCGCCAACAGTGTGCGTCTGCTGTGTGGTTCTGGGTGGGTGGTGGACTGTAAATCAGCTGTAAAACCAAAACTGTGAGCTCAAGGAGGCTAAAATATCTCAGCACAGCTCAAGAGGTGGTTATAATTGCTGTATTGTATATCTCTGTGGGTTCATGACTAAGAGCAATCCCTTTCACATTAGTCATTTGAGTCATTGCTAATATAAAAATGATTGCTGGAGCTTCCTAGGCTTAATCATTTTGGTTTAATTTTCTGTCACTCCACTGCTCACTTAATTGATTCTAATTGTTTGAGCACGTCTATTAACCATGAATAGTTTGCTCCTGTCTGCTCCTTTTGGACAACCTGTCTGGCACGTGGAGGAAGAGGACGACCCATCGCGTTGACAAATAAGCGACGAGAGGAGTGGACACATGGAAGGACAGGGAGAAAAGAACGGAGGAGGAGTTGTAGAGTGATAGATGGCAGACAGGGAGACAGTGTGAGAGGTACTCTTTCACCCTGCGGGAAATTGGAAAATAAATTGAGTTGACACAGGCAGGTTTGCATAGTGATATTGATGCTGGGGAGTGGGAGGAGAGAGGTTTGGACTCGGGGCTTAGAAGGTTCATGTGAGGCTAATCATCTCTGTACCCACTGGTTAGGATGGGCAAAAGGCTTCCCGGGGTTAGTAATTAGGAATTTCCATCTGCCATTGATAAAAAGATACAGTCCAGTGTGGCTGGCTCCTCAGCAGCCACAGTGTCTAATTAAATGGCACTTAATGTTTGTCCTTTGGAATATTCTAGTTAAAACGAGTAACAGGAAACCTAATTCTTCCAGTTGTTTCCAGTTGGCCTGTGAAACGTTTCAGCTGTTGTTCGAGCATCCTGTTGGAGTATCTTCGGTAGGGTGTTGGGCAGAATACAAAGTGGCGCCCAGTGTGAGATGTCAAGTCTGATTTCCAGAGCTCAGAGAGTTTTGATGGCTCGGAGCAAACAAACAGTGTGTGAGTAATGTGACGCTTGACTGATATGGGGGGAAAGCATCTCATCCTTATCTTCTTCTTTGTCTTTTATTTGTCATGAGTTGTGTTCCACTTTGTTATTGCCAGATTTTTGAGAGCTTAGAGACAGATAGGTTTCTACTTGTGGCTTTAAACTTGTCAGGGTTGGAGATGTGCATAAAGTGAAAAAATCAAAAACCCTCAAGAGTAATGTCCAGTACCAACATTTGAAAAATTCCATCTTTCTACAAAATCTGTGCATTGCAACACCCAGGATTGTAGGGATAGGGGTGTGGTTAGGATTAGATATGGAGGTTGAGGTGTGGTTAAGTTAAGGGTAGCTGGTATGGGATGGGTTAAAAAAGGTGGGGCAAAGTGGTAAGGCCAGACAGCTCAACAATCTGGTTAAGATTAGGTTCATGGTTACAGTTTAAAACAGGTGAATGCATGTCTTCCTGTCTACTGAATGAAAGTTACACACCTTCATTTTTGTCTCACTACACAAAGCAGGCATACCGCTTTAATTGGCTCTGAACCAATGAAAGTTGGCTTTAGATGTAAGTTGTGAGATGCAGAATTTTCCATTATGAACATAATTCCTCGTACATTCACATGCAAAGTAAGGCATCGGGAGCATAAAGAATCACTTTGGTTTGCAGGCCAAAACATCGATTCATTAAAATGAAAAATTCAAATGATACCCAGAAAGAAGATGCAAACAATTACAGACTGTAGTGCATTTGCATCACACTGCGCATAATGTAAATACACACATATATTACCGAGGTCGTACAGCGTTCGGGTGTTGATGCTTGTTAGTGAGGTCCCTATAAACTGTGGTGACAGCCGATCGATGGCTCTCCCTCCTCATACCCAATCCCAATGCCGGCCCTCCACCACTTTCCCTCCTCTCCATCTTCGTCCATGCTGCTAATCATCACATCCCTCTAGCTCTACCCTTTCATCACTCTCATCACTTCTTCCCCCGTCCCCTGCTCTCCACATTCCCTCACTGCCGTTCCTGTCTTTGCCCTGTCTCTCCTCTCCTCTCTCGCCCCATACAGTTTAAGCCAATTACAAGCATGTCCTTGGCTTCTGGAGGAGAAAGAAGAGGGGCTTTTCCTGCTCTCCTCTCCCTTCCTTTCACTCCCTCCTCCTCTTTCTCTGCCTCTCTTCAAAGAAGGTGTGAGTCATGCGATGACATCCAGAATGCCTTCAGCAGATACGAATCCTTAAAGGCGGCTGTAGGAGCCGGCCGGTCGATAGCCGGGCCATGATGTATCTCTGATGGATCCTTGTTAAAGCTGACAATGAGCTGACAAGGGAGGCTTTCTGAAAACACTGACACCCCCTCAGCAAGGTCAAGGGGCAGCATTGATTGAGAGAGAGGAGGCAACTGCGAGAACACATGGCCGAATTTAAAACGATTGATTTTGTATACTAGTAGTTTTTAATTTTATAGAGTCATAGATTCTTTTCCCAGTTGTATTTTTCTTCGATTGTTTGGAAGGAGTCAGGCTTCTCTCATCAGTTCAGACTCTGTAAAAGCAGGGTTTCTTATTTTCAAAAGAGGCTCCTCAATTGCAGGTCAAGGCATCAGTTCTATTCTTTTCCTTTGCTTTCACTTTATTAAATCAATTATAAATCCAGGGTCATATACACCAGTGGTTTCATTCTTGTTTGACTTGCAACTTCCTGAAATAATTTTGCTTCTCAGACACAAAAGTCATTATTTGCATTGCCACCAGAGGTCCTTGTCAGGGTTGAGGAAACACTGTAGGAGGATTTCAGCATTTCAACAAACTGAAATACAATAGAAAGGTAGCCAAATTCTGCAATCAGAGCTCCCTTGAAGGCCCTCAAACAGAGGCAGATGGACTTTTCAAAATCAGGGTCCACAAAGGAGCCACATTTTACACAGAGGGCCTTGGGTATCCCACTTCATTTCCTGCATTCTGGTGAATGACCCCCAAGTTGAGCACATCAACTTGGGGGTGATGCCTTTCAAAAGAGGAGCACAAAATTTCAATGTTATAATGCACGACAAATCCAAGTCCCACACCTCATTCTTATGATCCCGAGCTTTATCCACATGCTCAAATAATAGTTGGATTGACTGGACCCTATCTGGAACACAGTGTGTGTATGCTAGATTCCAACAATGCTTACCTTTGCTAGCCAGATACCGCTAGCTAGCTAGGAATTAACCTAACATTAGTACTGTCTTGTTTGAATGTGCCAACTTCCAAGTCAACTCTAAAGTCAACTAAGGGTCTCTTATTTTGAAGGGAGGCTGACAGCGAGGCGTCAGTGAAACATTTCCCTCTTTCATTTGGTCATCCCGGCAGCTGCCTGTGATCCAGCACGTAAATAAAACACAACCAAATCTTATTTATTCTTTTCTTGAGTGACAGGCTGGTTAAGAGGAGGCAGAAGTGCTTTTTCCTCGTTTTCTCTCGGCCTTCATCCTCAGTCTGTTTCCCTCTGTTCACCCTCTCTTATCTCCCCGTCTCTCCTCGTTCCCGGTGATGAGAGTGACTCACGTTGCCATCTGCTGCCCGGCAAAATCCTCTCCTGCCTTATTACCCTTCTTTTGTTTATTAACGCGGCCCCTGGGACGACAGTGATACCTCTATCTGTCCATCTATCTGTCTCTCCTCTTATCCATCTCTCCAATAACTGAAAACTCTCCTCCTCCTCCTCTTCCTCCTCCGTCCGGTCAGGCTCTTATCACGTATTCCTCTTACACTCCCTTTCACCTCCTCGGCTGAATTCATCTCGGGTGCGTTGCTTCACTTCATTTCACCTGATATCATTTTTTCCCCTCTCCTCATCTACCTCTTCCTTTTTTCTCCCAGGAGACAGATTGTGAGAATGAGGTCAGACACTCTCTGTGTGTGTGTGTGTGTGTGTGTGTGTGTGTGTGTGTGAGCATATGGATATGAATGTGAGCAGCCTGTTGATGTTTTGTTGATGTAGGTGTTGCTGTTGCTGATGTCGTTACGATCCCCCTGCAGAAATGACAGACACACGAAAACACCCTGGGGGCCGGTGTGTGTGTGTGTGTGTGTGTGTGTGTGTGTGTGTGTGTGTGTGTGTGTGTGTCTATGTGTGTGTGTGAGGGTGTGTTTCTGTATGTGTGTGTGTCTATGTATGTGTGTGTGAGGGTGTGTTTGTGTTTGTGTATGTGCGTGCGTGTGTGTGTGTGTGTGTGTGTATGTGTGTAGGTTGCACACACTGAGCACAAACAGTGGCCTTGCGAACTAATTAGCACCAGACACAATACCATACACAGTTTCAACTCTTTGGTCTGTTTTGGCTCCTGTGTCCTGAATATTTCACTTCAGAGTCATATTGTGTTTGTGAGGAAAAGAGAAGTTGCATAACTGAAGTTGCATCTTTAAAAACAACATCCAATTATAGAGCGCAGTGTTCTGTGGCAAGCTCAAGCTTAAGATCTTGCAGAAACCTGATAAAAGATTCAGCAGTTCAAATCAGTTCACTTTCAGATTCTGGGTCAGTTTTGTGTGAATTTGGGAACGACACTCTTATGATTCAGCCTCATTTGAAGGACATCGCATTTAGAATTTGCTGCAGCTTTGATATGTGCTTTTGACTGTCCTCTTCTTCTTTGCAACATGGGCTCATCCTCATGGGTAATGTAGTACTTCGAGTCTTTTGACATGCCAAGCACACAGAGAAACCATCATTTCTTGGAAAGACAGTTGAAATGATTAAGACTGATGGTCATAACAAAAACCTAAAGTATTGTTAAATTATACAGGAGACTGCTGGATATCTTAAAGGAATACAAACTAGGATTTTATAATTTAGAAAAAAGACCTTCTGGCTGCTTCACATAAATCTGTGTGAATGAAAACTTTGGCAGCTGAACCAGATGAATGAATGATAGATGTCGAAAGTGGAAGGATGAACAAACAGAATGACGCTTTGCAGTGCGTATCAGTTTTAATGGAGCTGTTTTGTGGATCTGAGTGCGTTATGAAAGCTTTAAGAAACAAAGAATATGGAGGATGTTCTTTTGATTCGAGACGGTGCATCAGAGCGCTCAGCCTCAGGCGAGCGGCCTCATCCTGAAAACACTAACTCGTTATTTCTCCGTGTCACTTAAATGCCAGCAGTGTGCTTTAGCTTTCCTCCCTCTATTACGCAAGGCTGCATGTCGAGATTACTCAGTGTCTCTATCTGTTTGTCTCTGCGTCTGTCTTCTGCCTTTCTTCTTCTGAGACGAGCCTCTCATTGGTCCATTCATCATGCGGCGCACATGATCATGGGAGCGCCTCATTTTTACTCCTCAGAGGAAAAGAAACATCACACAGTCAGAGCTTTATAAACTTGTTCTTCAAACATCCTGTGTGAAGATCAGAACTTTAAACTGTCACATGGGATTGTAATCACTAGAGTGCTGTGTGGATGTTGCCAGTTAGAGGAGATCTATTATAGTCTGATCTGGTGTGTGTGTGTATGCATGTGTGTCTGTATGTGTGTGTACAGTCTGTGCCTACCTGTCCTCTAAAGGTTAACTCTGTGGAGCTGTTGTTCTTATTGACTCAGCCACCGAGTTGAGTGCGATCCATAACCCTCCATCAGTCGATATGAGAGGCTAGCTGTGGTGTGACACAAAGCCACTCTTCTGATTGGGTGACAGAAACACACATACACACACTGTTATTGAGATTATGCCTATTTTTATCAAGGCTTGTTTTCCTCTGTGATCACTGGGTAATTACATGGCTTACTGCTTCATCAATTAAACATGCCAGACACATAGATGTTAATTGCATGTAGTATTGACCATAGTGTGTGTGTGTGTGTGTGTGTGTCTGTGTGTGTGTGTGTGTGTGTTTCCTTCTCTTAACTTGACTCTTGACCTGGGTGTCATTTGAAATGTTTCAGTAGATGCGTCAACAGGACAATGTGAGATTTGGTTCTGATACTTGAACATAAGGATGCAACTAATGATTATTGTCATTATCCTTTAATCTGCTGATCATTTCTTTGATTAATGGATAAATCATTTGGTTAGAATGCCCATCAAAATTTCCTAAATTCAAACATGGCAATCTTCAAATTTGCTTGTTTTGTCTGAGTGGTCCAAGCACTAACGAAATTCAGCTTATCATCCCATCACATCAAATCAATCTCAGTCCCCACTCATATCAGAAAATGCACATGCTTTGATATTTTTAAAACACTTAAAACATGGTTAAAGACAAACCAGTCATGTGACTGATCTAAACCTTTGTATGGAACAAAGTGTTTTCCAACATAGAGACTATGTAATGCATATTAAGTATGATGTTGTTTTTATATGTGACGTAGCTACTGTTCATAAATGTTGCTAATTGCATTGCTTTTAATTATTTGTACTGTATTGTAATATATGATAAACTTAAGTTTTTGGAACTGACACTTTAAATACTTGAATACTTAGTGTGAGAATTACTCCAAGGTTGAGGTAAGACAGGCTTAAAGGACATTCTCAGTTACTACTATCACACCCTGGCACCTTTAGTTGGAAAGAGGAATTATGGGTCAAACAACAAACAGGAAATTTAGTTAGATAAAAGAATAATGTAATAAACCTGAAGAACACTTCATTTAAAATAACAAACAGATCAAGCATAATATCAGACCCTCCTCCTATCACTTCAAAGCTCCAGTCTTTCCAGAGCACTTTATCTTTATTACAAGGCCTCATATCACATGATAGCTCCGGTCATCATTTGCATGAATTGGCTCCTTTGAATCATCTCTCCTCGGCGGAAAAGACTCCCTCTTTTGTCCTCTTTGAATATGTGCAGATCTGCTGTGCAGCTCATGATAATCCTTATGCAAAAGAAGCAAGGTGTTTGCTCTCAGGTCATCTGCTCTCTGTATAATTCATCCCAACACATGAAATATGAATGAGGCAGAGATGACCTGGAACCACCAAAGAGGAAGGACACAATAGTGCAGGTTGTTCAGTAGGTGCTCTTTACTGCCACACTACAAAGTGGTTATTTTACCTTTTGTAGTGCATTTAACTTATAATGGAGTTCAGCAAGACTTGACACAGTTGCCATTCCATGGTTTCGGAGTATTTGCTAGTATTTTTGGACAATGTGAGAATGCACAAAGAAAACAAGGACCAGCTCTTAAAGACATTGCTCTGTTGCACTGCTTGTGATCCAAAACTCCACATGGTACCTTTAAGCAAGCTGATCCCAGATCTCAGTGATGCACATCTAACAAAGCCATCCAAGCTGCTAAGCTTCTGCTATAATACTGCTCAAAACACAGGCAGCCTTTATCTATCGTAACTTGACTTAATTTTTGCACACTGTAGCTCAAAATACCCAGTTTCAGATTCCTGCAGAGTCTAGCTCTCAGCTGCTGTAGTAAACCGTCTCTACTGTACGACTCTATTCATCTCCCCAGAGACTCGTAGTTCATACACATACCACAGTCATTCTGCCTAATTAACTGCACTCCTCCACACTTTCACCTTTGATGTTGCCCGTGCTCGGCGTCTTGCAGGCCCACGCCCACTCTCATGCCTCCCCTCCCTCTGATGAGACTGGTGGTGGAGGTGTTGCTGACAGTGCCCCCGGGTGGTGCCTCATTAACCCACATTTCACTGGCTGATGGGAAACATTGAGGGGGGTTTACATGTCTGTGTGTGTACATGTGGGAATGTGTCTGAGAGGGAAAAAATGTTGAATGTTGCCTTTGAAGAAACTCTTCAGTGTGTGTGTGTGTGTAAGAATGGCAGAAGCCGGAAGCTGTTTTTACCACCTTTTCCCCTAATTCAAATCCCCCAGTTCTTCGTGTACTGCAGTCACTGTCAATGTGAATGCAGCATTTATTTATGGTTGGATGTTGGAGCTTAGAAATGGGAAAGGCCTCCCATTCAAGTTGGTAACATATGTAGAATGCAGTAATGTGTTTGGCTGCTCACAAGCACCAGAACATTTAATTATGCAGATTAAAGCAATTAATAATATTGTATGGACACACTGATTGATGAAGCCAGGCCACAGCAGTATTTACAACACACTGAAAGTCTTTATGGATGTACTGCCCCGGTCCAACATGGTATCCTGGAGCCTCTCTTGTCTTCCCTCTGTTTTTGATTGTTATACTTCTTTCTCCTGCTTTCAAGTGGCCCGATTGTGGCCCTATGTGTCACTGTCTTTATTGTTGGCAACACTGCATTTAAAGTACTCCATCGATTTAACATTGCACTCCTATAACATTGTCAGTGGTCAGATTTTAAAAAAGGATCACTGCAGCTGAGCCAGAGTTATCGTCTTTTTCTTCCATGCATTCTTCTTCATTTTCTAACCCTACCTTACCCACAATGCAACTCGACCACCAGGAGTTCGTCTGGGATTTGGGTGCGCTGTACCAGTAGCAGCTAATGCAGTTTCAATCTGCTGGCCTCAAGCAGAGAAGACGCAGATGCTACACATTATGTCTACCCCAAGCTAACCCTTGTGCACTGTTACCATCAGTTTCCCTTGATGTAAAAAACTCCTCATATCCAAAACCCTGCAAGCTCTCATGATGCTGGTGAACTTGGTCTCCTGCAGTGCACAAGTAAGAAGCTTCTGTTAGGCTGCATTATGTCCATCCTTACAGTACACAGCTGCCCCATATAGGTTCTCTGCCACTCCCTTATATCTGTTTTTTCATCCCTCTTCACTACCTTAAATTGCATCCCATCTCAGCCGTTTAGTAAACTTATCCTTCTAGCAGCAGTTAACATGCAGCCTCCTCTGATCAGAGAGCTCTAACCTCTCCTGCATCCACCCTCCTCCTGACAGGAGATGGAGAGCCACTTCACTTCATTAGGCTACTAGTTTCTTATTACCTGCAGGGTCCTGTGCAAGCCTCTCATCACTATGTATGTGTGTGTGTGTGTGTGTGTGTGTGTGTGTGTGTGTGTGTGCATGTAATAGCTTGATTATTCTCATTAGTGAATATTTTTGATTTTTCAGTTAAGCGTTTGCAAAATGTCAAAACGTTTTTGCAAATTCCCATGTTATCAAGTTCCCCGACCTCAAAATGATGTCTTTAAGGGGCTTATTTGGTGTGTTAACAGGATAATAAAGACAGGAACCCTAAGTATTTGATTTAAAACTGTATATAATTAAGAAAACCAAGCAAATACTTTGGGTATTTTTGCCTGATTAAGGATTTGACGGAGTAACTGATTAATTCTTATTAACACTAATTACAAATTTAGGTGAAATTGACATTTGTGTTTATGCACATCTTAAGCTTAAAATGCAGTATTTTGATCATGTGCTGGAAATATCAGTTACAAAAGAGACATTCCATCCCGTCACAAATCCTGCTTGTATGCAGGAATCTATAATGATAATGGCGTTCTGGTCGTCTTATGTAAGATACTGCGGATAAGCATCTCAATCAATAGACGAACGCTGAGCCCGGATCGAGCTGGCAGGATTGGAGCATTATGTGGATAGACTTTCACAGGGATAAAGAGGCAAACTGCAGGATTAATAGGTGGCTTACATACTGAGAGGCGGGCGGGCAGGTGAACCATCTGACAGGCACATTATTTATGCCAGACTGCAGGATGCCTCTGACAAATATTTGAGATATGCATGAGGTGTGTTTGCTTTTATCTTCATTGTAGGTGATGTAAGGGATGTTTTCTGTTACAAGGCTGTTCTGTTCTGCTCGGCACTCCCTAAAATATTTGAATGTATTCAAATATATTTTTTGCCCAAATCTGACATGTGGAATGTGAGAATAGTGCCCATTAAAATAGATTCCACCTCGCATGGGTTTTGCTTGATGTCAGTGTAAAGAGAGTTACAGATCACTCATATAAAAGGCCAGTAAAGTCATACACTCACTCATCCCCTGTAAGGTTGAAAGTAGTGAAAGTTTTGGAGCATGATGACTGTGGTGAGCTTAAATTCATGTCAGTTACACTTTAGATAGCAAAATTCCCTTGTTGACTTAGCTTTGGATTTATCTCATAACTTGATAATCTGGCTTTATTTTTTATACATTATGTCTTCTAGGTTCCCTCCACCCAAGCATTTTGTAACTACAGCTCTAAAAAGTGCTTTTGAATTTTGGTTTATTCACCCACTCGCTAAACTTTTCCTGTAACACCATCCACTTCTTCACTGTCTATAATCTTGCTCAGGATGCTCCAAACGGCCATTGATTTGCCAAAACATGTCTAGATATGCTGCGTCTTTATCAGGCTCTCTCGGAGCTCTGAAGCTCTGAAGCTCTGGAGGTGTCAGTGTGTTTAACCATATTTTGCCAAAACTCCTTTGAGTTGCAAAATACTGAACATGCACACAGGCAGTGAAAAAGTGGATTATGCAGAAGTGGCTGGCGAAGTTTCTGTGGCAGCACTTTTGCCAAATGAATTCAAGCTGACAGCCTCTGAAGGTGGAAGGAAACTTTTTACAACCATCTCTCCAGCTTACCGGGGATAAATGTTAGATACCCAAAAATAGATGCTGGATGGCGTGAACTGTTGAGGTGTGGATGTCAACGTTGACAGGCTTGAACATGTCACAGTATTAACTAAATGTCATGCAAATAGAAGAGTGTGAGATTTAAATGCAGGCAGCGATAGTGTACATTTTGCATTTGATGTCAGCTATGACTTCACCTGCCTCACTTCCTCACCTCACCCGACTGCCTTGAATTCACGCTCTCTGCTGCCTCGGCCTCAGCGCAAACCTCTGTTGTCGCAGGCCGTCGTTGTCGTGGCTCAGAAAAGAGGAATCAGTCGGCTGCATCTCAGTGTTTGCCGGTGGCCGCCGTCTTCCGGCTGGCTTGTGCAAAGTGAAATATCGCAGCGGCCTTCGGTGTTTTAGTCCAGACTGCTTGCCAGCACCCAGCGCGTGGACAGCAGTCTGCCATTTTCTGCCACATGCTGAGTGGCAAGCACAGTGTGTCTGTGCACTCAGGCACATGCACACCCACAAATTTGTACTGCTACCATGAGGCTTTCTTTTGACTTGACTTAACAGTGCATTTAAATACACTTAAAGCTACACTAGTCAATATTTAGTGAAAGGTTTTCTTCGATTTTAACATTTTATTTTTCCATCTTGCTTAGACAGATTTTAAATGCAGTGTAGAAAAGAAGAAACACAGTTGCCATCTTAACTTTACAGCTATGACTGAGCACACACAAATTCATTGTTTTACAAAAGCTGCTGAGGTCGGCATTTTCATCACCAGCCACTCGGGAGGCTATTTTCAAAAAGCTCCACTTTTGAATTTGAAAACCACTGGCCAGCACGGATAGAAAGAACAGAGGTAAAAAGATAAATGTATTTTGGCTTTGTGTGTGGACATGGTCTCAGTTTAGTCTAACGGTGTGTCCTCTCCGGTCCTCAGCCTCACACACACACACACACACTCCTGCTGGGGCCTCCCAGCTGTGCTAACGTTTGCCTGCCTTTCACTCACACGCAGCACAGAGCTTCACATTCAGACCCCCCCCCGCTGAGTCACAGCTCACATCGGTGGGAGGTGAACTTCATGCCATGTTGCTTTTAAGGGTGTTTAAATGTTGTTAACTCAAACCACCAGGCTGGCCCATGGTTCTACTAATGTTGAGTCCTTTTACAGACTGTAGACCCTGAGTTCTTGTCATTTGTTTTCTTTGAGCTCTGGATGAAATAATATCCGCCACAAAAGCCTCTCAATATGTATGTAAATTGTTTGTAAATTGTAAAATTTAAAATGTTTTGGTCGACACTGTGTCAGAGAGGTGTTGCTTCTGTCATTTAAGAAGAGTAGTAGTGATGTTGCTATGTTGGACAAATGATAAGAGTCATTGTTTATAATGTGTCCACTTATACACATAAAGGGAGCTATTAGAAATGGAATAGTGGCCACTTTCTGGGCAGCTCATTTTTTACAGGCACCTTAAACCTCAATGTCAACATAAGCTGCTTAATAAAGGCAGGATTTATTGCTGCACTGTTGTATTGGATTGTGTTAGATTGCACATATGTGCCTAATAAAACTGCTAATAGTGTAGTTCAGAGCTTCTGTAGTTTAAAATATCTGCGGCATATTTCCATGGTATTAATATTCTGCACTGATTCCTCCAGTGCCTCGGTAAAACTTTGTTATTCATTATTCATTGATTCATTGTTTGCCGTGCGTGTCATTGTTTGTTTGTGGAGGTCTAAGCTCTGAAGTCGGCTGCTTTATGGTCGGCCACAAAACGGCGATGGAATCACGGGGACGTCATTTTTACAAATTTGTATGACTGCGCATGAACGCATCACTCCAGCAGAATTTCAATAAATCTGAACTTTCAACTGGATGTTCACACGTTTAAAATTAGGAATAAATCCAGACATACAAAGATATTTTTTGTTAGGGGCAAGAATGTTTATGTATTCAACAGTGGTGAAGTTAGTGTGAGTCATTCTGGAGGAAGGTTTTTGCCGTTTGAACTTCCAAACAAATACACCCCTCCCTTCAGTGCACCCTCACATGCTACACCCACCTGTGTTCATGCAGAGAGGATGTTTTCCAGAGCCAGCACCAGCATCAGTGTCTTGGCAGACTGGAAAGTAAGCGGAATGTCTGTGGGCAAGAAATTGAATGTTACCTGACTCACAAATCACAAACATTAATTTGGAAAGCCTCACCGATGATAACGTGTTGTTAACATGTCCTGTGCACAAGCACCATTGCACCTGTTGCTGATTGGCAGGAATAGATCTGTGGTGTTTGGTCTGAGACACTTTGTTTCCCATTTACAGAACCAGAGCTGAGTGCAAACACTGGATTTATTTTCAGCACACACACAGAACGGACAGCGAGCAGACAGTGAGGAGATATTTGCTGAATTTAACATGATGTGTGTGGGATTAGAATGACTCACCACACCTTTAATGTAACAGCTATGTTTAATTGTGCTGTTTTTCACCACTTGATTCTATTGCTTTTAATAGCTGTTGTATCCTGTGGACACATACAAAGACTAACACATATACACATGTTTACTTAGGTTACCCTCGGGGACATATCATGGACTTACATTAATTTCCTAGAAACTTGGTCTAACCTCAATCACTGACCCAAAGATCTGCTTCTGTCTATTGAATTGGACAGGCCGTCCCCAATTAACTGGTCATCAGTCTGAAAAATGTCCTCTAATGCAATCTCACACTCACACACACACGCACACACACACGCACACACACACATGCCACAGCTGGACCAGACAGACGGAGGCGTGAGTCTGCATGTCTGCAGGGAACACTGAAGGTGTCAAAAACCGCGGAGCACATTATTATCACCTCTTCTGCCACTACATAGGATCGGAAAGACATTCAGTCTGCAGCACACACACCCCCACACACACAGTTCGGTAATGAGACAGCCTGCACAGTCTGCTAAGAAACACTTCTGCATAGTTTAGGAGCCTCTGAAACGCCCATCAGGAGGGGATGAATGAAACGGGCCGGAACGGCAGGGAATTGGCTCAGTGATTTAAAGGCTCGCCGGATAAAAAGAGAGAAAATAAAATAAATAAATGGGTCACTTCAGTCAGTGCCGATAACCAATTTCTCATTCCTTCTCAGAAAAGCCTATCAGTTTCAGTGGGATTGTCAGAGCGAGGTTATTCTGCGAGCAAGACAGCTGAGAGAGAAGTCTCCCAGTGTGCAAAGTGGAGCTGAAGATACAGAATAATAATTCCGAGTCTTAGAAATCTTTTTGAAATCAGCAGATCTGGTGGTGAAACAAAATGTGAATGAAGGGAGCTGCATCATTTTTGCAGAGGAGCTTGCATGGGAAAAAAGCGAGGATCCACTGGAAGCCCTGTCAATCATGCGGGACTCCTGGGATGGAGGAGGGGGTGGAGGCGGGGGTTCATTTCTAAGTGACAGCCACTTGTCAAAGCTTTGGATGATGCAGCCACAGCACTCTCCATCCCAGCATCCCGCCGGGGGAAGGGGAGGGGAGATTGGGGGGGGGGGGGGGCAACGTCAGAGAACACGTGACCTGAGCTTTCAATGACAACATTTGGTTTCTCATGGTGTGGCTGAAGATGCTGAAGTGGTGGATGCAGAGTTTAGTGGAGCAGCCGTGTTTAAGGACGAGGTGGGGATCTTTCTTTCTTGTTTTTCCGTGAACTGATTATTCATCACTCCTGCAGTGCAGCGTTTTTCCAGCCTGAGTTGTGTCTTTGATCTGAGCTGAATGCACAGTTCAGTCTCTTTTGTTTTATTTTAGGCCTGCTGGCCTACATTACAGTCATGTCTGCTGTGCAATTATGTTTGGAATTTGTGTCATTTATATCTGCTTTTATTCATTCCTTTGTTGTGTGAAAGGACTTTGTTTAAGTCTACGTTATTGAATGCAACTTGACATTGAGCTTTAATGTGCTGATGTCAATCAAGCCATAGTGTTTTTCATATGCACAGTGTTTTAAGGAAAAAGCTATTAATAACTATATGTTTAAGTTGCGTTCCTGCTGTGGTTTTTGAAAGGGACAATTAACAATACACATTTGCACCAGACTTACTCTAATTACTTAGTAATGTGTTGGCACTGAAAGCAATGAATGTATTTGTTTATTTAATGTTTATGACTTTTTTTTTCTAATTTATTGTTTATTTGATAAGGACAATGCACGATACATAGAGTGTGCCAGACTTATTTTATTTTATTATTCATTTGACAGGGACATACATGCATGTCTAATTTTTTGTGTGTTTTTTCTTTGTTAATTTAAAAGGTGCAGATATAGCTTTAAACTAATTTTCCCCCGGGCTGTGTGAGCACCACAGTATTTGTTTCATCTTCTACCTGTAACTGTTGATGAAACATAATGATTGTATTTGATATAAAGGAAATTTGTGTTGTTGGAAATATCACATTGAATAATTATCCACAGGCTATTAAACCTCTGACAGATACAACTCACACACAAACATACTGTATGCAAGCTCTTGGCGTGATGCGTGTAATCTGCTACTCTCTCCTGACAGAGAAACAGTAATTATGTAATTGACTCAACATCTAATTCAATCCGCGAAAGGAGGACACGGTTTGTTTTACAGTATCAGGATACATCTGTTATTCCAGCCTCAAGTCTCTGCTGCCCTGTGTGTCTGTAGTGTAGGAGAGTGAAAAGCAGCAACACTTGGCAGAGCGAGATTCTCCACCGTGGTAGTTTGTTGTTATGTTTAAAAACGGCAGCTCATTGACTGATATGCTTTTTTTCCCTCTTTTTCTCTCGTTTTACTCGTAGCTCAGGGCCACGTCTGTCTGGCTCGCTGGAAACTCCATACAGATTGCTGTACTGCGAGGAGACTGAGAGGAGGAAGCCAGGCACTTTGGGATCTGAGCCAATGACCTGTATGAGCAGAGAAGCGGCATCGAAGCTTGATTAAAATGGGGTAAGTTTAGAAGATCAGACAGCGCGCTGCCAGCAGCTGCAGGAACTGCTGGCTGCAACAGGAGGATTTGTTTCAAACCTGATCTCTGCAACATGATGCTCGCTGTTAGGTAACCTCTGCCCAGTCACAGAGGAGGGGAGATGTGCCGATAGCAAAACAGACACTGACTCACATATAGCGCAGTGGTGTGCACATGCATAGACACTATTACACAGTAACAGTAGAGCCTGAAGGCACGATGATCTGCCACAATCTATAGCAATCCTACCAGAAACATGGACATTTTTTTGAAGGTTTCTTGTTATAAAGAGATGCTTTAGTGGTTCTAGTGGGCTGGTAGGGCTTCTGGAAACCTGCCAACCTATGTGTTTTAAAAGATTATTGTGAATTGCATTAAAAGATCCTATACGATACAAAAGTGGTTTATTACAAGCCATTTAATCTTAGATTAGATTCAACCTTCAAGACAACTTTTGTTCTCTTTACAGTCATAGGTGCAGGTTCTGTTTAAAGAAAAAAGGTTTAGAAATGAGCATCATTAGTGTCTGAACACTGATTTATACTTGAAGGCATTTTGTTATTCTTGTTCAGACAGAATAAAATACATAGCCAAAAGTGTGAGGACATTTCTGAACATTTCATTCCATAACATGAGCATTAATCTGCTACTATAACAGCTTTAGCAATAAGGGCATCAAATACTGATGTTAGGTGATAACGTCTTGCTCAAAGTCAGCATTCCAGTTCATCCCAGAGGTGTTGGATGGGGTTGAGGTCACAACTCTGTTCAGACCAGCCAACACCTAACCAAGAAAACCATTTTTTATGTAGTTGTCAGGGGGCTTTATCAGCATTATCACGTTGAAACAGCAAAGGGAGAAACACAAACTGTAACCATAAAGTTGGAGGTCCATTATTGTCTAAAATATCATTGTATGCTGTAGCATGAAGATTTCATTTAATTGTAACCAAAGGGCGTAGTCTCAAAAAAGATAAAACAGCCCAAAGTACACAGAATAGTGTCCACACACTTTTGGTCACATCATTTATCATTTAAGGACTCTATAGTACACAAACTGACTTGTTGAGATGGAGGTTTGTAAGTGTATTTAATAATGCAGACGCCCTAACAGTGAATCTGATCACATAGAGATTTATTTTCTCATTTTGATGCCGTCTTCCTCACGCACTCTGCCATCATATCTGGAGTAACCAGCTCCTGTGCACACTGGGACGTGGTGGCTGATTTACCGTCCCCCTGGTAGGGATGAGTTATTCCTCAGTTAGCTCTGGTGACAGAGGGAGCAGAGAGAGTGCGGACCTCCAGAGAGCCTTTATACTGGCAGTAATTCAACCAGAGAAAGGCAGGGAGAGAGAGCGAGGCACAGGCATGCTGAGCAGCATGCTGTCTGCTATTCAGACACACACGCTCATGCTAATTAAACCCAAATTCCACATATCAGCCCTTTTTCTCCAGTCGGAACTGTACACACACACACAGTTGCATCTGCCAAACAGGATAACAGGAATCCCAGCAAAAGAAAGCAGAGGACAAGTGCTCAGTCGGTTTCACATGCATTGAGTCCAGGGAACATTAAGATGGGTGCCAAGATAAAAAAAAAAAAAAACTGATCATAGATATGAAAACATTCCTCAGGCAAAATGGGAAAGCAAAGGAAAAAGGCATATTAGCCATTATTCAGTCAAGTATAATAATGGTTATACAGTGATCGGTTTCGACCTTGCAGGGTCCTCAACAGCACAGAGATGGGCAGAGAGGGATGGGCGATAAGATGATGTGTTCCATGAGATAATATAAATTTTCCACCTGTCAGCTATTTTTCCTCAGTGTTTCTACCATGGTCGTCATTCCTATAGTATCTCTGGCTGTACTAACACCTCATGGTCACCAGAGGATAAATCCTATCCACTCTGATGATCCCCTGTCTTTTCCAGTAGCGCCACCAGCTGGTTAGCATTTTGGTCTTTGGTGAAATGTCTAAACAACAATTGGATGGATTGTCATGAAACTGACATTCAGGTCCTTCTCAGGATGAACTGTAATAACTTTGGTAATCTTCTGACTTTTCATTTAGTGCTATCATCAGGTCCAAATATTTATTTTTCCAATACTTTGGTTTCTGAACATTTACATGAAAAACTATTGACATACCCTTCAGCTTCAGCTAGCAAATGCTAGCATACTAACAAACTAAACAAAGATGGTAAACATGTGTAAGTGCAGTCTCTCAGAACCGCTCCCATATCATGGCATGTCTTTAGTCAGGGTACACAATTTTTACATAAATGTGATGTGATGTCCACTGATTTGTCAGGTATTAATGTTTGTTTTTTTTATCCATAAATAGTTTGTCAAAAGATTGTCTATAAAATATAACTATATAACGGTATACATATATCAATAGAGAATTGCCTATACTGTTACAGAGATTTTATCCATATCGACACTTCATGTAGACAACATAGCAGAGAGAAGAATTCATAGAATGAACCAAAAAAATAAATATCAATGAAGACTGTAAAATAATAGCCATACAAATCTCATCATGCAGTATGATGCAACCTGATCAATAGGTTTTAATTAAAGGATAAATCTGCCATTGTTCTACATTATACATGAGACGACCGATACCAACCAGTGTCAGTCAGCTGTGACTATAACAGTTACTTTCTAGGCTGTGCATACACACACACTTGTGTGGAAATGTCAGCTAATTGTTTTAACTTTAAACTAAGACAAATGAAACACCAGACAAATTCTGTTAAAGCAGCAGAGGCACTTTAAGCTGTTCAGACATGTGTTAATGTGTTGATACTGTTATCCTCGGATGCATGCGATGAAAGTACCTAGTTTTTGTGTATCTGATTACTGAGAAACACTGACACACAGTGAAGTCTAAGTTGAAATAACTGTGGAGCAGTGGGAGGAGGCTGCACGGCCTTGGTCTAAACCTCCAGTGCAGCTCTGTGGCACTGAGGAAGAAGATATATCAGGCTGTAGATACACAGACGATGCTTGTCAATAAGATTAATTCGTTATTGGTTTTGGTCTTCCAATGGGATTTGTTGTCAATGAGAATATAAAGTGTAAAAGTGTGTTTCTGTGAATGAATTTCCATTTACTTCCACTGAGTTCCAGCCCTCAGTGTTGAAAGGATTCACTTTAGGTCAACAGATTACTGTCCTTGCTTATTTTTGTTGGATCATCATTTAATAAGCAGCCGACAAATAAGATCTGAGGGAAAAGGCCTGTGCTTGTTATGTTGGCGGTTACTGAATCACTCTGATTGTGGCCTTGCTTACCTCCAAGCAAGCGAGGAATGGAGATTTATCTATTACTGCGAAGCTGCAGAGAAGCACCGCTGCGGCCTGTTCGTGCTGTGGCATTAGGGAGCGCTTGAGTGTAAAGATGATTTGGATTTTATTATTCACCTAATGCATCGGGGATGAGCCCTCTGAGTCCCTGTTTCATAATCACAGTCATAATCACGGTCCTAACCCTGCGCCGCTGACCGTGATGGAGACAGAACATGAGATACGGATGATGGTTTGGCGTTTTGGGCTGGGCGGTCGACATGCTATTTGTACTCATTACAGAGATAGAGAGAAAGCGCTGCAGTACACCCAGTACTGTCTTGCCAGCTCTCTCGGCTTCTGGCTAATCTACAACTGCTGTCTGATTAGTCAGAAGGAAAGAGCAGAGCCAGCCGCCAGCAGACAGCCGAGCAGTTATCTTCATTACTGTCCCCTCAGCTTACGGCTTTCTCTTAGCGTCACACTCATTTCCTCTCTCTCGGTCTCATCTTTGTCTCTTTTTACCAGCTCTCTCTCTCTCTTTTTTCTTCCTCCTTCACTGTCTGTCTCTCTGTATCTGTCTCTCAATCTCATGTTTTAATAGCCTGACAAGCAGGGCAATAATCCCCCTATTATTATTCTTGCTGCAGAGAAAGAAAAAAAGAAAAAGCCAGAGGGGGTAGACAGGGAGCCATTTATATAAAATGAATGTGATTATTCTGGTGAAGGAACCACGCTTCAGAGACACTGTCTCTGTGTCCAGAGCTGTGGATATCCAATATTCCAGTATGTGTGTGGATTGTGCTCCTGTCCCCGTGGCTGAAGAGCTCTAACAAATCTGTCACATGCCCAAAGCCTGCGCGTGAAATCTGAACTGTGGATTCAAGGATATGAGTATTAGATCTGAGCTGTATCAACACAGAGCTAAAGAGTCCAGTTTGAAAAACAGGAGAGCAAGGTGGTTTTGTTGAAATCCATATCACATCACCAAGAATATTTTTGCCCAACATGGTTTTTCACAATATGGTAAATGTTTATTTCAGCGAACTTTGTGTCCATGGATTTGATGTGAAGTCATCATGTCCGTGTTTTATTTTGGAAACACTAAAACAGACAACTTGATTTTGTAAAACAATTACTTTATATTATATCATCACAATATGATTCCATCAAAAGTCTGTTTGAATGATCTGTTTGAACTGCTTTAGTCTTTGACTTTCAGCAGCAAATCTTTGTTCACAAGTTTCAAATTCAATTCTGATTCTTAAAGATTCCAATGATGCCAAATGTACTGAACATCTGAATCTCCGTCTACATTTTGCACATAAAATGAATGTTTTGTGTAAAGTGATGCAGCAGAAGTAATTCAAGAAAGTTTCTATTCGACCTATTGATGCAGCCACTAAAACACAGCATCTTGGCATCTTTAAGACGGTGAACATCAATTCACCAATAATTTTTGCACTTAAGCTGCATTAACATGCCATAGTAATGTAATATTGACTGTAATTAATGCAGAATTGATTTTCACATTTTTTAACAACTTGCTATTCAATGTAAAATATTGGCTGCTGGGACAGTGGTTAAGCTGATGCGAATAGATTTGTAGTGGATTGGCTAAAACTTGCAAAATGAGAGAGTTAATTTTTCATAGTTATAATGTTGCAGATGTAATTACAGCCTACACAGTTTTCTCATACTAATACAGAACAAGAACACAACAGGACGGGAAACACAGTGTGAAAGGATGCAAGACAGGCTTAGATGTTGTCCACTTGAAAGCTTCATATCTCTGCTCTTATCTCACACATCCTGTCTTCATCCCTGCAGGCTGCAGATCCTCGTACCTGCTGACTGTGTGTCTGAGGGCCGCTCGCTCAGCCCACAGCCATGCCAGACGTAAAGCCTCCACCACCATGTGACTACCCCTCCACTTCCTCCGTCGCAGCCTCTGCCGGCTCTCCTGCTGGCTGCGCCTCTCCCCTCGACCTCGTCATAGACATGGAGCCCTGCATCGCCAACCTCCCCCTGTCCCCCGACCCCTTGTCCTCCTTCCCCCGACACAGACCCACTGTCCCTCACTACCCGGGCCTCCAAGGGCCTCCCTTCCCACTCATGGCCAGGTGCAACAGCAGCACCCTGCTCACTAACCTGGGGCTGAAGTACTGCTCCAGCAGGCCGGGCCTGGCCCTGGGGCCAGGTGAGGGGCTGGCCCAGGGCCACTGCATCCACACAGGAAGCAACGGCAGCAGGCCATACAGGAGTATGGAGAACCTGAACTGGAACACTGTGGCAGATTCTGGCCTGTGCACATTCAGTGCTGCTCCCTATAGGAGCATGGACAGTGAGTTTATTTTACGCTACACCTCCACTAGCCACTGGTGCAGCGGGCCTCCAGATGGATCTGTGATGGGGGCCCATGGACTGGTACCCAACCCAGAGAGCCTGGCGTTTTACCCTCGACATGGGCTCCCCAGGAAAGACCTACCGCTCTTCCCTCAGTTACTGTTTCCAGCTGGCGTCGACGAATGGGATGCAAGAAAGGGCTTGAGGGAGAAACTCCGCCTCCAGAGTGCAAGGTCATCAGCTGAGCCTCTGAAGCCCCTCCCGTTGCGGCCTCAGGTGACCCCGGGCGCTGCACCAATCGAACGGGAGGGTGTGCATCAAGTGAATCCAACAGGTGCCGGGTCCAGGCCGCTGTGCACAATGCGCATCACCAGTTCTGAGGAGATCAAGCAAGAGGTCCTGAGGCGCTTGCAGCTACGGCGCCAGAACAGCAGTCCCAACCTGGCTCTCCACAGCTCCCCATCCAGCCCGAGAGCGGTTAAGACATCCTTCACAACAGACAACATTGCGGGTAACAGGAGTGGATCAGATTCTGCATCGGAGCGCTCCAGACCTCCAGTGGGACGCCTACATATCCCTACATTTGAGGAGTTTAAGAGGATGAGACAGAAGGAGGGAGAACAGAGCAAAGACTCCACAGCCGGTTCTGTGGTGTCTGGAAAACCTGAGGCTGACTTGCCATGGGATGGAACATCAGACAGTAGCATACCTCCTTCTGATGAGACTGTACCTCGGTTGAGCTCTAGTGGAGGAAACAGAGAGCAGCAAGAAGACTCGAAGGAGGTGGAAGGAGAAGTGAGCAGATGTGAAAGGACAGACAGCAGCGGTGAAGCCCTCCAGACTGTCGCCTCCTCAGAGAGACCTCCCTCTAACACTGAGAGCAATAACAGCACTGCAGCTCCTACCTCCACCTCTAATACCAGCAAATCCTCTCCCATTCGCACAGGCCCGTCTCCACGTTCCCCCCTGCAGCCCTTGGCCAGCTCAGCCCAGGAGAAAGCCACAGCTGCATGGGGAGATGATGGGAGCAGCAGGCGAAGGAGGAGCAGCCTGGAGCCAGCCAGGTCGGTTCCTTTCCCGCCCTGCAGGGAGAACTGGGAACGGCCCTCCAGCTGCTGCCCAGCGCTCCTTCTAGAGGGGACAGACCTGTCCAGCTACGGAGCCAAGATCTATAAGATGAAGGATGGCCTCATCGGCTCAGCGCTGGACCTCATCAAGAAGAGGTTAGTGTGGCAGGGGGACAGATGGAGAGGGGGGAGTGGGGTGCATGTGTTTATTATTGCCAGAAGTATTCAAATGCTGTACTTCACATCTTTGTGCAAGTCCATTTTACTGATCATACTGAAAAGCAAAATCACTCATTATATCATATTTACATTGTAGCAGTCAAGTTCCATTCAGCGGTGAAGCTCAAGTACCTCAAAATGTACTTAAATATGTGTACTTGTACTCTGATTATCATGTGTATATTATTCAATTTTGCCAAATAAGATATGAATATAGGTTTAATTTCAGTCCCATGGTTTGAGTGCCTGAAAAAAATCTGAAGTTCTCAAAAAAATCAGTGAGTGATTCTAGTTTCATATTGTGAGGATCACTTTGCCATTAATTTGCTGTGTCCATACCTGAGCTGCAGACTTGAGACTTGACTTGAACTTGATCCAAAAGAAAACATCTCTGACCCTTGATTAGAAACAAATAACTCTCAAAAAAGACCAGCACCATGACCATGTTGTTGCCCCCTATTGGCCAGGAGTGCAACTGTCCACAAATACAAGCTTCACCAATAAATTATAATACATACAGTATGTACTGAGTGTGATATTTTATAGTTGAAAAACATGGCTGGTGTCAGCTCTTTTTACATGAAATATCAATTTGATGATCCTGTCAGCTGATGTATACAGAACTCGTATAGCATATATCTATACTTAAAAGCCAGGCTCTAACTTTCATTAAATATTTGAATGCAGGACTTTTACTTGTAGTTGAATACTTGCTGTTATTAGTTATGAGAAGTATCTGGAAACTTCTCCGACAGCCACAATCGAAGTACAGCTATTAAAGAGTTATTAAAGTCATCTGTGTTTGGCTCCACCTGTCAATACAAACCAGCTCCATGTAGCTGTGATTTCTGTTGTCTCTGTTTGTGCCGCTCTGTGCTTGCAATGAGTGTTTTATCAATAAGCATATCATTTTTAAATCCAGTTAATCTTTTTGATGGTGAAATTAGATCCTGTAGTACACATCATCTGAGCCCTGTGGCACCTTGCAGCAGCAGAGGTGTGTGTCTGTGTGTGTGCATATGTGTGTGTTTATCGGTGAATCAGTGGTATGTGTAACTTCCATGTGTGCACTTTGCGGTGCCAGAACCTTGTGTCGGTGTGTGTGAGTCCATCTGTGTAAGCCTGCGCGTGTTGTTGTGCTATCAATTTATCTCAGTTATTGTGATAACAGCTGTCGGAGCTAACAGGGTTGGCTCTGCGGACCAGGCTGTGGGTGGGAGGTTGGCATGAAGTATGACAGACTGGTGGACTGGCACCGTCCCTACAGACTTACTGTTTCCCTGTCTCCTCTCTCTCTCTCGGTGTCAGCTGTTGGCTAAATAAATGCAGGCTTCACTCCACTGTGGTTCATTCTGATCAAGGACAAACAAGAGGAGGGTGTGTTTTACCGCACTGTGGTGCCATTTGGGTCCAGGCCTCCATGCAATGTAAATATTAGACCCTGAACACAGAGGGGCTACTTGATAAGGCCTGTTAAAGGATATAAACTCCACCCCCCTGCAGTCTGCGTGCTGTGATAGATGGGAGATATAGACAGTATCTTTCCCTGCCTGTCAGGACTCTCCACTGACTGTCGCTCCTTTGTCTGAACTGCTAGAAGGGATGATGGATGTCTGAAGCGCTGCTGCATGAAGGCAGTAGAAAAATAACTGCTGTGTGTGTGTCTTTGTGTATATGCAGTGTATGTTCAATGTTTGAAAGTGCAGAGCTGCAGTCTTGGGCTGCAACTAAAAGTTATATTTACACTTAATCTGTATCACCTCATAAATGGTGAAAATGCCCAATGAGATGTCTTCAAAGTGCTTCTTTCAGTCAACGCAATAACAATAATAAGAGTCTCCATCCATGTTAGCAGATATGTGAGGTTGTATTTTGAGTTACATGCTAACATCACGGCTTGAACATGCTCACAGTGACAATATCAACATGCTGATTCCAACAAATTAAATTCATACCGAACCAGAGAGTGTGCTTGATTAATACTTCATACAATTTATTGATTATCAAATGATTGTCTCCCAAAGGATTAGTCAACTGATCGTTACTACAGGTCTCTCCATTGGCAGCTCACTTTCAACATTGTTTATCCCAAGTGGATTAATCTTTTATGTTCAAAAAGCACCCATAAGGCAGCACACTGCGCTCTCCCCCCTGTGATTTCAATTTGACTCCCGGCTCTGTGAATGCTTTAATACTTGGAGATTTATTAATTAAACATGACAGTATTCTGTGTGATCTCTGCACCCTGAGGTATTTGACTTCCGCCAATAAGTCTCTTTGTTTAAGTGCATCATGCAGCCAAACCTGCACGCAAAGCGTAATGCAGCTTTAGTTGTATTATTATGGCAATATTCATATGATTACACCTGGGAGGGTTTTATAGAAGTGAAGCACTAAACAGCACAGCTGAATTAATTACGTACTGCAGTATAGGTGCAGTGTGTAGAGGGAGCTGTGTGTCCACTATATATAGCATTTTCTGTGTATTCGTCTCTATTAGATGCAAACACTGATAAATATAATGAATTCATTGGTGTGATCTATGCATCAGTGCAAATGACAGCCAGGCTAATTTCAGTGTCACCTCGCACCGTGTCGAGCGGTGATCTATCACACACAGTGATTTCCTGATGAATTAAGCTGCAGGTTATTGCTTCCCATGCATCATCCCCTGTGTGACAGTGAATACAGTGAAGAAAAGGCCTTTAATGACAGTTTGTCCAAGGGAAAAGTGATTGGATGCTTCAGAGCTGCATCCTCAAAACTGTAGTAATTACATCTGCCTTTTTTGCCACGCTGGCACCAGTTTAAATTGGACATTTGGACGCCTTTCATCTGCTGCGTCGGCTTTGTGGATTAATAAAAAAAAAAAAAGCAGTACAGGTTGCCAGGATATGCTGTTTAGTATGATAAAAAAAAACGTGCATGTCCTGAAGTGTGTGTAAGTGCCACAGAGCATCAGAGGGATGTTGAGAAATTAGTCTCAGCAGTTTAACTGGTTTGGGAGGGCAGATAGCTCAGAAAAGACAGAGTTATGTAAGAGCCATTAGAGTAATGAGACCTCATGTTAAGTCGCCAAAGGGATATTTGAGGATATGTAACAGGCCAAAGTGAAGTGGATATCATAGCAGAGGTTATGAGCAATTAATTGATAAGTGGATTGACAGTAATCGGTTCATTTAGCAAGCAAATATGCAAACATTCTCCGGTCCCTGCTTCCCAAATGTGATTTGATGGATTTCTCTGTTTTGTATCAGCGTAAATAGATTATCTCTGGGTTTCGGACTGTTGGTCAGACAAAATAAGATATTTGAAGATGTCATCCTAGGTCTGGTTTGTGATCACAGGAAGCATTTTTCACTCATTTCCAACATTTCATAGACATAACAATTTTTCATCAATCAAAAAAGTAACAGATCAATAATGGAAAGAATTTGTAGTTACTGTCCTGTTTAAAACAAGCAATAAGACCTACGAGGTGCAAAAAAAAAGAAAAAAGAAGAGAAATTCAAGCTCAGGAGTTAATACCAAATCTCAAATGTATGTACATATAGCTGTTGTTGGATATGTGGCCTTAGTGATCAACACTAACCCACCTGCTCCTTTTTTTTGACTAACCACCCCCCTCTCTACATAGACCACTTTGGAAATAAGAGAATTCTGAGCAGTCAATATTTCAGGAATTTACAGCTCTTCTTTCATCCTGAGAGCCAGACATTGTAGAGACTGTATTAGGGGATTCGACCCCTGGGCCTACTAAACCTGCTGAGCTGAACCACAAACACCTTTAATTTGAGTAAGAACATAATAATCTCTAAAACTGCTGTTACAAGGGTTTTTATTTTCTTGCAGTGATATTATATTTTGCGCTTGTGCCTGCTGGACCGTGAAGCTCACCAGTGTTTGAACAGCTAAATCAATATATTGTATATAGTTGTTCGTTCCTCTTATTAATAATGTCTGAAAGCAAAATTTAAAGATGCGTGCATTATTTTAAAGTGCAACCAATCAATATGACTACATGCACTGTGAAAGGGGATGCTTGTAGTGTGGAACCCACTGGGAATTATAAGCTCTTTTTTGCCTCTTTTAGCTCATTGTTTTTGTTTAATGGCTCATTTATTTTTATGTTCAGCCTCAGCAGGTTCAGAGGCAGCAAACAGCTTTTTTTAGAGAAAGAAATGTCTGATGAAGTGTATGTTACCTCTTCAGCACTAAGTGGCAGACAGGAGAAGATGGTTGATCACCCAGCTGGTAAAGAACCAGATATTATCTCTGAAGTTGGTGGAGACCCAAGGGCATAATTTCCATGAGGGGTGGGGGGTCCTTGCCCACATTTGTCAAAATACTATTTTTGTGCCCCTCGTTTTTAAGGTTTAAGTTTGATTTACCCACTAAAACCTTTTTTTAACAATCGCTAGACTTTCAAGCTGTCAAGATCCAGAGGTGAGAAGATGTTGATAAAAATGTTGATATGTTCGTCTGGGTCGCCTTCAAGTATTTCTATGCATTCACAGAATTTAAGTTTTTAGAGCAACACAGAGTGATTTGCAGACTTTTTTGCCTTTAAATTTGCCTTTCAGGCTACATAGATGTTACAGCTCTACCATCTGATTGATGGAGGGTACACCTGCAGCCTGAGAAGAATGCCTGCAGGCAATACTCAGGGCTGTAAAATACTAAAAACGCCTCTCTACATATTTCTAGGATTTAATCTGAAACAAAACCAGCACCCTTGTGGAGACCAAACCAAATCTGAAAGGAGATTAGATATTGGGCTTAGATGACTCCAAATGATTGATCGTGTTGCTTTGTGCCTGGTGAATATTCACCACAATAACTTCATACAGTATTATTATATTATTGGCTCCCAAGTGACCAAAAAAAGGAATCAGTGCAGCTTTAAGTGAAATGGTGGGATTCATCTGCTGTGAGCTTTCTCAGACCTTCTTATTTTTTGGCATTTTTTCAGTCAGTTGGCAGTCGGCAGTAATGGTCTCTGGTCTCCTGGTCTCTGATCTGATTAAGCTGGGCATGTTGTGGTTCATGGTCAGGGTCTTCCTCTGAGGGCGCACCGCTTTCTTGAACTCCTTGTGTCTCCTGTGTATGTTTGTTATGTTCTCTTGCAAATGCACGAGTCCCTGCAGACATGTCTGCGTTCGTGGATGTGTGCATTTCAGTGTAGTGCAGTCTCAGTGTAGTAGTAGTAGTGTGTGTTTGTCACTGTGCTTTCGTGGGCTGTCTCAGATCACCACATGCTGGCTGTGTGCTGCAAGGCTGGATCCCCAGTTATCAGACAAAGGAATGAAGGAAAAAATGTGACGCCTCTGTGCGTTTGTGTGTGGAGTGTCCCTGTGGTCCGAGGGTTCAGGTGTTAATGTCCGCTGATGTGTCTAATTGCTGTCCTCCTGGGGTCGAGCGTAGGGGCTTAGGAAGAGAGGAGAGGGATTGATTTTGGGTGTCTGGGGGGCAGAGGGATGAGGAAGAGGAGGAGGGTGTGTGGCGGGGATAGAAGAAGGCACAGCAGGAAGCGGAGTGGCGTGTGAGCTGGAGAGGGAAGAATGAGGTGGAGTGAATGACAGGGAAGCTGTAAGGAGAAGAGAGCTCTGCCAGAATTACAATTTCAATCCTCCTCTCCTGCCTGTTTCCCTGCGTTTTCTCTCTCCCTCCTTTGACTTTCCCTCTATCATCATTTCCTCTTTCCCACACCTTGCTCCTATCCTCCTTCCCTTTTCCCTTCCCCTCCTTCTCTTCCTCCCATTCTTTCACTTTCCCTCTCCTTGCCTTCTCGTCTTCCCCTTGTCCCTCCCTTTCACTCCCCCCCCCCCCCCCCCCTCTCCATCCATCTCCCTCCTCCCTCCGTACCACTGTCTCCTCTTCTCTCCACCAGCTGCAGTGCAGAGATCTCCGCCGAGGCCCCCGTCAGGCTGTCAGGTGACCGGGACGGAGGCTGTGACATCACCGCCCCCTCGACCGACTGTCAGCCCTCCGCCGTTGCCATGGCAACGTCGGCAACGGCCTGCAGAGCCGAGGCTGGCGACGAGACGCCTGCAGGAGGAGGAGGAGGAAGAGAGGAAGCAGGAGAATGCGTAAGGGTTCTTTTTTTTCCATTTTCTGTCCTTCTTTTCAATGTCTTAAATGTGTCGTCTGTGCGTGTCTTTGCTCGCCGCTTTTCCGTGTTGCTTCGCAGTGTACAGAAACACATAGATCTATTGGTATTCAAGGATGACTGGGACAAGCAAGGGGACTGCGACACACACATGCACATCACTCACATATACTGATGCAGAGGTATTTGTTGAGACAAGAACGAGCATGCAGCGCTCTGTCTTCCAGCAACAACCCGACGTCTGACGATGCAGTAAAAAGAGGATCAAGCTCCCCCTCCAGCATCTGGCTGCTGGGAACTCAGCGCTTCATCCCTGCTCTCTGCATGGCTCCTCTCTGCTGGCTGGCTGCAGCTTGACACCAGCCCCAGCTACAGCAAGCATTGTGCTCCCCTCTGTGCATCCGCAGAACAGAGGAGCCGGACTGACATGGAGTCACAATTTGCTTGCATGCTACAAGGCTGTAGGTTATTTAGAGAACAGATGTCGAGGTGCGTTTGCTTTTTTGCCTTTCTTCATTTTTTTGGCTTTGATTCCACAATGGAGCCTGCCTCTGCATTCCCTAAGTAAGGGCTACAATTTGATAATTCAGCGGATCATGAATTATTCTCCTTCATTCTACATGATCGCTGCAAGCTGCATATCATGTTGTTTTGTGGTAGAGAGAGAGAGATGAAAACCTTTCTGCGCCATTCAGTCATGTGTAGCTGTTAGTTGTCAGACAACTGTCAACATTTGAGGAGGGAATCTCTGATGGAAAGCCGATATCATCAAATGCAGTGGATGTGGCTGATGTCTCCGAGGTGAGGGGTTGCGTGTCATAGCGACGACCTTTGAACTTTCTACCTTAGGTCAACTCTCAGGGGCTTGATCGAGCCGAAAAGGATTTTTAAAGCCACGTGAGGAGTGTTTGTCCATCCAGAATGCTGCGGCATGTCAAGGAATTCCTTACTTTACCTTAAAAAAATCCAGGAGATGCTTTGAATTGTTACTTGGGGACGTTTCTTATCTTCAAGGCTTTTGGTGGTTTCAAGATGTGATCAGAGCAGATTTTTGGATGTGTGGCCTTGTTGTGTTTAGATTCTGTTACAAGACTTGGCAGACGATTAGTGCTGCATCTCAGTATGAAATTTGGATTCTTGTCAGTTCTACAAGCAGGGATCAGAGAGATAACCAAGATTTGTTATGTAATGATGTCATGACAGTGAACATAGTGACACTGTGCATGGAAAAACTCCTCGCACACACACACACACAGATACACAGGCTGTGGCTTCTCTGTTATCACCTTACGTCCTCGGAGAGTTGTGCCCTTTTCATCTGTTGCTATAGCAACGTGACCGTTTGATTGACACACGTGTCCTTCCAACCGGCAGCACACCGGTCTGGGCTGCAGGCGCTCCAGCTCGGACGCTGCCTATGAGCTGGCTGAGACGGTGAGGGCGCAGCGCGAGTGCCGTCTCCGGCCCCACTACAGCGACCCCATGCCAGCCGACGCCTCCAAGCGCAAACAGCTGGAGATGAAGATCGCTGCCGCTGCCCGACTCCACAGCCATCGCAGAGACCGCGACAGAGACCGTGACAGAGACAGCGGTGAGTCCATGACACATGTGTGACAACTGTGCCGCAGTGTTTCTGTCTGTAATCTTTTGTATTTACAACTAGTCATCATTCTGTAAGCAAATTCTCCAATTATAATGTAAGGGATTGTGGGCCCTCAATTATAATTTGAGGACCCACAATCCCTTACATTTCTGCATTTGCATTAAAATACGCATCATCATCACATATTAGTGAAATATCATGAATGTTTGCAGAATTGCTGGAGGTTGGTTTGTCCATGTATTTAAATTTGGTTGTAATGGAATAAGGCATTGAAGAATTTTGAAGTTTATGTCAAAAAGGCACCCAAAAGGAACAGGGAAACCACTCATAAGAAAATAGTTTGTCATATGAAAAACACAGGCTTCTCTGGCTGAGCCAAATGTTTGGTGAAGATTGGTGTTCAGGAAAAGTGATGAAAAAACTATTTTGTAAAAAAAAAAAAAAAATCAGAACAAGCTGTTGGAAATGAGTGTGGCCTCTGCTGCAGTATTTGTCTTGAAGAATGACGAAGGAGTTTTGGTCATTTATGTGTTTTGATTGTATGTGTCTATACCTCATGGAACCCATGGTACCATGGTTAATATTTGATTCATTATTTAGGTTATTGATCGTTTCTTGATCCTTGAGCTGAACTTTCCAAACCAATCCTCCCTACCAGGCAAACGCCCACGTCTTTCAAACTCGTTCAAACATTCAAATGTGAAGCTGATAAACCTGATGACATCACTCCAGAAAAGGCATTATACGACTTGAATGAACCTGAATGAGACTCCATGTGACGAGTAAACTGACTTTGATGTGTAGAAATGGTGGAGTGCCCTTATAAGTGGATTTTAAGATGTGCTGCTACTGTATCTAAGAGAAAAATACAAAGACCCAAAAACATTATTTTTTTGGCAGAGGTAGGAACTGACTTAAAAGTTTTTGTTAACTTAAAGTCATCCAGCTGCCACATTGGGCATTTCCAGTTTTGATTTGTCTTGTTTATTAGAATGACCCACTCGCCCACATCCAGTCGGAGTCCAGGGATCTGGACGAAAACAGGCTATGACCCCAGCTTTGTATCAGGTGTAATGACTTCCTGTGGAAAACTACATCCAGCCCACTCTGCTCATAAATATAATTAGAATTAATATAATTACAGAACTCCATGTCCTCATTAAATCTCACTCATCTCATCAGGGAAGGTGAATTACCCTAAATTGTGAATGAACTTCCAACTAAGCCTGGCATTTTACAATCCATCCCATTTTACAAGGATTAAGGCTTTACAGAGCTGCGTTTGTTTTGTTGTAACATCTCTTATGCAACTTAGTGTCATACTTGTC
The DNA here is from genome assembly GCA_037975185.1 of Centropyge bicolor. NCBI lineage: Eukaryota > Metazoa > Chordata > Actinopteri > Pomacanthidae > Centropyge > Centropyge bicolor. The sequence continues at coordinate 1,066,873 of JBBMOC010000075.1, forward strand.
TCTGAATATTTTGGCCTTTGCACCCAGCCCTCACCCACCTCCCCCCCCCCCCACACACACACAGAGTTCCCCTGCTGATACCCAGCTCCTCACTGTCAACAGAAGCTGTTTGACACTGGCCACTGGCCACAGAATGCCACTCAATATGGCATATGCTAATGATGACCTTGTTGCTTTCCAGTTGGATAAAAAGAATACTGACTAAAAAATATATATATTTTTTGCTCACTACCAAAAAAAGGGGTGATTTCATATTAATGCATAATTACCATAGTGCTTGTATAATGAACCAGGTGTTTGAATGAGACATTTGAAACCCTGTCGAAGCAGCTCAACAAACACATACAGTCTCTGTTTGAACACACACAGGCAGGCACAATACCCCTGACATGCATGTAGACAAAGGCTAAGTCCTTGACCGGAGGGTTGGGAATCTAATTATTGGAGAAGAATGATACTGTATCTGTAATTGTTTCTTCATTTTGACATGACCAGTAATGAATAGTCCAGATTAAATGGGCGTTCATTAGAGAGCCTGCCATTAATCCTGTGTGTGTGCCTCCATGCAGTGCGAATAACAAAGACTTTAAAGAGTAAATCCATAAACATGGTGAGCGCTAATGAATCCTCCTTCCTCTCTCCAGCTCCAGCAGCGATTCGTGGTCGCTCTGAGCCCCCTGGTGAGGAGCGCCAGGCGGGTCTTGGGGTGACTCGGTCCGGACAGCATCGCTGGAGCACCATCAGCAGCCTGAGTGCTGACAGCGGGGTGGTGGGCCTCAGTGATGAGCGGGAGGAGGAGGACAGCGAGCCTCGCCGTTACCGCCGGAACCGGGGCAACGAGGTGGAACGGGTGGACAGCGGCATCGGCCCGGGTCTGTCCCGCACCTGGAAGAGGCCATCTGCCTCCCTCAGAGCCTGGGAGGCTCAGAGACCCTGTCCAGACTGTGGACTGAGGGACGGGGCCTCCAAAGAGCGAGGAGAGCGAATGTGTGAACGTTGCTCGAAGCTGCGCACCGAACGCAAGGAAGCCATCCTGGAGTTTCTGAACACAGAGTCGAGCTACGGCGAGGACCTGCGGATCATCAAGGAGGAGTTTTACTGCCCCATGCAGAGTGCCGGGCTGCTGACAGCTGAGCAGCTCACTGTGGTGTTCGGTAACGTTCAGGAGCTGATAGACGTCAACGACCGCTTCACCGAACACCTGCAGGACAGTATCGACCAGGCCTTTGACCAGGTGACTCACTCTCTCTCATGCACACACACAAACTTTTTGCACACTTTTTTTTAGCTTTGAGCACCTATTGGCACAACTATATTCACCTTCAAGGTCACATTTATAATGGCATTAAATGGCATGGTTTCTTCTGCCTACAGAATACTACAAATATTTTCATCTTTTCTCAAAACATTTTAGTCTTTGGTTGAGTCCAAAAAGTCTCAATTTCTTAAATTTTGAAAAAGATTATTTTAAATTCTTCATCTAATGCAACATGAAATCAACTTGTACCTTTTCTCTAGAGCCAAGACGTATTAGATTAGATTGAAAAAAAATTTTTGACCTTGATAACAGTAGTTGACAAAACAAATAACTGCTACTAAATGGACCTTGTGGTGAGATTGTTTTGGTCAAATGCTGTCCAAAATGAACTTTCAATCTCAATTGGCCAAAATGGACGAGAAGCCCCTAAAGTGCCCAGAAAGCATTTAGAATTGCATGATAACTGCTGCTGATTGCTGCTGCTGATTGTTTGATACAATTGAAAGCTCCAGAACAGCTACTACATTCACCCTGTGGTCAGATTGTCTCGTCAACCAGTCATTCTCTTTGATTCTCGTACCATGATTGTGACATTTCCATCAAGATGTCGACAGTCATTTCTAGAATAGGTGTGCTGCTCTCACAGCTCTCTCCTTGCTGCAGCACAGTGTCTCCAGTGCAAGCCTTTGCAATATGTTGGCCACTCTTTTGCTTTGTCATGCCCGCTGCTTCACTGTTCATGTGAAAGCCACTGAGTGCTTTAACTGAGGCTCACTCACTGCTCATGAAGCATTTTAAAAGCCCCACCTCCAACCCTGCATTACCCTTTAGCCCCTGAGGCTCAGCTCTTATGGGAGGGGAGTTATTTAATGTCACTCCCTAATCACTGCTGTGCTGAGCCTGGTGTATCCTTGTGGGAAAATACATTGGCCAAATATAAACTCTGTCCATACTCTGCGTTCACACAGTACTTGTTCGTGACTGAACTGATGTTACTGTCCCCACAGATCTTTTAGACACCATAATGGACAACTATGACTTGACAAATTGTTTCCAGTTGAAACTGACTTGTCCATTTTCTCTTTTCTGGTTTGATGTCAGGGTGATGAAGATCTACTGACAGTGTACATAGGAGAGATCTTCCTGGTGTTCGTCAACATGCTGCCCGCCTTCCAGACCTACTGCCTGCAGCAGTCCACCTCGGTCAACATGCTCAACACGCTGGAGAAGGAGAAAGAGCTGCTCAGGTACGCACAGTGTACAAGGATTCTTCTGCCAGTTAGTCTGTGTGATGGAAAAGTTACTCTGGGAGCTTTCTCTCGTTCCTGCCATGGCAGTTCTGTGTAATTCTTAATGGAAAAGACAGCGGGTTATCACTTATTCAGAAGAAGGTCTATTTTGAGATTAGAGCTGCGATGATTCATATTTTCAGACAGAACCACAGCTCTTCCATGAGTCAGGCTGTCCTGTGATTCCCATTAATCAAATCTTGAAGAGTTTTCCCAGGACATGCACAGAATCCAGATTCATTTTCTGTTTTTTGTCTTTTCAGGATCTTCCTGGACGTTTCTCAGAATGACAACACAGCACTGCGTCGTATGAACTTGCGCTCCTTCCTCATGGCGCCCCTCCAGCGCGTGACTAAATACCCTCTACTATTGAGCCGAATCATTAAGGTCACTCCCGAATGTCACCCCGACTATGCACGTCTCCGTGAGGCCAAGAGTCGGGTGGAGTCCCATCTGGAGCACATCAACATGAAGACCAAGCAGGAGGGCAACGGCGTCACCTGGTCCCTCCGCTCATTCCGCCGTGATAGCCGCAAAAACCGGGAGGTCATCAACATAGAGATGCGGGAGGTGTCGATGAAAACGGTGGGCTGGGCGAGAGAAAACACACGATTCGTCATGGAGGGACCTCTCCAGTTGTCCCAGCCGGCAGATGGCCAGTGGGTGAAGAAAGGCAGCAAGGCCCTCAAGTTTCAGAACGTCCAGAGTCTGCTGATGGTGAGGACACAGCGGGCCAGCGAAGCCCCGGGTCAGGGCACCGATGTGGGGGCACGGGGCGATCAGGGGGAGAGTGGAGGAGACGGCATTCGAGATGGAGTGCTGGTTCTAATCAAGGACAAGAGCAGCGGGAAGTTCACCGTGCTGAGAGAGCCCATCCGTCTGGGAAACTGCGTGGTGTCGACGGATCCGGACTGCGAGGACACATTCGAGGTGCTCGATATCCGGCGGGAGTCTTTCGTTTTCCGTGCATCAGACAAATCTCGCACCCAGCAGTGGTTCCATCAGATTAAAAGATACGCTCGAGACTTGGGCACCTGGAGGAAAAGACGCAATGCTCTGCCCAACATCATGATCAACACAAACCAGAGCCGCTCCTGAGACTAACCATCAGCCACCGTTGTTACACTGTAAATAACCTCAATCCTTCTACTGCAAAAACAGACTGACAACAAGAAGCATTTCTGAGTGACACCACTGTTATAACTTGTTAGATTTCAGTAAAAAAAAAATTCTTTCTCATCAAGTCTCATAAGGGGAAGAGAAAGATATAGCACTTTTTTTCTTACAAAGCTGTAAGTGCGCCATACTGTCATGGAATTAAGTATGTAGAAAAAAAAATATTGGACAACCAAAAAAACTTGGGCTGCGCTTGTCAGCCTTGATTGTAAAGACTGTTGGCTCTTAAAGAAAGAGAGCTGAGTTTTCAGTAAATAAGGTGTGTCTGTTGAAAAGCATGACTGAACGTGACTGACTGCAAGAAGAAAAATTGCAATGTCATTTTTATACAAGACAGTGGGGATTGGGGGGATTTGTTTTTGGTTTTAAAAAAAAAAGGCAGAAATGTGGTCAAGAGCTTTGTTCAGTGGTTTCTGTTTGTTGTCACTGCCCTCTCCTGTCTGTGTGCCGCCCTCTACTGGATGTTGGCGGCAGAGCAACCTTCACTGCCAGAGATGCAGTCGAGCAGAGCCTACCGCAGGCCCAACAGACCTCCTGTATCACTGTGTTTCGAGAACTCATGTAACAGCAATAATATCTGCCAGTTTCAAAAGAAGTAGCTACTGTATATGCATTTAAATTCCCAAGATACACTTTGGCATTCAGGTGTTCACCCTGCTTCAGTGCGCGCTGTTCTGGTCAATCATTGGAGTTGAGATAATCTTAGTGCCATGAAAGCAGTTTGTGAGAAGTCTAGTCGATCTCCTTTGTGTTAACATCATGTTGAATAGGTGGGCGAGTCAAACAATGAAATTTCCCCCACTGTGTTTTAAGTCCAGAGTTTTTCAACCTAGGGTTCGGGACCTCATGAGGGGTTGCACAGACCAGGCCATGGGACAGATGGGTTGAAATTTGATCTATTCGTAGTGCTGCAGAAGTTATCTGCATTTAATCAATTAATCTGATTAATTGTGTGTCTCCAAAATGTCTGAAAATAGTAAAAAGACCAGACCCTAAGGAGTCTTAAGAGTCTATGGAAAATGTTATGTAATTTAATTTAGAATTTTCTAAAATAAGGAAAAGCAACATCTTAGAAACTGGAAGCAGCAATTTTTTAAAATAAATGATTTTAATAATTAGCTATTATTAAATAGTTAAATCAAAATTGTTGATTTTTGTCAAACAGCCAATTTATGACTTAATAATTTCTCCAGTTTTTAATAGCTTTGAAATATATCACCATGTTTAAATAGTCTAACCATCTTCCCATGACCCTGAAAGCAGCAACTCTATTTTAAATTGTCATGATATCAGGAAATCTTTCCGGCTGCTGTGGTCGTTACAATTTTGGAGTAATGGTTGAAAAACCCTGATCAGTCCCAACCATCTCGTCATGACACGGTTTCAACTGTATGTTATTATGTGACCTAGCAATGAGCTGTTGTGCCTTGGTACTCGATTACTGTTATGCTGAAACGTACTGAAACATTTGCAATCTGTCACAGTAGCATTTATCTCTGAGATTCAGACTAGACTGCCCACTGTTGGCACTTGATTGAGATCAATTTTCAGGCAATATAATTACTCCTCTGACAGTCCCTGGCTGCTAATAACACTGTTTGTGATCACCTGATCCTCTCTCTTATTTTAGTGCGTTTTTTTTTTTATTTATGAAGGCTTTATTTTGTTTAATGCACTTTATTCTGTAATAGAAACCTCTCCAGTATAACTGCGGGTAAAACATGTCTTGTTCATTCACAGTTCCTCATATTACAGTAGAAGGATCCTAGTTGACCGAAACTGATTTCAGAAAAAACCAAAACCACTATTTAAGACTGATGCTGTTTTATGTTTCGTTATGAAGTAGCACTAGAAGAGGTAGCGAATCACTGTGTCTTGGAGGGCAGGGCTGCTCAACTCCACACCAATACTCCTGTGCTGTCTGAAGATGAACTCTTTCAGATGAACGCTTTCAAACTGGAAAAAAAAACAAAGTCTGCTGAGTTGCATACGGTTTCTTTTGTTTTCCTCAATTGCATTTGAAAGACCTGATGTATTATTTCCCCAGTGTAATATATTGTGAATTATATTAAAAGATTTTAAACACGATCTTGCTTGTTGAATTTTTCTTTTTTTTTTTCTTGCTTATTTGTAAAGTCTGATGAAGCTGGAAATGTAGAAATATATTTACAGTAATTTTAAGCATCTTTTAGGACAACTGATTCAAAGACAGGAATACACACAATACAAGTGGAATGTACTTATCGGTCGAGGGAACTGAAGCACAAGATGGAAGAGAGTGAACGTGAATTATTTGTAGAAAATGTGATCCAGCTCCACAACAGTATAGAAGCAAACAGAAGCGTGGATTACAGAAACAAACCTTCAAGACATTTCCTGAAAAAATAAAACAGTAAACATATCACATGCAGTACATGACATTCTGAGTATTTTGTATTCGCTCCTGGATTTCCATAGAAAGCGTCATCACCCGACAACTAAAATATTCAAATGGCTTAACGGACAAGTTCATTGGCACTGTTCTGCAAGGGCTCCTTGCTGTTGGGAATAAAAATGACAAGAAAGCAACCTAACAAATTACAGAGTAGCTTTATATCATGTGAAGTGCATCTTTGTCATTTCTTTGGCTCTACCTCTCCTGGAGCCTCATTTATAAAAAATTAGGGATATGAAGGTTATGTGCAGATCAAAATCCAAACAGAGGGTTATTTATGAAAGTCAGAAATGCTGGACATCTGTATCAATCTGTAAAATGTTTTGTTTGTTTTTATTTAGTTTTGGATTCTTGGCTTAATCATCTGATTGTTGTATCAAATATTTCCTCCATAAATGAGGCTCCTGGATGTCTGTTTGGATGCATCCATTTTTTTTGACAGTCCTAAGAAATACCGCCAGGCGTCAACTCATCTGGTCAACAACACAAACACATTTACGTTTTCATTTTGTGTTTTTGCTAATAAACACAAACATCCACAAAAAAAGAGCTCTGCATGTCAGGAACACGACACTGAGTGATCTCTGTCCTCTCAAATGAATTAAACATCAATATATTGTATTTTGATAATAACAAGTTGACTGTTGCAAATCGGATGAAACTTGGTGAAACAGCATGAATCAGATGAAACTGAGGACACAGACTTCAAAAAAACAGCAACAAACTGAACCTTCGATCTTATAAGCGAGGGTGCTGAACTCCATCACCGTCTCTGCCACCCTTCTGACAGACTGCCATCCGTCCATTCACACAAACATACGCTCGAATGCACGAACGAACAAAGACACACACGCACACACACACTCAGTCTGTCCTCAGCTGCTGGGGCCTCAGGTAGATCCCTGGGTCTTGCATTCCAGGTTGGGAAAGGTGCAGCAGCCGTGGAGAGGTCCCAGGCTTCCTCCGTCTCCCACAGCCAATCAACACCATCAAGCTCTACTTGTCCAAGCCAGACTCGGGCTCCTTGGCCAGGCCGCGGATGGACAGATCGTAAACCACCTCCTCAATCTTCTTCACGTCGTACTTGAGGCCGTCGTAGCGTTTCCGCAGCGGGTCGTTCTTCAGGTTGAGCAGACGGAAGCCAGAGTCCAGCTCGTTGATGAAGTTGGAGATGCGTAGTGGCCGGTTGTAGTCTCCTGCTGTGACGCTGTTTACCGCCAATCGTGACTGGAGGAAGACACAACAACTGTCACTGTGCCTTTTCATTAACAATTAATCTGTCAGGTTGTTTATTATTGTTGAATCTTTGATTCATAAGAACCAATTTAATAGAACTGAACCTCTATAACATGACATCTTGCTTTCCAGCCCAAATTCCATTACAATTTCCCAGGGCCCAAGGTGACACCCTACAATTTCTGTTTTTTTCTGACCAGCTGCCAGAAACTCAAAGGCATTAAATTTACTAACAGAGAGAAGCAGTAAGTTTTCACATTTAAGCTGTGATGACAGACATTTTTTTGCTTTATAAATGACAATTTAATGATTATCAAAATGTTGCAAATGTGTTTTTTGTTTATTGATTAATTAACCAATTGTTATAACACTAAAGGCCTTTAACAGAAGTTTGTGCTGACACTTAACTCATTTGCCAGTTTATTAGGTAAAATTAAAGCAGTCTAACACAGAAATCCTGTGATTAAATTCTAATAAGGTGGCAACAGAGCTCACACATTACGACACCTATACAGCAATGTGATCGTTATTTTGCTGTGCACTTATAACCTCTCCACAACATAGTAGGCTATTTTTCATTTTGTAGGCCAAACCATGTCTAGCTGAATGATGCACCGCATGCTCTGTGCCAGCAGCTTCTTACAAGTTCACGTTGGTCAGCGCATTCATGCCATGCCATTCATTTGTAGAGGTTTGTCATAACAGTAGTCATATTGGTTTTGTCCCATAATTCTGACACATTTTGACAGCCCTTTGGTCACACAGTTTTGGGCTGACAAAGCTTATGCCACATTTCTCTCATGACTGTCAACTTTAATCTGATATACAGCCCAAAGCTGCACAGTGTAAAGTCCTTGAAGAATTCCAGGACACAGGGAACCCTGATGCATGCTTCTATGTTGACAGGCATGGGCAACTGAGGTACCATCATTGTTCTAACCTAACTTTAATTATGATGTAACATCATATAAATCAACAATAGACTCACCAATTCACTGGCCATGATCAGCACACCTGCCAGATAGTCCTCTACATCCAGGTGAAAGCCTTTCTCTCGCACCACCTCAACTGCAGGGTAAAAGGTGAAGAGAGAGAAAAAAAAGAGTAAAGCTGTGTACCTCCGTCACAGTTGCACACTAACACACTGGTACTTACTGCCGAGTATCTGGGCCACTTCCTCTCGAGTCACAAGAGCTTCACTCTCCAGGTAGACGACAAAGGCTGATAAGAAAGCCAAGCGCTGCAGGACAAACCGCCAATGTTCATGGAACCTAAAGTGGAATCAAACAGATCAGAGATTTAGAGATGAAAAACTTTATTATATTTTGTGATGATAATCCACTCAGCTTTTATTCTGCCTTTGCAGAGATTTCTGGATACGTACACATTAACATAAAAAGGAAGACAACAGTCAATGACTAGAGTCTACTGTTCTGAGCTCCAGTTGAACAATTAAATATTTAGATGAAGCTTGGCACATACTTAAAATTAGAAAGTTAAAACAGTGAAAAATGGAACAAGGCACCAGACAAAATAAAAACACAGGCAGATGTGACAATTTGAGAGTCAGTGTGAAAGGATAGGTCAATGCTACTGCTAGCAACACAGAGCTAGCTGAATAACTGGAAATATTAGCTGAGCCAAAAAGAAATTACACGATGACAAAGATACATCAGACAAAGATGTCTTGGAAAGACTGACAAATTAAAGTCAGAGTTTAAACAGGAAAACTGTAACTCGAGGAAAGTCTATGGCAAAGTTTCAAATGACAACCCTTCCAACTCCATCTCAAAGTGTGTATTGTGTGTGTATTGAAATGTACCTGTAATACTGCTCCACAGGAAATTTTGTTTTGAGGTCAGTAATTTGTGTCCTGACTGTGCAGAACAACTCCCGTGCCTTTGCACATTTACCAGGAACTAAAGGGAGAAAGGAAAAAGGCTGATTTTAAAGACTGAAATTTGGAGAGGCAAACATCATTCAGTACCAGTCAGAACAGTGCACACAGCCCTGTGTCAAACACCCACTTTCTTTGAATCCAGATGGCTGGTGGACACTTTGGAGGACTGTTAGTATTTCTCTGGCATTCTGCTCCAATGTCTGGACCACCTTGCGGATATCCTGCAACAAAGGCCTGGAAGTTTAACTGTGTTTTTCATTCAACATAAGATTTTTTTCTATTAACAGAAATACATATCTAACTCCCTCATGCAATCAACATAAAAGCCCCAACTTTTAATAGGTCACTGATGAAATCCAAATCAAGGCAAGTCATATAGTGAACCTGATTTGCCCAATCAATTATTTGAATGGCAAAAGCCACGTGTGAAGGGATCTTTGGGAAGTGTCTTAATGTAACGATGCGCCCAATTAAAGTGAGCATAGGTTAAAGATAAGAATGACACCCTGTCAGATAAGAGAGACAGCGTTAATTCGACCATTTTTCAAATGAAGTTTGGTGTCAGCCATCGGAGGGAAATTTTGTGTAATTGCATATAAACATATCAGAGAGCAGAAAGTAAAATAATTCATATTTAAGGAAAAGTTACACACCTAGTATGTACTATTATCAACACTGATAAAATGAAGATAAACAGCCAGTTATCGTGGTCAATCACTGGGCTCGTTGTTGCCTAATAAACATGGCTTCAGTCTTCACAGTGCAGAACTGCTCTATGAGGTTAAATGTTTGACTCTTCATGTGTGTTGACACTCAGGTTTGGGCTCCGGTTAGCTGCTAGCTAACTGTGTCTAAGGAGCAACATTAGGGCTGATAGCAGTCTCTCTTCATTCATACCTCTCTGACGTCCTGGTCGGCGCTCAAGAAGCCCTGAATGTAACTGAACATCTCGGTGACAGACATCTCTGATTGAAGGCCAGCTGTTCTTATGGAGCCGTAAATGATTATGATGATGAGCCGTCTGCTGCTAATTCATAAAAACATCAACGTGCACGAGAGCCGTCCCTCCGCCTCCGTGCGCTGTGTGGCGCCTGGAGATGATGTCATCATGTTAGCGTCACGCTGGTGTCGCTCCATCAATTCGGATAGAAAGACTTGGCTTAAGGATTCAAATAAGATAAAGCTAATGCATTCATTATGGACCCGTACTACTAGTACTACTGCCACTTCTACTATTAATAATAATAACTATTATTTTGTAATATATATAAGTTGAATTGAGAAATTAATTGTAAACACTCTTTATAAAGACAATGCTAAACTATAATACCGTAGTTATTTTTACTATATGATTTATTTATATCACTTCCATCACAGCAATGATTCTTATTAAAGAAACACATCTTTCATAACATTATAAAAACGATAATATAATATTTACATTATGAATTTGGTCATTCTTCGTTGCACAAATGATGGCTACTTCTCAAAGGTAGGACATTAATTCAGTATAGACCAGTGATCCAGAAACCGCAGTTCTTTTTACAAGTCTGGTCTTGCAGTAAGTATGTGGGTTGGTTCATGAACAGAAAAGGCTTTGTCTACAGGTCAGAAATTTGATAACTATTCATCGGCCGCCAGACTTGATCCTAGTGGACAGACATGCTGCATTACCTCATTCACCCTGTTGATGGAGCCAAAGCAGCACACGCGATCATGTTACCTTCCCGTGCTGCTCGAAAAACACGCAAAACTCACAATCTTACCAGCCCCGTTTCATAGATTCTTCATGTGACAGAGTTTGTCATGGCTTTTCATTGTAATTGGGGAAGACAGATTGATAGAGAAACAGTTGCCAAGCTCATTGTTTAGCCCCTGTCCTTAAATCTCCTTGAGAATGAATACTGTTAACACAAATATCTCCCAAATATTGATTCACGCACTTCTTACTTTTTGTTTTATAATGGTCGTTTATCAACACTTAAGGGAAACGAGTTTTATTGTAACCAGTACTTTAGTCTATTCTCTGACTCTAGTACAGATTTGCTGGCTGTATAAATAAGTATCACCTAAACGTCTCATCCCATTTTGAAAGAAAATATTAAAAATCGACTCTAAAAACAAACAAAAAAAATAAATAAAATAAAATAAAAATTCATTTCATTCAAAATTATGACACCTATATGAATAGGAAGTTACAATTGTGGGATAGTCGAAACACTATGAAATAGTAAATAAAGCTTTATCTTATTTTACCATCTCGTAATTTGTTTCAAAATTATGACTTAAACAGTGAAATTACCTCTTCCATTTTTGATTTACAAGCCAATATTTTAACTTATCATCTTATAGTTATGACTTTGAATCCATTCATGTAGACTTAACGTAAGCATTTTTGTTTTAAAATCAAGCTCCCACATTCTGATTTAAGTCTCCTTCACGCGCCTCTCTTAGTTCTCAGATGTCCGACAGTTCAAGAAGGCATCATCAGCTCAGAGCGCAGCTGACGCAGACAAACAGCGCACGGTCAGTCGCCTGTTGCTCCAACTAGTTCATCAGACAGCTCATTGAAAGTCAGGGTCATTCACACTCCCTGTTCCTCCATGTAACTCTCACCTCCGTATATTTGACTGCGCCGTTTTATTGTTCACTGGACTTTGAGACAATGCCGCTAGCTGCTGCTGAGCCGAGCCTGTGAGATGGAGAAGAGCTCAGCTGAAGATGACTGCGTGGATTCAGGAGCCGAGACCGGAGGGTGAGTGAAACACCGTGAGATGACCCTCATCCTCCACAGCCTCTACAGCCTCACAGTGTTAAAGGATGTTACTCCTCAAAGTGTTGAAACATTTTAAATTAGCCATATTTGCATATTCATCGTTCTGAACGTTTCAATGAGGCAGTAAGAGAAGCTGTGATTTACTGAATTTAAATTACACCTAGAGCCTATGTAATGTAACTTTTCGTGTGAAACTATATCAGACACACGTCATAATTCTAAGCAGAGTATATTTAGGTGTATTACAACATGTCTGAAACACATCTTTAAGAAGCTTGTTGATGTAACTATCCGAGTCAAAGCGAGAGAAAGTGAGAAATGATGCTACATGAACACAGCACTAAATCCACACATTTTTAAATGAAGTTTGGTTCAGCTCGTCTCAGCGAAACCGGATGTAACTGAGCAAAACCAAACAACAGAAAATAATGTAATTTATATAGTATGAAAAGTGACTATTTTGAATTCTTATTAATCTGTTATGGCAACGTTAGAGAGTTCTTTATCTTAATTATTAATCCTAAAATTTGGTCTATTATCATTGTGTAATAATGCTGTTAATGTTGTGATGTCATGTTTAATGAAGACATATGGAGGTCTGATCCTAATTCTTTAATGGAAAGTTTAGTCTTAATCAGCAACTTAGTTGTTAATGAGAGAGCAGCTACACTGAAGATGAAGATTAATTCAAGAGTGTTTTGACTACAGGGTTAAATGAATGTATCACCCCTTCTCTTTTCAGCCATTAGACAGAGATGAGTCTCAGTCTCTGCTGTGGTATGTCACTGCTGGGTGGAGTGTTGTAGTAGTGGAGGACCTGTGTTAGTGTGTGTGTTTTAGCCACAAACCCTATTTAACCCCTGTAGACATAATCAAATCTGATGACATATGTTTCTGAGCGTTTTAATTATTTTCTGTTTACTTCATGGAAATCTGATTAGTCACAGGGCAGGGAGTCATTTTACGAATATGAGCATTTTTAACGTCTCCAAAGATATTGCTAAAAAGTACACTGATTTTATGTATAGATGATTATTTATTAGTAGAGTTTGAGTAAATGACCCAGATCTACATACACTTACAACACGTGTATTTTTGGTAAATTATAGAATCTCATTCCAGTGACCTCTAAAATAAAAATATTTCATTTGGTGGTACAAATGAATTTTATCTTATAATTGTGCTATTAAGAGTGGTTAAGGAGCTTTCATAGCAAACCATATAAATATTACAAAATGTTCTAAACCTTCTTGTGAAATTAATATTGTCTGTATCACACAGCCTTAGCTCCTCTATGGTTATGAGATTTTTCAGGCTTAAAATTGTGGCCTGTACAGGTTCAGGCTCTTATAATTAAAATAATAAAAAAGTGCCATTGGCCAAGAACGTTGTTCATTAATTGACATTAATTAACATGTAACTGTGCTAGAATGACCCAAAATGCCAATTTTCCTCTGCTGTTCCTGGACAGGTTGAAGTCAAAAGCTAATAACAGCAAAAAAGACAAAAGGCAGACAACATTTATATATGTGACACTTAAGCATACAAAAATGAATAAAATTCAATGTGATATAACAAGCTTATAAAAGTCTATGACAGACACTTTATGACAACGCACTAGAATATACATTACAAACGACAACAAAACACAAGCCCTCTCCAGTTCTCTTCCCTCTTATATTGAATGTCAGTAAACTGGGAAAAGTAATCTGACATCAGTACATCAATGCAATTGCTGTCACAGTCATCTGGGACCATGGTATTTCATTAGCTGTGAACTGGAACCAAACACCATAATGTGTGTGAGAGAGCATGTGTTTCATGGGAAAGGCAGTAGAGACCCCCGTGGAAAGTGCTGATGTGAAAGGAAAAGCAGGGATGTCAGGCTGATAACCAGAGAGCCACCTCCTCCATCAGGTCACATCCTCCACCTCTGCTGCCTCACTCCACTTCCTGTTCAGCTCCCGCATCCGTTTAAAATGACCTATGCTTAGAGCTGGACTAATCAACGTGTTTATATTAACACTGGATCAAATGAGTACATAAAATCTGAAATGGATCACTCATAATTACAAATCCACAGAGCTTTATTAGAAACTCAAACAAAACATTGTTTTGGTGTTGCGTGTTTGATTCAGTCTCATCAAGCCCATTTCCAGCAGCTGCAGACAGCTGTTTTCAGCAAACATGCTCGAAAAACACAGGACCGGTCCAGCCCCAAACAGCAGACAGACAAAGTTAGTGACTATCTGGTGAACAGAGTGGAGCATTTAGCAGCTAAAGAACCAGATATTTCCCTCAGGCGTTGGTGGAGACCAAACAAGGAAGGTGAATACTGTGGCTTAAAATCATCAGGTGGACATGAGCATGACTCCCAATGAACGCTAATGTATCTGCTGTATGGACTAACATGTTCACCACCATCGACCAACAAACACATATCACTGTTGTGTATACAGCTTATTCTGCCGCCCCCAAGTGGCAAAAATGTATTACACGCAGTGTTTAGTTTTCTTGAGAATAAAGTCCTCGATGTGTGAGTAATGACTGTCCTGGTGCAAATAGCACGGCAAAGTTATAATCTTACAGAGGCCGGAGAAGTTGGGTTGAATGGTTAGACATACAAAGATTGTGATTTCAACACAAGAAGCTGTGGTTTGTGCTTCATCTCCTGCCATCAGTCAGCATTGGTTTGCCTGAACCATGACAACGGTCTCTCCCGAACTTCACCAGACCTTAACTGTAGAGGTGGCAGGCCATGAAATGCCCGTATGAGTCATTGTTTGGAAGAGTTATATGTATGAGAATTTATTGCTTTATGTTTAGTTTCTCTCTGATCTGCCCTCCACCCGTCTTCTTCTCAGCTCCACAATGTATCTCCACCCTAATCAAATAAGAGATGCCTGAATCTGCTCAGCTCTCCACATGTCAAACAAGCTCTTTAGAGTTACTTGAGAGCCCATCAGGTCACCCCGCAGTCAAACCTTGTGTGCATGACCGGGCTGCTGCCTGTCTTCGCTTCACTTTGTGTTTATTGTCTTTGGACGGAGATGAAGCAAGGCAGCGTGGCCAGACAGGGAAAGCCAGGCGAGATGCTAACCGGCACTGCTGCAGGAGTCCTGCCAAAGACACACACCCAAGGGAACCATGAAAACAGACCTTTAACTGCACACACTATTACCTCTAACTCCACTCCAAAAAGGGTCAAGAACCATAAAAAGAAAGTTTTTCTGTCCTTTTTCCTCCATTCAAGCAGGGACAAAGTCTCTGAGTTTCGCTCGGTGTCTTTTCGCTGGAACCTTCCTGTCATTAATAATCTGCTCTGTATATTTGTCTTTTTCCTTGCTCCCTATGCCAACATTTTCCCCCTCTGCAGTACCTCATCATCTTTTCTTCTTACCTTTCTCTGCTCATCTCTGCTTCTTCCCATACTCCCATCCATTCCTTTCTCCAAACCACTAATGCCTGTTAGTTAGATTGATAACCTCCTGCTGCAGGAAGCATAGTCGTTCCTCTGTTTCCTGCTGTCCCGCAGCTCCAGAGGACTTATTAGTTTAGAGATGGAGTCACAGGGAGGGTGTGTGTGGCGGAACAGTGGTTTTCTGGTTGTCAGCTGACTCCCGTGGGTCTAATAATCTCAGGTGGTGCGGTACGAGAGCTGAGGGTCCGTGGACGATTCAGAGAATTATAGCGTGTGCAGGATGCAGTCTTGCTCCTCAGTCAATCTTGCTGTATGTGAGCATATGTGTCTCTGGCATGTGTCTCTGCTCTATGGAGCTCAGATTAGTGGAAATCTAATTCTACCGCAGCTCAAAGATGGAAGCGTTATATTAAATAGTCTGTTCCCTCAATGTATATGTGCGTAAGGATGCTCTGTAGTAGAAGAAGGAGTATGATTTACTTAAAGAATGCAGAACTGCGACATGGATCCTGATGTGAACATTTTTTCAGACTCAGTTGCTTGTAAATACAAAATGATCAAAATGATTAGACTTGAACGCAGCTTTGCCACACAGAACACGAGAATGATACCAATCTTCCACATAGGTCTTGGCAGATAAGTGTCTTTCCAAAAATGGTCAACTGTTCCTTTATGTAAAAGCAGCAATACCTATATAATAGTCCACTACAAGTAAATGTCCCATATTCAAAAATGTATTTAAGTATTATTTTCTGAAAAGCCTCTTTACTTTTACTCATGTTTTAAAAGAAAAAATGCAAATGACAGAATGGCCCTCATCAGAATGTCATATCATTATGCAGTATATATTATATATAGTGGAATGTGGTAGAAGTATAAAGTAGCACAAAATAGACACACTCAAGAAAATGCACATAGGTCTGGTGGTAGTAGTAGTTTTACAGGCAGTACTTGAGCAAATGTCCCTGTGTTTTGTCCCTGCAGATAGAAACCACTGTGAAATGACTGTGTGCATTTTTGGTGACCTTTCCAGCTGGACCTTTCCTACTGTTTAGCCAGATGTCAGCACTTTATTTGAAATAGGAGTGTGTCATCCTGTAAATCATGTTGATTGTACTTCACACTGTAATATAAACTCCTGTCTCCTCTCTCTGTTTCTTGTCCTCTCTTTCTCACCGTCTGTGTCCACATCGCCTCTCTCACTGTTCATTTCTCTTTTCTGTCATCCTCTGCAGGTCTGATTACAGTCCCTTGTCCTCAACGAGCAGTAAGTAAACCAATGGTGACGCGAAGCTAACAGTGATTCAGACACACCGAGATCAGGCCAAGGACTTTATCTCCCTAATACACACTGACAAAATAAATCCACTCATGGGGAAGGATTTTGTGAGCGTGCGTGTGTGTGTGTGTGTGTGTGTGTGTGTGTGTGTGTGTGTGTGTGTGGTTTATACATCCTGCAGCAGATTTTAGGGAGCATTCTTTGTATGGCAATAAGAAACTGCTTGACTGATTAACTGATTATTATTTTCTATCTCCTTCCACTGTAGCATGCATTTTCTGTGGCACATGCTGGACACTAAACATTTTGCACATAGGACATACAGTAGCAAATGTTTGACAGTCATGGGGGAAAAAGCACCTGCCTTTATGGGCAAAGTAAAAGTAATCAATGAAGGTAAAGAAGAATGTAAATTTCTGTAAATTTCACACAGCTGGAACAGTACTCCCCTTACTAGTTTGTCTTGATAAGGTTTTTTCACATTCACACATCAACATTAACTTATACACACTTGATTGCTTGGGATACACAATGCTGCCATTTACCAGGAAGTTATGGTGACTAAACTATGATGATAGTAATAAATTATGATATTCTTCAGTCTTTTTTTATTGTTCAATTATGTTTGAAGTTTCATTCTAATTGATGAAAGTGTGGTTGGGGACTCTCGTATTTATCACTAAGCTATTGGTAATCAGCTTCCTAAATCCGCTTTATGAGTTTCAGATTAGCTGATTAATATTGTTTGTGTGTATATATGTGGTTGTAAGTGCCAATAGTGGTGCTGAGTGAGCTTTTTGCACATGTAGCAGCTGAGTATCTGCGTAGTTTTGTGTGAATGTATGTATGAGTGTGAAGATCTGTGTTTACAGAGGTCCTGACCTCTCCCCCTGTCTGGTTGCCAGGTCTCCAAGCCTTTCACAATGGGAGGATTATATCCAGTATTAGCCCATTAATCTGGTCTACAGGAAGTTGTGTTATCCCAACAGCACCACACCCGCAAGTCAGGAAGTGTAGGACCACATGCACACACGCACACACACGCACACACACACAGTGATCCAACAGTGTCTGGTTTGGTCTTTCCTCTCTTGTTTCCTGTGTCTTTCCATGATCAGATGAGCTTCTGCCCACTATTGTCTCTATCGCTACTGGAGGTCAGGATTGGAACAAAACATACAACAACAACACATTGTCAGAAAACACAAGAACTTTAAATACACAAGAAAGTGTGACAGCACTCAGATTTACAGACTGAAAATCATCCAAGGCAAATACCTCTGTCTGATTGGTTTGCAGGCGTCTGTTTACTTGGTATAACAGGGCACCTCTAATGTAACTCAAGTCAACAGGTAACCACTGTCTTATACAAATGCACCTGGTATGTTTAACTGATGGTAAACAAAGGCTTATTTATCAGTCTGCTGCAGAGTCTGTAATGTTCACCAGAAAAAAGAAAAGACACAAAGAAGATGAGACTTGAGTTACTGAGATGCTGAGTGACTTGCATGTAAAGCATTTATTGCTCCTTAGGGAATATGTCTTGCATGAGGGTTTACATTTTAAGGACATGGTAGTGATCTGTTTAATTATGGAAAACACCCAATAGTACTAGTTCTTTCTCTCATACTAGTTCTGAGACTTAGTATTAGTTCGTGAAACATCCACATCCTACAGACAGACAGATAAGTGAAATAAGCAGCCTCAGTTCATTTGTCAAACTGAGGCTCACACTAATGATCACAACAGAAAGGACGGGACAGATGGATGCAAGCTGCTGTGGCGACAGAGATTCCAAAGATCTGAAAGGACAACAGAGAGAACTCATCTGTCTCGGCGCTCTGTGTGGCTGCCTGTCTTTGTCCTCCATGTGTGCGTACTCATGCATGTCTGTGTGTGCTGACGAGTTCATTTGCAGAGGTGCATGCAGCATTAGTATCTCTAGCATCCACGGAAGTATATTTAGGTTCTGGTAGAGAGGGTACTTTTGGGTACATATGTTTGTACAGGTGGTCTCAACCCCTGACCTTTGACCTCAGCTCAGACCAGCTATAAGCCCCCTGGGGACAGACTGATATCATGCTAAACCACCAAGTCAGTCACTCTGAAGAAGGTTAAACTGTAGTCTTGATTCTGTAGGTGTTGATGGAAACTGGAGGAATTCAAATGGCTCAGCCTCAGTCTTGAAATTGAAACTATTTCAATATGTCTGAATCTAAATTTTAACGAGCATTTAAACGCCAGTTGTTTCTGGAGAGTGAGTCTGTTGCTGTAAACTACTGAGGACCTCCATTGGTGCAGTTGAGTTTTAAGAGTTTGTCTTTCATTTAAAGCCTTTGTAAAGCCCAGCCATTCTGCTAAAACACAACTAAAATCAAAATGCTGTGCAAATTAGTTAAAGTTGCCTCTTTCAAGAAAGAATTACCAGTGAAGTGAGAAAAATGACTTCCACTCTTCAAAACATGTGACAAATGTATAGTTTAATTTTTCAAAAGACTCAGTCATTCTCATCTCCAACAGCTAGGATAGATTAGTAGATTTAGCAAATGTTATTATGCGTTCAGGTGGCGTTTTACTGGTACCACTTGGCTCTTTTCAGCCAGAGCCATCTAGACGTTTTCTCTGCTGCCTCCACGTTGTTGATGACTCATCTCCTGGGTTCTGTAAGCCTTGCTGAGGCAATGGCTTGCAAACCTCCGACTACCCTCCTCCACTGGCATGCACCTGGTCCCCCACCCATCCCTGTGGCAGTCCTCCACCAGCTCCAGATATTTAACCAATCTTCCTCTGTTGCACCTCCTTCATCCTATCCTCACATGACACAGTTAGCTCCAGCAAGATTATTCGTCTTGTGGCCTCAGAGACCAAGATGATGTCTGGTCTCAACAAGGACTGAGATGTGGTGGAATTTTCAGCTGCCTCTCCTTGTCAACTGTCATCACCCAGTGTCATGCTGTGGAAAGCAAACCAACAGAGCAGTTCTTGGATCTTTTCTTCAGTCGTTCTCTTTCCTTGACAAACTCTCACAAAACTCTGACAAAATCTTCTTGGCTGTAGGATGGGCTCATCTGTTGTTGCTGATTAATCAGCAATGGACTTGAGGGCCTTGTCTACAGCAGCAGCCGCCCTCACCCAGCACCTTGAAGCAGCTGCCCAGGATGTCTTTGAGGGTCCCTTTCTTGGAACATGTTAACAGGTTGGATGGGCTGGGGAGGACATCGTAGACCCCTCTAGAGGTTCCATTTCCAGATGTCCTACCAGGAGACATTCCGCTCCATTGCCCATTCCCACTTGATCTGTTCACCCTTTTGTTGCATGGCCACCATTCTGCTTGGTCTCTCTTTCTCCAAAAAAGTGTGTCTCCTGCTGCAGTGTCATCTCAGGTTGAGGTTGAACTCCCAAGTCTGGCCCTGCACCGCTCCACACTCTAGGACCTTGTGCTCATGCCACAATTAATTCCTCCCTGACGGAGCTGAACGGGAACCCTAGCTTATTGCTGTTCTTATATAGCCCAGTGCTGCTCAGACAGTGAAAGCAGCTCACCTTGAGCTCAAAGCATTCTGTGAATGTCATGTGGACTTCATAGATGAGCAGGGGCCAAAGGATTCTTGGGAGGATCCCATCTTGGTAAACCCAGGCCTTGAATCTTTCAGGCGGCTCAGACTTAGCGCTAAACCAGCCCCTCAGATTGGCAACACTGAAGACGCTTTAATAGTTTTTGGACAACAATGGACACAGTTAAATACTTGTAGGATCAATTCATTGTTGGCGTTGTCTTTTTGTGGGATTTGTTGACAATTAGAAAAATATAGAATTTCACCAGCTTTGTCCTGAAACCTCACAAAAGACCAAAGCTGGAAGCACCACTGCTGGGGATGGAACATATTTGGTACTTCTTCTTAAAATAATCATTTTAATGACTGTAATTTTTCTTCACCATAGTGCAGCATCTGGATCATTGGAAAAGACCCATGATACAAGTTCATGAATCAACATCTTACAGAACAGACACATTTCTACTTAAGATTTGACAAAGAGAAAATCTTTTATCTTGTTGAAGTCTTACATATAGCTAAAAGGTAACTTTTGTCTGGTTAAAAGTAACCCAAATGTGAATAGAATTACATATCAAGACAAACAAAGTGACGTTTAATTTGGATTAAAGATCATTTTAACTTGGAATGTAGTTTTTGCAGTTGAAGAATGAAGCCAGTCTGGAAAATGGAACAAATGACACTCTGATTATAACATAAGAGCTGTACCACTGCCACTTCTGCATTTGGAAAATTAAGCTAAAATGTCCACAAAGTATTTCATTTATCAGTAGCCTTTAAAGGTTATATAAATGCAAAGGCTTGTGCAATAGTTTTATCACCCAAGAGTAAAGTTCAGAAGTGGAAATTTTAGTAGCAAGAATTTCATGCCACAGCCGTGACGGAAAACAAAATGTAATAAGTAAAAGAAAGTGTAATCTGTCTTTTATGCTGTCCACAGCTAGTGTGTGCAGCAGCTTTGGGCATTCAATAGAAGTCCCACCCCAAACACTTAATCACACAACCTCACTTTCTATCGGTCACAGCAGTTGAGTGTCCATTCAGCCTGAGTGACCTGTGACCCTGCCCCCAATAGTTTCCTGCATGTGTGTGCGTGTACATATATGTAAGATGGAGGGGGTCGGCTGCCAGAGTAAAGAATGTTTTGGGGCCAGAAGGAGGGAGAGGTCAGACTGTACCAACACAAACACGCAGAGCAGCGACACAAATACAAATGTACTAATAGAGGCATAAAGAGACTCGAGAAGGACATGCATGATTTGTCACACTTGAATACCCAACAAATATACTGTAGATGTATTTATTACTCGCAGATGGATGCTCGTGAAACTTTACACCACACCCAGCATCCAAAAAGAGAAAAACTTGGATGAAAGATGAAAAGAAAACATGAGATGGATTCAGGACATCCAACTTTTGCAGGTAACGGTAAAGCAAAACCTCGACTGTGAAAACATCTCTCTGAGAAAGAAATTAAGAATGAAAGCGAGATTTCAAAACAGCGAATAAAACAAGTGTGCAAGGAGCATATTGAACAGATCAGTGAGCCTTTTGTACCGCAGAGATCTGGACAGGATTGATAGCAGCCTAACAAAAGCGTGGGAGTCACTGGTAGAAGCTGGGGTTTTATTTTCGGGGATCAGTCTGTCACCAGCAGATGTTTGCTCGCTGAGACAAAGACATATATTTGTGTGTATGAGTATGTGTGTGTGTAAAAGTCTCATCTAGAGTCTAAACTACAGTCTAGAAATACGAATACGTCTCAGTTAATCTTATGCATTTTTACAAAATATCACATTGCCCTGCCTCTTTCTATTTTATCTTATCCTAGCATTTACATTTTCCAGACACTTGCAATGGCTGTTTATAGCATTTTGTGTTTTTAAAGTTCCTCTTCTGGCCTTGATTAAACCCCTAAAAACTCATCTCTGTTCATCTTATTGTTTTAATGCAATCCATATATCATACATCAAGCCTTTGTAATGTACATGTCCATGTCTGTTTCTCAGGTCATGTTAATCAAGTCGTCATTGGGAAAAGAATGAGTTTTTATCATAAAGTAAAACACTTGGTTTGTCCAGACTTCCTGTGCATTCAGTAAAACCTGAGGCCCCGCTCTTGTTATTTCAGCTCAGACAGGCAGCAGATTAGGAAAACCAGGAACACATATGTAGTCAAGTTACTCCAAATCCACTCTCTGTAATTTGTACGTGACCCACACTGCTGTATGTCAGGCAGTGGATTACATACTCACTGGTGAAAGTGCAGGAGCATGTGAAGTTTTACTTCTTTCCCTGAAATAATTCAAGGTCTGCTGTTTTTTTTTAGTGGCACTTAGAACAGCTGGACATCATGCAGACATATAAAACACATGTATCTGCAGGCAGACACATCAATAGAATCTGGATGATATAAAAGCTGCTATAATTTGCATTAGGATTTTTACATTTTTTTAAATTTTCCAAGTTTTAGTGTGAAGACTTGATTTTTGTGCTGTATTCATTTTGAAGTTCTACTATATCACCCGTGCACTACAGACAATGAACAAAAAAAGGCTGACCATATTTGTTGACACATATTTTCTTGATGTTATTTTATATTATTTTCTATTGTTAGTATTTGTGTTTTTGGTTATAGTTTCTCTTAATAATGGTTTAAATTCTAGTGAGTTTTTTGTAAATGGCTTAGGTTTGGAATATTAGCTTAGTGTCGGTTTACTTCATCTGTTAATGGCTCCCATCAGCACTAGACAAATGATGGTATGTGACCTGCTTTAATTACATTCCCCTCAGTGAATGTGCCTACAGTCTTTCGTTCAGTTTGTGATATAGAGTGGTGGTTCTTATATAACTGGAGTTACATCCAGGTGACTTCTGTTTCTCCTTGTCTCATTACTGAATTGGAGGCTACTTCCATGCAATCATGTGTTTACATTGTTTCATTCACTGTAATAGAGAGCAGGGGTTGTGGTGAGCACAAAGTTTACAGTAGAGATGACTTTGCTGGATATGTGTTGCCGAAAAGGAGAAAACTGTGTAGTCTTTCTTCGACTTGCTTGATGTTGTCTTCACTCTCAACAATCTGTACTGACATTGGGAACTTACGGGAGTAAACACAAGCAACCAATCACAGTTTTTGAAGTCCCCATGTGGTGTCTTTGTAGTCGCCAGAGCCCCGGCTTGTAATTACATTTACATGCGACTTGCATCTCAGCTACGTGCATGGGCTTCGAAGCTACACCTCTTAAAGCACAATTGTAAACTCAGCATCAGCACATACAACACAGCATACATCACAAGTCTATAACTGTTTGTGTTTTTAAAAAGACATGTTGCTATATGTATTTTTTTTAACTCTCAAAATCTCAGGATCAGCTTTAGTTCTGGGTTTGACCTCGTGCTTTATATCTGTGCGTCTTTGTGTGTAACAGACAGTGTGGTGCATGTTAAAGTCCTTACTGGTAAAAGTGAGGTCTGAGCACTCACTGTCTGTTTGCTTCTCATCAGCTCAGACTTCTATTAACAGTCAGACATTGGCGAAGATGACGCACATGTCTGTGTTAGAAAGACAACACTGAGTATCCTTTTACACCCCAAACCGCTCGCAGTGGTGCCAGCCAAGGCACTTTGAGCACAATCAGTTTGAATAGCACCTGATGAATCAAGGACCACCCGTAACAGCTCAACACAGGCACACACACACACGCGCACACGCACACACACTCACACACTCACACACTCGCTCCCGGTGCTTTCTCCCTAGTTGAGTGAGGCGTATGAGATCCAGGCTCTGCGATAAAGCAGCTTGGATTAAGTGTTCCCAAATGTGTGACCCCCAAAATAAGGTGGGGGCCGCGATCAGTTAAATGTGCTGCAGTCAGCTGTTTGTTAATGATTTAATTGAAGCAGTTTTGTCTGTCAGCCTTCTTCTGGGCCCATCACGATAATGAGTTAGTGAGTACGTTCTCACACAGTGCACATTCAGTGTACTCAGTAAATAGTTGCACAGTGAAATATGTTTTGTTGATTTGGCTCTGCACTCCAGCACATTGGGTTTAAAATTACTACAGAGTCAGAGGTTTTCGTCGTTCATCATTTTCTTCATTTGGGTTCCACTTGATTTCCTTGTAACCAAGACCTGACCTGGAACCACCCAGGACTGTCATCGGGCCAGTTTCTATTTATATTATGTCAAATGAAAGTCTGAGTTGGGTTTGTTGTTTTGCTGCATTGTCCTAACATCGGGGGACTATGTTAAAAAAAAAAAAGCCATATGGATGTGAACACCCTCAAATACAGAACACCAAAAAAGTTGCCATATACTCACAGAGCTATAAGAGAGTATGTTTATGATTATGTAAGAATAGAGCTAAATAGGTTCACAGCATTAGCACCTCTTTAGCTTTTTGTCCCACTACTAAGCCAAGCTGCCTTGTCCCAGGTCTGTTCAGACAGTGAAGGTCACATGACATGCATGAACTTGGACTGGCTCTGTTGACTGGCTTTGGTCTCCTCACTAAGCCTCCCCTTCTAATCTTTCCCCACACCAGTCTGTCGTAACCTATCTAATCTATCTAATTCTTATGTTTGAAACCAGCAGCACTTTGAAACCGAAAAGTTGTGACTTCACAGTTTGATCTTGATACACATCTTGATTCTGATCTGTGACAGATTAGGGTTGGCGGCGTTCTCCCTTTACTGTCTCAGAGTCCATGAGAACTGATGTGAGAACTGCTTATAGGATGAGACCAAAGCTTTTCTTTACTTCACTCTATTTCTACGTTCTTAGTGTCAATAAATACTATGAAAAGAGCAAAGCCAAAAAGGCTTTAGTCTGTCAGTACTTTCTGAGTCCCCTCCCCTGCCTGTGACACACAGTCCCAGGGCAACTGGTTCCTACTGAAGACATAAATCTTGATCATCTTGAAAGATGGCTCACAACGAAATAGCTTCATTTTTTCAAAAGGCTCAATGATTTCATCATACAGTTGGCCGCTGTACTTTTTTGAAAATATTACTGAAACGTTAGTTAATACACATATGTTGCTTTAGTGAGTAGTTTCAACAGTCGGACAGTGAATGTGGGACTGAAAACATACTGAACAGTGTGTGTTCATGATAATGAAAGGAACATTTCAACCAGTGTAACAGTGTCTCTCATTGATGTTTGTTTAATAGTTTGGAGCTCCTTGACACAGAGGAACAAGATAAATCAGAAATGGAATACTACCAACTAATACTTGTTAGTAGAAACATTTCATTGTTGGTTTCATAGGATTGTTTGAGAATGACATATCCTTTGATAATCAGATCTAATGACAACGTTAAAGGGGTTGCTCAAAGTGATGAACCTACAAAGAATTATCACTCAATTCTGCAGTTCACTTTGGCTTTACAGAGCTATACAGTAAGTTTCAGCTCACTGCTCTCATAGCGTCATTGGCGGCCACGGCAGGCAGCTGTTTTCAATGATAAAGTTTTACAGACCCACTGTGCACTTCCTGCTCATCAGCAGACAGACACAGTTGGAGAGTCACTGATGAACATAGTCGAGCATTTAGCTGCTAAAGAGGCAGTTTTTTCCCTCAGGAGCTGGTCGAGAACAAAATAGAGCTAAGAAGGAGTGAATGTCTTACATTTATGAACATGGATCCAAATAAATGATGATTTTACTCATCATTTAAATTAAAAGGTGATGATATGTTAATGCTATGTTCACAACTTGTGACTGCTGCCCCCAAGTGTCCATAAAACAGTTATTGCAGTTTAACGTGCCACATACCATAAAAGGTAACTTACAGAACTTCATATTTTCATTTCCTCGGCACCAGTCAAACTGACGTACAAGTGTTGGAACCTGCATTTCTGCCTTTCTTTTCGCCAGACGACAAAAAGGGGCCCCCCTCATCTTAAATTTCGTCTTTCAGTTGTTTTGACTTGCACCAAGGGCCGAGCTATAGCTAAAGCTGCGACTGCAGTACTTATACACAAACACACTCTGAGGCCTTAGTTGAGTTTTCGCTGCTAATCACTCTCATATGTGCAGGGGCCACTAGAAGGCGTGTTGTTTTAGCTCACGTCACCGTATGGCTGCGAGCATGTGTTGCCGCTTAACACTTAAACGCAGAGCGAAGGTAAAAGTCTGCGAGCATTAGAAAAGACTGGCCCGTCTGTAAATGTGCAAATTGATTCTGTGTGTGCTGAGGATGGTTTTGCATGTGTGAGAGTGTGTATGCAGTCAGTCGAGGCAGAACATCAGCTTGGGTTTGAAGACTCGAGTGGATTAAGAGCTTAGAGACACACTCCTCCAGAGCTTTACACACAAACCCCCTTCATTCCCTTCACAGGATTGGGGTGACTTAATCTCTAATTTATTCTTCTCTGTGCCAGCTTCCCATTAACCCTTATTGCTAGAGGAAAGCATTAGCTTGAATGTACAAGCTATTGAGGTCTATCTTTTTGTTAACTGTACCGACAAATGCAGCTCGGCACCTTGTGCATGGGGCTGCTGAGTGAATGTTCTGTCGTATTTGTGACAGATCACATCATTGTCATTGACCCTTAAAAGGACGAATGTATATATTTACTGGGTACTTTAACAAGATCTGGCAAAGGTCTAAAGGCCTTTTAATATATGTTAAGAGGAGACTGGACACACAAATGCATCCATGCATCATGTTAGTTATTCTTTTTACTCACATTAGCTATAGTTGCAAAAGAAGGAACGCTGAACATGCAGATCAAGTTTCAAAGTGTGTGATGATAGACTCATGACCTCACATATTGATGGTTGTTGTTGTCGGGATGACAGGGAGTGATAAGGAAAGCTACAGCACAGACACAGCAGGAAGTTCAAAGTGTTCAGAAGTTATATCATTAATATTCAACTTTATTTTGAATATAATTTAATCTCAGGCTGAAAGGAAACGTTCCCATGGATGATCTGGATGTCAGTTAGACAGTTAGTCAACGAGGTATATACTTATTCTAATGCGATCAGACAGAAATAAATGGGTGTGTTGCCCTCAGTGTGTGTGGGAGCCTGTCTGCGGCCTCGATCCTGATGCAAATTTAGATTCGTCTTTAATCCCTGTGTCATTTTTGCTACCAGCTCCCATGAACTTCGGAGAGATGAGGAGACGTGTGAAGAAGAAGGAGTGAAGGAGAGAGGCGGGGAAAGCAAAGTGATAGAGAACAAATGAAAAGAGTAGAATGGAAATGAAAACGTATGTGTAATGAAGCAGAGGTCGGACAGTCGTCTGTTCCTGTCGTGCTCATTTTAGCTTCTGGCTCCTGAAAAAGCATACTGAGAACAGTGTAACAGGAGTTACTGTAGAGAACCCAATCTGTCTGTGCTGCAGTACAATGTGCTGTACAGTAAATACCCTTAACGATCCCTATCATCCCTGTGTTTGGTGTCATGATGCCAGCTACATGTCAGGGAGACAGACACTGATTCTAATGGGATCAAGCAGTCGTTAATGAGCATGGTGCCCTGTATGTGTGTGTATGTGTATGTGTGTACGTCTGCTGTGCCCTGGCATCCAGCTTAAACTTGCTGTGGATTTTTCTTGATCCTGCTGTATTTATCTCTCCAGACAAACTGAGCCACATGAGGACACTTTGTGTTGGGGGTGGGGTTTGATGTAGGCCTGTGCGACATCAAAAAAACATATGATGAGGATAATTTTTTCCATATTGAATTTATTATCATAATATAATGTGATGATGATGCTAGTTCTAGAGTATCTTGATAATGACTGTAGCAGCCTCATGCCAACAGGCAGCGACACAGAGAGCAGAAGCAGAGGCAGCAGTTTATTTCTGCTGTGTGATAAGCTGTTAGATCTGTCCATATCGAGTAAAAGATCTCCAAGGTTTATCGTCACTATCCTCATAAATTTTATTAAGATCCTGTATTGGGAGGTGAAATCCGTATTAATTCTGCTTATTGAGTCAGATTCTTTCTAATTACCTCATAATTCAGTTTTGGTTTAGTAACCGCAGTTACAGTTGAGCTGAGTTGTGAAGAAAATCAGTGAGTGACATTCAAGTCACTTGCAAGAATATTGTCCATCAGGTTTCACACATGTGGAAATAATTAGATTAGATTTGAAGTAGTGCTACTGCCTGGATGCCTGTAACATGAAAACTCTAAGCTCACCTCCCACTGTCTTTGACCAAATATGATTGGCAGTTTATCTGACCAATAGAACGCATCCTGATTTTTGCTATTTTGGTCACATCAATTGCATGTCAGTCTGTCTGTCAGATTTTTGGGGGGATTTTCCTTATTCAAACCGAAGGTGAGCATGAGCATGAAGGTGAGGAACCTGAGCATGTAATTCTTCAAAAGCATTTAAACCAAGTTGAGAAAACCCCCCAACTTTTTAGAGACTCTCTCACACAAAATGGTCAGAAATTGAGGTCATAGTTTTATGCATTTTATACCTGCCAACATACTTTGCTTTCATTCATCCAAGTGTTTCGAATTGTGAACCCTGTCTTGCGTATCATTCTGGAGCCTGAGCTGACTTGTGTGGTTGCATCTCCAATGGCCACCTTTAAGCAACGCTTCCTTGTAACCTGATCTTAACATTTAGAAAATGTCACCTCTTTGGTCAAGTAGAAACTGTCCTTTTGCAAAGGCCACCGGGACTCATGAGACTGAACCTGTCCCTGTTTGGCATCTCTGTTTCATGGAGGGATTCTGGCAACAGCCAAACAGTCTGTAGTGCCAGGGACAAGAAGATTGTGTGTCCTTTCCCAAACTGCCTCAAAGCAGTGGCGAAATGGGACAAGTCCCCCGAGAAGGTAGATAAAGACCATAGCAAAGTGCTCCAAAAAGAAAGAATGAGGGAACATGGAGATGAGGAGATACAGTGTGAGTGGACATGTAAAATGCAAGAATGAAAACACTGGATAAATGTGCCTGTAGTTTGGTAACTTTTCAGTGGTAGTTTGCAGCTGTGCCAGGGTGCCAAGTTTTTCCAGGTCAGGGGTTCAGAGGGAGGCTACACCTGAATGCATCGCTCCTGCTGTGGTCTGGAACATTCCTCTGGGCTTCAGTAATGACCTCCTAACGGCACTAATGAGCCTCCACAGAGGAGCCCTGCTCCACATGGGTCTGCTGGAGAAGAGAGGGGAGGGAGGGGGAGAGGGGGTAGAAAGGTAAACACAGAAATTGGGAGAAAGATGGAGTTAGATCTGGATGAGTGAAATGGAGAAGGACAGGAGTGCGAGATCTGTGGGAAGAGTGAAGGAGGGAGGGAAAGGATGGGAAAACTGGAGCCAAGAGGTAAAGGAATGAAAGGAAAAGAAGGAAAATGTTGGAGGAAAAAAAAACAGCCACGGTATCCCCAGGAATTATGTTCACTTTGGATGAAACTAGAGTTTGTCCTCCGTCACAGACGTGCAATTAATGTTTGATCTCGATCTTACACAAACCTTACTTTTTTAGTTTCCTAGTTTCTTTGCCAGAACCAGGATCTTTTTCCTGCCTTAACCATACAATAGTTGCCATGAACTAATATTAGAGAAAGGATTTTAAAAACGCTGAAATTTAATGTTTTTGCAAATAAACCCAATTTGGAGTTTTGTTTACAGGCAACAGAGTTTCTTCTCCTGTAACAATGTCTACTTTGGTTTTCCCAAATTCAACAAGCTGATTATAATTTCATCTCTTCTTCTCTGTGCCTTTCTCATCCCATATCTCTCCTTGCCCTTCTCACCTCCCCCACCCTCCCTTACCTTGTCTTGATGCTGTTGTATGTGGAGGTGAGTTATCCATGGGCGAGCTCCAGGATCCCTTCCTCGTCAGCGTTCACCTCATCGCCGACCCCGGCCAAGGCAAGTTCCTGCAGCACGCTGCTGATGCTGTGCTGGCGTGGGTCCACCCTGAGCTGCAGCTCTTCCGAGTCTCAGAGCGGGCCTCCGTCTCCCAGCGGCCATGGCCCAAGCACCATCAGAATGGCGGCCTGGGCGCGTCCTGCCAGCCGGCCCTGGCCGTCATCCTGTTCCTCCAGGAGGCTTACGGTGGTGAGGAGCAGATACTGATGCTGCACCGCACTCTGCAGAGGCCTCCTTGGCGCTACCACCACACTGAAAAAGTCAGCAATGGCCGGCGGATGCTCCCGCTGACACCGTGCAGTCAGGACTTTTTCACTCTGTCTCCTGGCACGCCGCTGTGGGCTGTGCGGCAGGTCCACTACGGGAAGGAAATTGTACGATTTACCGTGTATTGCCAACATGAGAATTATGCCGACATGGTGCGGCTTTACAAGCTGCTGCTGCAGCGGAGGGTGGCGCAGAAGAAGGAGGACTTTTGCTTCTTCGTGGTGTACTCCAACCCGGACATGGAGATCCAGTTGTCATTCAAGAGGCTCCCACGAGGTCAGAGTCCGGTGGTGCTAGAGTCAGCGGTGATGGAGGTGAGGGTGCGAGATGTCGGGGCGCTGGTGCCCCTGCTGCCACACCCCTGCAGCCCAATCAGTGAGGTCCGCTGGCAAACAGAGGACTACGATGGGAATAAGATCTTGTTGCAGGTGAGAGTGTTTTCTGTTAGTGCTAGATTTTACCTGTGCTAAAAAAAATCTGTCTGTGCCATGAACCCTTTTTTTTTTTGCTCCTTTTAGGGAATTTTTGTGGGATACTCAAATACAATGGTGGACTGTAAATATAGAGCACCATATACGAAATAGGGAGTGCTTTTGGAGGATAATTGATGTTTTTTAATGAGATGAATCAAACATGATGTAAAATACCAACAGGTCAACAAGTCCAAAAACTAACTTACTGATTAACTAAATCTGATTAACTAACTTACTAAATTGGATGAAAAGTTAGCTCATTGGCCAAGGAACAAGTGATTTATTTTTGGTAGCATGTGTCATATTACACTTTTGCTCTTAACTCCTGAAACATGATTAAAAGTGTATTTTCTGTTGATCTATTATTAGAACAAAAAGTTTTCTCTGAAGCTCTATTCTCAGTCCAAGCACTGGAGCCACCAAGTTGCGGGACTAAATACCCACAGAGAGAAGGACAGCTAACTTGCTCTGTCTCCAGTCTGTAAGAAAAACAGAGAGAGAAGTCAGTGTCTTGGGTGAAAAAAGAAGAGAAGTGGAGAAAGAAGGAAAAATGGTTCAGAGAGGGATGTCAAACAGATTCTGCAGCCAAAAATAACAAAGTCATAAAGCAGACGTTTGCACCACCCTTTAATCCATTCATCTAACCATAAATGTATCCATCATCCATCCATCCTTCATCCAGACTGTAAAGGCTTCATGTACACATCTAACTGTTTCACAATGTTCGCACAAAGATGTATACCTTTAGATGTGAATGAATGAACACACACACACACACACAAAAAAGTCCTTGTTTGGGGGTATCAGTTTCAGAGGGATATGTGTGCAGGCCGTGGCAGATAAGCAGTTTTGAAAGTTCGAACCGATTAAGCAGCAGTCCATTACTGGGATTGGAACAACACTGAGGGAAACAATAAGCTGATCTATCATGACAATGGACCATATGCATGATGCTTAACTGCCACCTGTCCTGAAGTCATGCGGTCCTCTGTACTGCAACACACTGTATTACCACTGTGTCAGTTAGCTTAGCTTAGCACAAAGACTTGACACATTAATATGAATTAAATATGAAGCAACAGCTAAATATGAGAGTATTGATCTCATCATCTAACTCTGAGCCAGAAAGTGAGTAAGAGCATTTCCCAGAACGTATGGACATGAAGACACCCACAGCTGGAGCAAATTCGGAATGTTTCATTGCCACAATTGGAAAGTAAACACAAGCAAATTCATCCAAAAATGAGCCAGAATCGATTTAAACGCTGAATGTTTTATCAGGTCTCACAGCATAGTGCACCGTGGGGGTGATAGTGACTGTTCTCCTGAATTACAAAGACTTGTATCTTGAGTTTTTAATCAAAGAAACATATAAATTCCAGTTGTTCAACAGTTGTTATGGTTTTAGATTGATTGTCCAAGTCTCCTGGCCATTCAATCCTTGGAAGTACTTCCACTGTTAGTCACCTAACATTGATCATAGGGAAAAAGAATGGACTTTTAATGTCGGTGTGGCATGCACAAAATAACTCCTCCAAAAATTATGCTATTATCTTTGGGGTCTGTGGAATTGGAACAAAAAATACTACTTTGTGGTACATTTTTGCTGTTGTGGCTTGGACTAACAGTTATTGTCATTATTGATTAATTTGCCCATATCTTCTCAGTTTATCTCACTGTCAGTAAAGAATGAATAATGCCTGTTGTAATTTCCCGGACTCCAAGGTGATGTCTTCAGATGTATTGTTGAGTCCAAACAACAGTCCAAAATCCACAGATATTTGCTTAACTTTCATATATGGCAGAACAGCAGCAAATCCTCACATTTTACCAACTGGACCAACAGAATGCTGAAAAGTGACTGAAACAATTAATCATCCAAATATTTGAAAGTTAATTTCATGCCAACTGTTTCAGCTTCGAGTGAGAGCTTTGAAACCGCAGCCAAGCAGCTGCAACCAAAATGCTGAGCAGATGAAGAATCACATTTATTAACTTAACTCGCAATTTTTTTTTCTTGCTCCTGCATGATCTTGTAGTCGAGGATTAGTGTTCATTGGTGCTGTTTCTTGGCTTGCAGGGGTCAGATCTCTGGCTGACCTTGCTTATCCCAAGATAACTAAAGCTTACAAGCGTGAGGGTCTGATCATCAGCATGTCAACAACCTCATTACCCAGCACCCCCTGTTGTGGCTCCTCACCAGCATTGTAGCACGTTGTCCTCACAGGAAACTGGACAGATCCTGTCATGTTGTATTAGCCGACGGAGACGCACGCGCTTTCACCCAAACATGCACCAAAACAATTTCAGTGAATAACAAATAGGATAACAGTACATATACACGCAGACTTGTCCTGCTTTGGCCTCCCTCGAGTGTCAGTAAGTTTTAAATCAAAGCCTCAATATTAGGCGGAAACCCTCACTGCCTCTTTCTTTCCTGTGTGGGAGAGATTAGGCCCAGATCGTGGCTCAGAGAGAAAGAAGGAGACAAAGTGAGAAAGAAAATGAGAGAAGGATAAACAGGAGACAGAGGACTGTAGAGAGAGCAGAACCAGAGGGCAGAGCTGGTTCAGAGGAGAGAGGAGAGACATTGAGCAGGGAGAGAGGAAAACACTGGGGCTTTGTTACAGCCTTTCACTTGTTTCTCCACACACACATTTGTACTTACATCTTTGTGAGGACCCTCATTTTCACTTTTTAAGCTTCTAACTCTTACTTCAAACCTGCAATAATTGATATCATGGCCACTTAGGAACCACCAACACAACATTGGCATATCATTGCATTTTAAGTTGAAAGGGCAAACTTGTTAGCAAACAGTTGCTTATATAACGTCCAGCAGTTTCAGAGCAACTTTAATCTGATAAATGTAAGTCCAGTCCCGGAAATATGTCACTCTATTGCTGCTGAATGCTCCACTATGTTCACCAGCGAGTCTCTAACTGTGTCTGTCTGCTGCTGAGCAGGTAGTGGACAGTGGGAGTATTTTCACTGAAAACAGCTGCCTGCTGTGGTAGAAAATGACACTATGAGAGCGGTGATTGAACCAAAACAGTAGATTATGAACATTTTGGGATTCAAGCTCTCTTACCCAGTATTTGTCCAAAGCCGCAGATAATGAGAGAGCTGGTCTGACACGTCCACTTAACAGGGCACTCAAATAAACAGGTGCCCCCTTAACGAGCCGTTTGCTTAACGAGCGCCACTCTGTTGCTATGGAGACACTATGGACAACAGTCAACAGCAATTTTTAGTGCTGTTTTATTCCATTTTTGAAATAATTCTTAACTTTTTGAGATAATAGCTTCTGCTTAATGTGCTGTACGGCTCCAGAGAGGCTGTGGTCTGTCTGTCAAGTCCAACGCTTTGGTTCAGACTGTTGGATGGATTTTCATGACGTTTTGTGCACACATTTATAGTCCCCAAAGGGTAACTCCTACTTTCCCTCTAGTTCCACATTTGTGGTTCTGATATCTCTACTACTGTTGGAGGGATTGCCATGAAATTTGATACACACATTCACATCTCACCAGGATGAATTTTGGTTGTAGGTTTGGTAATCCACTGGCCTTTCATATAGTGCCACCATTGGAACACTTAGATTTGTCCAAAATTCATATTTTGACCCATCGGCCTCCAATCAGTTTTATGCTAATTAGCCAATTTTTCGTATGTTAACATGCTAAACTATGATGCTGAACATAGCAACATCATACCTGCACAGAATCAGCATGTTAGCATTGTCACTGTGACATTGTGACCCACTTTAGCAAGTGGCTTAAGTGCAGTTTACAGAGCTCAGCTAGCATGGCTAAATACTCTTATTACTGTGTATTGTGTGTATTATGTATGTAATCTTGTTATTTCTACTGTTGACTGTTGATAGTTACACATTAGTTAAATGTATATGCTATTATTTTGCCAGAGATAAGTGACATCTGTACTTTTTTTATGTTATATTTATTGCTTTTTTGGTTCCAGCCATGTATTGGAAACTAATCATTATTATGTAATTATTATTAATCAACAAAGATTCATTAATTAAGCTTTTAAAGTATGAAATTTCAGAAAATTATTAATAATGTCCATCAGAGCTTCCCAGAGCCCAGGGTGAGGTCTGCACATAACATTGGTTTAAAATCAAAGAGTTTCAGTTTGCAATGATATAAAATGCAGAAATGCAGCATTTGAACCAGCAAAACTTTCTTTCTGTATAAATTCCTTAAATGATGAATTTGAGCACTGTGTATGTATATATATTATATAAATCTTTCGATTCAATCCGTCATGATCAGCAGAAATATTTATGAATGTCAGAAATCAGACATCAATCATGAGGACGAGGTAAATCACAATCCAGCTCTCAGGAAACTAAGATTTGCTTCCATGATATTTATTGTTGTTGAGCCTGAACATATGGAAATCTGCAAACGTGCCTCCATCCCTGCGCTCTTGGAAATAATTGTCTTGAGGCTGCTGTGTGGAAAGTTATTGCTTCTGCTTGTATTGTTTGGTTGGAGAGCCGGATGACAGAGCAGACATGAGAAGAGAAACATGGAGAAACTATCAGCATCGAAATGAGGAGGAACCTGTGCATTTTAATACTTACAGACAAGGAAAACATAGACAAGAAACCGAACTGACAGAGCAATGAAATGAATACCGCTGCAGCTGTCTTACATGTTAAGAAAAGGAACGTTTCCACATTTGTGTCAGAAAAGGGGAATCTACCGTACTGCTTCTTACTTTTCCAGACGTGGTACTTTGTGGATGATGATCACTCTGTATGGTTGTGGTATAGCAGGGTTTTTCTGAACAGCAGTCTCTGTATTTTCAGATACTATGGTCCGTAAATGGAGGTGTGATACACATGGGGCTCCTCTGAATGTTGATGAATTCTCCATCTGCTGCTATGATTCATAAAGTGCCCCAGCTGAGAACAAGGAGCATGTGGGGGCTTTTTGAAACAGTGGGGTTCCCTTGTACCCCTTCCTCCTTTACTTTGTGACCTGTGCGTTGCGTGAGGAGTGCTTGGTTGCATGAGAGCCCCACAGGGAGAGGTTAATAGTCGTTGAATATGCACCCCCTTTCTTTGTAACCCCTGTGACCTCATGTTTAACTACCTCTTCAGAGTTGCTGTGCTTTCTTAAACCCAAACCACTGTTTCAAAGGTAAAGAATGGACCTACTAGCGAAATAGTGTGTCATCTTTCGATATTTGCTAGTATCAAACAACAAAACATGCTATTGGGGTAATCACATATCTGGCCAATACATCCTTGATATAGGCAGTGAAACTTGAGAAATTCAAGGTGGTTATTGAAACTAGACAAAGTGTCATGACATTTAATCCTCAATTGTGTTTGTGTTTTGCAATATTAGTCTTTATAATTAATCAATGATCATCTTTCTTTATTTCATAACTATGATTGAGATATTAGTGGTGTGGGTGCAATAACTAACCAAACCGTGTAGAACAAAAATGGCTGCCGTTGACGCTGATGCAACACAGTCTGCACTTCTTCTTCATGTTCCTTTTCACTGACCCATGAGTGGTAGAGTAGGTAGAAGTATCAACTATCAATATGCAAATTGGTTGATTAGAGGCATTTTTATATTTGTAGTTAACTGTGGGGGTGAAAATGAGGCCTGTGCCTGTTCCACAATGATTGGCATTTATGAAACAGAGCCATGCTTATGTGTAGCCTTACAAATGTAATACTGTTGTTCCAGTCATCCTTAGTCCTTATGTATGCTTTTAATGTAAGATTATATACCTTTTTCACATGTCACCGCAGGAAAAGTACAGGTGTAGTCAATAACATTAATAAGATCTGCATTCCATTTAGATTAGCCAGTCTGCTATTTTGTATGCTGGCTCACTGTCATGGCTTACTGAGACACTTAGTGGAACAGAGCCAGCCTTAATGTTATTGGTTCCATCTGTGCCTTTTCTGCAATGACAAGTCAAAATGTCTAGCTATTCTTAATTAGATATATGCTGTAGTATTTCAGTGAAGACTGTGCCTTTCAGCCATTGAAACAAAATACAGAGAAAACATATTTATTTATTATAAGATATACAATAAGATCCAGAAGTCTGAGGCCACATTAAAAATCTCCAAGATTTTCATGTAAATGTGGAACTAATCAGAAAGGTTTGAGGATGCAGAAACATTCAAAAACACGATGAAACGACTCATCTGATGCTCGTTCAAGTAACTCAACTTGCGGCCAGTGTTCACCTGTTGTAAATATGGCCGTGCCTCAAGTTTCCAGCAGATCTTACTAAGTGACATTGTGAATGTGGGAAACATGGCTTCAGAACTAAGTGAAGTGTCAGAAGTCAGTTTGTTATTCTAAGCAAAGAGGAGGTTTCTCAGCATCAAATCATGGCTAGACAGTGAAATGCTTTGCAGTAACTGGATCAGTTCAGAGAGGATCAGAGAGGAAACAAGGCCAAAGGCTTGGGGTGGGCTAAGAAATACCAGCATTTCACAGTGGATGACTGAAGTCCTGTATACTGATGAATCCAAGTTTTAGATTTATGGCAGTAACAGAAGGGTGTATGTGAGGAGAGAAGCAGGAGAGAGGATCAAACCGACCATGAAACATTTTGGTGGGAATATTGAAGTCTGGGCCTGTTTTGCCTGCTCTGGAGTTTGACACCTGCACCAAAGTGACTCCACCCTGAACAAGGAGAAGGATTCATGCTGCAGCTGGATAACCTCAAAGCAATGAAAGAACTACTTGAAGAGCAAAGGAGACAAAAGAGTCCTGACTGTCATGGACATTCCTTCACAGTCAACAGACCCCAACCTCATGTGTGTGGGCACTGAGAAAGCAAAGCAGGTTGAGTTACTTGAATGAGCCTTTGATGAGTAGATCAAATCCAATCACATCTGAACGGATTCTTCAATGAAAGGGATTCGACCAATGTAGAATAGTGCAGAATCTTAAATAGCTCTCCTTCATTTTACATATAACCTCTTGTATTTCCAAGTTTATGAAAATTCAGTATTTGAGATTTTCAATGTGGTCTCAGACTTTTGGACCCCACTGAATCTAAATTATGTTTTGTTTTAGTGCATGTAGTTTTAAGATTGGTATGAATATTGAAATATACAAGTCCATCTGATGTCCTCTTCATAGAACATTGGGGCATGAGTATAATAGTTCACTTGTTTTTGTCTGCTCTGACCTGGTCCCACCTCTGAAGGACCACCACTAATTCAAAAAATAAAGTTGGTGCTTTGCAAGATTTTTTGATATTTCAGAAGAACAAATTAGATATAATAACCCTAAAATAATATATTCTGGCTTTCTTGAATTGCCTTGTTTGCTTTGTGCCTGTGGTAAAATTTCTCATTAGACTGTCTGATATCATTACAGTTAAATACACATTAGAGTATATTCTC
The DNA here is from genome assembly GCA_037975185.1 of Centropyge bicolor. NCBI lineage: Eukaryota > Metazoa > Chordata > Actinopteri > Pomacanthidae > Centropyge > Centropyge bicolor. The sequence goes on from JBBMOC010000075.1 coordinate 1,105,201, forward strand.
ACTGGTTTTCTCTTCCTTCCTGCTCAGGTCCAAGGTGCACACTTCAAACACCAACAAGGTCCCTGCCACATAGCATCCACTATCACCGAATCAGCCTCGGCTCCATCCACTTTCACCCGAAGCACTGCATCCTACAGGAACCGTCGGCACCATCATCGGGCGACTTCCCGCCCCAGAGTCCACCAGACCCTTCACAGCTCCCACCCTCTGGCCTGCGAAGAGCCGGACGAGCAGGAGCAGTGGGCTGAGCGGCACCATCCGGACGGCTGGAGGAGCCAGTGGAGGGGTCACCGGTCCGGCTCTCTCTTCTCTCTGCCCAACCTGGGCTCAGCCAGCTCCCGCTCCACCTGTTCTTCACCTGGCCCTTCACCCAGCCCCCATCACAGGAGCCACTCCCTCAACAGGAGTTTCTCCCTTGTCCCGCCCTTCCGGCTCAACGTGGACGCTCTGGTTGGGGCAGAGGAGACGGACGTGGACACAGGGGACAAAGTAAATCCAGGCAGCAGTGTGGACCTTACAGTGGTGTCTGCGTACATCAAATCCAGCCTGCCACAGACTTCTCGGCCATTATCGGCGCCACCAGAAGACATCGGACCCTCCCTTTCTCCTGGCATCCCAGAGAACGCCTACAAGGCAGCCACACTGGGCCGGACTCCAAACAGCTTCACCACCAGCACTCCCTCTACTTTGCTTGGGTCACGTAGCCAAAGCACCAGTGTGAACACAAGTGCTGCCCCGTCCCTGAGCGATGTTTCCATAAACCAGTCTGACAGCTGCAGCATTATTAGCGCACCAGTCGAAGAGCTAGACAAGGTAGACGAAGAAGAGGACCAAGAATTCTACATTTAATCTATTATAAGCTGAAAGGCCTCACTCTGGCCAGTGATCACAGACCTCAGGTCTGAGACAGTCGACACAGCTCTACTCTGCCCCCTGGTGTTTGATAGTAAAATTAAAATGACAGAGACTGTAGAAACTGGAGCTCAGCCCAAACTGTATTTGATGTTCTCATGTATTTGTGAATGTGCTTATTTTTGCATGTAGATTTAAGCTTTGTAAATGTCAGGCTATATATAAGTAAATGAAATTACACATTTAAAGGACCAATCACATAACTGTGTACAGAAACACTATTCAATAAATGTTTTTCCTGTATGTGTGTTACACAGTACCACTTTAATATAAACTTCAAACTTTTATTCTTCATTTTATTTATTTCAAAGTGTTTATCCAATCAGCTATTATGGGTTGAACATTAATGTGAGAAACTGTACTCACATATTGAACATATTCAGACAGCGCAACAGTGAGTCTCAATGAGAGATTCAAAAGAAGGCAGTTCAGAGTCTGAAGGCCCCAAGTAGCTTGTCAAGTTAGTGAGAATGACAGAAAAGTGACTTAGCAAGCCATTACATATTTCATGCAGAATTCAAGAGGGTGTAAATTAAAATACAAAAATTTGCTAGACAAGACCGGATATCATGAATTAAAGAAACTGAAGGATCTGAAAGCTGATACCATCATTCAGTTCATACCTCAGTGAGGTGCCTAATTGGTAACAATCACTACAAAGGTTGAGCAGCAAAGCTGGCAAACTGGCACTGGGGTAAATGGATGGCTGAAGTTTGTTCTATTAAAATGATGAACACTGACCTGAAGCAGGTGACAATGCAATGCTGTGAACTATATGGTATAAGTATATGTGTGTGTGTGTGTGTGTGTGTGTGTGTGTGTGTGTGTGTGTATGTGTGTGTGTACACACTATATGGTATATTGAAGTACAAATGCCCAGGTGCCAACAAATAAAAACACCCATATTGGGTGTAACACAAAAATAATCATACCTGTAATGTAAAATAACATTTTCTGGCCATTTGGGGGCCTCAGAACTTCAGCAACGAGCTGACAGACACACAGACATACTGACATGTTGAGTGTATGTTATATGTTATATGTCCACCTGATGAACGTGTGTCAAATATTCACTCTTCTTTTCGCTCTGGTTTGATTGCCACTAAGTCTTTGGTTTTTTTAGCTGCTAGATGTTTTACTTTCTTCACCAGCTTCTTCATGTTGTCTGCTGTTTGATACTGTGTAGGTAGTGAACATTGGGTTTATCAGAGTGTGTTTGCTGAAAATTGTGAACAATGAGACTGAACCAACACAGTGAGGTTGTGGGCTATAAAACCCAAACTATGAACTAAAACTGAGGAGCAGCATAGAGCAGCAGAGCTGGTTTTCTATAGACTTGTCACTCTGAGTGCCCCTTTCACATTACATTTTAATAGAAAACTATCACATCAGCAGCAGAAGAGGGAGGAAAGTTTCAAAGTCAGGCAAAAGTAGTGAATGCAGTCAACTGGATTTTGCTCAGTTTGCCCTTCTGCAGATGTTTAATAACTGAACAGTACAATCGATTTAACAAATAATTTATTCATCAGTCATCAGAGGGCAATATCCCTTTCAAACAGATTATATATATGCCATAAATGCCTTTTGAATTCTTTACAGATACCTTCCAGTTTTCAATCCACACAGACTCACATCTTCTTATTTGTATTTATGACTCCAGGTCCCTTTATTGGCAAGTTTAGGAGACAGGCTGCTTAATCATACCATAATAAATGGTTAACCCCTTAATAAATTAGCTGAGCATTTCGTTCTCCATGCCTGTTTTATCTTTGTGAATATGAAAAGTTAAAGGGACTTTTAAAGTGTATAGTTTGGTGGCTAGTCAGGCATGTTTGCTACATTTATGAAATACATTTGAAGTCACAGTAATTCAAAAACAACAAATGTTGAAAAAAGTGCTAATACAGACAAGCTAAAACACTATTTAGCAACTATTTAAAAATAATAAAATGAAATAAATAAACAAAGACTCAACAACAGCCAATAGTTTGATCTTCAGCTCAAAGGAAGAATGTGAGCTTTCCCTCTCTGCCAGGCTGCACTGTCTTTTTAATGCAATACAATGCTGCCCTCTTGTGTTTGAGGCCAAAGATTTCATTTGAATAAAGGAGTTCCCACATCTAGTGATTACATCACTATTAAAGAGCTGTATCTTGACTATAAACTAATCTCTATATCAGTGAATTCAGATAATCCATCCTTAGGTTTTTCAGGACTTGTTGAAAGAGCATCATTGTATGTCAGAGCTGTTTCACTGAGGCCTGTAAAGCTCCTCTGTGTCTGGGGAACTCTTTAACGACCTCTTGTTTCAGCTCGGCCTGTGAAAGCTGCCTCCCTCTACAGTCTGAGCACTTAAACAGGTGTGAGTCTCCTTGTGAGGTCTCCACAGAGTCTGAGGGGGGAAATCCAATAATAGTCCTCACTGGTTGTCATGGCAAAGTCTCCTTGCAGCCCTGCAGAGGTGACGTCATCACCAGCCAATCAACACAGAGAGTGGTGTAATGTATTGCTTCCACAATGAGGAAGTCTGGGAAACAGATCAGTCTGCGAGTTGAGATCCAGGAATCCTGCACAATGTTTTGTACAGGAGTCTAAATTAAAGACGTATCCTTGATTTTTCTTGAGTATGAGGCTGAACAAGAGAAAAGCTCCGGCAGTCTTAATGATCACCTCATGCCCTCTGACATATTTATGCAGTTGAGATACAAATAAACCACAGATGTTTTTTTAAAAGACTGAACTGCCTCTCTCACACAGATACATGTCTGAGGGTATTTGGCTGGTTTGGCACAATGAGCCCAGTGCATTTACCAATCACAGCAGAAATTTCTAACCAGGGCCACTTCTGCAACTACAGCACCGGGGAAGACTTTGGGCTTCGCTCAGCTAATTTGAAAAAGTACAAATTATGATTTGATTAAAAAAGATAAAGTAAATATATCCCTTATATTTGTGTATAAGGGGAAAATTAACTCACAAATCAGATTATAATCGGTGTGATGCTGATCTTTACAATACTATAACCAAGAAACCACCACCTATTTCAGGCTGACAGCAAAGGGCACCAAGTATTGCAACTGAGAGTGTAGGAAAAGTAATTAGCAACCTAGTAGAAAAACAGAAAAGAAGAGATACAACAGTAATAATAAATGCTGGATAGATCCAGCTTTGCCGATACATATATTATATTTTAATATTGAGATAAATTCCAGAACCTCATGTGCCAACATAGATCCACCACAGCACACAGTTTTATCTCGCCATGAAATGCAGTCACACAATTGCATGAAAGCCATCCCATCTACTGAAGGGGTAGGATGAAGGGGCACTCATTCATCTAGCAGGACTACGGGAGTTGGGAAAAACTCTACTACAATATCTGATATTTAATGGTGGTCAGGTTGGGTGGGTGAGGACTGAAATGCATCACAACTACAGCTAGAAAAATCTTTAATGAAAACAAAAGAAATCTTAACAAAAACTCATGGCAAGGTTGGGTCCAAGAATGTCAAAAATCCAAACACAAAAAACATCAGCAATGGGCATGGCATGACATGACATGACATGACAAAGGAGAATAGGTACGACATGAACGGAGCCACACGACAGGAACATGAACATGAAGAGACAATCTGGCAAGGGCAAACTGAAATGAACTGACTTATAAAGACTAGTGATAGGTGATTAGCTGCAGCTGGGAACACAGGTGATAGGATGAGGTGGGAGTGGCTGGTAGATGAGGTGAGGCAGAGGCGGGGTGATAAGGAAAGTACAGAGACTTGAGATGAGAGGCTATGGCAGGTGAATAGTATCAGACAGAACTTAGACAAGACAGGACTACAACAAGACAAGGGCATGACAAGACTAACAGGACTGAAAAATTAAGACATGAACTTTGACACAAAACTAAGACACAGAACTAAGACACAACATGGCAGGACACAACCAGTGCTGAACAAAAACACATCAGGCAGGGTGTGCATAGAACAAAAACTAAGGCTGACCAGAACTAACACAAAAACAGAAGCCTGACTGGCATAAATGTGACAAATGGAGACAAAAAAAGTTTTAAAAAAAAAGAAAAAGTGATGAATTCAGACAGAGAGAGTGAAATACAGTCAGATGAATTAACAACATTATTAATAATAATAATAATAATAATTAGAATGGTAACAACAAAACAAAAATATGAAAATTGTTCAGGAATATGAAAAATGTCAGCTGAAATTTTCAGGGTAAAGTCAGGATGATCACATGATTGCATACTGATGAGGCAGCAATTATCCCCAGTTAGAGCACATCTTATTTACCATATTAGTAAACTAGGCAAAGGGGAATGAAACTGTGTTTTGAAATAATATCTGCAACCCTGTTTCAAGTTTGTATTCATTACTATGTCATTGGTGAGTGTCTTTATTAATTGAATCCCTATGAATAACCTGATGAGTGAAAAAAAAGACAATTAGAGCCACAATTACACATTTTTGGTTGTCTAATTTTCTAATTTAATTCATTGTTTGGTCTGTTCTCAGTGTTGAACCATGAGGTGATGTATTTATTGGATGAGACATCATACTGTAAATGGCATAATTACTGATTAACTGCAAAAACTATAAGATGGAGGATCAAGGAGCAACAGATGGTCAATCATGCAGATTATCTGAGGATGAAGTGAAGAAGTTAATAAGTATCTTTGTTGACTTAAAAAAAATTAAAATTCCAGCTGTATTTTTTAAAGTGACAAATATTCTGAAATCTCCATAATTTGAGACCTGAGGCAACTTATATACATGTGCTGTTCCTTGGATATCTGTGACCACGCTGATCCAGATGGCTCCTATGACTTGGATGACCGTCAGTCCTCATAGAGCTAAACTGAACCTTGAAGTCAGCTTTTCAGTTTGGAAGCAAATGGCAGCAGATGGTGCTATAATGCAACAGACACAGGTTGAAAAGGCCACTACAACTATAACTACTTATCAACTCACTAACCTGGTTCCTTAAAGCCTCACAAACCAAAACCTCCACAATTCAACTGATGCACTGTTGGAACCATCTTGATGGCTGTTTTTTTCTCTTCTCACAGTAGAGAATATTTAAGATATTTCTCAAAAACTTAATTTCTTAATGTGTTTTAACTGTGCTGATCAGTATTGACAGTCTCGTCCACCTTCTTGTACTCAAAGTGACGACCAACATTTTTCCCATGGTTCTCCAGAGCCATGCTCCTGCAAGGCGAGGCCTACATGGGACACGTCCCCTCACGTCGCCCCTCTCACAGTGCCAGCACTAGTGGCTCTAATCCGCCGTGGCGTACCTGGCAGATCGCTCTGGCGACACCGGCTCACAGCGCTGCTGGTGTTGTTGCAGCCTGGCCCGGCCCTGCACACCAGCATCCCCTCTAATCCCTCCGCGCCTGAACTGCCCAAAGGCCCAGGAGCCTGGAGGGAAGTAGGGCACTGAAGGTGAAGCACAATGAGTCAATCACAGCCGAACTGTGCTCAGTGCATCTCTGCTCAATGGTACTACTAAACCACTATTCATTGATACGACTTCATATAGGCTACTTTAAAGCTGTGTGTGCAACTACTTGTGCTACTGGCAATAACAATAACCAGAAGTTTGCATTTTCTTCTTCTTTTGCACTTCTTATTTGATCTATATTTTTGTTGTTCTTCTTCCACAAAGCAACATCAGTGGGTTAGCCAGCTACTTTTGGCCTCACCTCAGGTATTGCAGTATCAGGAAGCTGGCTCACTTTTATCCAGGGTAGATCAACATGGTAACTGAACCTGCTCCGGGCAGGACAGCTCAGAGATCAGAGGATCAGATCAAAACGTGCCAGCGGCCCAACAACTGACCAACCTGCTCACTGACAGAACGGGCTCATCATTCCTGCAGGATCCTGACACTGACAGAAGTATCGGTTTTATAGTAAAGTCACAAGTAATAAAGAGCTACAGATATTTTTATAGGTCAGTAGAATCACTTTGCTGCAAAGGCTCCATATTTTTGAAAAGTACGATACAAATAAAGTTATTATTATTATCATTATCATTATTATTATTATTAGTAGTAGTAGTAGTAGTAGTATTAATAATAGTGGTGGTAGTATTAGTATTAGTATGAGCATTTCCACTTGTTTCAAAACAGAGCTTCAAAAAAATGGAGGGATAATTTGCAACACCATAAACATAACGAAGGTTCCTGACCATGTTGATGCTTTTATACTTTTGATCCATTACTGCTGCTCTGAATAACATGAGATGACTTTGTGATGATAAGTGGAAAAAAAGACTTAAAAGACTCTGTTGTATTTTACTAGAAAACTAATCCTTACATTGCGAATTATCAATTACAAATACAACATTTCAGAAGCATTAAAATTAATTTAACAATGCGAGTATAATAGTTTTTACCGTAACTATTCCTGTGAACCACCTTCCGCATGGACCTGCTGGTAGCTGGATTGTTAGTGTCAGTTAACAGAATCAGTTGATAGCCATCTTTATGACACACAGGTTATCCAGGATTACTCATGTTAGCATCAGTGCGGCCAAATAAAACAAATTGAATTGGAATAATTTGAACTTGCTTCCTCTTCATTTTATTTGTTGTTGTTATTCTTGAGCTCATGCCTCTTTTTCTCTTTAATTTCTGTTAAATGACAGTTCCTTGGCCAGGTGCTTTTCTCTTCTCGGTTGGATGAAGTATGAACACACAGGAAACCACAGGAAGTCTCTGTGGTTTGTGGTCGCTCCACATTGTAAACTGCCCCTCGTCCTCCTCCTCCTCCTCCTCTGTTCATTATCAGTTTCCCTGCAATGTCAAAGGTCAGGTGGTGGAGAGGGGCATGGGGTGAGCGGTCTGAATGGAGAGCCTGGGGACAGTCTCCGTTAGTTAGGGATTAAGTTGCTGCCGTGTGGAGAAAGGCGGAGGCATCGCAGAGTCACACAGACACTCATCAACGAACATATTTTGTTATGGAAGGAAAAACTCTCATGGAATAATGAAAAGCTCCTGGAAACGCAGACTGACATGCACTGGCACATGTTAGGTATTAGTATCATTGCTGAGGACAATTCACTGACATGCATCACTTGATTAAGTCCTAAACCCAACCACTGTCTCGTAAGAGCTCCACCTAAAATGTGAAATATCAGCACAGCAACTGATTCCACAATTCCACAATTAATTTCTCTCAGTCAGTAGGATGCATTCAATTAACACCTCATAATGTTCCCAAAATCTTCCAACATTCTGAAAACATGTTGAGGATGTTGACTGAAACTCAGACGTCAAGAATAACATCCCAGTAATGTTGAGATAATCGCCACGGAAAGTCCCAGCAATAATGTTTTGAAATTGTTTTACAGATGTAATCCATTACACTTTTTCCTTCTTATCTTATCAACAGAGTAGCAGATTTGAGACTGGAGGTTGGACAACAGTGTTTCCCATGTTTGCCTTCTCAGTTTGGCATTTTAGCACGCTGTCATATGCTAATAAGCATGAACCGCAAAGAACAGCTGAGGCTCATGGGTATGCCATTAGTTTTGCACATATTTGGTCATTAATGAAATATTAGACAAATGAAAATATTGACATGATGATGATGCAAGAGAAGTCACCGAAGTTCTTACAATTCCTTCTGAGGGGAAAATGACAGTCTACACCAAGTGTCATGGACGTTAAGACAATTTGATGAAAACAAAAAAAGTCAACCTCATGGTGGTGCCAAAGGAAAATTCAGAGAATAACTAAAGTCATCAGGATTCATCCCCTGGAAACCATGAAGGTCTGTACCAAATTTCATGGCAATCAGTCTGGTAGCAATACAAACACAACTCTGACAAGAAAATGTTTAAAACCTGTGTCATTTAAATGGTCACTATTCTAAAAGACTTCCATCTTGATTTCCCATTTACTTATAAAGACTTGAGACTTGACTTGGAGCCCAGAAGGTCAGAACGGCTCTGTCATGTACTACAGCAGTATTGGCTGTAGCCTGGTACAAACTGGATGGCACACTGGGTAGCAAGCTTGGCCTGGCCATAACCAGGTGGCAGCTGACCAAACCGTGGGGTGAGCTGGCAGCTTGCGGAGCAGCGTGAATGACTGCTGTTAACATTAACGTGTCGTAATGAAACAGTGCCGAGTATGAAGGCCCTGCTGGTCTGAGGCCTCCTGAGCACACCTCCACACTGCACAGTGACACTGTGGGTAGGTTGCCCTCCACCCTGACCCCTCGCAGCAGCGGCAGCTCGCTTTGCATTTGGTCCAGGGTTCAGAAGCAGAGAGCACAAAGCATTATTTCTACTTCACAAATATGCACTTCTAACACAGCGTTCCTCCGAAGGCCTCACAACGGCCAAGATGAAAGCTGCTGTCTGTGGTGGCATCTTTTCAAACAATTGTCTGTGGTCAGTTACCGTGGCATCTCATCTCCTCCATCCTGGTCCTTAAAAATCCAAATTCCAGTGTCCGGAGTCGGGACGTTTTAAAGAATGTGGCGTCTAATGAAGCCAAGCCATGGCTCCACTAATTAGTCAAGTCCAGTAATGGCCGGAATTCCCCTTCAGACAAAGCAGCCAAATACCTGATGGCTACCAATCATGTTCTCTCCTTCATGGGAAAAAATGTCCACAGTTTATTTTGCTGACTGTCATGTCCCCAATTAGGAGGGACAGTTGAGGGGAGATCACTGCAAAGCAAATTGATTTTAGGTGAAATACAGGGCGGGCTGTCATTAACTATAGGCAATTTTTCATTTTCTAATCCTCATATACGTTCAAATGAGTATGTCTGCAGCCAGTGACACTGACCATAATACGTGCATGCAGAGATCAGAAGGATACATAAGTAAGTTCTACTTATAACCAGGATTTCTCCCTGAAGTAAAACGTTCCTTCATTTAGATCAAATAACCACATTAAAAGCTGCTAAGAGTACATAATGACGGATATTGTGGCACTCTCAATAAAGCTTTATCTGTGTAATTGCTTTAAAATGTAATGACATTCAAATGCCTAATTCTAGTTAGTGGATTAGGGAGATGTCTAGCAATTTTGGCTGGAAAGAGGTAAGGACTTTTATTGCGGCTGCTGCTTTCACTCCACTCGTATTACAGCCAGAGTAACATCTGATTACACAGTGAGAAAAGGGTGACGACTAGATGGTATTTCACATAATTATTTGCTCTGGTTGGGCTTCTGAAATGTACATTTTAATCTTTTTTAAAATATTTTTCTTTTTTTTCCTGGGTTGGGTGATTAGACCTGTTATGTTTTCAGCCATAGTGGTGATGCTGGTGTCAATCTGTTTGTCCAACACTTTGATGAAGACTAAATGTCTCAACAAAGATCAGATGGATTGACAGGAAATTTTGTTGCGACATTCATGCTTTTGAACAAGTGTGGTCATCCATCAATTTGATTCTTGAAATGTTTATATATACAGTATATATGAAAATTCAATATAACCTAATTTACTTTTCTCCTTGGTTTGACTTTGCTTACATTTTGTATTTCTGACTTCATATTCAGTAAATTATGGTATTTTATCATTACACTGCAGCCCATGTCTTACACAGCATTAATAAAATGCTTCCTGATGGGAGAGATGTTTTTAGTCCTGACATGCTGGAGCAGCAACATATCCATGATGAGTGAGTCCACATTCCACAGAGTGACACCAATTAGACGTGCTGACGCAGCAGTTTGATGCTCACAGCAGAGATGTCTTTTGATCATGGCAACAAAAGGCCAAATGACTTGCATAAAAGACTGGATGTCTTAGTGTGTGTGTGTGTGTGTGTGTGTGTGTGTGTGTGTGTGTGTGTGTGTGTGTACTTGTACTTTCTACAGTGAGGACTGGAACAAAGACACGGAGTGAGGACTTTTTTGGAAATTTAGGACATTTTGGCAGGTTCTCACTTCAAAGGGTTGTTTAAAGGTTCAGACTTGGTTTCGAAGGTTAGGTTAGAATCAGGATTCCGGCAAGGGTAATGCATTTAAGCAAATGAGATGTAATGGATTGATTGGAGATTTGGATTTTGTTACTTTAGGACAGGACCAGGCTAACTGTTTCCCTCTGTTTCCAGTCTTTATGCTAAGCTAACTGGCTGCTGGTAACCTACACTGTTGCCAACTTTGAGACACCTGCCTTCAGGGTCTGTGTGTCACCTGCCCAGAGGAATGTCACATCAGTCAGAGGAAGCTACAAAGCCATTCCTTCATGAAAAAAAGTTCTTACAGCATCAGGTTATGTACATGGTCTCTGCACACAGGGCAAAGTCCAGGCTTTATTCCACATTTCATCACCAATATTGGTCCATAAATATTACAGGAAAAGCAAAGGACTCATTTTAATTGGATTTAGTGGACAGAGGCACACAGAGACCTGAAAACCCTCAAAGAACCTTCATTTATGTTGACTTTTGCCTCATTCACTTTATATTGTAACTATTAATTAAGAATTATCCCCAACATGGCAACAGGATCAATTAAGAACTCATGGATCTTACTGACATTTGGCCTTTCTACACTTTGGACAGGTAAGCTGTCAAATCATTATTATTATTAGCAGTAGTAGTAGTAGTATGCACATTACACTCCATTAACAGGACAAGACCTCTCTCATCACTTAAGTACATAACAAAATATGGCAATATAGTTATATATTGTTATTATTGTAGTAATAGTAGTAGTAGTAATAATAATAATAATAATAATAATAATAATAATAATAAACCATCAATATACATGGACAAGAATTTCTGTGTTTCGGTGAAAATTATAAATTCACCTAATAAAAAATGTCAACAACACAGGCAGCATATTATTATTATTATTATTATTGATTTTATTATTGTGTTGTAGTGGACTTCCTGCTTCACCAGGTGAACTTCTTCTTCGTCTCCTCCTTTTTCTTATTATTAAAGGGTCAAATCACCCACATTAATACAAAGGTGTGCAGACTGTCACCTCCACATCATTTGGGTGCAGATCACATACACCTTGTCTGACAGTGAGTAACCTACGAATAGATCTCAGATTCTCCTGTGGAGAACGTGCATGCGTGCCGTGCCGAGCCGTGCCGTGCGCGCGTGTGTGGGTGTTTTCTCCCCTGGGGCCGGTCCAGGATTTGCTGGTCGGTGACATGCCTCCCTCCGCCTGGCTCCTTATAGCCCCGCGGCGGCAGGGATCCCTGACGAGTGGTACGGACGTCGCCGACGGAGACCGCCAACACGGCGCGGAGCTGTGCCCTTTAAACACGGTCTCATGACTACACGGCGGTTCAGAGAGGGAGCCGAGCAGAGGCCGACAGCCGGGGACAGCAGAGGACTCACCCAGTGACAGAGACACGCAGGACAGAGTCTCCCCTGTAGAGGCTGGATGGTGTGGAGAACAGCTGGAGTCAGACGGAGACCACCTCACCTGTCCGCAGGTAGGAGTGCACCTGCGCCTGACGTCACTGCTACATCACCACTGCAGCCCTGTCGACTTTTATATCATCATAACTCTGAGGAGACATAGAGGAGCACAGGAGTTCATTAAGTGTGCCTGATGTGTGGGAGATCATCAGATGTATTCAGATCCTTTACTTAAGTAAACGTAGGAGTACAACAATGTCAAAGTTCTGCATCCAAAATCTTGGTTCAAATTCATCAAAGGAAAGTTATAAATTAAGCACTGTGCACTACAGCATTATAATACATGCAATATATGTAATATATACTTTAATTACTGTCGATTATGCAGGAAATGCAGGAAAAAGATTTAATATTATTGGATGATTATATGTATTTTTATTATGCATTAACATAGGAAACATTTTAATGTTAGGAAGCTACGTGAAGTGACAAGTAGAGCATGACATAGAATTGAATCACTCAAGAAAAAAAAGTACTTATATGCAGTAGCTGAGTAAATGTACTTAGTTACTTTCAGAACTGCCCCTACCATATTACTATAGGCTAATATTTCTGCAGACTTTAGAGATATTTGCATATCACAGTTGTTGATGAAACATTGGCTTAATGGGCAATATTCTCTCCATTGTGACCCTATAGTGCACTGATTTTTCAAATATAAGCAATAAAGGCAATTTTTCTGAACACATTTGGTTAAATCGATGATATTATAAATTAGTGTATGATGAAAAGGCATTTGTACTGTTACTGCAGCTATTTGCCATATTACCAACTATGTTTATGTTTAGCGATATACAACATGTCTATTCATATTTTGCTGTTCCACACTGCCTCATGTAAATTTAAGTAAAATTTATGACAACAGTTGAAGAAATTCAATTCATCTAAGGTCACTCATCATCAGAAGTAGAAGAAACATAATATGAACATAGAGCTATAGCGCCTGTCAGGTAAATGTAAAAACTCACAAAGGAAATAATGACACTGATGTTTAATGCAATGAACTGTATTTCATTTTTATGCATTAGGTCAGGCATCACTGTTGCAGACCAGCACACATATAAATCAAGGACAATCAATTAATAACTTTTGTGAAATGATGCCACAGTATGAAAATATCATCACAATATTGGTGCATATTCCTATAAGTTGATAGTTGGCCTCCCTGACCTCAGTGGTTTATTTCATTTCTTTCTTTTGGGCTTACAGGATTTTGTTTTTGGGCCACCTGTTGCACCCAGTGGACGCTTCCCCTCCTGCAGCACTGAGGACATGTGTCGCCTGCCGGTGGCTTCACTCTTCATTTGCTTCTGGTTGGCGGAGAGAAGCCACTGTAACGGCAGCCTTCAGGACAGCATGGCAGAGCTGCACGCTGGGTTTGCCGTCAGCCTCTATCAGAAGCTCATTGAGACAGAGAACAACTCCAACCTGATCGTGTCACCAGTGAGCGTCTCCTTGTCTCTGGGGCTGCTGCAGCTCGGTGCCAGGGGCAACACGCTGGCTCAGCTGGAGGGAACGCTGGGATACAACGTGAACGGTAGGAGTCATCCCAGGTTCGATGTGGAGATGTGGAGTAAAAAAGGCAAAGCTTGTATTCAGGTAGCATTAGCTGCTCCTCATGCTGTGAGAGTGAGGTTGGAGAGGTTGTTAGCGGCCCTCAGTGCTGTTGGTACCAGGTGGCGTGGAGCGGTGCTGCTGCTGCTACCGGCCCTGCAGAGCACAGTGGTGTCTGGAGCCATAATACCTGCCTCTGCACCAACTCTAATCTCATTAACCACTCCTGCAGCTCGGCCTCGGGGTCGAGGGGTCATTGTGTTTAATTACAAACAAAATGAGAGTTGGAACTGCTGTTTCTTTTAAATCATGATGTCGATGATATGATCTCACATGTCAGTCAAAGATGGAAATCAATCATAGTGGACTCTAATTTGACAGTATACCTTGACTGTGACCTGAAAATTATTTCCATCAGCCAACAAGGACAGACATTCATTTTGAATTAATCTGAGACATCACAATCATGTATAGCTGCAACCATCAAATGTTTGGCATTTGATAAATGACTGTAACAATTATCAACATAATTAGTGCATTTCTTTCTTGACGGTCAACTAATTGAATAATCGACCTATTGTGTCTCGAAAGTTATGTATTCGCAAGTTAGTATAACTGACTGAGGGTCAGTCAGTGGTTGATAAGTTTAGCACTGCTGCACAGGAAAGATGCTATTGAATGCCAGGAATCACAATGTGGTGACAGCTTATGGGAAATACCCATTTGTTTTTGACTGCTTTTCTAAGGAACCATTCAAATGCAGAGGCAGACATAAGGAGTTTACACAAAGAGCAAAAGAATACAAATAAAACATGACCTTTTTTGACTGTTTATACCTACTGAGGAAATGCTGCACTGATGACAGGCTGTACGTTTGACTTTGCTGTGGATCATTGAGTCTTCTTGCAGATTATCAGACGAGAGGATCCCTGTGGTCTGTAGCGCTCACCAGACTGAGAGAATGTGTTAAACGAAGCTCAAATTGAATCAAATGAGCACTTGTTTGTGCTCAGTTCTGCAGGGATATGGTGCAGATTCAGTTAAATTGCTGGAGAAACAATGCATTTAAAATCATTACGAATCATCTGTTGTTGAATGTGGTGTGAATTATACTTCTATGACAGTGCTGATGTTCAGATGTTGAAACAGAGTGGATTAATGACAGACAAGGTCAACAATTTTTATCGCTCTGTGGTGCAAAAGCCATTTGTGTGCATCCATGTTTATACAGCTTAGAAAGTTCAAACTGAAGCCTTCATCAACTTCTTACAACGCACGTCTTTCTATCCTGCAGATGCCCAGGTACAAGACTTCCTGTTGCATTCGCAGAGTGACATGAGCAACACCAGCCAGGGTATGTGGCTGCAGCAGACCTGCACATTGTTCGTACAGAGTGGTGTCCAGCTCCTGCCTGAGTTCACACAACACGCGGCAGCCTGGGCCAACACCAGCGTGGTCCGTGCCAACTTCAGCCAACCCAACCACACTCGCAGCCAGCTGGAGCGAGCAGGAAACAACCACGGTAAGACAACTTCATCAAACACTTAGAGCTCCACTGATCAAGATTGTTATATTGATATATTTGTTTGTAGTGAATCCACAGAGAATAAGCATCAGCTCTGCAGCTCTATGAAGCTTTTTAGCCTCATGTAGCTACTGTTTGGTTTAGTCTCAGTGCCCTCATCAACTTGGTTTTCAGCAGCTGCTGTTTAGAGCAAACAAGATAAAGTCACTGTACACTACCTGCCCAGAGCAAACAGAAGACAGACAAAGCAAGTGATGAGGTGGTGGACACAGTGGAGGATATAGCAACTGAAGATACAGATGTTTTTTTCTCACGAATAAATGGAAACCAGACCAGAGCTAAAAGGAGACTGGAAGGATAATGTGGCCCTATTTCTGTAAACAGGCAATGGTTTCCTGTCAGCCATAACAACTTTGTAGACTGAAAGTGTGTCAGGGATATGTTTTAGCTTGTTGTGTAGTTTCACTGCCCCCTAGTGACCAAAAACAAATCAATTAATGCAGCGAAAAGTGTAAAACTAAAGAAAAACGAAAGCAATATCATCAATAAGACATGCACTTAATTTTCAACAATGCAGACACTATATTGTAAACACGACAACATAACTGCTGAGCAAGATGCTAATGTAAACAACCTGTTAGCATATGAGCAACAGAATAGCTAATAGTCTAATGGGAACACCGGAGAAATAAACCAAGAAATTATTAATTTCTACCGTGCTTCTAATTATAAACTCCCTCAAATAATAACATGGAATATTAACATTAAACTGTACATACCGACGATGCAACCACGAACATAAGATGTGTGCAGGTGCTGACATGAACAGATGAACCATACACAAATCAATAACTCAGTACAGTTTGTTGTCACTTCCTGAATAAAGTTTTGTACAAATTGACAGTTATTTGTAGCTGTACCAAAGAAGCCAGTAGGTGTCAGTGTTGTTTTGTAAATGTCTTCATATACACAATATGAACAATATGCATTAATGAACTTTTAGATCTTTTAAAGCTAAATGAAAAACATATTATGTAAACATTAAACACTTATGAACTTATGTCTTTGTGATTTTAAACTTAGATCTTTTTTAACCTTGACAGAACAAATATGGTCACACAATCCATTGTCAAGGATGTCTACAGATTATACACAGTTCAACCAAAGAGCGTTTTGTCATTCTCACGCAGTATTTTTTTTTAATTAAAAGTATTATTCACAGAAAAACATATATCTTATCCTGTTAATAATCTTGTGTTCAGGGAGGCCACTCCCATATGATGCATCAGTGCCTGAGGTATTTGAAGGCTGGGTTATGTCTTGAATGTATACTCACAACTACAATGACATGGTATCAGTTGTTTCTAAAGATACTTTACAGTCAGTACTTCCTCCATCCCCACAGACCCCATATTGTGTCTGTTTACAAATGCTTTTCTTCTGTTCATTGCATGAGACCACATTAGCCAATAGTCTGGAGCCTGCTGACTGCTAAGAGATGAGATTCAGACCACATGCCATTTACATTAAACTTTGCCCTTCCCTCATTACCTCCCAGATGAGACGTGGCACTTCCAGGCAGGAAGCAGCAGCGGGGAGCTGTCGGGCTCGGGCGAGGCCCAGGCAGAGGCCCTGTGGTGGGGCCACCGACTGCAGATGGCCCTGGTAAACACAGTGGCCTTCAGGGGCATCTGGCAGAAACAGTTCTTGTTCACCAACACCCAGAACCTGCCCTTCATCTTCCCTGATGGGAGTGCCATCAAGGTGCCCATGATGTATCAGGCTACAGAGGTCAGCTTTGGTAAGCGACGCTTAGTTTAGCATGTGAGCACCTTAACATTTGCTCATAAGACCTGAACACAATTACAGCTGGGGATGGAAATGTCATTGGTTTGTTGTACAAAATGTCAGACAAATTGAAATTTTGACCTGTGCTAGATGGCGCAGTATATAAGAGAATCATCAATGTTTCAAATTATTATGAGGGAACCTGAATGTTTAAATTTATTGTCAATCCATGAAATATTTCAATCATTTATCACCAAAGAGTTCCTTGATTTCATATCATCGTAAAGTTTTTTTTTGGCTATTGATTGGATAAAATAAGCAAATGCAAGACTTCACTTAAGTCACTGGTAACACTATTTTTTTTAAAGCTTTATGATTGGTCTACTAATCAAAAAAAAGAATGACTGAACTTGTTTCTCTTCTTGGCAGGTCAGTTCAGGACAGCATCAGATCAGCGTTACACCGTGTTGGAGCTGCCGTACCTGGGCCGCTCCCTGAGCCTGCAGGTGGTCCTGCCCAGCGAGAGGAAGACGCCACTGTCCTCCCTCGAGTCCCAGCTCAACGCTCGTCAGCTGGCCTCCTGGAGCACCGGCCTGCGCAGAACCAAGATGGATATTTTCCTACCCAGGTTAAGATTAGATGCCCTGTTACAGATTTGTTTCAAACTCGGACTTTGAGCATCTTTACTTTTTTTTCAGCATGGAAGGAGATGACAGTTTTCTGTCTGGTGTTCACAGGTTCAGAATGCAGAATAAGTTCAACCTGAGGTCGGTGCTTCCCGCCATGGGAATCAGTGACGCCTTTAATCCGACAGCAGCTGATTTCACCGGAATATCAGGTTAAAGTCATTTCAAACTGTAGTCTGCACAATTGATTCATCTTGTTTTCAGAGAATATATGTACCTACACGAAGCTCCATTTGAAGCACTTTAGAGTGCATTTTTTGCTTTACATACATACAGCATTCCCCTGATTACAAACAGCATAACACACTATAAAGTACAGGTCATACAGTGATTACTTTAGCTCTGCCAGCAACTGACAGTTTATATCATCCTGCAGTGGAGGAGAGTCTTTATGTGTCTGATGCCTTCCATGAAGTGAGAATAGAAGTCACGGAAGATGGGACCAAGGCAGCTGCAGCTACAGGTAAGAAATGCCCTGCATAGTAATGAAATGCATTGTATAGATATGTTATTTTTACATTATTCAACTTGCCTGCAACCATTTCTTTTAACCAGGCTACTGGATGAGGTTGCTAAAAAAAAAAATTATTTGTTATTCTTGCAGCTATGGTGCTACTCAAACGATCCCGTGCACCTGTCTTCAAGGCGGACCGGCCGTTCATATTTCTTCTACGACAGATTAACACAGGTATTTATTTTACACTGCAGAAACATCGAACTGTTCCCACTCCTATCTCCAGAGGGTGCAGTTGTATGAACGTACCAGTAGTTTTGCAAGTCTCTACTACCAATCAAATATCTTACATCATGATTAGACATACAAGCCATTCTCCTTTTTTCTACCATTACAGACAGACATAGGTTTGAAAACCTATCAGCAGTGTTTGTACTCAAAGTCTGATATATCTTATTGCTCTGTACCAGACACCCCATATACACCTGGTATTAAAATGGGATGTGTATCCAGAAACACATTTCATTTTAATACCAGGTGTATATGGGGTGAGAGAGCTCCATATTTGTGGAAAAAGTATTAAAAACTGTGTTCCAGACAGGGGGCGGGAAGTCAGTATTGAGAGGCAGACTAATCCATTGTTGGTCTTTCGATGGGATTTATGCAGACAGGATGTTCGCTGTGATTAATCCAATACGCAACTCGAGACAATTCTGCTGATGATTTTCATGCCATAAAGAAAGGTATTGAATTTAAAAGGTCTGGAAGGTAGAAAAAAATCAAACCAAAACTCAAAACCAGCATTCAAAAATCAGCAACAATATAAGTATACATGATTTGACTTTAAAGGCCCTATGTGCAGGATTGGACATTTCTGATTTGGCGACCCCCTAGTGGACAGTTGCATGCACTGAGTGCAACAATTTTCCACCGAGGATATCGCAATCACAAATAACTCTTCAGTGTCTTTCTGGAATTTAAATGCAGAAAATACCCTTCCATGATCTCTTCAATTGAACTTGGTTAACTTATTTTTGTTTCGTTCTCCATTTCAGGATCCATCTTGTTCATGGGCCGAGTGATGAACCCAGCGGACCAAGCACTCTAAGATTCACATACCCAAACACCTCTCACATACACACCCACACATACTCCTACCCCAACCCCTATCTCACCACTGGTATTTATTTGTGGACCAACAGGATGGTCCGCAGACACTTCAGGAAGAGGGACAATATTTTTGTACATGTCTGTAAATAAAATTTTAATACACGTTTTTACACTTGGGGTGTTTGGCTTATTTCTTCCATTACTGCAAATAAAAAAGTTTTTTTTTCTATCTGATGCACTGTTACTAAACTTACAAACAAATGTGGACAAAAACACATAGAGTCACATCTTTACAGAACACTTTATTTACATGGCCCTTCACAGTGTAAAATAGAAACTTTATTCATGGAAATACTTACAAAAAGGCCGTTTTCCACTGAACATTCTCTTTAAATAGTACTCTAGGGTTATTTACATCTTTACAGTGTATTCAAAATACTCTTTTGGTAGCGGCCTCTTCACAAACAAAGACAAGCATGGCAGATTTTGGTCCCTGTCCAAGGAGGGAGGGAACAGAAGAGGGCTGCCCTCTGAATCAGAAATCAACTCTTGACCTCGAGACGTTCATTCTGATTATTTGTGTATATTTGAGAAAACCGAACAAGCCTGACAAAAAAAAATTGTTGGAAAACAAACTTCTGCAACGAAGGTAGATTTAGTTTTAAATTACATTAAATAAAGATTCTCAAATTTACACAAGTGCATTCGAGGTTAAGTGACAAGAAGTTGGTTTGAGATTCATGGCAGGGAGGAGTTTAGGGGGCGGGTTAAGTTATTTGGCAGCGACCAGCATGTTGGGACAAGCTGGCATCCAAGCCCTCAGTTCATCAACACTCCAGGGGACAACAGTTTGTGTTGCATATCAGCTGTTTCAGGCTAAAATAAAGATAAAATGGGTGGTAAAAGTAACTCCAATGTTATTGCTGATTATGATGCATTAGTGTTAGTTCCTGAGCTGTTTGTCCCTGTATTTCAACATTTGTAACCAATGATGCTGCATCATTCAAAATGATTTTACTTTGTGTAGTCTCGCTGAAAACCTGCATTGCAAAAGACAGACATTTTAAGTTTACTGTCTCCACGTGTAATGAAAACTGTGGATCAGTTTTCTTCCCCCGGGGGGAACCAAACTTGTTCATTTATAAGTTACTACTCAATAATATTAATTGTCAGTCTGGTAGGTAAAACACAAGTTGACAAATTCAATACTTGAGCCAAGTCTTACCCATTTAAGCGCACAGCAGTGGAGTGCTTCAGTTAGTGGAGTGTAAAGTGAATTTCGACAGTCAAACAGAACGACAGACTCTCATCCTCCCACACAACAGAACGCCCAAAAAGAAAGTAGAAAACCTAACAACAAGGGAAAAGTGAATGAATGAAAAGGCATGAGGGAAGAAAAGTGTTTCATGAGCATCTCCACTGGATCCCGTTTGACCCTGAGTTGGCTGAAAACGCCACGCAACCACACACACACACACAACCTGAACCCTTCCTACGCTGCCGGTCCGTCACAAATACATGACTGAACACAACATCCAGACACAGGCTGCCATCTGTTCCTCGCCAGGAAAGTCCTGCACTCCCTCGTTTACTCCGCCTCCTAGTTTGAGAGATTGTTCACTCTCGTTTCTCATTTATAAAGAAGGAAACCGAATCAGGGGAGGCGAATAAACAAAGGGAATGTCTCAGGATGGGCTCACAGATTGGAAAACAACCGTGCTCAAATGTTCAAGAACCTCCCTGTGTAGGCAAACACTTCTCCTGTAGCAATAAAATGCTTCCTCACACCCCCTTTTGGATATGTGAAAAATCCACTCTCTGTGTGCAAATCAACATGGCCATCAACAATGTTGAGATAATGAGGAGAGTCCAGGTGGTAGTTTGAGGGCTGGATGCAGTCTTGTCTCATCTCCGCAGGGGGCCCAGTACAGGAGGGGGGGGTTTAGAAGGATGTGGAGGGGTTGTTGGGTTCATTATCAGTGAGTTCAGTTTGGGAATGAGCCAGTCTCAGAGCGTGTCCACGTGGTTCATGTTGTTGGATCTGTTATGGATCTCTTCAAGAAAGTTTTCCAGCTGCTCAATGAGAACACGCTTCTTGAACCTTTGTGTTGAACAAACAAAAAAGGAAACGTTATGGTTTGTATTCTGTAGCAATTCAGAAAATTGCAAAATGTAAGATTTTCTGGTAATAAGATTTTCTTATGTCAGGAACAAGGTGTTGCTATTTTGCTTGTGATCGCAGCACAGCTTAGATAGCTGAGTGATACAAGATGTACAATAGAAACACAGGTGATTTGTTCATTGACCACAACTCCAAATGTTCCTGTTCACAGCAGGGTGATAACAGTAATACTGTGATGTGTGTGAGAGGAGGGTGGAACTCTGTACCTGGCAGCCTCTTTGATAATGTTTTGGAGGAAGATGAGTCGAGTGTCCAGAGTGCCCTGGATCTGCTTCAGGAGGAGGAAGATCTTCTCATAGTCTGAAACAGGCAGAGCAGAATGAGGATTAAAGACTTCTTTATTGCTGTGTTTTTAGGACAGCTGAGATCCTTAGTCCAGTTTTCTATGATACAGTAGACATTTCTTCTCAGAAAATGTCTGATCAAGGTGATCCATTCTAGGGATGCAGCTAACGATTATTTTTATTATATAGATTCATCTCGTTTATATATTGGACTGATGTTTTGCTTAAATTAAAGATTAATTCCATTTTAAATACTAGATTTTGAGGAAGATATATATATATAAACATTGACTTCATCACAGTTTTTTTCCACCTGAAGGAACTGACACATTTATGCTGTAAATGAAATGTCACACTCACTATATATTTTAGTCACAACTTGTGAGTTGCCTCAGTTTCCTTACATAAAGGATGTTCTTTTTTTCTTTTTTTTCTCTTTTTTTTAAAATTCATCTATTTATCATTAATCACATTTTTGTCATGATCTGAAGCATGGATCTATATGTGCCCATATACCTAGAACGTTAGTTGCTATAGAGAAAAATAGATATATCAGATACTAGAAATAAAATAGGATGGAAGCATCCTTGTGTAGAATGTAGAAAATCACTGATTTGGACCAAATTCAATTCGCAGCTTGTTGTTTTTGTAATGCACAGTTTTTGAGAAAAACAACTTCGAGGTCAAAACAAAGCTTGATTACCATGAAAAAGGCTACACTTATGCGGTTCCTTCTGGCAAAATCGGATGAAAGCACTTTAACGGAGGATGAGCCAGTTTGTTTCTTATTTTCTTTTGTTAAACCAAACAACACAGTGCACCTTATAATAGTATGCCTGTCAATACAACAGCCTTCAATCAGAATTTTTGAGGTTTAGTTTGTTGCTGTAACTACATCTCGGTGAGGCTGGGTGTTAAAAGTCAATACTTTTTTGGTACTGATCCAAGTATCCCAGGCATCAAAAGGGATATTGGTTATTCTTTTGTCAGATATTTAATGATTCAAACCACAATTCTGTCTTAAATTCAGGACATTAAATTTTTAGAATTTTTTTCTTTTGGTAAATTTTAAAAAGGGTTTTGGGGGCTTTTGTTAAAAAAAAAAAAACATGACCCACTCTTTACTGGAATAAGTATGCATTAGACTGACATGACACTCTCATGAATATGAAGGAATCTTTAGGTCTTGCCATCCAGTCAAATACGTCATTTTGAGATCAGGGTTAGGTTTAAAAAGTCAATAACATTCAGACATATTCCTTCATGTTCATGTGGGTCATGTCACACAGCTCTTCAAATAAAGTCTCATGTTTGTATTTTTTTTAATTAAGGTATCAAATGGACTATGTTTGGCTACATACGTCTGCCAGGTTTTCTGATCTCCTTGGTGATGAGCGCCCTCAGCTCGTTGTTGACCTTCGTTGTCTCGGTGTGAATGTGCTTCTTGAGAGCTGCAGGTGACAGGTATCGAGGGGGCTGGTCCTCCATCAGCACCATCTCCGCCCCTCCCTCGCAGCCTGGTGGCAGCTCGCCCATCGGGGGTCGCCCATTCTCCTCCTCGTCCCTGTGCCGGAGGTCCTGGGGGTCTGTGTGGTTCTCCTGGTTGTGAGCAGGCCCTGAAGGATGATCGGACTCCGAGTCCGAGCTCCTGTCTGAGCCGTAGTGGTTCTGGTTCAGGTGGTTGATGATCAGGTCCGGTTCAGGAACTCCGTCATTCATGTCCATGTCTACAGGTTCCGAGATTAAAAAAGAAAAACATAATTCACCGTTGCATTCACATCACTTAGGATTGAAGGTGGAACCAGTTGTATGAGGGTTAAAAATAGTGACAATGAAACACAAAATTACTGTGAACATGGGCCGTGTTTGTTTGCTTTTTCAAGCATTTATTGTTTGAGCTATTCAGATATTTCAGATTTTGGAAAAACATGAGTTAATTTCAACTTGGACCATAATGTGAACAATATTTACAGGTTGAAAACTGGTAATCATGGTAACTCAAATATGACATGACGGAGGCATGAGAAAATATATTAGTCACATTATAGGTCACAACTGCTACTGCTGCTACTGTTATACTACTGCTATACTGGCTTGATCAATTTCTTAAAGACAAAAAGTCCAGACATCTCTGTGTCTACTGATCCAATTATTAATCCTATTTTTATTTTTTCCTGTTTTTATCTGTCTCTAACAAGTCAATCTTTATGCATGAGCAACACTTAGCACTCTGAGTGTTTGGTCACTGGTAGCACTATGTAACAATGGGTTTAGGAGTGCTCTTAGGAGTTTGTCTTGTGTACACAAACACACATGTGTTTGACGCAATCCACATTCCTGTCAACGGTTTCGTATTACTCCCCTGATCTACAGGAAGGCAGACAAGAAAAAGTAAACATGGAAGTAAGCAATGCAGGTTTCAAAATAAAACAGAAGACAGAGCTTTGCCACTGCTTAATGGGGAAGGAAATGCATTCAACACATATGCCAAATATCAAGGAAACGTGTTGAGTTTTGGTAAGGAGCACCGAATGTAATGAGAAATTGTGTTTACTGGAAAACTCCACAAGGCTCCATTAAACTGCATTACTACTTTAAACTACATTGTCAGACTATCAGCTCATAAAAGAAAATAGATTACATGGAACACACACACACACACACACACACGATGAGAGAGAAATTTGTTTCCTATCAAACACAAGGGATCCAAGTTTTTGAATGCACTTGCTTTTTAGAAAACCATTAGGGAACCATTAGTGTAGAGTACGATTTTACAGTGTAAGCTGGTGCACTGTGTGCCACTGCTGATACCACTGTGAAGCGCCTAATCCTGAGTGATTCAGACGAACCATGTCAGCAGAACTGGCTCCAGAGTCCAGAGTCTCAATACAAATCTCACCTGTTGTTGGTCGAGGGCTGGCAGGAGGTGTTACTGGAGGGGTGTAGGCCCTGCCCAGACGCAGCAGAGGCGACATGCAGCGGCGTCTCTTGGGCCCTCCGCCTGGCATGTTGCTGCTGTCTCCTGGCCTCTTTCCCTTGTTCTGAGGGCCTGTCACAAACTCATCTGCCTCGTCGATCATCATGCCCTAAGAGAGTAGTGAGGGAGATGGTCAATTTCCATGTTTTTCATTCAGTAATTTTCATCTGTCTGTTACTCATGACAGAGGAATTAAGGTTGGTATGAGGTGGGTGGACTTGCCTTCTTGTCTAGTTTGAAGGGGTTGCCAAATGTGTGCAGACGTTTAGGCTGTTCAGGGTCAGCGTCTCGAAGAGGCTGAGGAGCAGCTTTGAGGAAGTCTTGGTAGTTGCCCATCTGGGCTATTGGCACGCTGTGGAGCTGGTCTGGACAGGAGACAGGGAAATTCACCAACATGGAGGGAGAAGTTCACACTTTTTGTTCTCAAAGAGTAACTTAACACCAGCTGAAAATCTTTCTTTTTTGCTGACCTTTACACAGTGGTGGAAGTGTTTAAAATGACATCAGTTTTGGGTGTGGTTACAGGAATAACAGAACATACTTATGACCAAACCCAACAGTGGGTGTGGGACACAGACTTGCACAGTGACTTACCTGAGTCCTGCCCTCTGAGATTACAGACGCTGGTGTTGAGCAGGTTCCTCCTCATTCGGCTGAGCTGGTCCAGCAGGTGGCTGCGCGGGATGTCGTAAGGATTCCTAAAGCTCTGAGGCTTCAGGCCCTGGTGACAACAGACGGGATTGCAAAGTGAGGGATTGGGTTTAAATATGTCTTTCAAGTCAGGAAAGATGGTGTGTTTTCTGGTGAAATACTGTCGTACTTTGGCCGTAACAGAGTGGATATACAGTGGATACAGTCTGAGAGAGATGGCCATTTTTCAAATGCCAAAGCCCTCAAGCACCCAAACAAAATACATAAAACATCTCAATAAAGGCCGCGGGAGGATTGCTGGATGGAAAGCAAGGAAGGCAGGTAATGTCTGGAGCAGAGAGTTAATGGGATTTGAACAAGGAACTGCTCTTAAGTCACATTACAACTGTCCAAGTTGATGTGTGTAATCATGACTGAATAACTCTTACTTAAAAAAGCTATGTGTCCTCAAATGTTGAGGAAATGTGAATAGGGATCCAACTTTACCTTGTTGAGCAGTGCTAGGTGAAAACCCTGGAACTCTTTGGGGTTGAGCTCCATTGGCAGAGACGGAGCCTCTCCTGTGAGACTCTGCAGCTGCTGGATAAAGTCCCTGCGCTGGGCCAGAGATATCCCTCCCCCCCGCCAGCGCACCTTGATGCCGGTCTCTGGTGGCAGCTTCTTACCAATCGAGGCAATCAGGCGGTCATACTCAATTTTTGACTGGAAAAGAGAGCAAGTTAGCAATAAGACTGGGTGCAGTTGCATTTAGTCTCTTACTCCACATTATAACTAACATGCACACCAAGGCTGCCTTTTATGAAAAGTTAGTCAAACAGATGACAGGTGACATATGCCCAAAGGTAGCAAGACACAACATCCCAAATTCTAACCTGTTGGCTGAGCTTCTTCAGATAGGAGACTACGCTGTAGCTCAGGCCATACTCCATGTTGTCGGCAAGCAGGTTTGGTGCTCCCATGATTCTCAGAGCCTTCCTCAGGGACTGTGGAAAGAACACAGCAATAAGACCAGTGCAGCATCTTGTATGATCTTCGTAGGTCAATCAAAAAAAAAAAAAAAGTAAGAGCTGGAGAATGATCATCCACTGACCCCGATATAATATGGAGGCATGGTCTTCAGGTAGTTCTCAAAGGACTGCCGCCATTTGATGGTAGGCTTGAACTTGTGCACTTTGATCAAGTCATCTGCAATATAAACAAGATAAAATTATAAATTATACAATAGAAAAATTTCACATTTTTTCAGGGATCAATCCCATTTTCTTGAGCCTGCCAAAAATCTTGATGAATTTATTGACTTAACTGATAATGATCCTCTTATTATAATAGCACATATGACCAATATATTTAAAGGTGCTGAGGAATGTGAAGGAGATGCAGGAGAACCCCCCCACCCCCCCCACCCCCAAAAAAATAAAACAAAAACAAAAAACAAAATAAAACAAAAAAAACCAAAGAGCATACACACACAGAACTCAAGCACAAAAATACAATATGTGCATATATAGTGAATATGACAGGACTAATAATGGCACAGGAGCCCAAGCAGTGACATTAAAAATGAGGGAAAATAGCAAATGTAGAAAGAGAAGTTAAGAGATCCACAGACCAACCAGTTCCTGTTTGAAGGACTTTAATTAGCTGACGCTTCTTCTCCTGGCTGCTTCTGACACATACAAAGTCACCATCTTAAACACCCATAGTTTACAAAAATCATGTGACATAAGACACCAGGTTTAGGTTACCAGCAATAAAATTGTAGCAAACTTTGTATGCTAGTCCACATGGGCATCTAAGCATGTATATGACATATGTAGCAGAACATGAAAGAACACTACTGATACTGTATTTTGTTCTTGTGTAAGGGTGGAAGAAAAGGTGTGTTAAGTCACATGATTTTGTGAACAATGGGTATTTGTATGTATCAGAAGCAGTGTGAGGAAGACGCAGCATTTAATTAAAGTCCTTCAAAAGCTATTTGGTGTGCAGAGCTCTCTTTTTCTACTCTGTCAGGCATTTTATGATCCAGCACCCATCCTACTGGGTATTTTGCTGTGCGTGTCTGTTTTATTACTGTTATATTAGAATGCAAAATGTGCCATGGATCTATCGGTCTTACCCAGAAGTGGCAGAAGCACAGGGTAGTTGTAGGGCATCACAAACAAGTTGACACAGTTCAGGGCTGTGCTGGCCTTTAAGTAACCAAACGGTTGGCCCAGGTCACTGTACTTGGCACTGTTACATACAAACACCTAAAAGACAGAAAATCAATGAATATGCGGTGACATTGGAACTCTTCAACCAGCAACCAAGAACAAATGACCTGTAGAATTTTAGGTTACCTTAGTTTTTTGTTAACTGGCCAGTAAGCTGCTTGTTCCCAGGGATCTGTAGCCTGAGCCATGTATTAATATCACTACCACTGGGTGACCATTAACACTAATGCTGATAAGTATGAACTTTCTCTTTAAAAAGAGGACAGTACTTTCAGCACTCTCTCTGTGATTTTTGAGCTAATGTTTTCACCTCAACTCACCTCTGTCACAAATTCAATATGGCCAAGTAGGACACGGCCTAGGACAGCTGTGCATTTCTCATTTTACTATTTCTATAGAACCAAAAGCAAGTTTAAATGTTTGCAGACAGGCTAGCAGCCCCTAAAGTTGTACAGTAAGAAGCTAAATTGAGGGATGAATGAAAAATGGAGAGACAACTTTACAATTTCTCTATCTATGTTACTTGCAGAAAATATAAAGTTTGGTCTGTAGGTGGCAGCAGAGGAGAGAGCATGACACCTAAATCAAGGGTTTATCCTCTCTCATCAGTCCAAGCTGGAGTTTCTTAGCCTCAGATGTTAGCATGTTAGCAACCTTGAGTTAACATGTTAACATCCTAGCCACGTCTTAGCCTGTAACATTATATGTAAGTATTCTAACATTAGCTTAGCTTGCTAATATTTGGTACGTATCATATTAGCAAGTCAACATGATAATAATTTATCACTGTCGTTCGCTCAGTCAGTATTCCCTGAATAACAGACACTCCCTGACTTACTCTGTGTTCTTAATCTCTTAATGTACAACTAATGTCTCCACCAACACACAGCTAATATGGTGGAACATCTAATGTTGCACTTACTACATCACTGTTACTATCAAGCTATGTGACAGAATTAAATTACTATCGAACCACGAGGTGCCAAGGTTAAAAACCGTTATGGATTTCAGCTTTAGAGTTGAAGTCCTTCCTCGGAAAGTGTATGTTATGGTGTGTTGAATTTGTGTTGGTGCTGTACCTGCCAGCAGGTGTGAGGGGACTTCCTCTCCAGTATGTACTGTGTGAGAGGTGAAGGCTCCAGCTCGTACTTGTCGAAGGGCACCTTGTCTATCACCATGGGCTCCGCATCCAGACAGGAGAAACGAACATGGGGGTGGGCTGAGCGCGGGGGCTGGGTGGGGCACAGGTGGAGGGGAAAATACTGTTATAGTCCACACTGCTTCACATAAACATTCAGCACTGTGAATTATTAAAAAAACCACGTGAATCATAAGAATGGACACAAAATTATGCCTGTCTGCAAAAAACTATTCATATTCGATCTGGACTCAAATATATGTTATACGTAACAGATGATCCAGGACACACATGCACACTTTTGTGTGTGTGTTGACATCAGTTTTAGTCATGTTCTCAAAAATCAATTCTACAAAAAATAAGAGTGCTTGTTTTGATAAAACATAGAACATAAGATGTATTATTTTGGTGTCATAAATTATGTCATTGTGGTTTCTGTTCTGTTACTAGTTCATGTCATTTTTGAAGAAAGGTTTTGTACAACTTTCATCCTTTCTTTTTAGTGTTTAATCTCTGATTTATGATATGAAGATTTAAGGAAATTCCAAATGAATTGATAAAAGGCCGGAAACGGATGACATATATTGCTAGATACTATAAATATCAGTTATAAATTAATGCCAGTTGTGAATAATGTGCATCATCTGATGAAATGGAACATTCAGTTACAATGCTGTTATCTTCCTATGCTGTAACTTTATTGTTATATTGCGCAATATATGTGGCCCCTGTAATTCTGCTTTATTACCTTTGCTAGTTCCCCTTTTGCTGCTTTTACTGTAGGAGCTTGTCTGACCATTTTATGTAGAGTGCCTATGTAAACAACCAAACCTTATTAAATCTTTATTGTATATGAACTTTTTTGGGTGACACAAATAATCTGTTGATGTTCTTGGTCATGAGTAAAAGTGTCAGCTAAATGTCAAAGATATTAATGTAACTAATTTAACAGAGGGCTTATAGGGTATAATAGTGTGAAAGGTGCAAGGTCAAACCTAAGAAATGCTTTCTTGTAAAATATTTATGTTGATTCTTACCAGCGTTGGAGAGTTCTGGTCCGGCCAGAAGGCCTCAGGGATGGGCCAGTGACCGATGGGGACACCGGTTTTAGGGTTGGGTCTAACGTAGATCAGCTTGTGACAACAATGCCAAGGCTGTACACCGGACTTCAAGGCCTCAGCTGGAGCATCTGGACAGACACATGCAGAACAATGGAAGCTGACTCCACAGGTAAAACAAGCATCAGAAGTTAAAGACAAGAAGGTGCTTGCGAGGCATAAAAACAATAAAATTATTTTGATAAAATTGTAACAGCGTGTAGGCGGCTAAAACATGAAGGAGGGGGTTTAAACTGTGAAATCCACCAGCTGTTTATGAAAAACAGTAAAGAAAAGCTCAGAGAGGATTAAACAGTGAGTGGGAGAGAGAGAAGACAATCTCTACTAATCAAACAGATGCAGTGCAGCAGTTGTTAAAAAGGTCTTTTAGAAATGGAGTCAGGAATAAATTACAAACAAATGTGTCTCTTACCCTCTAAAGGAGGGGGGTCGGGCCCAGTCTTCTCAAAGTTTATCACCACTCCACTCTGGATTTTCTGCACCAGAGACTCCAGACACTGATTCAACATGCGCTGAGAGAAC
The DNA here is from genome assembly GCA_037975185.1 of Centropyge bicolor. Lineage (NCBI taxonomy): Eukaryota > Metazoa > Chordata > Actinopteri > Pomacanthidae > Centropyge > Centropyge bicolor. Next base: position 1,135,755 of record JBBMOC010000075.1, read on the forward strand.
ACGCTGTAGGAACGGCCTGCAACACACAGAGATAGTCTATATATGTACACAGTCTTGAAAATGTGAATGTGTGGTAGATATGGTATGTAGGAGTTCTATGAGAAGTAATATGAGGTATTAAATCAACTTATTGAAGCAGAATCCTTTTCAAAGATATTCAGGTTTAGCTTCCAACAGCTTAATTCATTAATTATTTGGGTCACTAGGGGGCAGTGGAACAACAACATTTCTGTTACTGTCAAAGTTTCACTAGTCCGAGCAACTACGTCAGCTGTGTTAACACTGCTATCAGAACACCTGGAGAAACATTACCATTCAGTTGGAAACGCACATATGGTCACCTGATGATTTTAAGTCCAATGTTCACTCTATTTTCAGCTCCATTAGCACCTGAGAAAAATACCTGGCTCTTAAGCTGCTGAAAGCTCCACTATGTTCACTCTGTCTGTCAGGTAGTGTACAGAGGGTTTATCAGAGCTAGATGGCTGAAAACAGCTGCTGCTGCTGGAACGGGGTTAAGGCTGAATCATACAGTAAATGAGCCATAAAAACAAAATACTGAACGAAAGACAGGGTGAAAGGCTCCATGGAACTGAGGGGAACTACGGAGATGTGTGATAATTCTCTGTCGGCTTGTCACAGTGACACAGCATGTAGTCAGAGCAATCACACATAGTTTGACCCATAGTTATTATAGATAGTGTTGATTAGTGCAGCTTTCAGTACACAAAAGATATTAGGAGCTTAAAAATGTAACTAAAAGTCAAAGATTCAAAGAACTGAAACATTGGAGATTCTGAAAGATCACATATTCTAAATGCAGTGGCCCTGGATAAGAAGTTTAAAACTTTCTACTTAAACTGTACATTTTCATTTGAATAATCCAATATCAATTCTTCAACATCCCACTCTGATTGTTGCATTTGTGCTTTTACTCAGTGTAGATGTGCATTAAATGCTATGTGTAGACTGTGGTTAGTGGTATGAAATGGTGCTGCGAGGGATACATGACATGTGAAATGTCTGTATTGCGGAAAACAAGCCTCAACAGGATAGATAGATAGATAGAAAGCGATATTTGAGAAAAGGTCATTTATATGATAGCTACTTGCTTGGGGAACAAACTGAAAATTATGTTTCAAGTAACAATTCGGAGAATCAATTTGACATTTATCTGTGTATTTACATGGTGTATCTGAACCTCAGGAGAATCAAATTGCCCCAAAATGAATAAAGTCAGAACTTTCTGAGGAAGATCAGTTCCACTATTCAGCTCCACTATTTAAATAAATAACGACCTGAATGTTTTGTGTGCCGCTTTTCTTGTGAGAGCAGATAAAAGAATGGAGACTCAAAGATGCAAATGCAGATGTTTTACCAAATGAAAACCAAATCCATAGTGATGGCAGCTTTCAGAAGCCAACCCTAAGCATTAAAATATTCCTGGGTAAAAGCATGTGATGCTAATTGAATGTTGAGTACTCTTGAATTTAAAACATTGCAGTGTCTGACTATATGTACAGAGCAATTTCAAGTGCTCTCTACTTAACACTCTACTCATCTTTATGGGGCCATATCAGTCCTTTACACTTACTAGAAGGTACGGCCATTCAAAAAGGTGCATTTGCATGAAACGTAGCTCGAAAACCCTGAATCTGCTTTAGTTTATTCGTCACAGCATCAGTCACAAAGCAGCAAAGGTCACATGAATCAGACACGCTGTTTTACAAAGCTACGACTGATTAGTCTAATTCAGCCTTCTGGCCATTTACTGCCTCCAACTTCACCTCTAATGACCTTGTTATGCCCCCATTCACTCGCTCATTTCAATAGGCTGTGGCTTTGTGTCAGGTCTGCCATCAGCAGTAATGGACAGGCAGCATGTACTGTAGACCGTCAGTGACAATGGAGCTGTGTCATGTTCTGCATTCAACGCCACTGACTGCTGCACAGAGCTCTGGTGTGCTCTGCTCTGTCTCTCTATGTGTGTGTTAATCTTAACCTGCCATCAGCATCATTCTAGTCTGTTCCTCCCACCAGCTGCTTCCACAGCCAGGCAGCATGAGGAGTGGAGACAGGGGGGGATAAAAGTCTACCACTATAAGTAGATGTTCTTTAAAACTGATAGGATTGGCTTATTCTACAGCGGGCCTGTGAGTGGGGGGGGGAAAGACAGCTCCAATCGCGGACCAGGTGGGAAAATCAGACATTTCTAACCTTAATCAACCATTACTCCTGAGGTGCACTTGAGCAAAGCACTTAACCCCTCCAACAACAGCTCCAGCAGACTTAATCAGTGGTTAAAACAAGAGCACACTATGTCTGTACTAGGTTATTCAGGTCCCCACTGGCAAACCTGTAAACACAAGTAAGTCTGGATGTTGAGCAAGTCGGAGCTGAGACACAGCTCTGGGCTGTCCCTCGTTGTTGTGAAAAACAGCTGTCAAGGCAAGCTTTCCCTCTATCACTCAGTTTTTTCCCTCAAAAAAAAAACACCCCCATTATTCTCCTCTGTCTTTGTATTGACAGAGATGATTCATCAGCTGAGCTACAGAATGGATTTAACAAATAGCTATTTTGATCTGGTGTTATAAATACTTTGAGCTTGTCCCAGCATGTTCCACCAGGCTCTGCTGCAGAAATTAGGCTCATGTCCCTCCCAAGAGGAATATGACTATGATGTTTTTTCCAAAATAAGGTTATAATGACATGCATTTGGCCGCACACAGGATTCTTACACTTTTTCCAGTTCAAAAATCGAGACTTGTCCAGACTTCTGCATAGATTTTTCAGACCATATTTGACATCTGAGGAATGCATGTCACATTCTGACCAAGTATGCCATTGTGTTGCCAAATGATTGCAGCAAGGTGCTGTAACTCATACAAATCAATTAAGACCAAACCCAGACAGGTTATTCAAGCTGTAATCCTAAACAGTGCAATGTCATTCAGTTGTCATGTAAATTTACTTAACTGTTTACATTCAACCCTCTCCTGTAACAGGGATGTTCGTGTACAATTCACGACAGAACTATAAAAGAGAACCAAAGTCCATTGACCTTAACTTTGCTTCGCTGGCTGTTAGATGGAATAAAACATAAAACATTCTTGTAAACGCTGTTTAAACACATATCTAAATATAAAGTTTGTTGGTCCACACTCCTACGCATACGAAAGTAGGACGATGTTCCACTGTCAAACACCTCTGCCCAAAGAGGAAGTAAACTAATCGCTGCTGCTGATAACAGTATTATTCTCCAAAACACATTGTATACATATTATATAATTGTTCTGCCATATTTATTAAGCCTCTTTTACAAATAAGAACTGAAAATGAGTTTTAAAAGTTTGCATCTGTGCAGCCTCATTTGTTCAAAGTGTACATGGAAACAATGATGATAGATGATAAAAATGTTCAGTCAAGCTTAATATCTGTTTATTTGTGATGCTATGTACAACCCTGATTCAAAAAAAAACGTTGGGATCCTTTTTGACATGTATTTAACTGAAAACAGTATAAAGACAATCTGTCTAAAGTTTGACTTCATCAACTTTTGTAATTTTACAAAATTTTTGTAAATATCTACTTATTTTGAATTTGATGGCAGTAACATGTTTCAGACAAGTTGGGACAGGAGCAACAAAAGACTGTGAAAGTTGTGGACTGATCCAAAAACACCTGTTAGGATCAGTCCACAGGTAAACAGGTTCAATGGTAACAGGTGATAGTATCATGATTGGGTATGAAAGGTTCATCCTGGAAAGATTGTTTTTTAATCTGGGCTGTATATACAATTTAATGATATTGCACCATTTCCTTTAAAACTAATTTCATTTTATAAAAATTCTGAATTTTATTTTTTTAGGAAACAGAATGTTACCGTAGTAGACAGTAATTTGAAAACAAATCCATACTTCCATACTTGGTTTTCCTTTTTCTATACTTATCCAGACCTGGAATCTACCAAAATATAATTTCATACTTTTCCAGGGTAGGAACCCTGTGTGCAAAATAAAAAACATTAAGATAACTTTATGCTACATTAAGTGACGTAAATACTCTGGTGTCCAGAAGTTCAAAGAATTTGAATACTTGTTTAACTGTGATGTCTTTAGGTTAGCCTAACTTTATCAAATATCTATAAATGCTGCACAAAAGGCCTTTAATCTAATTATGTACAATACATTTCGTGAATTGGGCTTCTTAATATGTGTACTGTATTATCATAAATAGTTTTTATCTGAAAATATATAAGCAATAGACAATAACAAAAAACTCAAGAAAAAGTCAAATTATTCCTCTCTGTTTGGAGACATGAATTAATAAACTCAAAGGATGCTCAGGATAATTCAATGATGGTTTTAGCTATTTAGGAAATACTCTACTCATTTTACTATTGCACTTTTATAAAGACTGGAAACTTGTCAGAGGCAGATGAAATAAAGAATGGTTAAAATCACTTCAGTCAAGGCTGAGATATCCCCTGGGTCACACACCAAAAACACTGGATCCTACAATTCCCATAATGCAGTTAACAGCATGTTTCATTAAACCTTCCCTGCCTGTTTAATATCCTCATCTTTCTAACTCCATTCCCTCAGTTTATAATGCTTCTGTCAAATATTTGAAGTCTAAAGCCTAACTCAAGATAACCTTGATTTTTTTCTCATGGTTGTTAAAGTCCCTCCAGACCGATAGACATTGTACAGTTTTTACAGGCAGGAGTAGGACTCCTTATGACGAGTAAACTGACTTTTATGTGTAATATTGGTGAAGTGTCAGTTTAAGCAATGCACTTGACAAACACATTATACATCAATCAAACACCAGCTCATACTCAGTCCACCTACCTCCAGTGACCTCACACATGGGGGTGATTGGAGAGTCGTCAGGCGGGACGCCACCCAGGGGTTCAGGCTCCACTGAAGCGTTGCCGGGGATGCGCAGCACCAGAGCGAACAGACGCTGGTCCCAGCGGAAGGGCTCCTTGGTCAGTTCACTACCCGGCAGAGGGGTGGTCAGAGGCAGGTGGAGCTAGTCAGTGAAGAGAAAGAGGATTGAATGTTAATGACAAAACAAACAATGGAGCATGACAACAGACAGTGGTTGAATGTTGCTAGGACAATATGATGATTAGATGATGATGATCGAGGGACAACAGAATTGAGATGGTAGAGCTTTTGCTTAACTGTTAAACTGAGATAGTTCTCTCTTCAATATCACTGGTTGTTTTAGACTAAAAATGAAAATCAATCAAATAATCCTGAAACATATAATATTGGTGTCATCTTACTTAAATACCATTTAACAACTGAACTTGCTGAAAATGTAGTACATCAAGAACATTTTGCTATTACAATATAAATGATATATAACAGTGGATTTAATTCATAACTCCCCATCTGGGTCATCATCAAGTACACAAAAGACCTAAGTTGGGTAATTAAACAACAATTAATTCCTCAAAAGATCTAAGCCAACACCCACTGTTAAAATGAAGCGCTATTAAAAGATTTCAGTGTTGACGCATCATCCCTTCACAGCAACAGGCTTCTCTTCCTCATAGTGCTTCATAAATACAGATTCTGGTTTCTCATAAGTTTTATTTTCAAACATTTGTCAAGCAGCCTAGACTTTTAAATAACTGTCAGAAGAGCTGCAATTAAAGTCAAACTTCACCACCAAATATCAACTTGGTAATTTGTGCTCAGTTTGAACAGGCCTGGAATTATGACAGAAGCCATAAATTAGACTGTGGCTGCAGACTCAGGGATTTAACTGTATGCCTTTGACCTCTACAGGTTTTGCTTCTCAAGCTACAAAACTGACTGCAAGGCTTAATAGAGTGCTCTCCATCTCACAGGGGGCAGCAGTACTAATATTCAACATGAGTGGCAACTTATGAACTTATGGGAAATTATGATGGGCCCCTCTACATTATTTAAAAATTTAAAAAGTGAAAAGTTAAATCATTCATCAAAACACAGGCAGGCATAATTAATAATTAAAAAATTACGACTCAAAAGCTAAAACTGACAGTGTCTATCCATCTGCTAAGCTCATGATATATAAGTTAGTGGTAATTTACAGTAAGACAGGTGAGATATGAAGCTGTGAGTGGACAATATGATCAGACTGTTTTGCATAATCAAGGGATGATTCTAAACTGAATTATTAAAAATACTCTCACAGCAGTTGTTCTGCGAATTTGATTTGAGCCTTCATATCGAAAGTAAATAGGGCATGAGAGTATGATGATGTAACAGATGCTTGTGCTAAAGTGAACGTCGTCTTTATGGCCGTGTGATCAGACAAGCTCTTGAGTTCTCGTCCAACCAAACAGGAAGCACTCCTGATTGGACGTTTTGGCTGACCTCATCTTGGACTCCGCCGCTGCTGGTCAACTTGTTGCCGTCGCTGATGGCGATTATGATAGCAGGCTCGAGGAAAAAGGGATTCCTTCCCTGCAAGGAGATGTAAAAGGACATATTTACAATTCATTTTAAAATTAAACCAAGGCAGCAGACAGAAGCCAAGAGCAAATTTCTTTTTGGAATTTAGCAGCTTTTTATTTATAGCACTAATTTATACACCACAAGTCTGAGGTGTAAATGAGCAGAGATAATGTATCATTATATAGATAACTAACACAGGATCTATTTTAAATGAGTGGGTGTGTGAAGGAGAGAACCTTAACACAAGGGACTAATAAAAAGAAAGCACTAAGAGTCCAGTCTTCAGTACAGCATTGAGGACATCTATGCATCTGAGACCAGTCTTAGTATGTATCTGCAGTGCGCGTTCACTCTGTCCTCCAGCAACATTACCTATGTGAAACCTCTTTTCTGCTAGACCCCACAATATTTCATGACACCAGCACTCCGCACTGATAAAATGAAACTGGAGCAGCACTGCATTTATCACTATGCATCTGCCCTGTGGGATCTCCACAGAGGCCACAGAATAACTGGGTGAGTTAACGGTGTAAATCCTCAACGCAGCCCACAGTCCTGTCAGCAAACAGTCAGCACAGTGGACCTCACTGCAGAGTCACAGACACTCCATGAAGGCCGTCCTGTTCTGACAGACGTGCAATTATTAATAGATGTGGACCCACTCAGTTTTGACTCTACCTGTAGGCGGCGGTTTCTGCTGAATGATGGATCTGTCCACTTTCACAAACAGCCCAAAGTAAACAGAGCAGGATACTACCAAGATCCTCTGTGCTGGAGGTATCCATGACAACCTGGCTATGTTTTTTTTTGCCCTCGCCCAAAATCCCTTTATGATATCAAATACATCTTTAGCGTGCTAATGAGCTGGCGATAAGGCTAACTTGCCGGATGAACGATGATTTCACCCGTGTCACATCATCTCGCTTAGCTCTTATTGCTACTACGCAATTAGGTGTTGGTCATAAGGGGGATAAAAAATCCGAATACAGCTATTAAAATTAGATCATGGGACATCAAATGAGTGCATACTGGCAATAGAACAGCAGACAGCTCTGAACCTGTAATGGTGTCATGTGCAGTCTGAGAGGTCAGTGTATTATTGCGCCTAGAGATGAAAAAATAAATGAATTAATCGATCAAGAGAAAAATAATCGCCTATTTTAACAGTCAATTATTTGTTTAAGTGAAATTTTAAGTAAAACTGCATGAAGTTTTTTTTGTCCTTTGATGACATCGCCTTGGACTTTGCATTTTTCAGCATTTTCCAACATGTTACAGATCAAATGAGAAAAGAAGCAACATATCAGCTGATGATGAAAATTATCAGTAATTGCAACCCCAATCATCTGTAGTGACTTCAAAGACAGGTAATGCAATCAGCTAAGTTCGCCTGAAACTGAAGGCTCTGACAAAATGCCAGACTGATGGAAGATCCATTAGAGCCCTGTTTATCATCCCTGACTGACATGTTAACTTACAACCAAACATCACCGGTCAGATCATTTCCTCGCCCTCATCCTTTCCTGTCCTCTCTTTCCCCTGCTCTTTCATTGCTCTCTTAATGAAACTGTGATCAGTGTCAGGATTACCCGCTGGCTGTCTCCCTCTCTACCTCCATACTCCTCTCCATCTCCCAGCGGAGAGTCATCTCAGATGCCTGGCAACCTGGAGGGCTCTTTGTTACTGTAGAGAGAAGCACTCCAGGGCAATATTAACTCCCCCACAGCCGTACTCCCCTTTGTCTTCTCCCTCTCTAGCTCTGCTACCCCACTGAACGGCTCACACATTGAGCACTTGTGAACATGAGGATGAAAAATCAAAGTTGACTTTTCTTTATGAATTAAATTGGAAAGAAAAGCGGACGACAGAGTTATTCTCCTGGACGCTTCAAACGCAAAACCGACCGAGCACAAGCTGAGTCGCTTTGGTTTGGCTTTGATTTACAGCTGTTGAAGCAAATTGAGACGGAAAAACAAAGACAAAAAGTGTGTGCAGTCATCAGAGTGCTGATGAAACCTCTGTCAATTGTAAATGCTCAAAGATAAAAAGCTGCACCTGAAAAGGTTTGAGATACTTTTGTCCAAGTTCAGAGGGATTTATGTTTATCATCTACATCCCATATCCTGTTTTAATCAAATGACTGTGGATACTGATAAAAGGGGTTTCACACTATCAATATTAGTGCAAATATGACTCAAACAATTAACTGGCTTATCTGTTCATGAACAAATTCATTTGAAGTGGAAGCGCACTTGTTCCGCTTCCCTTGCAAATTAATTTCAACCAAATCCGTTAAGCTTTAAAATGACAAAAAAATATATAGCAACAGAAACCACCTCACAAGAGATGTGATGTGCCAGTGTAGTGCTTAAACAGATGGCCAACTAATCAATTAGTTAATAAACTGAGAATTGTCTGTGGAAAAAATTCTATAAATTGCTTCAATTATTTATAAAGCAAATGTGCCAAACATTTACAGCTACCTTTTTTAAACATTTTTGTAAAATAGCTGTTGGTTGCAGCCCTTTAAGAATGGTCATTAAACCACTAATTTTGAAAGGACACAATAAGCAAATACACTAATTACTATTAATTACAACAATGGTTATGATGTCAAAGACGGACTGGGGATTGGGTGGAGTGTGCCATTTATTCTGAGACTGGCCTTTCAGCTCTGAAAAGGCACAGAGGACAGAACTGGCCATTAAAGCACAAATACTGTCAGAATGTCAATACAGGTCACTGGTGACTGGTGCAGGACACGATAACCTTGACCCCATGATGCGCCGTTTGTGTTCACAGGCGTATGTCTGCATCTATATCGCTTCTGCCAACCTGACAGCGTGCTTGGCATTTGACATTCAAACTCTCTGAGAGTGTCTGACATGCATTATGTATGCTGTATGTATGCATTACCCAGGATGGCAGAGATCTTCCATTTGTTACTGAGGAAATGCCAGTTAATCATTCACTATCGCTCCCACCCTCCAGACTTACCTCCACACTGGGAAAAAGATGTCCAGATTCTATATCAACCACAACCGTGCAGTCTCACCCAGCAGTCAAATTGGGTATGGACTAGACTTTAAAGCTTACATTAATAATATCTGTTCCCGGGGCAGAAAATTGCATTTCGTTTCTAGACACTGGACAGAAGACAGGAAAATCCTACAGTGTGATGTGTGATACATCTACTGCAAGCTGTTTACTGTTTTTTAAAATGAGACTAAATGAGGACAGAACCAATGTGGTCATTTCGTGTTACACTACACGGTAAGTACAATGATGAAAAAAAAGACTGTCATTTGTTCCAGCTAAGTCATTAGGCTTACAGGAGAGTAGCAGTCTAAAACTGTAAAACACAATCTCACAACTCCTATCATTTATACACCCTGCAGCACAGCTTTAGTTTCAACAACTACCTCCCTCAACTGGAAATTTGACCACAGAGACTTTAACTGGTGAGGTCATTAGGCGGCACTTTTTGGAACTCGGCCACTAATATTGAATTAGTTACAGACTTTGTGGGCTCACAGAATATCTGTTGTATTTACCACATTCAGTCCCAATTAAATTTGTGGGAATGCAGGATTCCAGTCGAGAATCAGGCCGAGCTGGAGGAGAGACTTGTTTCAAATTCGCAAATTAAAACTGAGCTGTGCAACACCATGGAAATACCATCTATGAACCTGCAATCTTACACCTTATAAGCTGTTTCTTGACTATCCTAACATTCATAATCATTTAAACAGAATATTTAAATAACTTTCTTATGAGATAAATCCCTGCTCACTGTTGACTTGAATTAAAAAAAATCCCACTTTACAAATCTGTCTAAATCTCAGTAACACAATAAAAAATTTCGATAAGATGTAAAAAAAAAAAAATTCTTAAAAAAAAAGCTTCAGAATATGCTTACGAACGCACAGAATAAAACTCAAATTATCTTAGAAGGTTTAAAGGTCTTCTGGCAAGCAAAAAAAAGCACAGTATAAAAAAACAGCCCTGCAATAAATCATACCTTAATGAAGGCTATAATTTTCAGTTTTATTGAAACCTGTTTCAGAGAGGTGCAATTCACCTTTATGACCATTTTAGAAGCTGTACTGTACTTTACTGAGAGGTGTTTCAAATATTTCAATCAACCCATTTACGTCAGTGAGAGTAGACTAAATATTCCAAACACCTCTCATGATAACGCAATACAATGGAATAGCACAGCCAACTTGACCATTAAGTTGAAATAACACCTCTGTAAAACGCTTTCAACAAAACTGAACATTATGATCCTTATAAAGGCAGAAGTTAAAGCAGATCTATCGTATAAGAGTACATTACGTTTAGGTAGGCGCCCCTAATAAAATGCCAACTTGGGTTCATATCTGTGCAGACGTCATTAACTATTTATCCCTCTAAGGCTGTGCGAGATCTCAGATGTTAAATACATCATGCACTTCTAGTGGTTTGATGTTTCAAAGCTAATTAAAAGCTCTAATCTCTATACATCTAAAAATATTAGCGTGAAGTTATCCATGATTTCCAGCATAGTGGCAGTATGTCACAAAAAAAATCACCAAATCAATGGTGAAATCAATAAAGGTTACTGAGCTGAAAAAATAAAAGTTGCTCCTGTCTGTTTACTGTGTTGCTGTTATGTTTGTGTCATGAGCACATGACTGAAAGTGTGTGGGGTCACTGTATGCAGGTGGTTGATGCTTGTAAGACTGTGGATAGGGGAAGGGAAGCAGGAGGTGGGTAAAAGGGTTGTGGGGGGGGTAGGGGGTCTGTGGGGGCATATAGCACCTTGTCAGAAAACTCTCAACCTGATTTCTTCTCTGCCTCTTCAGTGCTACATACCTGTCCATAGTTGTCTATCCCAGTCACTAATCTATTGAGATTGAGTAAATCAAAAGCGGTCCTCAAGGACTGGCCAATAGTTGTGAGTCCTGTTGCTTGAAGGTTCCTCAACTCTGTCATGAATGTGGCGTGGCTCTCTTTCCATCCAGCCTTTAAAAAAACAAACAAACAAAAAACCAAAACAAAAGCAAAACATTTGATTAATAATATGCATAAAGTTAGAAAACTGTCCCACTGTTGTGACCACCAGACAACCTCTACAGAAGTCAATGGTAAACTTGAATGCCTTATCATGAGTCTTAACTGAGAAACATAAGTATATATAGGTCGCTTCCTCTCTATCAAGCCAATAATTTGACAGCACTGCAGCCAAGACCTTGATCTGTTGCTATCAGGCTAGTGCGACCGGTCTGGGATCAGATATGACAAAGTGGCAAAAGTCGCAATGTGTGCCGTGACTAAAGTGGCAATTTGGTCTAAACAAGTAAAGTAAGCTAGTCTGTCACCCCCTCCTCCTGATCCGGCTCCCCCCTCCTCCCCCCCAGATATCACCTCGCTGTATAAATAACACCCAGAGTTCCTTGCTGCTCACATTGAAACAAAATGTCGGCCATGTTTTAAAAGGGGTATGAAAGCTCCTCCTGAAGATTTTCTCTACACAATTGATGCAGTGATCACAACGTGGTGGAGCGATGGAGGGACAGTCAATCTGCGCAATGTAAAGCTGGACATGACCCGAAAACAAACTCTACCTTTATCCCGAACGGAACGTCTTCAAAATTTACCAACATATACCGGTCCCCTCGGCTCGCCGGATCTCTCCCTCTGAGCTGTGGAAATAGTAGAGAATTATTTACGGTTATCGAGAGATCACGTTTGACAGGCGAGCTTGCAACAGTACATTGATGATCTGAACCGCAATCCCGCTCGGGATCTCCCAACATTAATGTGTCCCGTGGTTACAGTACCTTCATAAAAGTCTCAACAGCGCCTTTTGCTATGTCCAGATAGGTAGTGCCCAGATGGGTGCGCTGGTTCATTGAAGCGGACGTGTCTATCAGAAAAAGTAAAACGGGCATTGTGATGGTAATGACACGTTCTGCATGGACTTGGTGTCAGTACAACCGGCCAAAACGCAAAAAAAATCTTTTGTTCTCCTGCCGCCTGTATCACCTCTCAGCTAGCTAGCTAGCTGGCTAACTGTCTGTCTCACACATTCTTTCAAAAAAGTGTAAGAATAGTGAGTGTAGAAGCCCTTTCCGGGCAAACTAAACTAAAAACCTCAAACCCTAGGGGCAGGTTATTGATTCACGAGGGATTTTGATAATTTTTACAATATTTTGCAAATATTCCTAAGTTTCATAGTAACAAAGTTCCCCCTCATAGTGAGTCCCTGCTTCTCCCTACACTGAATGCGCTGTGGCTTCTCCACTGGTTTTAACCTAAGCTCCGCGCTTGACCCCGCCTCCCAAGCGGTCCTTCAGTGTCACGTGTAAGATCACTCATCTGCTATTGGCTGTCTGAAGCCCCTCATTACCATATCCAAATTAGGCCAAAGCCGAGCGCCTCATGCGCATGCTTGCTCGCCTGAGAGGCAGGAATGCGAGGAAAATATTCTGGCCATGCATTATGTGTTTAAGAATGCAATATATGTGGGGACGCGCTGTTTTCCGGAGTATTACTGTAGTTGTTTTAGCAGATATTATTTGGGAATAAGCCTGTGACTGTCCTGAGAGCTGATTACATAATCAACATTTACTTCATCCTATGCACGCACGGGCGTGGGCTACTGTGAAAGACAACCCCTGAAGACTATAGAGACAAAACTGAAGGCAAAGATGGACAATATCTAACAAAAAGCAACGAAGTATAACCCAAGAATGCGCCCAGGGTACACAGAAACTACTCGCTGACACACTGTGGCACTTGGTTTTCACATGATGACCAAATAAAGACAGTCCTTTCTGCGAGACGAGCTGAAGGAAGACAAGGTTTAGCTGAATAGTCGCTGCAAGGGATTGACATGCGCGCACACGCACTCACACACCCTGCAGCTCTAAGATGGCTATACTTTCTCTTTCTTCCCCATTTGTGCAATAAGCTACATACTTAGCAATAAATAATAATTCAAACTGTGTTATTCTGAAAAGAGACTGAATAAGTGAGATTTCTCAAAGTAGTAGGCAGACTTCTGATGTTGCTTCTTATCAGTTTGGGCTTTACACAAACGTTTATTATGTGAGATAATTTGCCTCAACTACCACACACAAAGAATTATTTCAGTTGATCCCCAACATACAGCACATCATCCTGGGTGATTTGAGGATCCACCCTTAATGCCATATGCCACTCAGCCAGATATGTACGATTGTGCAATACAATTTACATAATGTAGCTCCTTGGAAAATATCATCACTTCCGCAAAAATAAGAGGAAACCATCCGGTGTCAGGCGATAGCAAAGAGGAGGAAGGTCTATTGCCTCTTGTTTGACATAGTTCTCTAGAGCAACACACACGCACAACAGATCATTTTCCGGTGTGTCACTGACACGTTTTTCAGAATAAAATCATTTATGTGACTGATGTAATGGGATCAAGGTGGCAAGATTGTTACACCACCTGTAATGACATAAATTTCCACCGATTGTATGATATGTATTGAGAGTCAGTGGCTTCTCTACAAGTATTTAACGGTGGTTACTAGTTGTTTTGCTCACTAAGGTTTTACATGCAAAACATATGATGACCTTATAATACAAGATGCATTGATATAGGTTAGAACACCCAACAGCTTATAAAGTCGTCCTAGCTCTACCTCCACCAGTTACAACATTGAAATGCTGCTTTCATTTTAATGCTTTCATGACAATAATATAGTAATATAAATATTAAAATAACCCTCTGAAATTGGTCATTGTGTATCATAAGTACTTTATGTAAATTTTTATATACTATGCTTATTTTCCGCTTATAATATTTATACATAATCAGTAAAAATTAAAGTTTTTGTAACTTGTACCTTGTAATAATTGCGTGTATATAGTGTTTTTACAGCGTTTTTATAGAATTAATTTTACTTATAGTGGAGGATCTGAAAAAGTGATAAATGGCAAGATATCCTCAATTTACGTAATTTTAATTTGCTCTCTATTATTTGAATGGAAATATGTAACAAATAGACACATTTATAATTGTTCCACTGGTAAATAATCGTTTTATTACTACATTCGTCTTTTATTGCTAAATTGTGACCTCAAAAATTCCTCAAAGAACTTAAATTGATAGTTTTCATTAGGCTTACTTTTACTTACATTTCTTTACTCAACCTTTATTTTGAAGTCCACACAAATTGTAAACGGAAATAATTGTCCTTGTGTTTCACGACTTTTTGTAAACAACCTCGAAGAAGTATTTGAGGCGTTTTAATATGATATGCCACATTGTTGTGTGTTGTGATATTAACACACAACATTTATACAACCGAAAAGACCATATGTATCAACTATTTGCTTCATGATGATGTTTTACTTGGATCAAAAACGTTACCACGACTGTCAGTAAGGGTTTTAATAAGAAAGTCATAACCGGAAGTGTAATAGTTTGTTGTCACAAGAGTCTTGATTATTATAATGGTCCGTCAGTGAAATGTGTGAAGTTACCAAAGAGTAACATATTAACGACTTCAGATTGCTTGTCTTCAGCATAAAAGTACTTAAACTTAGAGGCTGCATATGTTAATCATGTTATGTCATATTATTCATTATATTGAATATATTGAGTTGGATGCCGTCATAGCTTCTTCTCTATGACTTATACATTGAGTTTTGTTTTCTGTGACTCCTCCATCAACTTCCACTGATAAAAATGCAGAGATAACAGTACAGTGGAAGTGAAATGTTCGTGGTGGGAGTTCTTTCCCTTTTCAAGTGAGAAAGTTCTCATTGTGTTGTTCGAGTAAAGACTCTCATACATCACTTCTTTGTGTTTTGATTATGATTTGAACAAATTGGTACTGAAATGGCTGTTTGTTTCTATTCAGTAATAACGTACTTACAAATGTTGGTAAACTATGTGGAGTTCTCACTTTCTAAGTGTTAATATGATATTGATTTAGTGTCATGATAATCTGACTCTCTAACAAGTCATCAAGTCAAGTCAGCAGTTATAAATGGCAGCAAGTCTTTAATTTTAAAAAAAGTGTGACGATTGCAGCTGGAACTGGTAATAAAGTCATTAACTAAGGTGTCATAGACTTCTCACTTCCATTTATCTGTAATTATCAATGTTAATCATTTGCACAGTATATCATCAAGTCTGGAGTTTTAAATGTTGATAAGTTATTAGGACTGTGAATGAATCTTGTTCCAGATGCCCTGCAGTCAAGTGATCCATTTGAGGGATCTTTCTGACTGAAGTAATGCCATTCTTTTGTGTCAGGCTTTTGCCATGACCCAATAACCCAGAAGTTGCTGTTAAAGCACTAGGAAAGCATTACAAAATAAGTTATCAACTATTGAAAGGGCAATCCACTGATTTTACACATCAAAATAACAATACACTTGTTATGGTTATTTTTACTTGGTATGTCAAAACTGCATGTTATGTCTTCTGGAGGGAGCTCCAGATGGTGGGAGTGATGATGTCATCAGGTTTATCTCAGTCTGGGTTTAGAGACTAGTTTAGAGATGTTACTAGCAGGAAGTCTGTGTCACAAAAAAGGGAAGTGGAATTTAGAGGACTTGAGAAGTTACTAGATGAAAGGCGCATTGTGGGAAATGTGTTTGTCAAGCTCTAGCCATACAGACTAAATGTAAGGTTATATCAGCCTCTGCTCTATCAATTTAACACTGACCTTTTTTTATTAATGTGTCTCTTCTGAGTCCTCCAACTTTATGCAAGTGCATTACTAATACTAAATCACTGGAATAACTCTTTTAAAAAGTAAATAACTGTAACAATATTTGCATCTTATTGGAAAGTAGCTCCACTATAAAATATACATTTTAAATGTTACTACTAAAATATACCCAGTTTTTTTTTTTGTATTGCACAAAACCTCATTTTGTACTCTGAAAGTTGCTTTAAAAAATTGTTTCAGATGTGCTTCAGATACAATGCTTTTATTTTGAATTTATAGTTGCAAAAATTCAACAGGAAGTTTTATTTTGTGTAGAGGAAACACTGGCTTTGTAGCTGTGGTCGGGTGTGTGTCTGTGTTGTCAGCTGACAGGCAGCATCTCTGGCAGCCGTCACAACACCGTGTGCTACCTGCTGACAGCTAGCTAGCAGCTCTTAGCCGAGGCTCTGCCGTCGGACCGGGGTGGGTTATGTTTCCCGGAGCCAGAACCGTAGACGGAGGTTTGTGCACCACCAACTCATGGCGGCCGAAATTCAGCCCCAACCGCAGGCTCGGAAGCCATGTCTGCTGAGCAAAATCGAGGCTTTCCAAGATGTTGTGAGCACGGCGGTCATCATCCCCAAGGAAGACGGTGTTATCAGCGTGTCTGAGGACAGGTGAGCTTTGAGCTGCTCGGCGGCCAGACCACACATTCAACCACAAATGTATATTTTAAAGCCGTCTCCTGTCTTGTTTTTTCCGCTCTTGTTGGTCTTCTGCTCATGCCGGGGTTTAGACATTTCTAAGACGTATGAATCGTCCAACGGTTTGCGGTTCTGGTTATAGAAGAAAACATCCTCTAACATTTGATATGTCAGCTGACAGCCATTGGAGCTCATTACATGCTGGTTAACAGTAAGCTCTTTCATATTTTTCCACACAATTGACAATGTAAGTTAACGTCAATAGAAATATTCAGAATTCACTGCTGATTATAATTTTATTAGTGGCTAACGTTAGCTAGCTAGCTAAGCTTGTGGCAGTAAGAATTATTAAAGCGTGGTTTCTCAACCTTGGGGTCGGGACCCCAAACGGGGCGGCTGATTAGAATTAAGTTTTCCACCAAGGAATCAGTACAGTTTAGTTGGTATTATATTACAGCTGTTATTTTCACGTTTGCATTGCTAAAAGTTGGGGGTCGAGCCCATGAACTCACTCAATTGTGCCCAGTCTTTTCATTACTCCTCTGTTTAGGTACCTGGACCTAAAGGTGGAGCTCGAAATACTGCAGTCCTTTGATTGGTCAATAGATTTGTCACTTATTGACAAAGGCCTCAGTGCACAAACCCACCATTTTTACATATCCTATCAATGGTGCTAGTGTAATAATCAGCTACATACCAAAAGGAAAAAACACCTAACCTTCAATAACCTTTGCTGTGTTCCTTTGTTTACTGTGTCACATTTGATATGATGTCCTGCTACTTGTGTGGTTGACAAGGCCATCTAATAACAACCTTGCAGACATTTAAGGGTATTGTTTAAGGTGGAAATGCAAAACAGATCTCTGGTTTAGGTACATGTAGGTTCAGGATAGGTACGGCTTTTGAGGGCACTGTATTTAAAGTGTCTGGAAGAAGTGTGGCTTAAGACTGCTTTTATTTCTCCCCTGACTCTCTCAGTTTAACACTGGGCCTGTGTACCTGGGGGCTGTGTTTGTGTGTGGATGTGTGTGTCTTCTTTTTTTGTGAAGTCTGTGTATTTAGTCTATTGACATGTGCAAGTGCGTGAAGGTGAATGTGAACCTCTGCATGTTCAAAGGCTGTATGTCTTGTAATGGCTGTGCCATCTCTCAGTTACTTTACCCATCCTCACATCTAGGTTTTCCTTAATTACTAATATATTCTCATCTCTGTGCTGTCACTAAGCCATATGATCCATAGCCCTAATCCAGGACTGTATAGTACTTATCAGAGTCCTGCATTGGTGTCTGGACAAATGTAAAAAAAATATGAACTAACTAGATGGTACTACATCGTCTTAGTGGCCTACAAGCTGACTGTAAAGCAGGGTTGTCCAAACTTTTTCAACCCAGGGGCCACATACAGAAAAATCTGATCTGGGGAAATCTGGACCTTTCCAAACCCCTGTAGAACTCTGACAGTGGGAGCTGGCAACTTCAGAGAGAAACGCGTGTTGCATTCCTTGTACATCAGCGGTTTTCAAAGTGTGAGGCGCGCCTCCCCTGGGGGGCGCCAGAGGGCTTCAGGGGAGGCGCGGCGAGTGAAAAAATAAACCCGAAAAGAAAAAAAAGTGTAAACATCTGACAAGAGACAAGATGGATCGATTTTTAGTATCTCAAGTGAAAGTGAGAGAGGGCACAGAGTCTGGGACAAGCAGAAAACGTAGGAAGTATGACCCTGATTATTTAAAGTTTGGCTTTTCATGTATTGGTCCTGATGCTCCACTGCCACAGAGTGTTATCTGCAAAGAGGTGCTAGCTAACGACAGTATGCGACCATGTAAACTCCGGCGTCATATTGAAACCAAGCACCAAAGTTTAACAACCAAGCCACTATGATAAAAAAAAAAAATCTCTGACTGACGTTGATCTGTTTATTATCTGATTTGAAGAATTGCACAAAGAGGCCTTAAATTGAATGTATTCATAAAGATATTAAAAAACTCTGTTAAAATATGTTAAAAACAGATGCTAAAATGTGTTTAAAAAAGATGTTAAAACATAAAGATGTTAAAATGTGTTTTAAAAAGATGGTAAAAACATACAGATGTTAAAATGTGTTTTAAAAAGATGTTAAAAACATGCAGATGTTAAAAATGTGTTTTAAAAAGATGCTGAAAACATACAGATGTTAAAATGTGTTTAAAAAAGATATTTATCCACACACACAGAGATAAAAATGATTAAAATGTTTTAAAAATATGTTTAAGAACATACAAACATGTTTAAGATGTTTACAAAAATAAAGATGTGTATAGCATTTATTGTTTAAAACCTTTTTTAAGCCTGTGTGGAACATACAAAGCGACAACAATAACAGTAATAATAGTATTAATAATTAGGGGGGGTAAAGGGGGGGCAGCATGCTTTTGAGTTCTCTTTAGGGAGGCTCGCTATCACACACTTTGAAAACCCCTGTTCTACATCAACATAGAAATGACTGGTTTTATGACATAGTTGGGAAGTGTGCTAGATTGTATTTGAGGCTGAAAACAAATATTTTTATGTGCACAGACATTTGCAACACAAGTCAAACTTCCTCGCAAATTTTTCTTTAGTGTGTTCAGATGACTCAGTTTTATTAGTGTTATTCCAGCAGCTATTATTTAATTATTACTTACAGCATTGTGCATATCATTGTGGAGATGGCCCATGGCCAATTCCCCAGTACCTCAGATTAATATTTCCCACCAGCTGTTAATGTAGGAGTTACAGAGTTGAATGCAACAGTAAGAAGAATAACAATAGTGGTGAGCCTGAAGTGAATTCAGAGAAACTGATGGGTGTGTTTACTGTCAAATAGAAAGTGAATGCAACACATTAAGAATTTAGTGTTACACCTCAGATGCCATGCAGCCTTTTGGTAATGCAGAAACTAAAATGTCATGCTTTCACTCCACAGGACGATTCGGGTATGGCTGAAGAGAGACAGCGGTCAGTACTGGCCCAGTGTCTACCACACAATGTCATGTAAGTAATAATGTTTGTCTATATGTTTAAATGTACATTTTTTTTGTCTTTATACTCTTTGTAACTGTTTGATTAATGGGCTTCCTTTAAGCCAATATCTTACAACAAAGGCAGTGACTGTGTTTGAATAAGTGGACTGATTGGCTTGTTCAGTATCATCAAATAAGTGATGAATATGTATGAGTGTGTAACTATAGTCAGCAAAGTTGTAGAGATAACATCGACTTCTTGGAACAGGCCTGTTGTTCATTCCTGTTTTTATTCTCTCTTCCTTTGTGTTTGCTCTCATTCTGTGTGAGCATCTCTCCTCATCATGACCAACATAATGACTTACACAGCCTCCACTTCTCAGAATGACATGAAAGCGCAGAGTTTAATTGCTCCTGAAATTAGATTTAGCGTTTGGGATCCTTTAGGATTATTCACTCTCCCTGTTTGTACTGCAGTACTGCATGTCTGTGACACTGTTTGTCCTTTTTTTCCCTTGAGTTGTGCAACTGAAGGAAATCCCGTGCTACCATCAGCAAGATCTGTAGCTTACAAAAGCAGCCCCAGAGGCTGCATATGTGTAACGTTTTCTTTCACTGATAGAAAAAGTGAAATTAGAGTGCAAATTATAACACAGTAATCCCCACTGACAGGATTTACACATACAGTATAGAAATGTTAGTTTGTTTTCTGTTTTTGTCTTAGAAGTGAGACAAAATCTGAACACAAAATTTGATCACATATATGTAGGTAGAAATAAATGATTGGAATGAAGTTTCTGGTTCTTCACTTCAAGAGTTTTTCATAGGTAAAAGCAACTGTACATCTTTGAGTTGCTATATCACAAATTTGTTCTGCTACCATATTCATTATTTTTTTGTCTCCTAAACCTCAACCAGCATATCCAGGAAATTGCAACAGCGCACTGTTTTCCAAAGTGGTTAAACCGTTGACTCCCTGCCTTGTTGTAGACAATATACAGACTTTAATAAATTTGACCTGAAGCTGCTGATGGCATTTCTTCTGCTGTCAAGTATATTTAAATGTGGAAATTGCAATGCAAGAAATAAAGTATTAACAAGAACACATTAGCAGATTTTTTTAGTATTAGCAGATCCATTTTTATGAAATATTGTTCAAAAAGACAAGGTGAGCAAAGAAAACACTGACAATGCTAATTAACCCTGTAGCAGTGCCAACAACAAAAAAGTATAACAAGTTGACTAAAGCTGCATTTTGTTCTGACCAACAGCCCCAAAGGAGTGGATATAGCCAAACCACCTGTGTACAACTACTGCATAGCTGTTAATGTTAAAGTGTTGAGATAGAGGGCTGGAGCTGATTCCAGCTGACATTGGGCAAGAGGTGGGGTGCACCCCGGACAAATTGCCAGTCGATCACAAATGCTATTACACTCCCATTCACACCTATGGGCCATTTAGAGCTATGTTATGGTCAACACAGAATATGGGTCAGAATATCATTACCTGAACATTTTTAAATTCTCAAATATTGCTATTGGTATCTACCCCAAAAGTCAGTATCTGTCAGGTTCGAATCAGTTTCGTGATCGTTTTTTAAAAGTATTTTTTTAGTTGCCCAAGAAAATCTTAACTCAAGGTCTACTTAAGATTGTAGTTTTTCTAAAGCTCTCAGGGGCATCTCATGGCAAGGTCAGGAATGAACTTGTAACAGTCAAGTGCCATTACGTATAGTTCATTGTTGGTAGCTTCACTTCCAAAGTTCTTATTTCTCTAGTGGCTTTTGAAAACATGTGAAACTAACAATGCTGAGATGTTTACTGCAGGAGAAGAGAAATCACAGTGACGATGAAATTACTGTAACAATACACTCACAGAATAACAGAATAAGAGAATGTTCACTGTTATTCTTGTATTTCCTTGTGTCTCCAGCACAGTGCTCCTGTATGTCCTTTAACCCAGAGACCAGGAGGCTGTCCGTTGGGATGGATACTGGAAGCATATGTGTAAGTCCAACTACCAGCCTGCTTCCCCTCTGTCACAACCCTCTGGCCTTTCTTTCTTTTCCTCACTCAACTGAAAACTATTTTCTTTTCTTGCTGTGTCAGTAGAAATCACCTGAAAGATACACATCATCCCAGTAGGTTGTGTTTTTATCGGTGTGTTGACAGGAAGATCCTTGTGATATTTGTCATCTGCCTTTTAGCAAATAAAGTGGAATGCAGCTCTAATTATATGTATTTTGATGAAAATGTTGGCTGCTCTCCAGTGCAACAGGAATGTTTCTGGCGAGTTTGTTTATTCAGTTGGAATGAGAACTTTGTCAGGTCACTGTGAGCTGTCACTTGGTGAGGAAGAAAAACCTCTGAATGTCATCTTTTCTCTTCCGTAGTGCTTTGTAGAGATGATATGGAACCCTAATCATTTTCGGAATGGGCAGAATTGTGGTTCACTTAGGCCCTGTTTACACCTGGCTTTAGCATCCAGTCTCCAGTCAGATACTCATAGCACCATCATAGTGATCCTGGATGGAAAGTCAGAGGATTGCAAAAGTATGTAGGGTACATCCACTGTTCACTATTAATGTCTTTATGGCAATCCATTCAGTAGGTATTGAGATAATTCAATCATTTTGCCTCAGTAGTGGATTGGCGGAAGGATACGGTCAGTCTGTTTATTCATTCAGCACTTTTGACAATGAAACTTACTATGGATAGTCATAGGATGATCAGTACGAGGATGATCCCTAATGCTTTAGGGTTAAAATTTCCCCTTGACCAACACTGTGGTCCATGACAAACTATACCAAAATATGAAATGTGCTGTGGATATTCAACTGAATGATACCATGATCTTTTACCTTTTAGATGCTTTTAGATTTGCACTTCAGAAGATATTTGTCATAGATAAGATTCTAATAGGCAGATTAATATACTAAGAAAAGGGAAGAGGGTGAACCCTTTTGAATTTAATAACCCATTGGTCTTTCCTTCAGGTCCACCCTTATTATTTGAAAAGCTCTAAAAAGTGTAAAGTAAACCAGTGTGTTGTAATGAATTGCAGCCTCTCGTGGCTGGTAGTGAGACTTCTGACCGGTGGTCTTATTCGTTTTACATACTTTGCTTCTATGACAAACAACTCTGAGTTGTACTGTACAGTACTGGACTATTCTGAGATGCAGCTTTTTTTTTTTTGCTTTTCTTTTGTTCTTTGAGAATTTCAGAAGTGGGAGTTGTTTTTTTGGCCCGACAGAAAGTCAGACAGCAACATAGCAGAACATTTTCTAGGATTTTCATCTCAGATCAACCAAAAAACGTCAAGTTCCCACAAGTGTTTTATTGTGGGCGGTGGCTTCAAAGGAAAGCACACTGTCAGACCACAAGCTCTTCTTCCTTTCACTGGCCTGTACAGAGGCCTTCAGTTCTTCACTTAAGTAATTTCTGTTTACATTTTTATGGAGAGAAGATCCAAAGTATTTATCTCTCTGTAGGAGGATGACCTACGCTTCAAATATAATCACATTTTTAAGATATAGTCATGTGTTACTACATAGATACTGAAATTTAAACGCTGTAACATGAAATGTTTGCCGTTTATAAATTTATTTTAAAAACCTTAGTCATTGACCTCAGTCAGTGGGAATATTTATCTCCTCTTCCTGTCTTTTAGGAGTTCGTCCTGTCAGAAGACTACAATAAGATGACCCCAGCACGCACCTACCAGGGTGAGACAGGAAGTGTGTGCATGTGTGTCTAAGTGTGTGAGTCAGTTAATGTCCACATGTCTGGAAGAGAACCAAAAGATACCATTGTTGGGTTGCTTTGAGGCTTCATCTTTGAGATTGGGTTGTTTGTCCGTCTCTTTGTACGTCCCTTCCGTTCTTGTGAACGTGATATCTCCACAATACCTTGAGGGAATTTGTTCAGATTTGGAACAAAGGTCCAATTGAACTAAAGGATAGACTGATTGGAACTTGGTGGTCAAAGGTCAATGGTCAAGGTCAGTGACACCCCAACAAACACAATTTTGGCCATAACTCAAGAATTTGTATGCTAATTATGACAAGATTTTACACAAATGAGGATAAAATGGTTAACGTCACTGTGTCTTTGCAACATCATTTATATTTGAAGCATTGTAGATCAATGACAAACTCATTGGTTTTGCTAACATTGAGCTTCATTTTGTTGTTGCACCATGTCCTCTGTAGAAATAGTCTCTTAGTCTCTCCAATCTCACTAGAAGTTATTCACTTGAATCACAATTGTCAACATAGTGATAACACCCTTTCCAAAAATACACACATTCCTTCAAAGTCTGGACAGACATAGATGTAAATTGCAAATTCACTGGTTATCAAAGGCATACAAGACAAGGTGGTGATTGTAGCTGAACGGGTACCAGAAGAATTGTGTATGTAAGGTATGTTACTTCTAGTGATAGTAGCAATAAAAGAGACTGTGATAAACAGAAATGACCTCTTAGTATAATTTAAAAGATGCTATGATAAAACAATCTACCTACAGGGCTTTTAATTTGCCCAATTTCAACAGAGAATAACTTCTGGCTTCTGAGCAAAAAAATGAAACCTGTTCCTTGAGGCTTATGGCTCATGGCTTTGAATGCTTATTTTTAAGAGCTGTCATCCTGCTCAAATTCTGCAATTCTCTAAAATCTCTGGACCATATTTTTATGGGTGTATTTTAGATTTTACCCGGGCAGTTCAGGACAATTCACTGCTAATACGTCTGTTAAGTTCTGTGTATGTAATGCTTTCAAAGTTCTCCAGCCTGAGAAATGTTTCTTTGCTGGGGTTCATAATTCATTTCTTTCTTTTGAGTATAACTCTCTCAGAAATAACTGGACCTGTTCACACTTATCGATCTCCACAAGCCTCCTCTTCGGCCTAAACTACATTAAATGTTTTTTTTTCATATGAATGTACGTGTAAGCCTTGGAAAAATGGATGCAGAATAATTGAAAATAACCTTTCACAATATGTGCTCCTCACATTTGTGTCATGTGTGGGTGTGTGTTCGGTGAATCTGTGTAGATCTCAAACATTTTGACTTCAGTGTCAAGCAACTTTCTCTTAATTTGTTGGTCAGATCTTTCTTTAAAGACAG
Organism: Centropyge bicolor; assembly: GCA_037975185.1. NCBI lineage: Eukaryota > Metazoa > Chordata > Actinopteri > Pomacanthidae > Centropyge > Centropyge bicolor. The sequence goes on from JBBMOC010000075.1 coordinate 1,160,715, forward strand.
TGGTGGTACTGGACCATTATTATCTCTCTTTCTGCTTTTGTGTTTATTGCATATTTGTGTGCAACGTGAGCACAGCAAATATGTTGATCACATTTGTGACACCATCCTACCCAAGATTCCTTGGTGGACCCCTGCACTGCAATGAAAGTAAATGAATTTCCTGTGTTATATTTCTATGTTTTTGTGTGCCTACAGCCCATCAGGGCAGAGTGACAGTGGTGCTGTTTGTATTGGAGATGGAGTGGCTTCTGAGCACTGGACAGGACAAAAACTTCACCTGGCACTGCTCAGAGAGCGGCCAGCAGCTGGGGACATATCGCACCGCCGCCTGGGTTACAGGACTACAGTATCCTTTAATACCCCCCACCCACCCCTCCTGCTCTGTTTGTCGTCTTGATTTGTCAGCTACTTGGCCCTTAGTGTGTGCTCAATGAACTTGACAGCCAAGCCTCCTGCTAAATGGAGTGGAGTGGATGTAACCAAGCGGGAAGTGACGAGCCATCTTTGGTGCTTTGGACTGTGAAAAATCGCTGCCTTTTATTATGACAACACAGTCTATTTTAAGGCCACAGGAACATAAGACAGGGCAATTGAGATTAGCTTCCACTTAGTTTGTACTAATAGGAAGAGCTAACAATAGGCATCAGTCATGCTGTTGTCAAGGAAACGGTCTGAGTAGGTTTCTGTAATGGCCAGATGAACGACTGTGAGTGCTCAGTAGCGACACTGATCCATACCAATGAGCCTGCTATGAGGTCATTAGACTGTTAGTATCCTGCAATCCTCTACATGCTAACCTGTCTGGCTAGCATGACAAGAAAATCAGTGAGAGCAGTGACAGTCACATTTCTTTGTTTGGAGTGACTTTAGACTTTAGACTTTAGTAGGGGCTGTTTCTGTGCTGACTCTGTGTAATGAGAAGCCACTGTGAATGGAACCTAATGAGGGTTGTACTTGTAATTAACAGGTGAAAAGATACCATGTTGAAATATAGTTTCAGCAGCACTAGTGACTGCAATTTAGCTGCTGCAGAGAAAATACAAGTCACATGTTACTCATATGTGTTAACTTTTTAAATAAAGGTTTGATTTCAACCAAGGCAAGAGTTTTTCTGACTGTGTGGCACGCCCTCCCAGGAGAGCATAGAGCCATTGCAGATGGGGTGCACTTAACCTGGATATAAATAAATAAATGAAATGTATTCGCAACCCTGATTCCAAAAAAAGTGGGTACTGTGTAAAACAGACATAAAACAGAATGTGATCATTTGTTAATCCTTTTTGATATATACTCAATACAAAGACAATATATTTAATGTTTAACCTCATCCACTTCATTGATTTTTGATGGCATCAACACATTTCATAGTTGGGACAGGAGCAACAAAAAACTGTGAAAGTTATGGACTGATCCAAACACACCTGTTTGGATCATTCCACAGGTAAACAGGTTCATTGGTAACGGGTGATAGTATCATGATTGGGTATGAGAGGTTCATCCTGGAAAGACTGAGTCATTCACAAGCGAGGATGGAGCGAGGTACAACACTTAAACACATGACTACATGGGCTAAGGAACACTGCGTAAAACTGTTGTCAGTAAACACAGCTTGTTTGCAAATGATGGCATTCTGTTTTTATGTGTTACACATCATGCGGAAACAATAGATGCTAAAATTAAAATCAGACAGCAAAAGAGCATTTAAAGTATAAGACAGAAGACAGATTTTGACACGAGAGGCTCATCAGCAAGTCGGTCAAAACCAAAGTCAAGAAGAAATGACAAAGTCTGTTATGCTCTCTGATTTACTTTCAGTGTGTTTAGAGAGCCCACAGTTTTTTGTGTCTAAAATTATTGTGGCTCATTTCTAACATCTCTAACATCTTCTGTACCTGACTTCCAGATATTGTTAATGTTTCATTGGTTTAGATTGGGTCTTTAGATTTTTTTTTCTTTTTTTCTTTCTTTTTGTTTTTTTTACTTGTAAATCACCTAATCTGTGCTCACTGGTAATGGCATAAAATATATACTGTAATCTCAGGTTCCTAGAGAGACTCTAACTCCCAATTCCTGTAATTAGATTTGTAATGATTTTTTTAGACAAAGGGATTTAGATTTAATAGGTTAGTTTGGTTATTCCTTGCACAGTTGTTGTTTTTCTCTTTTACAATGTGGACAGTGTTGTAATGATTTTGGTCTGTAGTGACTTAACCAGGTCAGAGGAGGACTCTGGCTAAATGGCCAATGAAAGAGCTGAGAGTCATCCAGTGACACACTGTAACTCCTTTGCTGCCACTACAAAAGGCTTTGACTCAAAGCTAACAGTTTATATAGTTTATTTTCAGCAGGACAGTTTCCTCTTCTTTGACCTTAATCTTATCCCAGGTTTGATGTGGAGACCAGACACGCCTTTGTAGGGGACCAGTCGGGTCAGGTGACCATCCTGAAGCTGGAACAAGACAGCTGCAGCCTGGTCACCACCTTCAAGGGACACACAGGTACACACCATACATACACAGACACCTGTTCATCAATAATACAACAGATTGATCCATATTGAAAGTGATCATTAGTTGCAGCCCTAACAAACACGTTGATGAAGTTCTGAATTCTTGCAGCTTCAGCCCATTCTACAGTACATGAGCTACAACAATATTCTATTTAGAAATTGCCAAATGGCATTCATTTTTGCACAATTCTTGTTCAGATGTCATCTGCAGAAATGTACTGTAAATCAGTCGAACAAATCAGCCCTTAGGTTCAGCACATAAAATCAGTTACAGCAGAAATATAGTTTTTACTAAACGAAACAAATCTTATGAGAACCAGTGCATGACAGCCCTGGGGACACCAACCCAGTTCCTAAATTTATCACTTTGGATAGCGTGATCAGCAGATCATAAATAATTCTCAGACTCATCCTCAGAGCTGTGATGGTATTTTGTGTGCTGGCCTTGGCCTCATGTTATGTCCTTCTGAATAGACCTTTCTGTGGGAGTGTGGGTTTGTGCTGATTTCTCCCACATAGTTGTCTTTGTGTGCCTGTGTTGTTCCTTGCTCCAGGTAATGTGACGGCGCTGTGTTGGGATCCGGTCCAGAGGGTGCTATTCTCCGGCAGCTCAGACCACTCTATCATCATGTGGGACATTGGAGGGCGCAAAGGCACCGCCATTGAACTGCAAGGACACAAGTAAGAATCACAAACATCCACTCTTGGTTGTGTCTCTTAATCAGCTGAATGGACAACACTGATATGTTGGAATTGTATGTTTGTGTGTTGTGTGCTAACAGGCTGTTATTGTTTTTCTCTGTGGTATTGCTGAGCTTTTTTTTTTTTTTAGCTGTTTATACTATTCAATTTTAATGTTTTGTTGTGTTAAATGGTTAATGTTTTGAATATTCCCTCTAAGGAAATGTTCATGTATCTATTAAGCCTCTTTCAGGCATGCACCTTGTTACGCAAATGTGATGCAATTTCACACATTGGTCTTATATCTGTATAACCCTCAGAGTGACTTTATGTAAAAATTGCAAAAACTCAATCTCACGGGGTTGGGCCTAGCAACATTTCTGTAACACTTTCGGCATACTGCAAATCTGAATTCATCATTATTAAATGCTAAGAAATAGCCAATTTAAGGCTGTTGAAGAGATTCTTCTCATGTTGGAGCAGTCTGTAAAAAAGTCTTTGATTTTAAAAACTTTGAATTCCTCAACAATCATTGGACCCCCAGTCTCTTTAACTTCATCTCATTCATGCAGACTGTTCACAGTATGATATCCATCCAAACACAGTAAATGGTAAATGAGCATTGCTTTTTACCCATAATGGCGCTGTCATGTTTGAATAGAGGCATTATAGAACATTAATCTAACAGAGACCCATGTTTGATCACCAAAAAGCCATCACTTTAACAAATATAACCTTTTTAGACATAGCTATGTAACAGTAGGCTGTTGTTATGTAAATGTTATGGCTATTTTCAGACATGACAGGACCTTTTATAGAAAAAACCAAAATGAGTGCGCAATATTTGGCACCTGGTGAGAGAGAGGAGAACGGGCACTGTTGGAGAATGGCAGCAAGTTGGAATGTTTTCTGCTCTTCTCTGTTTTATAACATTGTAAACTAGTATCTTTGGGCTGAGAACTGTTGGTAAGACAAAACAATGATTTGAAGAAAGAAAGAAGAAAAAGAAGAAAATAGTCAATAGATTAGTCAGTAATGAAAATAATTGTTAGTTGCATCCCAATTTCAATTCATACTTGGGGGTTGAAAATGTAATACTACAGGTGACCACAGAATGAATTGGGTGCTAAATCAGACATATGACAGACATGAAAATTGTTCAAATAAAAGACCCGTACACTTTTGTCCAGGAATGTACAAAATATTCACCAAGGAATATGCTAAGGTTCACATATGTAGTATAAGGAATATTTAGGATGTGTGAAATAGTAATCAAAAAAAATGTGTGTTAATGTAAATGAGTGAGTCAGATGGTGATTTACATAACAGGCCGCATGTCTAAAGCCAGCAATGTCATGAGAGGACCCATCTGTGTGACTGTCTACATAAAAAAGAACATAATAAAACAACAAAACAACATAGTTGTGTTGTTGCAGAGTTTAAGGTGAAGAAATGTAAAGTTTTAAGAAGACACAGCAAAAACCAAAATGCATTTCACATCTAAGCATGTTAAGCTAAAATGCAGGGACACCAACTTACTGTTGTCTAATATCTGTGTGTGCATCGTACAGTGACAAGGTTCAGGGCTTGTGCTACGCCTCACACACTCGTCAGCTCATCTCCTGCAGCTCAGATGGAGGCATCGTCATCTGGAACATGGATGTAACACGACAAGAGGTGAGAGAGAGAGAGAAGAGAAGACAGCAAACTAATAGAGTGTGACCTCAACCCAACACACAAACACACTCAATCTGTGAACTGTGACACATTGTGATGAAAAAAATTGAAAAATACACAAGATATAGATTTACATGTGCACATAGTGTGATACAGATCAGTGTGTTGGATAAAGTACTGATGTTTGCTCCCCCTCCTCCTCCTCTAGAATAAATTATTTTAAGAAATCTGTGAAAGGTCATCAGATTAGCAGGATGTTGTTTGATTTTCTCTCTTACACACACACACACACACACACACACACACACACACACACACACACACACACACACANACACACACACACACACACACACACACACACACACACACACACACACAGTCGGCATCTTCTGTCCTCCCTTTGTGCTTTGTCTCCACACAGTTAGTTAGGACTTGATTGCGTCTTTATTTACCCAGAGTCACTTTTATTTTACCTCAGCGTCATTCTTTTGCACCTTAGTATCTGTTATACAGCCCCCATTTGCATTTATGTTTGCTTTTTCCTTTGGTTGTTCCTTGATTTCTTTTAACTAAAACTGTAGTATCAAAACCAAAATCTTTGTATTTACAAAAACGCTCAAGTATAAGGACAATTTGGATGGTGACACTATAGCTATAAAGAAACTTGTAACTTGACACCTACTCTTTAGAAAAGCAGGAAATTTATCACAATTGCTTCCTCACTCAATATGCCAAACTAATATACCTTGACTACTTTTTCTGTTTGTCTGTTAGTCCAGTATGTGTTGTGTTGGTGTCAAATGACATGACACACTTGAGATTCAAACCTATGTTTCATCATTATTATTTCTTTTTTTAAAACATGCTAAATCTGTGCTCCGATACTATACAATAAGTTCAGCATTCAACATTTTTTTCTGATTTGCTTTCTTCGTGTGAGTGTGATGAGAACATTTATACCAGGAGGCATAAAGACTGGAAGCAGGAGGAAACAGCTAATGTGGCTCTGTCCAAATTTCAAAATAAGAGCTACTCACACTTATGAAGCTTACCATAACTATTTCTTGGCAAACAAAAAACAAAAAATAACAAAAGCAGTCAGGAGCATTGTATGTGTGCAGTATCCTGATGTCTTCCTGTCACAGTGAGGTTGCCAGGTTTGGTACCTTTATGCCTGGACAAAAAACAATCTGAAACCTGTTCCTCCCATATATATCAGGGACCCTGTTTTATAGCAGGAGACACAGAAGTACTGGGCAGATGAAAACTGTTGATTGTCAAGAATATGTATGTCCCCCTATAGGAATTAAACAAAGTTACATTGTGTAAGTGAGACAGCTAAGCTAGGCTAGCCACATCTGGACTCCTGTGAATGTAACACATATACATGCAATTATTACTGATATTTTCGTCTCCCTATCTGACAGAAAGCAAAAAGGGATATTTTCCAAAATGTTGACTTATTCCTTTAATCATTCTTTTTCCCAGAAAAGCCATAAAGCTAATGAAAATACGCCACTGTAATTTGTTCTATTTTCTACCAAATTTGCCTTGTCTTTACACTGGGAGTCATACTTTGAAAGAGAACATTGAAAACAATTGAGAACAATTGAAAAATGTGTGTTTGCACAGACTCCGGAATGGTTGGACAGCGACTCGTGCCAGAAGTGTGAGCAGCCTTTCTTCTGGAACTTCAAGCAGATGTGGGACAGTAAGAAGATCGGCCTACGACAGGTACTGTACAATCTGATTTCTAGTGTTCTTTAATGCATTTCACTTCTATATAGACAGTTCTGTAATTATAGATCATCAGACACAAAATGTAACATCACAGTGTATATGTCAGGTACTACATTAGTGGATCAGTTGCTCCACCACCACACCCTGAATTCACTCCAAACAACTTTCCAGGAAACATACACAACACTTCACTTCTGCTACACTAATGGCCAGCAAACATCCTGTGGCTGTTTTATTGTCCTGTTCTCAGGAACAGCTTTATGTTGTGGTTACTCATTTCAGCTGTGTGTGTGTGTATGCGTGTGTGTGTCTCAAAGGGATCCACAGTTTATGGACACAGTAATAGCCATTTTTTGAGTGCACAGCAGTCTTCAGGGACATTCTGTAGCAAGAACCAAATACAACACACTATAATGTTGGTGTTTCTGGAGATGAAGTCCATGCTTCTGTTTGATTTGCTCATAAAAAAGAAAACCTTGAATGCACACAAAAAAGACAAATACAACTGAGGACAAGACCAATATAGCAGCACTGTATGCAGTACTCAACTGATAGCCTAGAATCTCTGTGTATAGTAGATAGTAAAATTATGAAAATGGAGGAGGCTGAGCCCATCTCTTTACCGCTGAGTCAATTGAAAATATAGAAAGAAACAGAAACATGATCATGAAAACACAAATAAACAACAATATCATTAGGTCATCTACATGTGGTAAAACTAGTCCAGTTGGTGCAGCGTCACTGAGCACTTGACTTGACAAAATCCAAAAGGACTTGCAGCTTTAACAACCATGACTTGTTCCTTCACATGAACTTTCACCTTCTGATTTGGAATGACTTGATGTTTTCCATGAACCCCAAAGATAAAAAAAAAAAAAAGTGTGCAGCAAATCAACTCTGCACTTTGAGTCAATCCAACTGCAGCCACAGGGGAGGACAAGGTGTGTTTGTTGGATCAGACCAGCAGAGAACAGATGATACCTCAGATGATCACATTCAAATGGAAACCCTATACTGTGGTCAACAAAAAGCAGATGGCAGCATGCAAAACATCCAGCTCACGAATGACAGTCGTGTCAAAGGAATAACCAGCCAGGCCAAACCTTTTCTTCTTTCTTTGAACAAACTTGCTAAGTACTCTGTCTGTCTGTCTGTCTGTTAGCAAGTTTGTTTTAAAGTAATAAATCCAACAAAATTTAAAATTGCATTGCATTTGGTAAAGAGTGTATAATGACTTGTTTAAGACCGGATACAAAATTCAAGACTTGTTGGTCTTGAGTTGGGACTTGACTCAGGACTTCATAGCCAAGACTGGAGACTTACTGTGACTTGCAAAACATTGATTTTTTTCCCTCCTCTGGCTTTTTTCTAACTCTGCTGCTCCTGGTAAGAAATGAGACCATTGCTAGTCAAAGCTGACATGTTGAAGTCCTCCTGTTTTCCTCAGCACCACTGTAGGAAGTGTGGCCAGGCAGTGTGTGGCAAATGTTCGTCCAAACGCTCCACCATCCCCCTCATGGGCTTCGAGTTCGAGGTGCGCGTGTGTGACAGCTGCCACGAGTCCATCACTGACGAGGAGTGAGTAACAATCGGCCTCTGTTGTCGTCATATACTGACCCTTTGTGCTCTCAGCCTTCTGGAGTGTTCACACACTAAAGTAACCGGCGTTCCTTTTGTGTCTCCTAGTCGTGCGCCTACAGCCACCTTCCACGACAGCAAGCACAGCATTGTTTACATGCACTATGAGCCCACCACTGGAAATCTGCTCACCTCTGGCACCGACAAGGTTATCAAGGTCCGGATGAATGAGAACAAACAGTATCTGCTGTATTCATGAGGCTCAGATAAGACATGCAGGCACACACAGTAACATTAAATAGGGTCACTCCTTAACAGGGTGAGTTCTGAACTCTGCCAAGAAGGTTAGGTTTGTTTTGTTGTCTCTTTTTTGTTTATGATTAAGGCCTTATTAAACTGCTAGCCCCCCCCCCCCATGAGCATTGTGTGTGTATCCTCTTACCTTTAAGTACCTGTCAGACCAGCTGGAATACTGCCTGCCCCAGTTTGCTCTGTGTTAAATAGATTCTTGGTATTTTGCTTAAATGCAAATTTGTTTAAGAATATACACAAGTGAAATAGCAACTGAAAATGGAATTAATTGAAATTAGATTCAGGCACAGGGCCACAGAAGAGTAGAAATAATACAAATGCAAGAGTCACCAAAAGCAGTGTAATCATTTCATCTTATATTGTGTAATGAGATTACCACAATCTATTTGCAACACAGTGAACCCTTGGGGCCCCGGAAGGTCTGGGGCCCAGGGGCAGTTGCTCAGTGTACTTCATCGGTAATCCCGTTTTAAGTCTGTCTAAAAACTTAATTAGTTTTGGCAGGAATGTTTAAAGGTCAAGTTAACATTGAAACACAGGACTTTCTTTCTTGACCTTCACTTTTTTCTGCTCTTGTTGAATCGGAAAAAAATCGGTCAATATTTGATTATCTATCACATCTGGGTCCAGATGCAAACTGGAAAATATAAATCAATCGTTCGACTGCACAGTAAGCAATACCATACAGAAATGAATTAAATTAAATGACAAGTAAAGCATAATTTGTGGAGCTGAATCCATTTTAGCACATTTGTTTTGGTTTTCTCAAACATTGCTTGTGTGGTTGATCTGCTATTTTTGTTGCACATTTTAAATGTCAATGAAATTGTTTGTAATCTGTTTAATTCACTAATCTGACCTTGGCTGCTTCCCTGAAATGAATGTTGTAGCTGTGGTTTCAAGTGACTGCTAATCTGAATGCTGCTTCAGAGGCTTTGCAATGCATACATTCCTGGAAAAATACTATAGCTCTTAAAAATTCATATTATTGAAAGTAAAATTATAATCAGTATGTTTTTTTGTTTGTCAGATCTTAGAAACCATATTTGAAATTTACCTCCATTTTTTCAATTTTAAATCATGATGGTTTAATTTCCCGTCTCTGAACATTAGAAGGAGTCAGCAAAAATCTTTCTCTAGCTGGTTGATGAGTGTGTGTGACAACAAACTGATTCTGTCTTGTGTTAATCTGCAGCTATGGGACATGACTCCTGTGGTGTCATGAGGTCGACCAGCAAGTCAGCAGGAAGCCCTGTTCACCGAGCTGTGATGGTTTCACCGTGGCAGTCGCACTTGGAAGAGACAGAGGGAAGCTTATCCAACAATATCGATGTCATCTGGATAATATTTAACAGTTATTCAACAACAAGCATGGGCCATTGCACGTTCACAGTGAGGACACTGCAGGCCAGTGAAGCCTGGGAACAGGACAGGCCTTGGTGGACACAAGGTTACAGACGGTTGTGGGTGTTTGTTTATGTGAAGGGTGCCGTTCAGTGGGGGATCTCTCTGTGTATATTTGTGTGTGTGTGTGTGTGTGTGTGCGTGCTGTATTTGAGTGTGTGGGAGGGGTTGAGGCATTTGACTTTGCAAGGAATTGACACACCTTATTTACTTAATTTCCATGCATTCCTGCCGATTTCATACTGGAAACTCACAAAACAGTACATGATACATTTCAGCTTGTCAGTAGGTACCATCAAATTCAAACTTTGCATTCTTTTCTTAAATGTGAAGCACAAGATAGAACTGGACAATAACTCACAAACTACTCATAAACTCATAAACTAAAACGCATTCATTTAGGTTAAACAGGCTGTAGATTCTCCACAGGAGGAAGACATTTGCTCAGTTCTACACCAGCCAACCTGCAGCAGCTCCAGGAACAGTAACAGCAGCAGTTTACACTTTCAGAAGTTGACATATAAATGTTGCCCTCTACACACATTGAGACTAATAGCTGACTCTCGTGCAGCCGTAGTGACACTGGCAGATATACACAAAGCTGCAGTTGTAATTCATTGCCTGTAGATGGCACTAGTGTCAACATTGTGGAAGCTGCTTCAGGCCTGGCCTGTAGATGGTTCTCATGGTTCTCAAATCTGCATTATATCTGCGGCTCTGAAATGCTACTACTTTTCTTGCTAATGGGTGGCACAGGTTGGACTGAAATCGCAGGTATGATATGATCTGATCCTGATTTCAGTTGCTTCACATCACTCACTCATAGTGTTTGTTATCATGTTCAAGAGGCAAAGAAATCATCTACTTCCTGAATATTTCAAATTGATATCAGTAACATTTGTTTGGGTATAGTAGTACTTCAACCATGTGACACCGTGGACTTCATGAAGTCCCTGAATGTTACCAAATAAGCCCTTCACTTGAGTCTCTATTGAGGCTGCTGTACCTGATATCAACCACTAGATGGGAGCATTTTTAATCTACACCTATCCTGTTCAATGGAATTTATAATATGGATGTGAAAGGCCACAGATGAGGAAAAAAATAGTATGGATTATGTAATTTTGAACTGTACTTTTGTTTCTGCTGTGCTCACAGTGAGCCAGGTGTGTCCACATGGAGGCTAAATGTCCACGTAGGTTTTACTAGTTTAAGAATGCGAGTGGATGTGTGGCTGCTCCTGTGTCGCAGAAAAGTGGATATCAAGCAAGTCTAAAGTTTAAAATTGAGAGAAATGTGTGTGATTTGATCCCATTGAATGTTTTGTGCAGCCTTAGAAACTTGAGTCTTTGATTTGAATATCAGTCTTTCATATCATTTGGGATATATCTGTGATACATCTGTGATACTGTCAGACTATGGGGGCATTTTTTTTCTCTCAGTTAAAGAATATTTAAATAGAAAATCAAAAGTTTAAGAGTCTGGTCAGTACAGAGGATGCTGATTTTAAGAGAGACCCTTCTCATGATACCATAAGTACACACAGTGTTTGCCTAAATCCAGAGTACACCTGTCAGCTTTTGTATTCTGCACATTAACCAATCAGACTGATTGCTGATCCTTGTATGTTCTCTACTGCCAGCTGTTTCAAGAGGTTATTTATTATTCTAAGTATTGTGTTAATATTTCTGACATGCAAACGCACATATCATCAAGCTAATCAGTGGCATCACATACATTCAATACATGCATCAAGACTGAAAGAAAACTAATGAACACTTTTCCCATCATTCTATTCTCATTGTTACTGTTTTTTAAGCCACAGTACTGTATACTGGCTTTTATGTCAATGCACTGTAATCAGGAAGCAACAATACGTCACAAATCGCTGCTGTGAAGAGAAAATTTGAATTTATTTGTGATTATCATATTTGTGCTTTAATGTAATCATGTTGAATTCTGCTAATGTTCAAACCCTACTAAATATTTTCCAAAGATGTTTGATAGTGAGATTAAAAAAAGGTCATGTTAAAGACTTCATCTAACAGCAATGAAAAATTACAGACTTGATTGTTCATGAAAAACATTTACAGCTGCCTATTAAGGTACATTTACAGCAGCAGTTTACTCGTGAATGTGAACCTGTGGTACTAACACCTTAAAGGCTCCATACACTTTTTTTGTTTTGCAGGTTTCAAATGCATGGTGTAGTTTTAGGTTTTTAGGGTGTATTTCTCCCATCTTTCCAAGAAGCTGTTGGTTTCCAGCTAATTGATTGTCACTCTACTGCCTGCAGTAGCAGTAAAAAAAACCCCTGAAAAATAAAACATACCTGTGATCTTATGAAGTCCATTGATTAAAATAGACAAACATATGCAAAATCACTGTTACTCCTTTAAATGTTAAAAAAAATTCCCAGACTACACATGAAATAGAAGACTATTGGATAAACAATACCTGAACTTATGTTGCAGCCAAAATGAGTGACTATTCATCTGAGGCAAATGGTCAATTTATTTTCTGTTGCTGGAAAGATAACAGACATTGTGTGTTTCAGTGTGTCCATTAATATAACCATGTATCAATAAATGACATTAAAAGAACAGGTTCACCTACTTGACCCACTCGAAGTCTGTTTGTTGTCTTGTTAATTCGATCGCACTGATTCACATCGATCTTTACAGAAATAGAACTGCAGGACAGTTTCTGTTCTTCTGCAAGGCTCCTGTTCTTTAAAAAATTACATGTTAGGCTACTCCTATTCCAAACATTTGCACAGTCCAGCTGACATTTAAAAACGCAAAGCTGGTGACTTAGAAGTTGAACATCTCCATTGTGTTAATTTAATAGTTAATGTAATAGATGTAGTTTGTGTTGAGATTCCTTAGAGTGCAGCCTCCACCAACAGAAAGCAGGTAACTGTATTTTATTATATATATTTATATTTTATTTATAATTTTGTGAAATACAATTATCAGGAAACTTTCTCAGTGTGGATAAACAACAACAGTGACTGGGCCTGTGTCTTTGTAGAGGTCTGGATGGGCCTAAAACTGACACCTGAAGCCTGTACCAGTCCTGCATATTGCAGGATCTGATATGACAGAACCCACTGGGTACTGCAGCATTATGCACACGTTAGCTCATGACATGACACACACGGATGCAGACAAGAAAAGAAGAACGTATTAATAAATTTAATTTGAAAATAACCTCATTCAATGAAACAATACATAATTACATAAATTAATATACACTTGCATCAGGGATCTATAAATTACACCCTGTTGACTTGATGAATACAGTATTCAGTATTTCATATTAAGTGTATCAATAGAAACAAATTTTGTTTTTCCATCAGTCTGGTTTTACAACCTCACTTCACTATGAGATTGTATTCAAATGAAGTCCGGTCTTTCGACTGTCGGTAAAAAACACTATTATGTAAACATAAGGAATTATTGAGGAGTGCTTGGTTTTAAAAAGAAGAGTCCATTTACAGAGATACTAAGGCTTGAACTTGAGGGCAAACTCTTCCAGCGCAGTCAGAAGCTTCTGCTCTTCCTGTGGTGTGGACCTGGAGGAGGCCAGTGGCAGGTGTGTTGCCACCGCTTTGCGATCTGGAAGAAATTTTATGAAACTACATGAGACAGCAGGAGAGAAACTACACACGTACGCTACACTAACGTTCAGGGAGCTAATGACAGAAACAGGATTCATTTAAATGTCAAAGTAAAATAGAAACATGAACAATGAGGCATCGCCCTCCATAACTGAATCCTCATGATGAAGTAACAGTAACTCTCCTCCCTTTACAACAAGCTTCGTTTGGTTCATTATTTCATTATGAGGTGTTGCACAAGGTAAAAATCTCCACAGTGAGAAATTTAAGTCTCTATCAGGACCCAACACAACACAGTCCAAAATAAGTCTCTAGGTCTGGGCTTCATTAGCAATTTATTTAATCTGAATCCAGTATGAAATTATTCCAAATCCTTAACAACTTTAAGCAAAAACTAGATACAAAACTAATGTTTTAAGTACAACTAAAAAATAATTCATACCTCATTGTTATAATGCTGAATGCAAACTTCTCGTGAGAAAAATATCTGACTCTTTAGCTGCTGAATGCTCCACTATGTTCACCAGCTACTCTCTAACTGTTGCCTGCTGCTGGAAATGAGGCTGATGACAGCCCTGACGCAAAAACGATGAAAAACAAGTTTTACAAGTTCGACAAAGACTGAATTTGTTTCTGACCCTGGAAGAAGAGTCCACTTGGGTGCTTGATGGCGGCTGCAGACACAGCCAGCCACACCACGGTGTCGGCCCCCATGGCCTCCGTCCTCAGTTTGGACTGCATCTTAGCGTGGAATGAAGGCATGGACGTCTGGACAGCTACAGAGACAAGAGCAGAAGTGCAGCTCACAGAAGCAATGTTTTCTGTCATCTGTAGATGTTGCTCAGGGGGTATCCACAGATTTTAGTGTCAAGTGAATACAGGAGACGTCGCTTGGTCTTACAGCACCTAGACAAAACTACATCCATCTTTCTCCTCATTCAGTTTTCACTAGCAAGAATTGATCAAATAATTATCTTAAAGAAAACTGCACAACATTAACAGAAACATGTGCAGTATGTTTGATGTTTCAGACTAAATAAATCACATTTGGCTCTGCTGCCTACTTTATGGACAAACTCACAAAATATGATACATGTGCTGGACTTTTAGATTGTCAGAACATCAAACAATGCTCCTGGCCTGATATTGTAATCTCTCGGATGAACTGTCCTGTGGTGTGCTATTTTTTGTCACCAGAAAGTCGTATTTCATTAACGAGTCAACACTGCAAAATACTGGGCAGTCTCATTGACCTTGGAAATTAAAATGTGTTATCACTAGCACCAGGTGTCACCTTGGTATTTTTCACTATTTTCCTTATAACTTCATAGACTAAACAATTCATCAAATTAATACTCAGCAGATTAAACAAACTAAAATGCCAAAATGCCCTAAAAGAGATATAATTCACTCTGATTTTAAACATCTCTAATGGCAGCTACCTGTTGTTTGACCACAGCTTTAAACAGATATAAGTAATCTCAAAGTCCAAACTGCAACGTAGCTACTTAAGTCACAAGTTTTGACACATTTTCTTTTCTGTTGTTTACCTGGTGTGTCTGCCCAGCCAGGATGCATGGATGAAAAATGAATCTCTTTGTGCTGAGAGGCCCATTTCTCTGTCAGAATCACCTGCTGTCTCTGTCAAAATGACAACAAGAAAAAACACTTGAACAAAACAGGGACACGTGCAATGATCGCTTCTCTCCGACGTACAGTTATAGATCAGTCTCCTTTACTTTGTTCTGAGCGTAGGCCATGGTGCCATCAAACGTCCCCTTCTCAAACTGGAGGTTGTCCACGTTCAGCTTCTGTGTGAGCATGCCGCCGGACGACACGGTGACCTGTGAGGAGACAGTGGCAAATATGTATGCTTTACTTGCAATGAAGCATAAGGTTGACATGCAAGAGTCTTCTGGCTCTGGTCTGACAATAAATCTTCAACTTTCCACAATGTATTTTTGCGTCATCATTCCTAACACGCTCAGCCTTTACTTTGCTTGAAAATCAACTCACCACTCTGGAGTCTTCAACCTTCTTCAGTGCAGGTATCAATGCTGTGGTGAGGATGTATGTACCTGAAAATAAAGGTAAGCACAGAAGGTAGTTCAGCCCTTATCTGCTGTAGGTGATGATTCAGACTCATCTATTTTTGACGAATTACTATCAAAAGCTGTCAAGCACCAATGCTTGGTCAAACTCGTACTCTTGTTGCTTATTTAACCTTATATTGCAGATTTAAAGCATTAATTTTTTTTTTATTATACTGTGCTATATATAGGTGTTGATACAAGAACTTAAGCAGTCACAAAAGATGTATGTGAAATGTGTCTGTAGCCCAGAGTAAGTTCCTGTGTCAACCTTTACACGAACATTTAAAAACTTTGGCTTCATTTCTTAAGACTTTCATAAAAACACAAAAGAAACAAAAGAAAGTTACCAAGTGTGTTTGTGGCAAAGTTCTTCTCCAAACCCTCCTCAGTTAACTCTCTCTGGTTCACCATACAACCTGCATTGTTAATCTGGTGAACAGATAAATGGTGAAAAAGTGACTGAATTACTATGCAAACCAGTGTGTGTATTAAAGAAGACATATCTATTTCCCACCTACCAGTACATGTACAGTGTCATTTTGTGAGAATTTCTGGGCGAACTCCCAAACTTGTCTCGCGCTGGACATGTCGACAACGTGGACGTGAACATTCTGGGAATAAACGGGAAACATAAATACTGTTACACCTCTTTTAATAAGGAATGAAATTGAACTATATGTTGAACAGAGAAAATAAAAACTGAAAAGGAGAAACAATCTTGCACTGCCAGTTGCTTGTGATGACGATGATTTAGGAATTTAAGATCATGCATCATTTTAATGTGAAAGTTAACATATTTTGACTTATTGCTATTTTCACACAGCAAAACACATCATGATAGATTAAGACCTCTGATTCAGATATGGAAAAATGTTGCCCTCTCCTGAAGTTTCACTTTCAGGAAGATCAACAGGATCAGGATGTCTCCTCCTGGACAAGCAGACGTCCAACAGATGTCTCACCTGATTTTTACTCCGTTCCACAATTTCATCTTTGGCTGTGTCTGCTCGTTCCTTGCTTCGACAGACCATGTGAACAGTTCCTCCTGCAGACTCAAAAATAACATATCATATCAGTGGACAAGTCAGCAGCGGCTTCCATCACCTTATAGATTGGCTCTGTATCAGAAATGGGCTGTATTGATGAGGTGTCAATCAATGAACTGCAGTTAACCTGTAAAGTGCAGTTAGTGTTTTCAGGCAAAAGACAAAAGAGAGCAGAAACATAAAGAGTAAAACAAATGTAGATAACAGCATACAAAATGTAAGAGTTAAAGATACAGCAGAAATACATAGAAAGATAAAATATGAAAACAATAAAATAGGTCAAAGACAAAAAATAATACCCATAATATATTCTGATCAACATCATACATCACCATAGAAAAGCAGGTTGTAAGACATACAACCCTGAATCTAAAAAAGTTGGGACACTTTGTAAAAGATAAATAAATGTTGCTAATTGTGTTTGACATATACTCAGCTGTAAGACAGATAGATGTACACACATGTTGGTGTTTCACCTTGTAGCTCTTACGAACCAGTAGAGGATCGGCCCTTCTCGTCCCACAAGCAGAGATGAAAAACAAAAGACTTCTGTTAAATGTCCATGTTCGAACGCTCACCTCTGTTGGCTATTTCCTGCGCTGTGGCTTTTCCTATCCCACTGTTGGCGCCTGTTATCATGAAGGACCTCCCACTCAGGTTCACATCCAGGTCTGCCGGAACAAAATGCTTCGCTGCAGCCTCATAGCCGCCCCTGTAAAGGTCAAAGGGCAGGGAAGTGAACACACCACAAACACAGGGGCTCATTCATCAATGACTGATGATTGACTGATTTCAACCTGACAGGATGGTGAAACACTGCTTTCCAGCTATTGGCCCTCAGCAGCACTGTTGTGCATTTTTGCTCTTACATACACAAACAATAAGTGAATAAGTTGTCTGTAAAACTCAGTGGCAATTTAGTGACAATATAATCTATGACTGATTCATCTGGCATACATACTCTCTATTAAAGTTAATTTTCCACTTTGATTTTGATGTATAGAATGAAATTATGAAAGACCCAGTGATTCACAAAGAGAATGAGTTAGCTTTAGTTATTTCCTCCTACTGCATGAGTGAAGCACTTGTTTCATTATAATGAAAGAGAGTATGAATAGAAAAACCAAAATGGAGAATATTTTTTTCTTAATCATTAGTGGTTTAATCATTTCAGTTATTGTTCAAGCAAATGCCAAATACTGACTGTCTCTAGCTTCTCAAAAGTGATATTTTACTGCTCTTATTTGCTTTATATCCGAGTAATAAGACAATATAGACGTCTCTTGTGTGTGTGTGTGTGTGTGTGTGTGTGTGTGTGTGTGTGAGAGAGAGAGAGAGAGAGCGAGAGAGAGAGACCACCGCCAGTTAACCGTCTAATGTTAATACTATATACGGAGGATTAGGTAAATACAGCTCAAAACATCAATACAACACACTTGAGTATTTATATTGAAGTAATAATACTCTCCACTTACTTCGTATACTCCTGAAGACCTTTGACAAACCAGACGGCGTTCCTGTAAATCGACATGTCCAACACAATGTAGCTTCTCAGTTAGTCTGCCAACACAGAGTTCAGTGTTGTTGTTTCATAAGACTCAACAGCACAGGTTATGTAGTAAGGCTGACTGGGGTCACGTGTATGAGCACCGGAAGTCCTGCTGAAATAGCTACTCTAGTTCATATAGCTATTGTACAGATTCTATAGCACCCCTGGTGGATACCTATATTTTTCTACTATCGAAAGTGATGCATAATAAGCGATATTTTGTGTCTAACGTATTTAAAAAATCGCAAAGGATCACTCCTCCTAATATACACATAATTTAATCGTGTGTTTCGGCGGCTCACGCATAGTTGTCAGGATGGCCGAGTGGTCTAAGGCGCCAGACTCAAGGTATCCAATCCTTCCAATTCAATGGGGTTTCTGGTCTCCGAATGGAGGCGTGGGTTCGAATCCCACTTCTGACAATATCTTTTACTACCCTCATGTTGTTGCTTATTACAAACTAAATAAGCTAATTTCACAAAAAAACAAATTCCCTATGACCAATATAAAACAAAAATGTAAATTAGTCCTGCATTGTTAAAAGCATGGACACACGCAACTGTAAAGAGGGAGAATATACTTCAACTAGAAATATATTCAACCACCTTGAATCTGGCTTTGCATTTAGATTTGAACATCTGATATTTGGGGTTTTGGATCTTTTGTAATGATATGGACTGTTACAGTAGGACAATATCCTCACAGCAGAACAATAAGACCCCCACCCAATTGTCTTTAAAAAAGCAAGCAAACAAAAAGCCATGCAGCACTTGTCCACGAGCCAGAACTCTGGCACTGTTACAGTTCACTGCAGTTTACCAAACACTGCGTGGCTCCATGCTCCATTTTCTTTGTGTTCTTTGACTGCGGTGAGGCTGCAACTTCCCGTTGTTATTAAGAAAGTACTTCAATAAAGTTGACCAATCTCTCTACATTTCTATGCAATTAAGCCATAGACTGTATAAAGAATTAAGCCCACTGCACTGCAGGAGGAGAGAAGCAGCGCCCTCTGCTGATGCAAGATGAGAAGGAAAAACTTACAGCACCTGGTATTCCCAGGCGGTCTCCCATCCAAGTACTAACCAGGCCCGACCCTGCTTAGCTTCCGAGATCGGACGAGATCGGGCGTGTTCAGGGTGGTATGGCCGTAAGCGAATACTGATGACACGCACGACGTCTTTATAGTTGCTATGATACGACAGCTCTCCAAACTGTGTGACCACGTTACTTCTCCTACTCTTTTCAAATGCTCAGGCTGCCAGTGGATATTCTACCTTATTGTTTTCATCAGCAAATCCCATTAGACGACTAAACCAACAACGGACTGACCACACTAACATTTGTCATCTGTGAAGCCAAAGCCTGACGTGGCTCCATAAGACGTGTTTCGTGACTTGCAGCGAAACTAAACTTAAAGTCCGTCTTAAAGTTATTCATATGATGTTGGTGTTAAAACACACGGTCGCTTTACTGAAGTAATCTCACATTCTGTTGCGCTACAATCTTAATTTTCATAAGTATTTGAAAGGCTATTTGTTTTCCTGAAACACAGCACAAATCAAATGACAATAAACATCAGTTAGCAGCAGTCAACAGCCTTCTAGCCGTGGCTTCAGCACAGTTGTCAGGATGGCCGAGCGGTCTAAGGCGCCAGACTCAAGGTATCAAATCCTTCCTGAATAAGGGACTTCTGGTCTCCGAATGGAGGCGTGGGTTCGAATCCCACTTCTGACAATACTTTTCCATAAAACACAATTAGGGAAAAAGAAAATGAGATCCATATGGACTTTTTGATGTTTTATCCAGTAATATTGAATCACGCTGTATGTAAAAAAGATATCTTGGCCATGACAATTAGCAATAGTTAAAAGTCCTTTAATGTCAGAGTTAAAACAAATGTCTGTAGGCTCACCTAAGTCAAGCAGTAACGAACTGAAAAAGAACGTATTTATTGGATTTATTACAAATCACATAAAAACATTAAATAATTTACAATGATAAGAAATTTTAAACTTTTTTGAATTGAAGAAGTGCAATTTAGGAACAGGATATAACTAAATATCATCTCCTCCTTCATATGACTTATCTAATTTCGTTCTGACAACTAAGACCAAAAAAACCCACAGAAATATGTTCAATAAAAACAGGCTGATGCAAGATGAAAAAGAAAAACTTACAGCACCTGGTATTCCCAGGCGGTCTCCCATCCAAGTACTAACCAGGCCCGACCCTGCTTAGCTTCCGAGATCGGACGAGATCGGGCGTGTTCAGGGTGGTATGGCCGTAAGCGACAGTTTCAACTGTATGCACCCTCTATATAGATGCAAACTTTCAGGCCCAGCTATTCTCATCATAAGGTGGGTTTTATTCTCCATCTCAACAAACATCATTTACAAAAGAAGAGAAAACAACAATCAGCTCATTGTAATAATAGCTCACTAAATCTGTGTATTCATTGGCTGCACTGCTCTTCCCACCACACAACCTGACTTCCACCTGAAAACGCACCTGTGCAGCGTTTGGATCTAATTAAGCAGATTTAATGGCGCTTCCGGATTCCCACCCTGCGTCTTTGCACGGCGGACAAGCGCGGAGCCGAGTGGACCGGAGCGCTACCATGGCGTCCGCACTGATGGCTTGGCTTTGGATGGGACTGACACTGGCCCGGCTCGACAAGGCAGAAAGCCAGCGGCATGCTCATGGTGGTTTGTCCGGCCAGGAGCAGCTTTTCACCGGCAGCCAGCATGTGTTTGATGCGGCTCCAGAGGACTGGATGGACCCAAGTTTCCCAGCGCCGGTTTGGAGTTTCCTCCAAGGTGAAGACCCGCTGCTGACATGTTTTCTTTGTCTAACGTCAGAAAACATAGTGACATTGAACTTTTTTGTGCTTTTTCAGCCTCACACACCCCGACTTGTTAAGGCTGAGTTAGGACCAATCTAAAATTAATTTATCAAACTGAATGTGGGCCCAACAATAGAGAGTATTGTATTGTTTAAATAAAACAGTGCTCTTTGTTTTAGCTTGTAGTCCCCAAACGTGTGACCATATTATAATAATATATTATATATATTATATTATAATATATTATATTATTATATATATAATGATATATTTTTTTAAACCGGCCTTTAGTCCCCCATTAATCCCTTTTATTAATTTGAAGAGAGAGAGCTTGACACACATTGTTATGCACAGATTTGTTTTCTTTGAATGGAAATGTACGCTTTTAATTTGATTATTTGGGCCCTTCTGTTCTACATTTCAAGGTTCTGAATTTTGGTTTGAAATTTAAAATACCATTTCATATTTCGTTGCTGTGATTTTCCTCCCTGCCAGTAGATGTGTTTCATGCTGCGTGGGTAAATCTGCTGAGGAGCAGGAGGACCTCTGGCCTGCTGAATTTAAACTTTTTTTTTTTTGTGAATTTCCACTGTGGTACAAATAAAGGTTTAACTTATCTTACCTTCCACATGAGTCTCAGGAGATGTTGATAAAGCTTCTTCATCAATGGATAACCTTGATCATGTTCATTTTACAGTAGTGCCAGGCTTTCTCACTTAAAAGAAATGTTCAACATCTTGGGAAGTAGACTTATCTGTTTTCTTAAATGAGGATGAAGATGAAACTGCAACCAGTTAACTAAAGAAATGCTACCTCTTAATGAGCTTTTGCAGGTGCTAGTTCCGGTCTATGTGCTAAGCTAACCAGTCTTCTGTACGTAGCTTGAGCTTCATATTTAAGAGAAGAGATAAAATAAACCTTTATTCGTCCCACAGTGGGGAATTTCACAGTTTACACAACTTACAATTAATAATTTAGCGTACAGACATGAGAGTAGTATTCAGGTCACAACTCTGCAAGAAAACAAATAATTGCATTTCTCAAAATGAAGAATTTTCCTTCTAACCTCTGGAGTTGTTTCCCATGAAAAGTTTTTTTTTAAATTCTCATTTCAGGGGGTAGAAAAAGTCCAAAGACATCAGATTTCAACCAGCCACAGTATCGCTGCAGTAATGGGACACTTTCCCTGCGCTTTTCGCTCATCCGATTCTCCAATCTGCGACTGGAAGGTGTGTTTGATTTGTCCACCTACAGCATGGTTTTACTTTCAGAATACAGAATCAGAGTTGTTGTCATGAAATTAATGTTTCTCCAAATCTTTTTCCACAGATGGGTCTCGGTTGTTGTCACTGCCGGACTCATGTCACAGTTCCGTTTATATTTATGAGTGGTGGTTGCTGGTGAAGCTTCCTTATACTGGCTGCCACACAGCAACCCAGGTAAAATGTTCATTTCTTTATTCAGACTAATGAGTACTAATTCTCAGAAGTCTGGATAATGAACCAACATCTGCAAGGGATGTATACAAAATTCTGCAGGCTTCTCATTCTTATACATTTTTGGGAAATTTATGATAGTGAATTGATGATAGTGAAGCATTAAAGAATGCAACAACATGATATTAACAACAATTAAAGATGCAATTAATGAGAATGTTGTCTATCTTCAGACTGGAGATGGAAGGGCTTTCCGCCCATTGAAACTGCATTACTTCGACCGTCTACTGAAGGAGAATAAGACAGGCATGGCTGTCTGCGAGAATCCAGTAATGTCACCACAGTCAGTGCCACCACTGGTGACTTGTAGTACAACACATGTCACTGTGAGGCTGCCTCATGAAACAAAAGTGAAGAAAGTGAAAGACCTCGGTAAGGACCAGGTAGCTGGGAGCATGCACAAAAACAGGTCACAGAAATGTATCCCTCATACCGTACTGGTCAAAAGTCTGGACACACCTTCTCATTCAATGCTAATTTTATTGCTATTATTTTTCTTTAGCAGTGAAGACAAAGTAGCCACCTAGCCTTGCCTAGATGTTCCACTTCAACAACTAGTCTCTAACTTTGATTGTCTCTGTTTTGTACTGGGCAGGAAGTGTCAGCTGGAATTTTTACAGAAAAGGCTTGACTTTTACCTGTCTGGGTGCATGCAAGTGGTAGTGAACAGAACAAAATATGCATTTTCCCACATGTCATGTATATTTGAAGGTTCACACTGTACAGGTGACTTTAAATTATATGATAATCTTGAGATGTAGAGAGTGAAAGGGGCAGTTGTAATGATAAACCCCATAGTAGAGTGAAAGATGGCCTACAAACATCAGCCTGTCAAATTCTGTTTGAAACCATCAATGCAATGCTGAGTTCAGTTGACCAAGTAAGGGAGCTGTTGTGTCAAGAATTTCTGTGAAAAAACTGCGACACATTAATTCTTTAATTGATCAGAGGAAACTTTTAATAGCTTGACCAATTATGAAGATGTGTCTGAGAGATTTGCTTTTTTTGGCAGATTTTTTGAATAATGAAGGATACTCTGTGAGACAATGGAGGACCCCCAGTACATTGTTCGTGGTGATATCAAAGTTACCCCACAGGGTAAGTCAAGTGCAAAACACATTACTGAAAAATTTAGTGTGAAAACTAACATTAAGAATGTCCACAGGATTCTGGCTTTGAACTTGTTTATACTGACTCTACTGGGAAACTGTGCACGATGCTCGCAGCATGTTTCCCTGTGTCGCCTAAAAAACGTGGAAGGCATGTTAGGAGATCTCTGGAGGAACCAGATTTATTCAACTTGTGGGGCTTTGATGATGTTCCTGTTGAACCATTCGATCCGTACACAACACAGACGACGACAAGCTCAGCAACTGCTATAGACACAGCCACAACAGAGGAAACTGTTGTCTATGATGGAGGAATTTATGAATTGTGGGGATTTGGAGACATTCCCGAAGGGCCCTACACTGGAATAGACACAGAAATATCAGGATCAACTGCTTCCACAACAACGACAGCCTCCACTGCTGTTACTACCACTACTACTACGACCGCTGCAACAGCCACAACAACCACCACCACCACACCTGCCACGACAACAACCACCACCACGGCTGCGGCTGCCACGACGACAACCACCACCACTGCTGCGGCTGCCACAACGACAACAAGCACCACTACGCTTGCGACAACGACAACAACAACAACCACCACCACCACCACCACACCTGCCACGACAACAACCACCACCGCCGCTGCGGCTGCCACGACGACAACCACCACCACTACGCCTGCGACAACGACAACCACCACCACACCTGCCACAACAACAACCACCACCACCGCCGCTGCGGCTGCCACGACGACAACCACCACCACCACCACTGCTGCTGCTGCCACGACGACAACAACCACCACTACGCCTGCGACAACGACGACAACAACAACCACCACCACCACACCTGCCACGACAACAACCACCACCACTGCTGTGGCTGCCACGACGACAACCACCACCACTACGCCTGCGACAACGACAACAACAACCACCACCACACCTGCCACGACAACAACCACCACCACCGCTGCGGCTGCCACGACGACAACCACCACCACTACGCCTGCGACAACGACGACGACAACAACAACAACCACCACATCTGCCACGACAACAACCACCACCACCACTACGCCTGTTACGACAATTGCCACCAGCCCCGTGCCCTCCACCATGACAAACCCTGACTCGACAACCACCAGCAGTACCTTAACCGCCACCTCCATGAGCCCCATATCCACCACCATGATAGGCAGCGCTTCCACGACTGCACCATCAGTTGCCCTCTCCACCACCAGCCACGCTCCCTCCATGACAATGAGTGGCAGCTCAACAACGACCAGCAGTGCTTCCTCCACAACGAGTGGTGGCTGAACAACGACCAGCGGTGGCTCCCCCATGATGGGTACTTCCTCTATGACAACCTAGACAATTGATAGTGTGCAGATGGCAAGCTATGACTTATTAATCAATAAATGAAAAGAATACAGAATTTTATACTGATGATTTTGCATAATTAAATAAATGTTTCCAATGAGACAAAAGCTTTTCCTCATTTTTATATTCCTTCAATGTATTTGTATATTTTGTGGCTAGTTTTTACATGAGGTTTGTGGTCCTAATCTCACGAATGGTCAGCCTGAATCCCATGGGAGAAGAAAGAAGACAACAAATATATATGTTTGAAAAAACAGAAATAAAAGTATAAATAATGCTGAAAAAATGAAATGAACAAATAAACTGGGTGACAAGTTCTAAGATTCTACAAGGAGATATCCTGGACAAGTCTGTCTGATCTCCCAATTATGTTTTGTCACAAAAACACATGTGAGAATGACAATACCATTGCAGAACACCATTTTTGTTCTTCCAAACTGGCTGAGAAAGAAGCAAGAAACGAACACTTCAAATTGTCTGTGCCATGTTTTTCAGCCACGTTGAAGTTGTGCTTCATATGGTTTCTGACTCCTGCTCTTCTGTCTCTCTTTATTGACTCCTCCTCTCCCCCAGTCCATGTCTGCTATGTAGGCTGTAGCTTGTTGCATGGCTCCCTGTCCTGTCCCTGACATGACCAGATATTTAGCCTGCATAATATCAAGTATTAGGTATCAGGTTTGGTGAGGCATCAGCTAGATTTCAATCAAGCTTTCAGATAGCATAAAGCCGTTCACAAGTAGTGATCAAGCGCAGAAGAGTCATTGATTTGCCACTAATCAGAGGGCTTTTGTTAGCAACCTGTCAGTGAGTGGCTGCTGTGAGGCTGCAACTTTCTGTTATTAAGAAAGTACTCTAATAAAGTTGACCAATCTCTCTACATTTCTATGCAATTAAGCCATAGACTGTATGAAGAATTAAGCCCACTGCACTGCACTGCAGGAGAGAAGCAGCGCCCTCTGCTGATGCAAGATGAGAAAGAAAAAGCTTACAGCACTTGGTATTCCCAGGCGGTCTCCCATCCAAGTACTAACCACTCCCGACCCTGCTTAGCTTCCGAGATCGGGCGTGTTCAGGGTGGTATGGCCGTAAACGACAGTTTCAGCTGTATGCACCCTCTATATAGATGCAAACTTTCAGGCCCACCTGCTCTCATCATAAGGTGGGTTTTACTCTTCATCTGAACAAACATCATTTACAAAAGAGGAGAAAACAACAATCAGCTCATTGTAATAATAGTGCATCAAATCTGTGTATTCATTGGCTGTACTGCTCTTCCCACAACACAACCTGACTTCCACCTGAAAGCGCACCTGTGCAGCTTTTGGATCTAATTAAGCAGGTTTAATGTCGCTTCCGGTTTCCNAGCTTCCTTATGCTGGCTGCCACACAGCAACCCAGGTAAAATGTTCACTTCTTTATTCAGGCTAATGTTCATTTCTTTATTCAGGCTAATACACTGAAGGATAACTCAATTAAATTACATTTGCCTTTCAGCTGAGTAATAAATAGATTTCCTATCTGAATATCCAAATTCAGGCTTTTGCCTATTTTAATCTGATTAGCTTCAAGTGAGGAAATGAGACTTGGGTTCAATCAAAGAGCTGGATGCATTGTTTTACATTAGTATATTTAGTACATATTTAGTTGTTGAAAAAATTCTGTGGCTTCTGTGAGGTCATCTCAGTGTACCCCCTATACTTGACATGAAACTGACATCGCTAGCATTCAAGGGAAATTTCTAAATACATGTTGCTTCAAAGGGGTTGGGAACATTTAGAGTAGAACATTTTCCTCATCTTCTTCAATGTCCATCTGAGATGTGCTGTGTCTCGGATTCAAAGGGAACTGCGTCCTCTCTTCATATTAGTTAGGTATATTTAGTTTGGAATATTTCCCTATCATCAGAATACTGCTAATATTGGTGCATCATCTCAGGCAACAGCTTCACTGGTGAGAAGTTTCAACATGCTTGTTGCCTCGATTCAGGATGACAGACAGGATTGGTTGTGTTATGGAGGTTTGATGATTGATAAAGAGGGAATTGTTTGTGTCAGCAGAACCCTTGTTTCTACTCGTATTTTGAAGTTTTACTCCCTCATAGAAATGACCTTTCCACCAAATCTGACCATTTACAATAACTGTTCCTTTCTTTGACTGACTTAGCAAATACAGTTAGAATCCTTCTTTTATGATGCCTCCCACAATCATTTTCTTTTTTCCCAGACCAGAGATGGAATTGGATACTGTCCATTCAAACTGCGTTATTTTGACCATCTGCTGCAGGAGGACATGACAGGCACAGCCGTCTGCAAGAATCCAATAATGTCACCACAAGTAGCATCGCCATTGGTGACTTGTGGAACAGCAAATGTCACTGTGAAGCTGCCTCCTGAAACAAATCTGAGGCAGGTGAAAAAGCTTGGTAAGGATCTGATTGTTGGGAGCATACACAAGCAACTTAATGTTTTGTCATTTACAATAACATTAGAGCTTGATTCATACGTTTTTGGCCACAAGAGTCAAAATAAATCTTAAAGAAGCTGAAAGTCTTTCAGCCCCGATGCATGGTTTTCTAAAGTTACTATAGCTAATGTAGTAAGCATGTAAGCAAATTATTTCATACTTACACAGACCATTATGTTATAGGATTTATGTCTATGTCCACTGGAGGAATTTAAATCTGCTATTCACTTTTTTCATCCCTGGCATTGTCTCCATCTGCTCCCAAAAAAAAGATATCCGTAGTTGCTTGATAAACTTTTTACACCAACTAGTGGCTGACTTTATTTTGTCATTGTTTGATGCAGGGCAGGTTGTGTAGAGTGGGTTTATCAGCGATGGTTTTATCAGAGATCGTAAAGTGTAAAAACAACAATTTGTGGGAGGGGGTGTTTCTTGCTGAAACTATTTCCTGACTAACAAATGCCTGGTGCAGTGGCCCTCCTGTGTTGAGCCATACGTTCAGTGGTTGTTTGGTTTCCCTGATGTACAACCCCAATTCCAAAAAAGTTGGGACGCTGTGTAAAATGTTGATTAAAAGAGAATTAAATGGTTTGCAAATCATTTGAATCTAATTGAAAATAATGCAAAGACAATATATCACATGTTGAAAAAGTTTATTGCTCTATGAAAAATACATGCTCATTTTATGAGCCAGCATTTGATGCCAGCAACAATGTTTCAAAAAAAGTTGGGACAGGAACATATTTACCATTGTGTTACATCACCTCTTCTTTTGACAACATTCTGCAAACATTTGGAAACTGAAATTTGGAACGGAGGAGACCAGACCAATTTTGAGAGTGAAACATTGTCTCATTTTCAATGGGTGACAAATCAGGACTGCAGGCAGGCCAGCCTAGCACCTGGGCTCTTCTACTATGGAGCCATACTGTTGTCATAAATGCAGAGTATGGTTTGGCATTGTCCTGCTTAAATATGTAAGAAAAAGACTACTTGGCTGCATATGTTGCTCCAAAACCTGTATATATTGTTCAGCATTGATGGTGCCTTCCCAGACGTAAGCTGCCCGTGCCATTGCATTCCCTACTATCACAGATGTTGATTTTTGAACTGTGTGCTGATAACAAGCCGGATGCAGGACACGGTGTCCATTATTTCCAAATATGCCAAATCTTTATTCATCAAGCCACAGGACAGTTTTCACTTCACCTCCGTCTATCTTAAATTGGCTCAGGCCCAAAGAAGTCGCAGGCATTTCTGGATCATTCTTATATATGGTTTACTCTTTGCATGGTACAGTGTTAACCTGTATTTGTGGATGCAGTGACTAACTCACAGAAAGTGGTTTTTGGAAGTGATTTCCATTACAGAGTTATGTCTGTTTATGCAGTGCCGCCTGAAGTATTAGTTTTTGGCCTTTTTGTACTGAGATTTCTCCAGATTCTTACAGAACCCTTAAAGGGCCATACACACCAGATACCATTAAGTGCGCATGGAATATCTGAAGCACACATGAGACCACACACCTGCTATGTTTTGCTATCCTTGAGCATATCACTCTTAGTCAGTTGATGACACTATAACTGCTCCAAAAGTTTCCTTCTGGTAAAGATAAGCCATGCGCCAACTGATGTTTGAACAGGATTTATTCTTTTCTTTTCTTCAACAAATCTTTTTCCAACAAACACAGTAAATAAATGACACAAACTCAAGCATTTCATCAGTGTAAAATGTTAACACAAACCTAAACATTATATCAATACAAAATAAAATCACATCACGTACTGTGGAATTCTTCAATGTCCTCTTATTGTTTTCTCTTGCTTGCATCGTCTTACAGCGACTGTGAGTAGCTCCTGTCAGCATTGTTTTACAGCGACTGAACATGAGAGCACTGCATACTGTTCACTAGGTGCAATAAACAGTTTGACCACTAGGCGTCAATAACGCTCCATTCACACACATTTCATACATTTCAAAACAAAAGTTTTCTCTCCAAAAACACCAAAATCTCTACAAAAGAAATACATCCTGTGTGAAAGCTACAGACACTCTCAGGTATATTTCACATTTTCTGGAAAGTGAGTACATCCACGTCTGCTCCCATTTGTCCCATATTGAAAGTTGGCTTTTTTTGCCCATGTCCCCTATGACTTTATGTACTGTGGATGAAATGTACAAAATCTTTGCAATTTAAAACTGAGTAACATCATTCTAAAATTGTTGAACTACTTGCACATGCAGCATCTCCCTCAGCATTACACAATGTGTTGTCCCTGTCCCAATGTTTTTGAAATGCATTGTTGGCATCAAATTTAAAATGAGCATATATTTTTCATAAAACAATATTTTTTTCTGTTTCAACAACTAATATGTTGTCTCTGCACTGTTTTCATTTAAATATAGGGTTTAAATGATTTGCAAATTATCAAAATATGTTTTAAACATTTTACAGTGTCCCAACTGTTTTGGAATTGGGGGTTGAATAAAATCTGTGCTGTCTTCACTGCATTGGACTTCATACAATTGCTTGCTTTTCTTATATTTGGGTGTTGTGGTCTTTAAGGTGGACCAGTTTTTGTCTTGGTGTGTTATTGGGTTTGAAAAACACAGGTATGCAGTGTTTGTTAAAAAGCCTCCTGAGTTTTTCCAACACACACAAATGTCTAGTTCAGGCATCTACAAGCTGCATTCTTCAGGTGTTTTCGCTGCTTCTCTTGGGCCTGTGCACTTGTTGGTTTATTCTGTGCATGGTGGTGCAGACAAATGACATCAAGATCCCATCAGACACAAGAGTTTGGCCTTTTGGACTGTGACATACACATTGAAGAGGATAGGAGTCTCCACAGTGGAGTATACAGGAAGGTCACGCACACAGACTACTTATTCTTTAACTCTAACCACCCCCTGGAACACAAATTTGGAGTTATCAGAACCTTGCACCACTGAGCAGAGCATATACCAACAACTGCGCAGGCCCAAGAGGAGCATTAACACGTGACTCAACACAGGAGGGCCAACTCTTCAGGCCAATACTGAGCAGTCTACATATATTTTGAAATTGAAATAAGTAAACTGCTTGTATGGATGTGTGCAGAGACCTCCCTGCAGCTTTGGGATATTGATTAGATAAGTTTGATTAACTGCAATGGCTGTTTCATATATTTAGTTTCAAATTCTGATTAAATGAAGTGCCTTTTTAAATCAAGTGATGGGTACATAGTTATGTTAATGTTATGTTACAATTTTGTCTTATGTTAATGGTCATTCTATCATCATGGAGTCCAGTGTAAAAAATTGAAGTCATTCTGAAATTCTTTGGTCACAGGCAGGGATTTTCTTGTTGGAGTCATAATTATGAACTTTAGCTTCTAACTCTCTGGTTTGAACACATACTCTTTTGACATTTGAGTTTGTGCTTTTGGCAGATTTTTTCATTACTGAAGGATACTCGGTGAGACAAGAGAAGACCCCCAGTGCTTTGTTTGTGGTGATCTCAAAGTTACCAGACATGGTAAGTCAGGCACAAAACATGTTCACATATTAATGACTTGGTAATTTAGTGTGAGAACTAACATTAAGAATGTTGACAGGATTCTGACTTTGAATTGGTCTATTTTGACTCTACTGGGGAATTGCGCACAATTCTTGCAGTTTGTCAAAAAAAGCTGAGGCATCATGTTAAGAGAGCTCTCGAGGAACCAGATTTATTTGACCTGTGGGGCTTTGATGATGTTCCCGCTGAACCATTTGATCCGGAAACTACACAGACAACAACAAGTCAAACACTGGCCAGTTCAGCAACTGATACAGCTGAGGAAACTGATTATGATGCAGGATTTTATGACTTGTGGGGAATTGAAGAAATTCCTGAGGAACCATACACTGGAATAGACATAGAGATTCCAGTACCTACGATTCCCACTACAACTGCTACACCTGCGGCTCCCACCACCACAACAGTTACCACAACTGCTTCCGCCACGACAACGGCCACCACGGCTACCGCAGCTCCCACCACCATGACAGTCACCACAACCATCCCAGCCACTACAACAGTAAACATGGCAGCCCCCACTACCATGACAACAGTGGTCACCACGGCTGCTTCTGCCACCACAACAGTCACCACAGCTACGCCCACCACCATGACAGTCGCAACAACTGTCCTTGAGACTTCAGCAGTAACCACGGCAGTAACCACGGCAATCCCCACCACCACGACTACTACCACCATGACAACAGTGGCCACCACGACTGCTTCAGCGACCACAACAACCACTACAGCTGCTTCTGCCACAACGATGGCCACCACAGCTGCTTCTGCCATGACAGCAGTTACCACGGCTGGTCCCACCACCACAACAGTCACCACAACTGTCCCCACCACTACAACAGTAACCACGGCAGAATCCACCACCACAATGGCTACAATGACCATCACCACAGCTGCCCCCACCACAACAACAGCAACCACAACAGCACTTGCTACAACAACAGTCATCACGACAGAGTCCACCACCACAATGGCTGCCACGACGGTCCCTGACACTACAATAGTAACCACCACAATGGGAGCCACGGCGACGATCACCATCGCCACTCCCACCACCACAACAGTCACCACAGCTGCTCCCGCCACCACGACGGTCGCCACGACTGTCCCCACCACTAGAACAGTAACCACGGCAGCCTCTTCGAGAACAGTGGTGACCATGACAGAGTCCACCACCACAACGGCTAGGATGATGGTAACCACGTCTGCCCCCACCACTACAACAGTAACCACAACAGCTGTCACTACAACAACAGTCACCTTGGCAGGGTCCATCACCACACTGGCAACAACAATGGTAACCACACCCACCCACGCCACCACAACGGCTGCCACGACTGTCCCTGACACTACAACAGTAACCACAGCTGTCCCTACCACCACAACGATTACAACGACTGCTCCCACCACAACAACACTTAACATGGCTGTCCCCACCACAGCAGTCACCACGGCTGCCTCGGCCACGACAATGACCATCACGGGAGCCCCCTCCACGGCAGCCTCTGCTAGAACAATAGTCACCACGGCAGAGTCCACCACCACACCGGCTACAATGACAGCCACCCATGCCACCATAACGGCAGCCACGACTATCTCTGACACTATGACAGTAACCACAGCTGTCCCCACCACCACAACGATTACAGCAGCTTCTGCTACAATAGTCACCACGGCAGAGTCCACCACCACCATGGCTACGACGATGGTAACCACAGCTGCCCCCACGACAACAACAGTAACCACAACCGCCCTCGCTACAACAACAGTGACCATGGCAGAGTCCACCACCACCACAACGGCTACGACGATGGTCACAACCTCTGCCCCAGCTACCACAACAGTAACCACAACAGCCCTCGAGACAACAACAATCACCACGACAGAGTCTACCACCACAACGGCTACGACGATGGTAACCACAGCTGCCCCCACAAGAACAGTAACCACGACAGCCCTTGCTACAACAACAATCGCCACGGCCGAGTCCACCACCACAACGCCTACGACAATGGTCACAACCTCTGCCCCAGCCACCACAACAGTAACCACGACAGCCCTCGAGGCAACATTAATCAGCACGACAGAGTCTACCACCACAACGGCTACATCGATGGTAACCACAGCTGCCCCCACGACAACAACAGTAACCACGACAGCCCTCGCTACAACAGCAATCACCACGGCCGAGTCCACCACCAGAACGGCTACAATGATGGTCACAACCTCTGCCCCTGCCACCACAACAGTAACCACAACAGCCCTAGCTACAACAACAATCACCACGGCAGAGTCTACCACCACAATGGCTACAACAATGGTCACAACCTCTGCCCCTGCCACCACAACGGCAGCCTCGCCAATGGTCCCCACAGCCACCCCCGCCACCACAACGGCAACCACGACCACAGTCACCACAGGCACACCCGCCACCACAATGACAGCCACCACAGCCGTCACCACAGCCACCCCTGCCACACCGGCCGACACCACAACATTAACTACAGTTGTCCCTGCCAGCACGGCTGCCACAACAACAACTGTTGCTCCCACAAAGACCAGCATTATTCCAACAACGACATTCTTCTCATCCACAATTTCCAGCATTGCTCCTTCTATGACAAGCATTAAACCCACATCCATAAGTACCAGCAGTGCCCTTATGATGACAAATGCTTCCTCCACAACAATGAGCGTTGCTCCCACTATGACCAGCACTGCTCCTATGATGACCGGCATTGCCCCCACGTTCATGACAACCAACAGCTTTTTGACTACAACAACCAACACCCCCTCATCCACAATAACCAGTAGTGCTGTCACGACAATCAGCACTGCCCCAACGACGACGAGCATTGCTCCCACGATGACCAGCATTCCTCCTACCATAACCAACACCTCCTCTACCCTGATGACCTTCGCATCCTCCACCCCGACGATGAGCACTACTCCCTTGGCCACCATCACCCCCGCCACCACAATAACAAGCATTGCTCCTACAATCGCCAGTATTTTTCCAAGAATGACAAATGCCCCCTCATCCCCAACAACTAGCAGTGCTGTCTCGACAACGAACATTTCTCCCACAATGACGAGCATCGCCCCCACGTCCATAACAACCACCAGTGTTGCAATGACGACCAGCCTTGGTCCCACAAGAACCAATTCAACCTCCACCATGACGACCATTGTCTCCTCCACCACGACAACAAGCATTGCTCCCACGATGACCAGCATTCCTCCTATGATGACCAACGCCCCCTCCACCCTGATGACCATTGCACCCTCCACCACAAAGACAGGCACTACTCCCTGGACCACCAACACCCCCTCCACCACAACAACATGCGTTGCTCCTACAATGACCAGCATTTTCCCAACAACTACAAACGCCCTCTCATCAACAATAACCAGAATCGCACCCATGACGACCAGCGCTGTGGCTACGACGACCGACACTGTTCCCACGATGACAAGCATTGCCTTCACGTCCATGACAACCAGCAGTGCTGCAACAATGACCAGCCTCGGTCCCACAACGACCAATTCCCCCTCCACCATGACGACCATTTCCCCCTCCACCACAATGACAAGCATTGCTCCCTGGACCACCAATATTCCTTCCATCATGACAACGAGCATTGCTCCCATGACCACAATCCCTTCCTCCACCACGATGATCACTATGGCTCCCACAATAGCTGGCTCCCCCTTGACCAAAATGATGCACATTGTTCCCAATACAACCAACATTTTTCCAATAACAACAAATGCCCCCTCATCCACAACAACCAGCATTGGTCCCACGTCAATTAGCATTGCTGCCACGGCGACCAGCATTGTTCCTGCAATGACCAATGTCCCCTCGACCACAACAACCAGTGTTGTGCCCACATCATTGACAAGTAAGGGCCCTTCAACTGCGACGACCAACACACTCTTGTCCTTGATGAGTGATGCTCCTTCATCCACAACAACACGCACTGCACCCACTAAGACAACCACTCCACCCACCACGACAAGGAATGTTCCCAGTGTGACCAGCACTGTTGCAATGATGTCAAGTATTGCTCCTATGATGATCAACTCTCCCTCTACCCTGACGACCATTGCACCCTCCACCACGATGAGCACTACTCCCGGGACCACCAACACCCCCTCCACCACAATAACAAGTGTTGCTCCCTCAATTACCAATGTTTTTCCAACGACAAACGCCCCCTCATCCCCAACAACCAGCAGTGCTGTCACCACAACCAGCATTGCTTCCACGATGAGGAGCATTGCCTCCACGTCCATATCAACCACCAGTGCTGCAATGACAACCAGCTTTGGTCCCACGACAACTAATTCCCCCTCCACTATGACAACCACTGTCTCCACCACAACAACGAGTGTTGCTCCCACGACAACCAACATTCCCCCTGCGATGACCAACATTCCCTCCACCACCACGACGAGCACTACTCCCTGGACCACCAACACCTCCTCCACCACAATAACAAGTGTTGCTCCCTCAATTACCAGTGTTTTTCCAATGACAANGGTCCCCCAATGACTAATTCCCCCTCCACCATGATGACCATTGCCACGTCCACCACGACGAGTGTTGCTCCCACGACAACCAACATTCTTCCTACAATGACCAATGCTCCCTCCACCTCGACGATGAACACTACTTCCTCGACCACCAACAACTCCTCCACCACAACAACAAGCACTGCTTCCAAAATGAGCAGTATTTTTCCAACAACGACAAATTCCCCCTCATCCCCAACAACCAGCAGTGCTGTCATGACAACCAGCATTGCTCCGACGATGAGGAACATTGCCCCTACCTCCATAGCAACCACCAGTGCTGCAACGATGACCAGCCTTGGTCCTACAATGACTAATTCCCCCTCCACCATGATGACCATTGCCTCCTCCACCACGACAACAAGCGTTGCTCCCACGACAACCAACATTCCTCCTATGATGACCAACGCTCCCTCCACCACGAGGACCATTGCCTCCTTCACCACGACAACAGGCATTGCTCCCACGACGACCAGCACCCCCTCAACCACAATGATAAGCACTGTTCCCAACACAACTAGCATTTTTCCAACAACAACAAATGCCACCTCATTCACAACAACCTACATTGGTCCCACATCAACCAGCATTGCTGCCACGGCAACCACCCTTGCTCCTGCAATGGCCAATGCTCCCTTGACCACAACAAGCAGGATTACTCCCACATCGACCAATATTTCTCCCACAACAACCAGCATTGTCCCCACGTCCTTGTCAAGCAAGGGCCCTTCCACTGCAACAACCAACACACTCTTGTCCATGACGAGCAATGTTCGTTCATCTACAGCAACCAGAATTACACCCATGACAACCACCACCCCTTCCACCATGACGAGCATTTCTCGCAGTATGACCAGCATTGCTGCCATGATGACCAGCATTGCTCCCTACACCACAAAGTCCAAGACCTCCTCCTCCATGATGACCAGCCTTGCTGCCTCAACTATGATCAATGCCCCCTCTACCATTACAACGAATGCCCAAACCACCAGAAGAAGCATTTCTCCCACTACGACTAACATTGGTGCTACAACCACCAACACCGCCGCAACCACAACAATCAGTATTGCTCCTTCGGCAATCACAATTTCTCCCATGATGACCAGCATTGCTCCCTCCACCAGGACGGCAAGCACCTCCTCCACCACCACTACCAGCATTGCTTCCATGACAACACACATTACTCCTTCGGTGTTCAATGCCCAGTCCAACACAACCACCATCGTTCCCTCCACCACACTGACCAGAATTGTTTCTCCAATGACGTATGCTCCGTCCACCACGATGACGAATCCCCCTTCCACCAGGACAATGAACGTTCCGTCCACCATGACGACAACCGGTATTGCGCCCAATGTGACCATTGCACCCTCAACAACCCGCATTTCTTCCACAACAATCAGCATTGCCCCCTCCACCATGATGGACAATGCCTCCTCCACCAGAATGACCAATACCCCCTCCCCCATGGTGACGAGCAGCACCATACCTATAATAAGCAATGATCCCTCCACCACAATGACTAACGCACCCTCCACCAAGGGAACCAACGCCACATCCACGACAGGGAGAGTTGCTCCCACCACGACCAGCATTGCTCTCATGTCGATGCAAGCTACCTACACCACAAAAAACAAGGCCTCCTCCACTGCGATGACCAGCCTTGCTCCCTCAACGATGACCAACGCCCCCTCTGCCATTCCAACGAATGCCCAAACCACCAGAAGAAGCATTACTCCCATTACAACCAACATTGGTGCTATTAGCACCAACACTGTCTCGGACACATTGATCAGCATTGCTCCTTCGACGATCACAATTTCTCCCATGATGACCAGCATTGCCTCCACGGCAATAAGCGTTCCCTCGAGCAGAATGACAAACGCACCCTCCTCTATGATGAGGAGCATTGCCCCCATGATAACCAGCATTGTTCCTACGACGACTGAAGTCCCTTCCTCCACCTTGACTAGAGCCCCCTTCCCCACAACAACCAACACCCCCTCAACAATGATGACCAGCATTGCTTCCATGACAACACGCATTACTCCCTCAATGCCCACCACCCAGTCCACCACAACGACCATCGTCCCCTCCACTATGACAACTAATGCCCTTTCAACCACATTGACCAAAATTGCTGCTATGTCTACCTACACCCCCTCCACCACAATGACGAAATCCCCCTCCACCACAATGACCAACACTAGCTACATCACAACGACCAATGCCCCCACCATCATGACGACCAACGCCAGCTCCACTACGACGTCTAATGCCCCCTCCACCATGGTGATGAACAATCTGTCCACCACAATGACAACCGGCATGTCTCCCACCATGATCATTGCATCCTCAACAACCGGCATTGCTCCCACAATGACCAGCATTGCTCCCTCTATCATGACGAACAATGCCCCCTTAACCAGAACAACCAACAACCCCTCCACCACAACGACCAACGCCCCCTTCCCCATGGTGATGAGCATTGCTGCCACAATGACTAGCACTGGCCCTCCGATAACCAACACACCTTCCATCACGAAGACCAGAATTGCTCCCGTGGCAACCAACGCCTTGACCATGGCGACCAGTGTTGCTCCCACTTACTTCTATTCTTTTTCAGGTATAAACAAAATTTTCAGAAATTCTTAACAAGAAACAATAGGTGAAAATATATATTGCATAATGTAAATAAAGGAATACATACATTTAGTTTTTTTTCATTATTGCTCTGTTTTGTATTTTGCACTTTTCTGTTCTCTTGCGCTATTCTGTACTATCATGTAGTTAGGAGTTCAGTCTGGATAGGATTTATATAGTGAACAAATGAACATTTAGTCCTATGAACTGCGAATACCTAATCTAGTATGTTGGCATAGTCACAAAAATACGCATGTAAAATATATATATATATGACCATAGTAACATGAGTGCACATACAGATTCTCTGCAGCCTCGAGGCACGACAACCAGCATTCCTCCCATGATGACCAGCATTGCTTCCACGACAACCAGCGTTTCTCCCACGTTGATGACCAACACCCTCTCAACCACAATGACCAACATTGCTCCTACGTCGATGAATGTCCCCTCCACCATGATGATTAATGCTCCCTCCACCACCACAACCAACACCCCCCTTGCTAAGAGAACTAATCCCCCATCCATCAGAAGAAGCATTGATCCCAAGATGACCAGCATGGTATCCACAGCAACCCATATTCCCTCAACCACAATGAGTAGCATTGCTCCCATGATGACAAACATAGCTCCCACAACAAGCAGCATTATTCCTAAGATGACCATGATGACCAGCATTACTGACACAACAACCAGAATTGCTTCTATGATGACGAGCATTGCCCCCACAACAACCAACACCCCCCTGACCACAACAACCAAGATTGCTCCTACAATGACCAGCATTCCTCCTTCGATGACCATTGCCCCCTCTACCCTGACAACCATCACACCCTCCACCACAACGAGGAGCACTACTCCCTGGACCACCAACACCCCCTCCACCACAATAAGAAGCGTTTCTACTAAAATTACCAGTATTTTTCCAATGACAAATACCCCCTCATCCCCAACAACCAGCAGTGCTATCATGACAACCAGCATTGCTCCCATGATGAGGACCATTGCCTCCTCCACCAAGACAACGAGTGTTGCTCCCACGACAACCAAAATTCCTCCTGCAATGACCAACGCTCCCTTCACCACAACAACGAGCACTACCCCCTGGACCATCAACAACTCCTCCTCAACCACAACAGCAAGCATTGCTCCCACACTGACCAGCATTTTTCCAACAACGACAAATGCTCCCTCATCCACAATAGCCAGCATTGCTCCCATGAAGACCAGCATTCCTCCTAAGATAACCAACGCCCCTTCCACCCTGACGATCATCGCACCCTCCACCACAACGACGAGCACTACTCCCTGGACCACCAACACCCCTTCCAGCACAATAACAAGCATTGCTCCCACAATGACCAGCATTTTTCCAAAAACTACAAATGCCCCCTCATCCCCATCAACCAGGAGTGCTGTCACGACAACCAGCATTGCTCCCAAAATGAGGAGCATTGCCCCTACATCCATAAGAACCACCAGTGCTGCAATAAGGACCAGACTTGGTCCCACAACGACTATTGCCTCCTCCACCATGACTACAAGCGTTGCTCCCACAATGACCAATGCCCCCTGGACCACAACAGCCAGCATTTCTGCCATGATGACCAGCATTGCTCCAACGATGATCAATGCCCCCTCCACCTTGACGTCCATCGAACACTCCACTATGACGTCAAGCACAATTCCCTGGACCACCGGCAACTCCTCCACCACCACAACAAGCATTGCTCCCACAAGGACCAGCATTTTTCCATCAACGACAAATGCCCCCTCATCCCCAACAACCAGGAGTGCTGTCATGACAACCAGAATTTCTCCCATGATGACAAGCATCGCCCCCACGCCCATAACAACCACCAGTGCTCCAACGATGACCAGCCTTGGTCCCACAACAACCAATTCCCCCTCCACCATGACGTCCATTGCCTCCTCCACCACAACAACAAGCATTGCTTCCATAATGACCAACATTCTTCCTACAATGGCCAATGCTCCCTCCACCACGACAATGAGCACTACTTCCTCGACCACCACCAACTCCTCCACCACAACAACAAGCATTGCTCCCAAAATGAGCAGCATTTTTCCAACAACAACAAATTCCCCCTCATCCCCAACAACCACCAATGCTGTCACAACAACCAGCATTGCTCCCACGATGAGGAACATTGCTGCGTCGATGACCGGCCTTGGTCCTACAACGACCAATTCCAGCTCCACCACGACAACTATTGCCTCCTCCACCACGACAACAAGTGTTGCTCCCACAAACACCAAGATTCCTCCTATGATGGTCAACGCTCCCTCCACCACGACAACCATTGCCTCCTTCACCACAACAACAAGCATTGCTCCCACGACGACCAGCGCCCCCTCAACCACAATGATAAGCACTGTTCCCAACACTGCTCCTATGACAACCGCAACAACCAGCCTAGCTCACAGCATTACCACGGTGACCAGCATTACTCCCAACATGACCAATGTCCCCTCAACCACATTGACAGTTGCACCCTCCACCATGATGAACACCATTGCTCCTACAATGATAGGTATTGTTCTTATGACGTCCAACCCCCCCTCAACCAGGAGAACCAATACCCCATCCAGCACAAGGAGAGCGCCTCCCTCAATGACCAGCATTGCTCCCACGATGACCAGCATTACTCCCACAACAACCAGCATTGCTACTACGATTAGCACCACGACCAGCATTGTTCCTAAGATGACCAACATCCCTGCGACGACACTGACTATTGCACCATTCCCCATGACGACCAGCATTGCTCCCATGATGCTCAGCATAGCTCCCAGGATGACCAACATTGCTCTTGCGACAACAGGTATTGTTAATTTGATGACCACTGCCTTGTCCACCAGGAGAACAAACGCCCCATCCACCACAAGAACTGCTCCCACCACAACCAGCACTGCTCCCTCAAAAGCCAACACTCCCTCCACCAGGACGACCAGCATTGCTACTAAAATGTTGAGCATTTTCCCCACTCGCATTGCTACCTCTACAACCAACACCTCTTTTACCACAATGAACAACAACGTTCCTACGATGACCAGCATTTTTCCCACAACAAGCAGAATTGTTCCCATGACAACCAGCATTGCTCCCATGACAATGAGCAGGATCACACCTACATCGACTAATGCCCCATCCACTACAAGGAGAATTGCTCCGATGACCAGCATTGCTCCCACAATGGACAGCGTTATTCAAAAAACAACCCTCATTGCTCCCTCCATGACCAACACCCCTTCCACCACAGTGACCACCATTGCTCCCAGGACAACCAGCCTTCCTCTCATGATGACCACAACGAGCAGCATCGTACATTCAACTGACACCCTGTCCACCACAAGGAGTATTGCTCCTATGACCAGCACTGCTCAAACGATAAGCAGCATTGCTCCTACAACAACCCGCATTGCTCCCTCCACGACCAACACCCCATTCTCCACAGCGACCAACATTGCTCCAACAACAACCAACACTCCTTACATAAAAAGTGTAATTGTTCTAACAACAAGCACTGCTCCCATGATCACCCTGATGAGCAGCATTGCACCAGCAACAAACAATGACCCCTCCACCCCAATGACCAATGCCCCATCCACCACTATGATCAGCGTAACACCCACTGCAACCAGTATTGCTCCCATGACAACCAACGGCACCTCCACTACCACAACCAATGCCTCCTCAACCACAACAACCAATGGCCCCTCCACCATAACAAGTATCAACCTGTCCACCACAAGGAGAATTGCTCCCATGATGCGCAGCATTGCTCCCATAATGAGTGGAATTGTTCCTACAGTGACCACAATGACCAGTATTGCTCCAAAGACAAACCACATCACTCCCTCCACAACCAACACCCCTTTTACTACGACCATCGGTGCTCCCACGACAACTGGCATTGCTTCCACAATAACCAACATTGCTCCCACTATGACCAGGACTTCTCCCACAGTGAGCAGCATTGTTCCTCCAATGACCACGACAACCAGCAGTGGTCCCACAATGACTGGCATTGCTCCCATGGTGACTCGCATTGCTCCACTGACAACCGGCATTGCTCCCACAACAAGCAGCATTGTTTCTACAATGACCACGACAACCACCACTGTTCCCACAATGCCCACCACTGCTCCCACAATGACCAGTATTGCTCCTACGATGACCACAATAACCAGAATTGCTCCCAGAATGACCAAAATTCCTCTTGTGATGACCTCAACGAGCACCACTGTTCCTACAACAAGCAATGCTCCCTCCACCACCACAATAAATATTACTCCCACCACAATTAGTATGGCTTCCATGATGGCCAGTGGCCCCTCTACCATGACACTGAATGCTGGCTATGCCATGAGGAGAAGGGCCCCCTTTGCCATAATAACAAACGCTCCGTCCACCACAAGGAAAATTGCTCCCACAACCAGCATTGTGCCCATGATGACTGGCATTGCTCCTGCAATGAGCAGCGTTAATCCTCCGACAACCATGACAACCACCACTGCTCCCACAATGACCAGCATTGATCCCACAACAAGCAGCCTTCCTCTAATGATGACCACAGCAAACAGTATCATACCTCCAACAAGTAATGTCCCATCCACCACAAGGAGAACTGCTTCCACAATGACCAGCATTGATCCCATGACAACAATGCTTCCTCTAATGATGAACACAACAAGCAGTATCATACCTCCAACAACTAACGCCCCATCCACCACAAGGAGAATTACTCCCATGACCAACATTGCTCCCACGATGAGTAGCGTTGCTCCCGTTAGTGGAATTGCTCCTACAGTGATCACAATGACCAGCATTGCTATAAAGACAAACCACATCGCTCCCTCCATGACCAACACTCCTTTTACCACAACAACCATCAGTGCTCCCACAGCAACCGGCATTGCTTCCACTACGACCAGCACTTCTCCCACAATGAGCAGCATTGTTCCTCCAATGACCACGACAACCAGTAGTGCTCCCATGATGACCGGCATTGCTCCCACGACAATTTGCATTACTCCAACAACAACCAGCATTGCTCCCACAACAAGCAGAATTGTTCCCATGACGACCAGCATGTCTGCTGTGATGACGAGCAGCGCTCCCACGAGAACCACCCTTCCTCCAATGATGACCACAATGATCAGCGTCGTACCTAGAAGTAATGCTCCCTCCACCACAAAGAGAATTGCTCCCATGATGAGTAGCACTGCTATGACGAAGACCAGCCTTGCTCCCACAACAACCAACATCCCCTCAACCACATTGACTGTTGCTATGTCCCCTGTGACAATCAGCATTGCTCCCACAACAAGCAATACTCCCTCCACTACCACAACCAGTATGGCTCCCATGATGACCAGTGGCCTCTCCACCATGACAACAAACGCTGGCTATTCCATGACGAGAAGGGCTCCCTCTGCCACCAGAACAAATGCTCCCTCCACCACAAGGAGAATTGCTCCCATGACTAGCATTGCTCCCATTACAACCCACATTGCTCCTTCAACGATCAACACCCCTTCCACCACAACAACTAACATTGCTCCTACAAGCATTTCTTCCCCAACAAGCAGCATTGTTACTCCAACAACCACAATAACCAGCACTGCTCCC
Source organism: Centropyge bicolor (assembly GCA_037975185.1). Classification (NCBI taxonomy): domain Eukaryota; kingdom Metazoa; phylum Chordata; class Actinopteri; family Pomacanthidae; genus Centropyge; species Centropyge bicolor. Next base: position 1,204,660 of record JBBMOC010000075.1, read on the forward strand.
ACAACAAGCAGAATTGTTCGTACTCCAGCCAGCATTGCTTCCACAACGACCCGCACTGCTTCCTCCACGACCAACACCCTGTTCTTCACAACAACCAGCATTGCTCCTGCGATAACCCGCATTGCTTCCTCTTCAACTAACACCCCTTCCACCACAGTGACTGACATTGCTCTGACAACGACCAGCACTCCTCCCGTAACAAGCGGAATTGTTTCTAAGATGACCACGAGAACTAGCACTGGTCCCACGATGATCAGGACTGTTCCCACTACAATCAGCACTGCTCCCATGACAAGCAGCATCATACCAACAATAAGCAATGATCCTTCCACCACGATGACTAATGCCCCCTCAACCATGACAACCAATGGTCTCTCCACCATAACAATTAATGCCTCGTCCATCACAAGGAAAATTGCTCCCACGATGCCCAGCACTGCTCCCACGCTGACCAGCATTACATCCATAACAACCACCACTCCACCCACAACAAGCAGAATTGTTGCAATGACCAAGACTGCACCTACAGAGACTAGCATTTCTCTCCTGATGACCACAATGAACAGCGTTATAGCCCCCTCCACCACCACGACCAGCAGTGCTCCCTCCACAGCCAGCATTGTTCCCTCCACAGCCAGCATTGTTCCTATGACAACCAATGGCAGCATTGGTCCCATGATGACCAATGTCCCCTTGACCACATTGACCATTGTGACCTCCCCCGCAATGACCAGAATTCCAACAACAAAGGTTCCAACAACAACCAACAGCCCCGCCACCACCACGACGAGCATGGTTACTACGTTGACCAATATTGCTCCCTCAATGGCAGTTATTGTTACAACGACCAACCCTCCGTCCACCAGGAGAACCAATGCCCCATCCACCACAAGGAGAACTGCTCCCACGATGACCAGTAATGTTCCTCCAACAACAATGATGACCAGCACTGCTCCTACAATGAGCAGAATCGTTCCCACAGCAACTCGCATTGCTCCAGTGACGACTAACATCCTTTACACTACAACAACCAACATTGCTCCTACGATGACCAGCACTCCTCCCACAGTGACCATTGGTTCCTCCTCCTCGACAGCTAGCATTTCTCTCAGCAGCAGTGTTCCTCCAATGACCACGATGACCAGCACTGCTCCCACAATGAGCAGAATTGTTCCCACAACAACCAGCACTGCTCCCACAATAACGATGATGAGCAGCATTGCACCGACCTACAGCATTGTTCCCACAATGACCAATGTCCCCTCCATCACCACTACAACCATTGAACCCTCAGCCACAACTACCAATGGCCCCACCACCATAACAACTATCACCCCGCACACCACAAGGAGAATTGCTCCCGTGATGACCAGCATTGCTCCCACGATGGACAGCATTACCACTGCCATGACCGCATTGACCATTGTGCCCAAAACAACAAACACCCCATCCACCACAAATAGAGTTCATTCTGTGAATACCAGCACTGCTCCCATGATGACCAGCATTGTTCCTACAATGACCAACGTCCCCTCAACCACATAGATCATTGCACTCTCCTCCACAACAACCAGCATTGTTCCTATGAAAACTACGATGACCAGTATTGGTCCAACAATGGCCAGGATTTTTCGTGCAACAACCAATATCCCCTCCATCACAGACATGACCAGTATTAATACCACGATGATGAACACTGCTCCCATGATGACAGTGATTGTTCCTCCAATGACCAACACCCCATCCACTACAAGAGAAATTGTTTCCACGACCACCAGCATTGCTCCCACAATTACTAATGTGCCCTCGACCATATCCACTAATACCACTTACACCATGACAACCAGAATTACTTCCGTGACCAATGCTCCGTCCATGACTGTTAAAGCTCTCCTGACAACTAGCATTGCTTCTACTAGGATCATTGTCCTCTTGACCACAATGACCAACGCACTCATCACCACAATGGCCAATGCCCTGCATATAACGCAACCAAGGATTTCGACCAGGATTTCTACCAGGACGACCAATGTGCTCCGGCGTTCTTGCTTTCATTGTCAGGTACAATCAACGCTTTCACATATTCACATAACACATAACAATAATGGAAAATATGTGATGCCTAATTTGTGAATACAGGAAGAGATGATGAGATGATAGATAAACAATGATGGCATGTTTAGTTTTCTTTAGTACTTTTCTGTGCAATTCTCTGTAGTTAGAGGTTCAGTCTGGCAGGTTGTATTAATACAGTAGACATAAGAACATTTAATGACACAGTGCAAGATATACCTTGCAAATATCAAATATAATAGTATTCTAAAATACACATATACAACATATGACAACAGTAATATGAGCACACATACAGATTCTCTGCAGTTTCCAGGCATGGCATCCAGCATGGCCCCTTGACCATGATAACCACCATTATTCCCATGTCAACGAACATGGACAACACGGACAACCAAAGCACCCTCGACCACAGAAACCAGGGTTTTGGGTTTTGTGAAGTGAAATGGGGAAAGTAAATAATAAAACTAATGCCTGCCCTGAACCCATGATATACATGTGATAGTTAATTCAAAGTCCATTCAGGATTTGGCCAAATAGAAGTCCCTGGAATATAACACTGATGGTAACCCACTGAGCCTGTGTGGAAAATGAGGTCAAAAAGGTGATTGTGCCTTTGTTGCCCTGAGGTTTTTGAGGCATATTGGACCCAGGTTTAATTATGTAAAAATTTTCTAAAGATAAGCACTAGATGGCAGTCTAATTTAAGTAAGAAAGGATCATGTTTGAATGTAGCCTTCGAGGGCACACTGCAGCGTGAGTTACCCTGTTTTTAAGGTAAGCAATAATGGTTCATATTCTGAGTATTATATCACAAGACAGCAGAATTTGAAACAACTAACAAACTCAAATGCACCTTTTCTCATGGAAGATGACCAAGAAGACCACAAGCCCCTAGTTAATCAGTGTCATTTGAATCCTCCTCATATTTGTCTAATCCTATCCTATCCTTGAATAAATTGTTATATTGAAAATAAAAAGAAGAAAAAAGCCAGAAGAAATCAAAATGTGATAGAACCTTTACAGTGGAAACTATTCATCCCTACTTTTTTATTGCTCTTATTATACCTTATTAGAAGTTAGTCCAAGAAAGCACCTATCATTATTGGTCCTGGTTTGTAGTTAGTATCACTACGCAATAATTACAGTACTATAACCCTACAGCGCCAATTTTACTTGATTTTCTACTTTCCTTTCACTGAGTAAACAGCTTGTAACTTTAGAGGATATGGAAAAAGTATTCATTTAATCAGACTATCATCTAATATGTTGAAAAAAGTAGTTTGAATAAAGAAAGGCCTTGTTTTTGTTTTAGGGAGAATATAATTTTTTTTAAACTCTTTTGTATTGATTGTAGAAACAACCCTCTCTAAGAAAGCATAGTCATAATTTCTTAGTTACAGTTGCCCTGGAGCCCCCTAACAAGTTATTTCAGCCACGTGCCAACTTGACCACTGTGATAACAACTATACTTGGAGGCTAGTTTACAGACGTTCTCATTTTCAAGTGTATTTTTCTTTATTTTTCCTGTAACTCAGCAACGTTTTGGTCTCAGCTGAGCCACAATGTAACCAATGGTTAGATGCTTGTTCAAGTACAACAAATTGATATATTTTACCACTGTGTCTTAAATCTAAGGTTCATATTCTAACATGTTATTTGTTCTTTTTCCATGGGTTGTGCTCTTTGGAGGGGACATTCCCTGCTGCACTCAAGCCCTCTCCAGCAGGCCAGCAGAGCTTGGCAAACAAGACCTGGGGTCCAGTCAATTTGTCTGGACAAATGTGGAGATTTGGGGCCACCACAGGCTATGCAGGGATGAGTGCTAATTGATTGTGTGCTAAGCAACTCCCCTCAATTCCATGGTCTCACAAGTCACACTATTCACCCAGGTCTTTGTCTGCTAAGTAACTTGAACCTGACACTTTGGACTAGGGAAAATGGAATTCAACTTATTTTGTCCCCCTCGTTTATGATTACATTCTGTCTTTTGAAGAATGAGTCCATTGTTCAGGCAAAAAATGCAGTAAAAATTTTCTTTTTCTTAATGTGCAGGGAGAGGGAGACACAGTAGGTGTATGGACAAGGAGCAGATGGTTGGCGGGAAGATGTGGTCCATGTATTAGAAAACAAGAAGCTGAAACTTTACTGCATTAGTACATGTTGCTGAGACAATCTGAGAAAGTGTTTAGAACCAGGCACCACCTCAGGCCCCTGATCCAGCCATGCCCCCCCTGCGCTGTCCTGGCATGCTGATCAGAGGATTAGGCCCCAGAAACGGCGCTGAGTCAAGAGCATGCTAGAGAAAGGGAAAGGCATGCAGTGAAAATGAGGTACATGCCGGTTTCACACGCACTCACACCCGCACCTGCACCCACACCCACAACCACATTCACACAGGAAGACAAACAGATGTATGTCATGAGGACCACACGCTTGTCTGCACTTGTGGCAGCTTGTCAGTAGAGGGTACCATAGTGCTGCCATTCAGTGTTCGATGGACACAGTAATGTTGCAGTTTTAATCAGTTTTTAAATATTAGAGATTTTCCCCTCTGCAGAGACCACCACAAAAGAAGAAAATATAAAAGATTCCTCCATACCCAATAATATCAGACTTGGTGCAGGCCGGCTTTAAAAGTTAGTTGTAAGGGTGGCTCTACAGAGGGATGTCTGGGTGTTTTTTTTTCTTTTTTCTTCATTTTCTTGTCTGTCTACTGGTGTTTGTAATTTGCTTGAGAATATCTCTCCTATTTTCGCTCATTACTGCTACTGTTTCTTCATGTTTTATTCCTGTTTGTACTGTTGTTGTTTGTGTGTTTGTAGAGTTTTAAAATGAAAAATAAATTTTTTTGATGTGTAGAGTGTGTAAAATGCATTACGTCATTACCTTTATCTGTCATTTTATACTGTCGTTGCATCAAAGGAAACTCAGTTTTTATTCATTTTTATTTATTAAAAACATCAAAAGACATACTGTAGTACAGCGGTTTTCAAAGTGTGAGGCGTGCCTCCCCTGGGGGTCGCCAGAGGGCTTCAGGGGAGGCGTGGCGAGAGAAAAATAAACCCTAAAAGAAAAAAAAGTGTAAACATCTGACAAGAGACAAGATGGGTCGATTTTTAGTATCTCAAGTGAAAGTGAGAGAGGGCAGAGTCTGGGGCGAGCAGAAAACGGAGGAAGTAAGACCCTGATTATTTAAAGTTTGGCTTTTCATGTATTGGTCCTGATGATGCTCCGCTGCCACAGAGTGTTATCTGCGAAGAGGTGCTAGCTAACGACAGTATGCGACCATGTAAACTCAAAGAGGCCTTAAATTGAATGTATTCAAAAAGATATTAAAAAGCTCTGTTAAAATATGCTAAAAACAGATGTTACAATGTGTTTAAAAAAGATGTTAAAACATAAAGATGTTTAAATGTGTTTAAAAACACGCTAAAAACCTACAGATGTTAAAAATGTGTTTTAAAAAGATGTTAAAAACATACAGATGTTAAAAAATGTGTTTTAAAAAGATGCTGAAAACATACAGATGTTAAAAAAAAAGATATTTGTCCACACACACACAGATAGAGATGATTAAAATATTTTAAAAATATGTTTAAGAACATATAAACATGTTTAAGATGTTTACAAAAATAAAGATGTGTATAGCATTTATTGTTTAAACCTTTTTTAAGCCTGTGTGGAACATACAAAGCGACAACAAGAACAGTAATAATAGTAATAATAATTAGGGGGGGGGTAAAGGTAGTACATACTGTAATTACTCTAAGTGCAAAACATTCACATACACAATTGTAGCCTACACATACACAAACGCAACCGCCATCACTAACATAAAAATGTTGCCTGTTCAATACAGTGTTCAACTTCAAGGTTTACATGGGCCTCATGCAAGAACCACATATATGAACAGACTGGTTCTTAAGCAATACGTACAAGTGATTTATACGAACATCAACCATCCATTTTGTCATTTAACTTAGTATGAACAAAATTCACAAGTTGTCCAGATCAGATAGTTGACTTTTTCCATGGGAGGAAAGTGCCTTAATACATTTTGAGTTTAAATATGGTACTGCTACAAATGCTATTGGAGTATTTTGGCATGAGTTGTACAATTCCGAAGTTCCTATAGTAAAATAGCCAACAGCTGCCTCAGGGTCATTATGGGAGCGTGTGTGCAGGAGCGCGTCCTTTGTTGTACTTGATAGTGGATCATGTCGTTTTGTTCTATCATCCATCTCTGTGACTCTCGCATTCCCTTGAACACCATGAGTGAAACAGGGAGCCTTAATGAATTTGAACATATTGTTTATGCTTATCAAATCTGATGAATTTGCACCTACTTGTGAACTAGACAGGTGGCATTCTTCGGGATAAAATGAGTGAACTAAAAAAAAAAAGTATGCTAAAGAACCAGTGTGTTGAATTTAGTGGCATCTAGCTGTGAAGTTGCAGATTGCAACCAACTGAATACCCCTTGGATTACTCTCCCCTTCCAAACGCATAGGAGGACATAGGACGGACACTAAAATTATTAAAAATACAAAAGGCCATTTTTGCATTCTGGACTTTTGCAGAGCATGGCGGTGCAACAGTTCCCTCTGTAGATTTAAATTCAATTTCTGTCAGAAGAGCCACTCCTTCACGACTGAACTTTAAAAGAGTTTGCTGAATCTGACTCAGGACACATTCAGAAGACAGATCTAGTTTTCGAGGTTTCTCTTTATTTTCATTCTTTTTCCAGTATTTATTAAGTTACAGCAAATTTACTATAAATAAGATATTGGGCTGCATTATTAGAATGAATGTAATTATTTTTTTTACTTTTTCAATACAGTGAAAACAAACATTTTTCAGCTGCATACACACTGCAGTGATTTGTTCCAGCCATTTGTCCCTGGCCTCTCTACTTGAAGTGAAAACATTGTTGGCACAATATTCTGCATGGCTGGATTCCAGAATGTTTTCCTCCCCATACATCCACCCACCATTCAGGCCTCATTATGACATTAACACTTATTGCTAGAGAGTCAGGGACACAGTTCCGATGATGGAACAGAAACAGTCATTAGGGCTGTTAGCTCAGCTTTAATCGGTCCAGAGCTCTGAAGCAAGTAGTGGAGGACAAACAGTCCAGGACTCTGCAGTGAAGTCTTTAAACCTTTGTAAATTCAATTTCCTCAAGAATGCTGCAGTGATATTTTTGTTGATCTACTCACTATGTAGACATGCTGTCATGACCCTTGCCAACCCTTAGTGTATTTTTTCATCCATTCTGTTTTCATGTCATCTCACTTACTCTCCTGTTATTTTAGATCTTGCCACTCATTCCCCTCACCCGGTGTTCCCTGCCCATCTTCTCATCTCCAGCTCATCGCCTCATTAGTCTCTCACCATATATACCCGTCCTGTTTCATTCCCCCGCCAGGTTGCCTACCTGCTTTACCTGGCATGCCTGTTCTCCTTTTCCAGAAATCTCCTCACTTTCAGAAAATGTCCTCTCTCTCAGACGAAAACTCAATTTCAGCCCTCACAATTACTTTGATTGTTGACAATTACTTTGGAATTTGATGATCTCTTCAATTATTTTGTTGGGGTCTTATTTTTGTGTGCCCATACACAAAAATACCATTCCAAAATCTTGTCACTTCCTCAAATTGGTCCTCATAAGTACATGCACACACTAGTCCAGGAGGATATATTCAGAAAATAACTTTCTAGAATGTACTCATTTCTCAACTCTCTCTCTCTCTCTCTCTCTCTCTCTCTCTCTCTCTCTCTCTCTCTCTCCTCACTCTTCAAAGATGTCCTTGCTTTCAAAAAATTACCTAATTTTCAAAAAAAAAGTTATTATGTCCACAGGTAAAAATCTAATTACTTCTCAGAGAACAGAATGCAAAGTCACTTTCCAAATTATGTCATATGTTTTTACATAGGTATATCACTTTCTTGACATTTCCTCACAATATCATTACTTTCCAAAAATGTCTTATTGTCTTATTCTCAGGCTGAAACCTAAAATCGTCTTCACAAGCTCTAGAGCCCAAATCAAGAAAATTACTTTCCAAAAGTACAGGAACACACACACACACACACGTCAAGACAAGTTTCTACAAATTACAAATTAACAGGGTCATTAGAAGTGCTCTCTCCCACAAATTGCAGCCCATTCAGGCCTCTTGTGTTTTGTGTGTTTGGTACTGCCCACCAATCAGGAGGCAGGTGGTCTGCAAACTTCAAACTGTTCCGCCTTAACGTGAAGCCAAGAAAGTGAGGCCTGAGTATACCCCAGCAGTGACCTTTCCTCTGATCATCCTTCCTCACATCACACACACACACATACACACAGACACACACACACACACACACACACACACTCATTGGACACCTTGTTAAACCCAGCAAGGGGCTGCTGGCTCTTCTAGTGCTAGTCGTGGGGGGTCTTCTATGTGAGTATAAAGGGAAGCTGCAGGACAGTAACACATAAAACAACCTTCATAGACATGGTGGAGTACTTTCTTGTGTCACCAACGGCAAAAAGCCAACTTTCTGTCACCTCCGATTATTTCTGTAATTGCTCATTTTTCACAGTGTGTTATGTTCGTCAAAACATTAGCTTGCCTCCTTTATAAAAAGGTGAGGCAAGGCAAATGTATTCATATAGCACACTCCAAATCCAAAGGCAGCCCAAGTTTATAGGCAGTTTACTTTCATTGTTTTAAGATAAGATAAACCTTTATTCGTCCCACAGTGGGGAAATTCACATTTTATAACTGAACCACATTCATAATTGTGGTCTGCAGACCTCATTCTTCCTGTTATTGCTTATTCTGTATGTGAGATATAAAAGGTGCACAATACAGGTGTTCTCATCGAACTCTTTATGTTGTTCCATTTACTGTATATTGAATCACAAAATAGGTTATCACAGATCTGTATCTTGGCAGTGGCTAATTTTGACTTAGGTAAGAAAGACTTAGGTAACAAAGACATGCTGGAGGTGGTTTAGTGCTTCTTTAGCACTGTGTGTGTGTGTGTGTCTGTTTGCGGGTCAACGTGCATGTGCTTCTGCTTTGGGAGCAGCGAGCTGGACATGGATGTCACAATATGGGCTTTAATTCAGACCAACAGCCTCTCTGTCAGAAACGAGGGGACGGAGCAATTAGCCCCACGAAGGAGAGAAAAAGAAAGAGGGAAGAACGAAGGGAATTGTGAATTTGACACATTAAATGGTGGCCGTCATTAGCATGTGGCTTTGTAGAGTTGGGGTGTATTCATTGGATCCTTGAATGCATATTGCTTCGCTACCGTGGCCATACCCCCACCTCTCTTCTTCTTAGTCTGTCCATCATCCCCACGGCCACCTTTCACTATAATCACCCTATTTGGCCTCCTTTTTAATTCAGTTTCTACAGCTTTTCTGTCGCCTTCATCTTTTTTTTTATGCCATCATGCTGACTGGAATAGTGGAAAAGTCCCTGGAATCCCGAAATCAAAACAAATTAAGCTGGATAATTAGATGTTGGAACAAATGAAATGCCAGACAGTAGTCGGTAGGCCCAACACCAATAACAGCATGAGCTTATCTTCCTGTATTAGAACCACATATAAATTTGATACTGTTTTTACAGAATGACTGATCAAAAACCGATGTTCAGCTCTGATGGATCCCGAGGATGGACACATTAAAAACTCATTTTGGACTTGAATTAGTCTTTCTTTTTGCTGAAGACCTGACACAGCTTCTGTTGCAGCTGACTTTCACTCAGCTTGTTGTCTGTGCTATATGAGCCTGGAAAAGAGCAAAGTAGCAGGCCCAGTGTGGTGCCTTTTCCTCCATTGTGCTGAGATCACCTCATGCCAGCTTTCCCCTGTCACATTAGTGCACATCAAGACGCTGAGCAACACACAACTCGCACAGAGAGGAAGTTTGTCCTCTGGGCTTCACTCTTTCAACACATTTCAGAGTTTAATGTTCCCTCGGTGCAGATTGATAATTCAACAGATAAGAATTGTCATTAATTAAATCCAAGACTGAACAGAATTTTGTGTTTCAAGACTACTGAATTAACAATGATTGGGCATTTGTGAATGACTGAAGTAACGTTGAATACTGTGACTATTACTGCCATGAGCTCAAAGTCTACATTTTCACCTATTAAGCCCAGAGATCTGGAGGAAGCAATTCAGTGGCTAAGGCCTTCTACCTGTTCTCTTAATTCCCTCCCTAAACCCCAATTAAGCAATTAATAATTACAAACTAATTTCCAACCTTCCTTTACTATGTGCTTGAAAAAGTTGTATGTAAACCACTGGATAAATATCTTTCAATTTACACATAGGACACATATTAATCAGGTTTCAGAGCCAATCACTTAAAAATTTACCAAAATTTACAGCATTCATATTTCAAACTGGCTTTCAGAAACTGTGTCATGCATCCATGCATCCCAAACAGGTTAGACTAGTCTATTTTCGGGATTATCCACACAATCAGTGGGACGGCTCCAGCTCATTCAAAATGCAGCAGTCAGAGTCCTTACATGTATAAGAAAATTCGAGCATATTAATCTGACACTGGAATCCCTTCACTGGCTCCTGGGAATAATATAGAATCACATTAGAAAATCCTGCTAATAGCATTAGAGCTGTGCCTCTGTGACTGGCTCCCTGATTAGAGCCTGATCAGACCTCTCTCAGGTCAGGAGGCGGTGGTTTTCCAGCTGTGCACAGAATTAGATCCAGGTCCAGTGAGGGTCCCTTCAGTTGCTGTGGTCGTGCTGCCTGCTGACTCGAGGGCCATCTCAACTTGGGCCAGCATTCAAAAGCAAACTCAAAACATTCTGATTCTACCAGGCTAATGATTAATTACTGTTTGCGTCTAAGTGTCTGTGTACGTGTTTGCACGTGTACTCTTATGGTAGCACTATGTGATAGGGCAGGGGTTTAAATTTGCACACACATGCCTGGTAGATTACTCTGTAACTTGTAACAGAGTATTTCTACTGTTTACTAACCCTAATCCCTGTTTATTCATTACCATTAAGACAATATAAAGATTATAGCTCAACCAAACCTATTCATGTACTTAATGAACGGGTTCTATATGAGTGAAATATTGTTGCAATGAAGAGATTCTGTAAATCAGTCAAAGTCAGTAACTAAGTCAATGGGGTTTTTGGAGCCAAATGTTTTTAAAGCACTCAAATCTTTTTGTCAGCTTTTAGTAGAGTTTCTAAAATGTTTTGATGGGTTTTTTAATGAAATTTGTTGAAAGTAAGGAAAACATATATAATCCTGCCACCTTTATCCTTAAAGTGGTCAAAACCAAATCCTTTCTCCTCTCTACACTTTTCACTCTTTCGCCTCTCCTGTTCTCCGGTAATCCCTCTCTTCTGGTGTGGCCCTTAGTCCCCCTTTTTCTACTTGGCCTCTGTCTCTCTCTCCATCTCTCTCTCTCTCTCTCTGCCTGTTAGGGCTGTGCAGCCCAAGTTGTCAGAGCAGCAACAATCCCAGTCCATTAGTATGGTAATGAGGCTGCGGGCCGACAGGTGGCCTGCTAGACAGCTCAATTAAACTGCTCATTAAAGAGGAAAGTTAACGAAGCTGCAGCCCGGTGCCAGTACGGCTTTAACACACAATGTGATGTCACAGGCAACAAATTGCTGGTGAGTAGGGGAGTGTGTCACTCTGCGTGTGTACAAGTGTGTGTGTGTGTGTGTGAGTGTTTCCCTGTCTGTGTCCTTGTGTGCACATGTACAAATGTGCGTGAGTGTAAATAAGCAGTGAGTGTGTCTGTGTGTGGCCAGAGATTGAAATAGCAGGTCACAGAAAGTTAGATGGACGTTACTAATAAGGCAGGGACGCGTCACAGTGATCAGTTCAGATGAGAGACGGGGAGGAGATGGGACGGAGAAAAAAATAAGTCACTCAAACTTGGCCTTTTACTGTCCCATCAGGCTGCCAGCGGCCAAGGTCTCTGCATCATTAACTGGACAAGAACACAGTAATGCTCTAATTGCTATAAAAACAGACAAAAATACACAAAGACACAGCACATCATTTAAATATTCTCAATAGTCCAATATCCTAGTGTGCAAAGGAAAATTTGATTTTTGCTACATCTTAAACAGTCCAACTTAAACACAACTAAAGCAGCTATTTGTAGGTCCAAACAAGTGATTACCATAATAATCCATTTCATTGCTCAATCTACATGACCTCCATATATGGTATTATAGCAATAAGGTTATATATGATTGTGAATTTTCTCTGAATACTATTGTAAAACTATAAAATTACCAGCCTGGAACATTGTTTCTGGCTGCTACAGCAGATTGAATAAATGTTAAATCAAGATACTTTATCACAGTGGTGCGAAATCCTGAAAATGAAATCCTACTATAAAGCAGCCCTTCTCGCTGATAGAACGCAGGGGTACCTTCATAGAAACTGGAAAACACATTATATACCTCTGTTTCCTTGTTGCTTGTGCATTATCATTTTACCCTCCAAGTCGACTGGGTTGTTGTATCAACAGAGTGATGTGACCTAGTGAAAAAAGAGAGACAGGTCATCTACATGGTTGAAATTGTTGGTGTTGCTGCAGGTAGAAGAGGTTTAAAGGGAAAAAACTAGTATTATTATATCTGTAGTTTTGACCTTCAAATGTTTATGTTCAATTCTTACTCTCCAAGTAAAAAATAGGTTCATATTTTTTCTATTTTCTCTGTTAATGTGAAGACAAAACATACCAATTACTACTAGTACAATTATTCCTCCTCCCCTCTCTGGCTGTAAAACGATCTCTTTCTAACTCAGGATCTTTAACCTGGCAGTATATTTGCATCCGCCCCTTCACAGCTCAGATGGGAGACAAAAAGTTGGAAAAAGACTGTAACTTCAGAAACATACAGGCAGCCAACTCTGACTGTTGAAGATTCATATTGGCTTCAGTCTGTGCTTCATTAATCTCTCCCCTGCTCTGCTGCTGGTTTTGTTGCACCTGTCTGGGTGGAACAACTCACCCTCTTTCTTATCACTACGGAGGCCTGACATAATTCATAGCGTCGTATCGGTAGCCAGGGTCCAATCAGCAAGAATAACTGGAAACACCTGTGTGGGTGTGCAGAATGTCCTCTGAGAAACATAATGGATGAGCACAACAGACATTAACGAACCTTATATTCATCACTCTCCAGTGTAATTAGTATTTGCTCTGATAGGTCGTTCAAATTGACACTGAACTCAAACCACTGCGCTGAGGTGTGCTGAGCATTATTTTGTCGTCTAATCTGTACATTTTTTTGATTATGTATAGATGACAACATATTTTGTGTACTTCCTGTATGAATTTTTTTTTGTGCATTTGGATGTAAAAAGCAGAAACATTTTAAGACGACATGTGAGCATAGATTTTGCTCCATTAACTGTGACAGACATCACGATCACTTCTCCAAAGCTTTAAGCAAACATACAAATATATAATTACTAATGGTATTCAAAATCTAATATAAACCTTATTGTCATGCATTGATTATTATTGTTGATACGTTATACAGAACAATGACAGATGGAATGTTTTATAAGCAATCATTTAAACAAGCATAAAGTAAGCTACAGTAAGATAACATACAAACACTCCTCTGGACAGGAGGCTACAAGGTGGCTCTGAAGACACATTAGCCCATTAATCTAAGAAATAAAAGCATTAAATTAGTTGCATTCGCCGTCTTTAAAAATTGTCGTGCTTCTAAGAGTTACAGTATGTGATTACAGTTTTTATTTTTTTTATGTTGATCTGATTAGTCTGGTTGGGGTGGAGGTAGGGGGCAGTGAGTGCAACATGTTTTAATAGTCGCTCATTGTTTATTAAGTATGAGAATAAAGATGTAACATGACATGGTAATCAGTTTGTAACCCTGACCAATTTAGTCTGTAATCCAATGGGCGTGCTCTCTCAAGTGTGAAAATGGGGCCATATGTGTCTTGCTTCTCTCTCTCTCTCTCCCTCTCTCCCTCTCTCTCCTGTGCTTCGATCTCTGCGTCTGTGACATGGAGGACCATGGGAGTTAATGGGGTAGGACTCCGGTCAACAAACGGGGGTTATGTATGGGCACAAACAAGTACACAGTGAGAAAACAGACCCGCCAGATTCGCTCAAAGCTGTCTGAAAGATGTCTGCCCTTATGAATATGCTAATCCCAGTTTACCATGAACAAAAAAAAAAGCTCATTAATTAATCAGGAACAATGGCCTCCTTTAATGACACACTATAGCTGCCGTTGGAGATAGAGGCTAGTTCATTTGTGAGTGAGAGCATGATATAAAAACAATATTAAAACAAACCTTTTGGTAGCTCATGAAATGTTTCATATTCTGCTATGAATAGGAATGGGAACAGAAAAGGCATGATATTATATCTGAAAATCAAACATCAATAAAATTGTAGAGGAAAATGAAAACGTATTCTTTGAAACTCATTAAAAAGACTGGAGATTTGACTGATAATCAATTTAGCAAACACACACAAGTGTCACTGTGACAGACAGTGATTGAGAGGCAGACAGAGTCAGTCCTGCAGCCAGACACACAGTCAGAGGTGTGTTTTGTCTGAATAAGCTGTTTTACTGCGGTGGGTATTAACCTACATAACACAGACCTCCTTATCTCAGAGATGAGAACCAAACTGAATGGACACAGGCCATTTTCACCACAAGCTCAAAATTGGACCAAGTGCTTAAACAGTGAACAAGAGCACAGAGGGCCTACTTTCATGGGTCATGCAAAGGGCAAGAAGTGTAGTGAAGTGTGTGCTTTCATTTTTTGTTTGTTTCGTTTTGAGACAGTTACTTGAGTTAATATTAGATCAAATAACTTTATTAATCCGGAGTGAGGAAAAGTTTAGGGTCCCAGTGACAATTTAAGGGGCAGACAAAGTCATACAGGTCATAGCAGATACCACACAAGAAACAGACACTACAGTAACAAACAAAACATATATTACAATAGATAGTTTAATAGAACAGATATTTTTATGATATCAATGTGTCAATTTACCACCACAGGCAGCTGTTTTTAACAGACAGACACAGTTTGAGACCTGCTGGTAAACATAATGGAGCAAAAACATGGATCAAAAACAGAGCTCAAAGAGAGTGACTATTGGACTTACTTCCATCAGATGCACAGAAACGTGACTCTGAATGAAGACATCATGTGTTTGACAATCCTCGCTTGTGAATGAATGAATTACTTTGGCTGCCTCTTAAATTTTGCTTTTGCCTACAATCTTGTTTCTGCCTTCAATCTTCTTATTTAATATCATTTACCTCCAAATTAATTTACAAACAAATTTTCTTCAGTGACAATGGTTTTGCAAACTGTTCCAGAGCCCATGCAGTAATCTCCTTTATGTAATCCTGTGTTTGACAAAGTGTTGAACCTCTCCTTGTTTTTGAGCAACTGAGTCTTTCCAGGATGAACCTTTCATACCTGATCATGATCCTATCACCTGTTACCAATGAACCTGTTTACCTGTGGAATGATCCAAACAGGTGTTTTTGGATCAGTCCACAACTTTCACAGTCTTTTGTTGCTCCTGTCCCCATGTATTTGAAACATGCTGCTCAAATTCAGAATAAGCAGATATTTACAAAAATCAATGAAGCTGATGAGGTCAAACATGAAATATATTCCCTGCAGAAGAACCTGAGAAACAATTAGGAAGTCTTGAGTGGACACTGATGGGGATCCATTTATGCCTGTGTCTATTTTTTTGTTTAAATGAAGTAGTTTTCTCATTTTAATAATCCTTTGCTTTGCTGCTCGTCACTGAAGCTTTTATAACGTATAGTTCAGTGTTTACTTTGCCCTCAAAGTTTTTAATGAGGAAATCACCACTGTAGCCTTGTTTTCCTGAACTTAGCTGAATTCTACTTTACCCTGACTTCAGGATGTTTTCCCACAGAGGTGAAGGGAAACTGGTTATGAACAGATCAAGGATATTTTGGGGAGTATTTGACCATACCCTTTCTTCCCTTCTGTTTCTGTCTGCCCTGCAACTTTATAACACCTCTCTGTTGTTTTTACATCTGTCCTGTGTCCCTTCAGCAGCAGTGGATCATTGAGGTCCAAGCAGTCAGCAGGCAGCAGCCCGCTGCTCTATTATGTCGCTAATTGGTGGCATGAGTGAGATGGCTACAATATCAAAAGGCAGGAAGCAAAGGTTGGAGGGACTGGGGGGATGAGGAGGTGGAGAGAATGAGGGAAGGAAAAAGAAAGTGAGAGACAGAAGGAGAAAGGGAGCGATTTGTTCTCATTAGAGGAGGGCGTGTCCATTCTCCAGAGTTAGAGGCAAATTAGGTTGACAGGGGAGTGACAAGTTTTATGCATGTGTGTGTGTGTGTTTGAGTGTGTGTGAGTGTGTATGGTGATGTCAGTCCAAGGGGTTCTGGTAAGAAGTGTTATGTACGCGGCAGACAATGGAATTACCAGGTGTGGGTATGAGGCTTCCTGATAAGCTGTTCCCATAATAGAGGCTGTATTGGTGGGAAAGAGAAAATGGAGCTGTGGGAACTCAAAAGTAAAGCAGAGATTAAACCAGAAATGGAAACAAAATAGTAGAGGTTCAATTTTGGTATGGATTGAACCTCTTCTTCCTCCTCTGGCATGTCCTAAGCAAACACATGACTTTTTAATTGATTGATTGATTGCTAATGGCCATTTCTGGTTAAAGTCTTTTGTCGGGATGATGAAAGATGCCTCTGAGTTGCAATATAGGTCGTGCAGGACCAAACCGTTTAATGAGCTTGACTCATACTAGGCACTAAAAGGCCTAAGTGGCATCAATACTCTCCATTTTTAAAAAAAATATGTATGTGTGAGGCTCCCTAAATTCATGAAAGTATGAAAGCTGTACCACCAGTGTCCACTCAAGACCAGTTCTTACTCAGGTTCTTCTGCAGTGACAAGAATCTATAACCCTGATCCCAAAGTGAAAACTGAATGTGATAATCTACTAATCCTTTTTGACATGTACTCAATTGAACAAAGACAATATATTTAATGTTTGACGTCATCAACTTCTTTGATTTGTGTAAATATCTGCTATTCTGAATTCTGATGGCAGCAACATGTTTCAAACTAGTTGGACAGGAGCAACAAAAGACTGTGAAAGTTGTGGACTGATCCAAAAACACCTGTTTGGATCATTCTACAGGTAAACAGGTTCATTGGTAACAGGTGATAGGATCATGATTGGGTATGAAAGGTTCATCCTGGAAAGACTCAGTTGCTCAAAAACAAGGAGAGGTTCAACACTTTGTCAAACACAGGATTATATAAAGGAGATTACTGCATGGGCTCTGGAACAGTTTGCAAAACCATTGTCACTGAAGAATTTGTTTGTAAATTAATTGGGAGATACACAAAATTAAATAAGAAGATTGGAGGCAAAAACAAAATTTAAGTGAGGCAGCCAAAGTAACAATTATGTGATGCAGATCTGGTTTAGTTGCAGGGATTAAAAATTGCACTTGCCTTCTTATCTGCCACTGGCCATGAGAATACCAAAATATTTAAAAAGGAAGAACATCTTTTAAGTCTAGGTGGACAAGAAATCCTGAAAGTGCTCAATGAAAATGTTCATCTACAAACACAATCTGCTGATGAAGACCATGTGATGCAGTAGAAAGCTGAAAGCACAGGGACCACTGCTAAATGGACCTTGATGTGAGATTGTCTTGGCATCTGCTGTTTCCCAAAAGAATGAGCTCAGACTCCAAAACAGGTGCCACCCTCTGTGTGTTAAAATATTACCTCAAATAATGATTCTGAGCTTTTCCCCAAGTTAAAGAATTACTCTATTTATTAACAACAATCAAAACAAGTGACATAATTGTGTGATTATCGGTCTTTGTGTTGTGTGAAGCACGACACCATCGTGCCCAGCATCCCCTCCAGCCTGGCTCTCCTTTGCCCCAAGGGCATTTTCTGCAGGGTCATGTGTCCTATCGTTCCCCTCTCCCCGTCACTTCCACTGACCCCCTGTTGTGGAGGGAGAGAGCAACATTACATCTTAATCTCACCCGCTTGATGGAGAATGCAGGTCCCTGAAAGGCGGTATTTTCTGGTTACATGAACCCATTGGGGGTGAATCAACCATATGCCAATTGACATGGCTGGGGCTGAATGGCCAACGTGGATTGTAACAGTGGTCCTCGGACAAAAAGCCCCCTGCGGGCTCCCACACCTCCACCAGAACTGAACAGACGTTCAGGCTGCCGCTGACACAAGGCCAGACCCCCCCCCCCGCCACCACACACACACGCACACACAATATTGGTTCCCCATTGGCACTGATGTTTATGTTTTGATATGATGTTGGGAATACAAGGATTGGACAACACCTCACAATATAATGCAGTGGTTCCGTGAAGCAGAGCTTTGTGTTGTTATAGTGGATTGCTTTATATTGCAAATATATACCAAATATGCAGGGATGGAAACATTGCAGTAAAATGAGGTGCTTTAATTGATTTCGCAAACAACACCATTGAGCTGAAAACTGTTAGTCATGCATTTAAACAATCGTTATGACCTTGAAAACTTAAATATTAATGGGCATTAGTTCATTAAGGCTTGTCTGTTTTACATTTTATCTTATCATGACTTTAGATTTTTTTTATCTGTTAAACCAGCCACATCCTCTTTCAAAAGGCCATTACTGTTGTCTTCTGAAGACTGATGGCTGAAGATATTAAATTACTCTAGCTTGACAGCTTCAATGTCAAGTCAGTATTTTGTGCAAAACAAATAATGGTTAGTGCAGTAGCCACAACAACAACAACAACAACAACAATAATGATAATAATGATGATGATGAGGAGGCATACCTGCCAACTCACTTATTTTTGTTTGTTTGAAAAATGAATCAATGAATCAGAAGGCAAATCGAAGACACACAAAGACAGAGAAGAAAAAAATCCCCACATGATAAATGAAGTAAAGAATCATTGTAAAGAAGTAGATTTGTGCTTTGTTGTGACTGTCGTTGTCTACTTTTGTTTTTGTCTCCTGTAAAATTCCTAAATATCAAATTATGCATTATTTATTTAGAGATTTAATTTGTGGTTTGATACTAACTATAAACTTTATATGTATAGACCTTTTTGTAGCAAATTTACAAAGTGCTTTAAAAGGACAAAAAACAAAACTAAAAATAGATGAAAACATAAGACAGCCATTTCCAGATTAGAAAATGTATTTTTATGAATAAAGAGTTTCACGAATCCTGTCTAAAATGATACTTTTCAGATGTATTATTACTGTACATGAGCCACTCAGTAGTGGAATAACACCAAATGTATATAATAGTAAGTGACAGTCTTTCAATTATTAACATTGCAGTTGATCGTGTTGATGATGATTGGACATGTAGAATTAATTTGCAATGAGATGACTGCAGACTCTGAGACAAACCAACAAAACAATCCTCTTCCTTTCTGCACCAGTGATCCCACATGAGAGCGTGAGATGTCGAGCTTTAGTGAAAATGTGCCCTGATTGGAGAGGCAAGCTGGCCCTGCCACTCCACTGACTGTACCACTGGAGAGGCCAGTGCGTTCACCATATGGGACAGGGATGGTCAATAGGATTACGTCGTGCACCTCTCCTTCTCCCTCTTCTCTCCACTGCACATAATCAACTGGGGGGGATGAAGTCCTGGCCCACCAAGCCTCAGCTGAAGTGATCCCCGATCCCCTTTCCCCTACTTGGGAAGGAAGAGTGGGGCAGTGGGGGTCTCGTGGGCAGAGAGAAAGAGCAAGGGGACCACCAGATGGATTAACATATTCAACAGAGGCAGAGATCAAGCCTTTATAGAGTGAGGACAGAGGGAGGCTTTCTCTCACACATACAGAGTCTGAGAGAAAACAGAAATGAGTGTAAGCTGGATTTGTTTTCATTGTCATGGAAAAACAGTGATGGGCCAAGTGATAACTACCCACATGTAGCTTCAGTGTTTTTTTTCTCACATATGCAGTTGCAGTTGCCGGGAGCAGTTCGTGTTTTTCACATGAGCTGAAGAGAAATGGCAATTTAAGATAGAGCTTTAGAACAATGGCTTGATTAGATAATGGACAGAAAATGATGGACACATTTGATTTTGCTGATATATTAACTGTTTAATGGAGAAAAAAAATGTCCATTGTTTGCTGTTGGCCGGTGGTCAGCATTTACAACAAACCAATGTTCACAGTTGGCCTTCTGGGATAAAATCCATCAACCTCTTCCCACTGAGGACTCAGTCGCTCCCTATTACTGTCACCAGACTTCCCACTTTGCACCCATGACAATTCCTAGGTCCAGTAGAGGACTTTGTTTCTTGAACATAACCATACATACAGTCATGACTTTTTCCTGTTTTGTATGATTGTAAATTGAATATTTTGGCTTTTGTACCATGAACAAAACCAGCAATATGAAGAAGATTTCAGCTTGGGACTTTGGAATTAAAGCTTTTTCTGGCACACAATTAATTGATGAATCAAAAAAAATCAAATCATTAATCAATAATGTCAGTAATAAACACTTGTAGGGCTAATTTCTAATTTAAGAGTTCATGCATGATATTTCTTCATACATTTTTCTTTTCCTCAAAACATTGACAATAGTCCACTTACAGACAGAGATTAAAAAATGTAAGAAGAAAATTTGGGAGAGCTATAATTCAATTCAGTTCAGAGATTTTCTCTTGGCTGGTACAAGAGATGAAAAAAAGAGCCTGTTGCTTCCTTTGTTTCGCTAATTTAAGGGTTGTTATCAATGTAACTCGACTTACATCAACCTGTACAGATGTGTCGATGTCATCGACGCTTGTCTCCTTTGTGTGATTTTTTCTTTCATCTTTTTTCTGGTGCATGTATGTGGTGTGTCAATTCCAAATATGATACCAGGTTAGTATTTCATACTCTTGTACAATTATTTGACAGTTACTACGTACGTCTGATCAATATTTTACACACAAAATAATTGAACAGTTTAGAAAATTATTAAACTGGTAATGTTAAATTTAGCTCCCACACAGACGTACACACACACACACACACACACACACACACACACACACACACACAAACACACACACACACACGCACACACACAGCACTACCCCTGTGCTGCGAGCGAACTCGTGGCCCTGTCCCAGCATGGGCACTAGATTAGAGAGCCTGTTTTTTTGCCGGTTTGCTGTTCTCATGACATGTGAATGGCCATCGAGATAGTGGACCAACATTATCCTGCACATTCATCTCCACATCAAAGATGAGCCCAACGGCCAGAGGAATACCACCCTGAAAGCAAGCAAAGACCTTGCTACTAATGTTGGATTAGAGATCTGAAAGTGGAAAGTGGGTTGTGTGGTGTTCGTGGGGGACGGTTGATGTCTGATCAGGCCAAGTTCTCTTTTCCTTTACATGCATCCTGCCTAAACCAAGACACTGTTTAGCTGGCCTACAGTCTGTCTCCTTCTGACTGTCATAGTGTGAGCATCATCCATCACATTGTTCTCATTGAGCTTCTGTCACTTTCAACTGTGATCGCTGATTTTTTGTTTCATCTTAATCAAACAGCAACATTAGCAGTATATGGACAAAATGTGAGCAGGAATTAAATCAAATCCATCTGTAGAACATGCCATTCCAAAAACCATGGGAATTAATCTGCTGCTATAAGAGTCTCTACTCATCTGGTTTCAGTCTTTACAGCAGATTTCGAACCTGGCTGCAAATTCTGTTAAAACAAAGTTGTCATTATTATCAAAAACATCATTGTATGATGTGGCATGAGGACATTTTCTAACTGGATTCCATTAGTCCCACACTGCCACATTGAGACCCTCCATCAACTCACAGTTTTGTGTGAAGGTGAGGGGTTGAACAAGTGAATGCAAGGCAGTGATAAAGGAACTTTCCATCAATGATATTAATCTGTCAAGCTGCAACACGTAGGACCACTGTGTGATCCGTCAGGTTTGGCAGCCGTACACTCATCAAAATCACAGCGAACCTTGAGGTTACGATGAGAGAAAAAGACAAGAGAATGAGAGCTGCATATCGATACAGAGAAGGAGGCAGAAAGAAAACAATGCAGGCGCAGTCAGAGAAAGAGGGTGAACCTGGTGCCTGGCTGCTGGTGTCGTGATTGATGAGGTCACAGAGAGGGCTTCCCCAAAATGTAGGGTGTCTTCAGAGGGTCAGTCAGAGGTTGGGTAGAGGTCAGAGTGCAACCAAAGGGGAGACACAGAGTCTGAAAGTAACACAACAAATGTCAGTAGCAATTATTCTTAGGAAATGCAATCCCCCCTGTCCGTGATGGCCACTGTATACTCTATGGTTATATCAGCAGATGGACCATATTGTGATGTCATCGTTATGATGTAGAATTGGCTGTTGGTTGCCAGGTGCTCCTCACAAACTCATACTGTACATCTAAGCTACTGTTTCTCTAAAGTTGTGCCTGGAGTGTGTCAACACTCTGCTGAAGTTATGATTCTGCTTTCTGTCTCTGAAGGCTAATATCTGGCATTAATGTGAGCTGAAGACAAATGTCAGTAATATCTTAAATTACATTCACATTGAATGTCAAGCTTTTCGTTCACACAAATTGGAACCCTGTATTTATTTGCTGCAAATAGCACATACTGTAAAAACTGTGTGTGTGAGATCTTAAAATGGACTTTAATTTTAATTTAAACCTTTATTTTATACAGCTGCGTCTAAAGCAGCTCTGTCCTTTTGTGCACATTTTGTATGCAATTGCTCAATCTTTAAAATTTGCTTATTTTGTCTGAACAGATCTTTAGTCATTTGTAGGCTTAAGGGAGCTGTAAATATTGAATTCTTACGAAATGATCATCACCGTAGTCAAATTATTATTTTGCTGCTAAATCATATGCAGCTTGTCAGAAAGAATGCTGAAAAAACTTCTATAAAAAAAAAGCTGGCGACACAGCCAGGAGGCAGGACTTTCCACATAAACAAAAATATATGATTATAAAAATACCTGAACCCCTGCAATAGTTCACCCACCCCCAACGAACATACATCCTAATTCCTAGACACATACAGTACACAGAAAGCACTTCCTACTGTTATCACTTAGTGTCCCCTGGTGGGAGGGCCAGCAGTGGAGTAGCTATGTGTGAAGGTAACCTTTTCAACCGTGTTGGAGCCACTTGGTAAACACACACTATAATTACTGCTTATTAGAGGCTATAGGGCCCCATTAGTGGCACTGGCCCTACCCCTCACTGCCTGCCACCTCATTATAGAAGCCAGTACAGCACAGTTTGCCTCATTACCACCTGCCTGTTAAACTCACACGCATACATCCATGCAGGGACACACACACACACACACAAACAAGTAAACATTCACACAAGCTCTTGAGAGCGCACACGAGCAGACTGCAGGTGCTGCCAGATTGAAGTCAGGTGTTGACTTGTTAACTGTTGGATAGTGGAAAATAGCTATGTGTGTGTGTTAGTGTGTGTGTGTGTGTGTGTGCATAAGCATGTTCATTGCATCATGTGACATTAGTCCAAAGTGAACAGCAGTCATTTTTAACGACTGTTTGCCTCCTGTTTTAGGTAGTGTTCATTGTTTCAATACCGCATTCAGTTCAATTCATGCTGCATTCACTTGGGATGGGAATTGCCACCGCCATCACTTTGTTCCTTGTAAAAGAAACTTAACGTTCTAAGTATTGACTAAGATGGGCATTGTTCAAAGGCTTTTGTTGCTGTTTTCGTTATTTATGCTGATATTTATTTGTGACACATTCGCCCGCACAATCAACAATGAAGTATAACAGAAGTGATCTATAAATGATTGATAAATTATTAATGAGATAAAGACTGTATCACATGTTGGCTGTCAATTGTAGGTCTCTTCATTTCTGTCACTAGTTATTAATAACCCTTTGTCTCATTTTATCTGAATGATGCACACACACACTCTGTGACAATGGTTTGATTTAGGTAAGTTATAGTGTAATTTGAGTTGCATCTGAACAAAGTAGCGATTGTAGTGCAAAACTACAATGTGGAGGTTAGTGTTGACTTTACACTGCACCAATGTAACTTACATGTTACTGATGCAACAAGCTGCAGATATTATTAGGCAACAAAAATATATGCTTAAAACTCTGTGTCTTGGCTGCAGGTCGATACTGGCTACAACCGACACGCATGCATTACATGTGCGCAAACACACAAACAAAATGTCTCTCTCTTAATTGCCCCCTCAGCGTGCCCCATTTTGAGCCGGTCTCTATTAAAATAAAACAATAATGTCACATTCCAGACCATGCCACCCTATGCTGTTCACTGTGCCGCCTGCCGCGAAACAAAAGCCCCCTCTCTGTCAGCAGGCACTGAACTGGGTGCAGCTGCCACAGCCGTTTCTTCACTTTGCTGGCAAGCCGAGCTCCTCAACAACACTGATATACTGGGGAATACAGGCGCTGTTTTCTTCCCCAACAGACCCTCTCCCTTCCATTCCTCCCATCCCTCGCTGCCCTCCCTGTGCCCCCTGTTAGGGTTACAATTTCTTAGCTGAGTCTGTTTGACTGTGCCATGGCAGCGGAGGCAGAGAGGAGCTGCCAGCACACTCTTCTTCACTTCTTTTGATTTCTCTCTCTCTCTCTCTCTCTCTCTCTCTCTCTCTCTCTCTCTCTCCCAGTCTTTCCCCCTCAGTCCTCTGTTGAGCTACAGTAGTTGAGCGAGCGGCACCATGGCAGCGCTGGCAGTTAAAGACTTGTATCTGTCTCAGTTGCACACTCTCTCTGTGTTTTTCTTTGTTGTTTTTTCTGTTCTTCCAGGTGAATGTCATACAGTCAGGGATGCCAGGGAAGCAGATGGCTTCAAGAAAGAGAGAGAAGCAAAAGTGGGGAAGAAACAAAATGAAACAATGTGGACCCTTGTTGTGCCATGGGGGACGGACCAAAAGTCCTCATACCTAAACTACCAAAACTGACCCATATGACCTCCTTTATAGTTTTATTGTTGTAATTTTAAGTCCTGCAAAATGGATTTCTTGTTGTTTATTCAATTTTTAGTTTTTGTAGTTTTACTTCTGCTATGTGAAGCACCTTGAACTGCATGCTTGTATGAAAGTCGCTCTATAAAAAAACTCAAGGTGAGGTCTAATCTGCTGTCTCTATAGTTTAAGTCTAGTTAAGTTTACATTATACAAAATACTTGCTTAACAGATAATTTGCTTTACTTCATCTTGGGTCTTCTTATAGCATTGTCAGATCAGATAAGAAAACACTGAATTAACAGTTATGCTGAAATCAGGGATTGCGGCGAAGTCCAGTGGGTCGAGCAACAATCAGTCAGAAGATCTGTTTATCCAGATGTTTTAATCTAAACCACTTTACTTGTACATGAAATTGGGCACACCTAAAATGTACAGTAGGTAAAATTCGAACTGGGTAGTTGATCCATAAACAGTGATGGATGTTTACAACGAACGCTTTGGGCATTCATTTTACCGTTTGCATTCATTAGTAAGTTTGTCTAACTTGGACTTTCTTGTAACTGTTTTTATTCTTTAAATCTAGAGAAAGGAAATTATCACAATAGTCACAATTTAGAAAAGCATTTAAACATTGACTGTCAGAGGAGACACTTTTGATGTCCATTCATCCTCTCTGAGGCCTACTGGCCTTGTTGTCTGCACCTCCAGCTGGGGCAGGAAAAACATAAGTAATATCCAGGTTGACCTAATTCGTTTTATCAGATATTTATTTTCATTTTTGGCATTTTTTATTGGGTAGTTGAAACAGGTGATACAGACAGGATACACAGGGAGATAGATGGAGGGGAGGTTGATGGTACAAAATAGAACAAAGGCCAGACCATAATCACAGGCATTGCGATTACATGATACTACACTGCTACACCAGGATGCCCCAATTAATCTTCTTGGTAAAGTAAATAATGCATTTTTACTTTTAAGACTTACTTTGACAAAACTATGACCAAGAATTGGACATATTGGTATTCTAAAAATCTACGCATAATATCTACCTAATTCATGTAATATAAAATATTTAGAGATACGACAAATTAAATAATCAGATCGCAAGTTAAAGAACGACCAACACTGAAGGAAATACTTTTAGCCAGTATCAGTGGAATATGTCTTTTACTGACCCACAGCTAAGGAACATCAACCTGAAGCACCATTAGTCTCAGATTTAACTGGGAAAGAAAAGACTTTTCTCCTGCAACAGGTTACTGCCATAAGAATCCCTCATATTCTTGCCATGTGGGTAGCTGTTCTAGAGGTGGCTGATAAAGGAGCATGTGTGGCATTCAACATATAAGCATATGTGTGTGTGTGTGTGTCCACTCCAGGGTGCTCCAAACTTTGAGGACAGCCCCTCCAGAAAACACAGGCCTGGTCCTCCAAACTCAAAGGACGAGCTCCATTCACCGCCTGGCAACGGTGCTGAGAAATGGAGAAGAGATGGGCAGAACGGAATGGGTGGGCAGTAAATTATCAGCTTTTTGAGGAGAAGACACGATATTTATTTATAGCATTCAGCCGGGCACTCGGGGAGGGTGGAAATGGAATGGGGGTGCACGTCTTTTGCAAGGGGCATCCTAGGTGGTCAGCATTGACCTGCACTAACCCCTTGTATCCTGTCTCATTCTCCCACCCTTCACACTTGTCTTGTACCCAAAGCTCCCGAGACCTCCCTGGTAATTAGGGAACCAGTCACACCCACTCCCTGCCCCCAAAGGCACTAAATTTTCCTCCTTCTCCTGGCCTTGTGACACACACACTCACACATCCACAGAATTGAGGCTTCAAGACACCATTCAGGCCGATCCCTACTTGCTCTATCCCCCACTCTACATTTTATCACCACCCCTTGTTTTGTTTTGCTGTCTCAATCCATCAATCTTCCCATTAGCCCTCCATATTACGGAAACCGCGGGGAACGCCCCCTTTACACCAGCCCTTCAAATCTGTCTTCCTCTCTGCACCTCCCTCAGCTTCTTCCACTTGCTTCGGACTCTTTCCCTCCATCCTTCAGCCCGGCCTCATTAGTCCTACCTGTTGCTTTCAAATGATCACTCTCTCCCTCTTCCTGTTTCCATCCCTACAGGTTTCTACTTTGGCTCCTACTCAGGAGGTTATCATCAGACTGTATTGGGACAAGGGAGCAAAAGATGGAGATGGGCAGAGAGAGAGAGAAGGATTGGGGATGCTGTGGGTGGACGGTGGTGGGGGTAGCAGCACTTTGGGTGGTATGTTTCCTGCGAGGGTGGGACACAATGCCCCCAGTGTTCAGGCAGGCCCACAGGAGCTTGTTTTACAACAGGGGAGGGGCGGCCATCAATGGCCAGATGATGTGAACCACCCTGAGCCGATTCACAGTGACAAACAGCCCCCTCTAAGCAGACCCCCACCTCCTCCTTCTCCTCCTCTTTTCTGCTTTCTCCCATCGCCTCCCTCCTTCCCTCCACACATTCTGTTCTGTTGGACCAAAACCAGGGCAGCATAGAGTATGCAACCGCACCGCAGCTCAATGGACTGGAAGTGAGGGTACACACCCACACAAATACACGGACACACATACTCAAAATTTCTCACATATATAATGGGCATACATGCATACACTCACGCGCACTGACACACGCAGGAACAGACCCTTTCTGTCCTTTTTCTCTTAATGACGCCTCAAGCAGCTTGCTGGAACATGAATTGGTATTAGTTTAATTAAACCAGCGTGGCCCTTATTTGTGTTCCTCTCTTCATTCTCAAAAAGCCAAAATGGCTTGATGACAGCATAATTGCTGAAGAATTGAAGGAGAGCTAGTGTGTCGAGTTGCCAAGTGGGCAGAAAAATCCCCCCCTCCCCCTCCCATCTGTAGCTCAGTGGGCCCTGTGGCCCTTCTCTGGAGACCTGTCCAGTGTCTGGGCCCCAAAGTCTGTGAGTGTCTGCTCAGTCCATGCCATCCCCTGCCTGTGCAAATGTTTGATCTACTACCTCTATGATTAAGGTCTGGTTAAGTTTAGGTAAAGATCACCTCCAAGGTAAAAATCAAATATGTTGACTGTTGGTGGGAGAGGGACACCTGGGATGCCTTATGAAGGTCCAGGACCAAAATGTCTCTCAAGTATGATAAAAACTGAATGATCAGTGCTGGATAAAAGAAATACTCCAGAGTTGAAAAGAGCAACAACAAAACATTGTCTCTCCAGTCAGTGCTGACAGTTAGGAAATTGAACCCTTCCTGTCAGGAGATAGTCTGCGGTGTTTGGATGCCAACCACCCATCCAACCTACTCACTGGATGTTAAGAATGTTACATGTTACATATACTGCTGACTGCATATTGTTCCTCAGAGAAGACAGTCATTGTGTGCATATCTGCACATAGTCGCTGTAAACCAAAATCAGTCCAAGCTTTTGAACAAATACTATTTAATCTCTGATTATGACAGTTTTGCAGTTTTATATATATATATATGTATGTATTTTACAATCTATGTTATTTTCCCATAGTGTTGGTCATTTTTCCTACTGGTTATGAAAAAATCTTGTTGCAATCTTGGGCACATAAGTGGTTAGATAAGATAAGATAAGATAAGATAACTTTTATTGATCCCCCTTTAGGAGAAATGTTCTTGTTACAGCAGCAGAACATGCAAAAAGAAGTATAGCAACTCAAAAATAAATGCCAATAAAGTGGCTAAGTTAAAAATAAAGCAGCAATAACAAAAGAAAAGTTAGAATATCAAACATTAATTTAATTTACATTGTCTATCCATCCATTAATTAGTTCTTCCTCTGTACTTGCTCTCCTGTTGACAGGTGCAGGAGGCTGGAGTCTCTCCCAGCACCCACTGAGGTGGTGAACAGGTTGCTGTTCTACCTCAGCTACCTCCAGTTTAAGCATATTAACTTAAAATCACTCATGTGGAAATGAAAATGAAAGTGACCCAAAATGTCAAAACGTCCATAGTGAGCTACTGATTAATTTAACTCCACTCCAAATGCCCACCTCTGAACTTATAGTTTGATGAATACTAGGTTTTTGTAACTGATACAATCTAAACAACAGGCAGCTATATTTGAGACCATGGGTCATGTGACTTTTCCATGTTCAGGCTGTCTTCTCACAGAGGACAGAATCTATACCACCTTTTGAAATTTGTTTCACTGTAAAGACTATTCCAATTTCAGTTCAGGGATGGGAAACACAAGATGACCTCACCATAACTCTCCCCTCTTTTTCTTCGGGAGTCAACCCAAGAGGTGTAAAATCATTTTTGGGGAGTGCGTGTAGGTGTATGTGTATGTAACTGTGCGTTGGGGGGAGTGACAGCTGGTTAGCAGTGGGGTGGTAATAAAGTAGTCCGCCCCTTTGTTAGGCATGATGAGCTTGTGTGTGTGTGTATGTGTGTGTGTGTGTGTGTGTGTGTGTGTGTGTGACGGGATCAGGAGGCTGGTAGTGAGAGTAAAGGAATGTAACCCAGCCTCTCAGTGCCTCCATATGACGCTAATTGCAACAGAACGGGGATGGCCTGTGCTGCTTGTGTACACCATTGTTATTCCTCAGCCTATTGTCTGCGGCCTTCTGACAATCGCCATCTCAATGAGAGCCTGTTAAGCCTGGCAGATCCCCATCATTAGAGCCCTTTACACCCATTGTGATGCAGCACTGAGGATACTGTAGGGCCATCAGTGACTTTCAGCGGGACTGAGGCCACGTCAACAATAACACAGATAAATTTTGCCTTTGTTCAGGCTGTCCGTCCACACAAAGCCAGCATGTTCCACCTTTGGATGCCTCTCGTAGACTCTAGACTGTTATTCAACTGAGGGTGCACAAGGCAAATTTTAAGCTTTGATCACCCACAAGTCGTCCTACAAGACACTACAACCTAATGGAGACCTGTCATGGACTGCTAGGGTTATTCAAAGTTACATGAATATAACAATGTGTATCCATAGTTTAGACTTTTTTTGTAGCCATTTTAAAAAAGAATGCTCAGTGTGCTCATTTTTTTTGTTACAATGTATGGCAGAGTAAATAAACAAATTACTCAGAATAACAGAACGTTCAAACACATACAATTAATTGCAGCTGTCTGACGATCAAAATCAGTTCACTCATTTGGCCTCTCAGGGTCAAAATGTTGCGACCACCATGCAAGCCCAACTACTGGGCTCAAATTCTGGATTTGACTGGGATCAAATCACTGTTTTGCAGATAGCTGGTGGTTACAGAACAGAATCTTTTAATGTATCCATCCAGCCCCACTGTAGACCAGATGGTGGTGCTAAAGCAATTTTCCTTGTGTGTCAAACAAAATGTAAGAAAGAGAAGAAGAGATGCTAGGAGTTCAGTGAGGATGGGAAAGTCATCTGGCATGATTCCCTCTGCATTAGTGTGGATAGAGCCTGAGTTGGACACACACTTTTGTTTGTTTCGTTTGTTTTGAAGCTGTTTTACAGGATTCAATTTGATCATTTTAGAGGATGCAGTCTGTGGTGCTGCTTATATAGAGAGATGTTTCTTTTTCAGTTACCCTCATTGATAGAAATGACAAAATAACACAAATGCCAACACAACACATATAAAATGTGGCTCATGATATTCTCTACATGCCGCTGTGTGTAAAGTATCATTCATCCTTCTGCTATCTACTGCTTGCATTGTGACACAAAAATGTCCTGAAATAACCAGAAACACAGGCCAAACCAGACTATGAATGAGATACTTGGCAGGATTAGTCCATTCACATTGCTCCACTTATGATGGCAAAATCTTAAAACTTAAATTTGGAGAAAAGGGAGAAAAATTATGTGCCTCAATTGCTTCTGTTTAAAACATTGGAAACAAAGATGAAATTTCACAGTGTAGATATATTCCTTTCTAAACATATTTAAAAAAAAAAAACTTAATTGTCCTAAAATAATTTTGCCATCTTTTGAGAACTGGCAATTGACAGCATCTCTCCAGTGAATGTGACACTTTTTTGTCCATACAAGTTTGGTCACGGACGTACTGTGGACACAAACTGCCAGCTGGCCTGCTTTGCGCAGTGTGCGCCTCAGTCTAGTCTCCGTCTTCCTAAGACAAGCATCTGGAGGCCCGGGGAGTGAATACAAGTGCGAATATATTCATCCCCATGCTGCTTTGTTAAATCTCTGGGCGTAAAGCCGTTGTACCCCCGTGCCCTCCTGGGTGACCCCCGAGGATCAGAGACCAGGTTGTCGAAACATTTGTAACATTTGGCCAAAGCAAATCTCAGGCTGCCTGTTGAATTGAAGCTCAGACCAAAGCGGAGAGAAAAAAAATCCCCCTGGAACCCTCAAAACACTCCTTACACTGGACCAGGACCCCCCTCTCGTTCCTTATCCCTCACACACACACACACTCACACACACCGAGCACGGAGGCTCAACCCCTCACAACCTCCAGCAAATCCCCTTTATCTTTTCCCAGCCAGATGGGGCCGCTGGAATAATAGCCGAAGCCCAATGAGTTCCATTCAATTTGTCATGCCGTCTAAAGGAGCTTGTAAGCTTCCCATTTGCAGTTATGTTATAGTAACCATGGGAGGCTCTGCAGTGTTAGGACTTAATTACCTCCTAATAGCTGTTGTAGAGATAAAGCCCCCGGCCAGCATAACCTAACACTGTCCAGCCCCTGAGACACACAGGCCTGAACACTTCCTTGGCAGCCAGGATCTACACGGATCATCATGTGTTAGATGACCTGCGCCTGCCAACATTACTGACCCCTTCACCCCACATGTACCTGTACATATCTGTGAGGGGTGGGTCAGCAGATTAGTCTGGCTGATCAGACTTTTGCAGTCAGAGACTTTGGAAAACCCCCCCCTTAGCGTCTGAGGCAATGCACGTTACTTTACAGTACATTATTATAGGTACTTTTTGTTAAAATATATATTTTTTAATTTTACTCGGTATCTTAGTGTTTTCATTTATGTTTTTATCGACCGAGCTGCCTTTTGGTCTCCACCTAACTGTCTCAGGAAGAACTGTATGGATTCTCTTGGAAGCTGGACATTCATGTGCCCCATAGGATAGAGCCCATTGATTTAAGTCATCACCTGACTTTTCCCTTTAGCACCACCATGAGGTTCACATTTGTGGTTTTGAGTGAGGTGTCCCAGCAGCTGTTGGAATAGACTACCATAAGATTTTGCATATTTTGCATGTACTGCAGGCCTTCATCACCTCAGAAGATGAGTCTGAGATGTCACTGACTGTAAAGGATTTGTCACCAAATATTAAACCAGATGACTTTGTCTGATAATTAACATTACTACATCTGTGTAAAAGAGGGGAAGACAAACACCTACTAAATGGAGGTACATTTTTCTTCTCTCTGGGCCATGAGTAGAAACTTTCTTGTAGTTGATTCTTTTAGAGTTTTCTTGTGTTTTTTTTTTAAAGCATAACCTGATGATGGTGGTTAGTATTACATTACTGTGGTCCCCTTCCTCTTATTGAATGACTGTGGTCCTGTGGTGCTGTCCTCCGATTTGAGTAAGTCTTCTGGAATTTGTTTGTATTGACAGAATTGTTCTGTTTGTGCACACCTCATTTTTGCATTTATGCCTCTTTATAAACTGAGCTCTTTTGGAGATCTTTCCCTTCATAAGATTATTTTTGAACTTGAAACCTGTGGCACCTGAGCGATCGAAATTGGTGGGCTTCAGAAAAAGCATGCAGGCAATATGACCCACGAACACACAAACAGCATCTCCCTCAAATCTGGCAAAATATGGGGGAAGCATGTTTCTTTCCAGAACTAACTAACTCCAAATAATAAGTACCAGAACTCTGAGGACTTGAATGAGACAGGACTTCCTGTACTGGCACTTAACTTTTTAGATTAGATGTACAGTAAATCGCTAGTTTAGGAGAGCAGCATGAGAAACCAACTAGGAAATGTTACTCACACACACACACACACACACACACACACACACACACACACACACACACACACACATATATACACACACAGTAACAGCAGTGGTGGTGGCAGGCGGCATCTCACGTTCCCCTCTACAGATTTCAACAAAAGCGAGAATTTTGCTTCATTTCGTTCCAAGATTTCGCAGAGAAAGGGATCGAGTGAGAGAGCCAGGACATTATTCATGTCTTTCAGTTCATTTGGCCTCAGCCGGTCAGCTCCCCAGACAGAAAGAGAAACCTTCTCTCGTGTTTTTCCACCCTCCTCTCTTTTCTGCTTTTTTTGTTCCCTTTCTTTTTTATTTTGGAGGCAGATTAGCAGGATTAAGTATGGCTCACATATGCTCCTCCTCACTATTGGTATTCACCACGGCACAGGGCCTACCGCCACCCAGACTGATGGACAGAGGGAGGAAGAGAGATGGAAATGATGGCAGTGAGGAGTGTAGTTGGTGAGAGTCAAAGTTGGAAGGGAAAAGGAAATGTTGCACTGCTGCACACACACTTTTGGTTTGAGGCTGTTTTTCACAGTTTGGTTCGGGCCTCTCAGCCCCAATCAATTGAAACTTTAATACTGGAGCACACAATGATGTTTTCGACAATATGCTTGAACAGCATGGGGAAGTCTCTCTCCTGCTTCAACGTGACAATGCCTCTCAGCCAGCTCCATAAAGAAATGGTTTTCCCAGTTTGGTGTTAAAGAACTTGACTGGCCTGCACAGAGCTCTGACCTCAACCCTATTCAACACCTTTGGGATGAACTGGAACGCTGACTGTGAGCCAGACCTCATCACCCAGCATCACTGTTGCACCTCACTAATGCACTTGTGGCTGAATGGCAGCAACCAGGTTCTAAATATGGTGGAAAGCCTGAAATCTGAAGAGTGGAGGCTGTTAAAGCAGGAGATGAATGCCCTCATGTAGAATGTAGAATCTGAGTTTTTTTTTTTTTTTTTTAAAGAAAGCAATGAGATATTTTGAAAAATAATTTTAGGCTTTATTCGGGAATTATATTGGCCTGACACACACTGAGCTTGTTTGATATGTAACTGAAGGCTGGTTGTTTATTTATTTAATTATTCATTCATTCATTTAAATGTAGGTACTGTTTGTGCCCATGCAGGGCAGCATTGTTCTCTAGCAATCTGGGAAATATTTCTGACCAACTGTGTAACATAAGTATGTAACATAAATGAAGCACACAGAAAATTGTGTGTGTGTGTGTGTGTGTGTGTGTGTTTTTTACAAGTACACAAGAGCACAATCCCATTCATCTCAGCTGGGTGATACCTTTTACTGTCAGTAGTCAGCTGGCAGCTGCTCTGAATTTTGAAATTGAAATATCACTGTTTTCAGGAAATTCACCATTTGATTTTTTCTTTTAAAGGTACCAAAATTCACTGTAACCCAGAGCTTGTCAACCTTGGTTTGGGACCCCAATGAGGGCTCCCAGGATATTTCTAAAGCTGCTGCTCCTGATGATACTTAAATTCATTTGAAAGGCTTATACTAGAAGTTTGACATGTTTCATCTTTTTTATAGGTAATAATCTATTTGGAGCTCCATCCAAGCTTTAAAAACAGAATGAGAGCATTTCTATACTGTGACAACTTGACTCTGTTACATCAAATATTTGGACCTAAAAATCATGTGCCATAAAAGGATGAGAAAATCTTTTAAAATATGTAGTTTCAGATGAGATGTATTAATACAGCCTTTAATTTAAACTAAAGCCTTCATAATTCCTGATTGATGTGTATAATTTTACAAGCTAATTGTAGTAAGTGACTGAAAATAATGTGGCATCATGTTGAAGAAGAGGAAGGCCTGTGTGTGAGTCCAGTGCCACAGTGGGACTGTGGGAATGTCTAATGAAGCAGGAGGTGGCACAGACACAAACCTCCTGATTTCAAATGCCACTTTAACCGTCTTCATTACCATAATCTGATTTAACGGTAGTAAACACGCGAACGCAACGGACAGAGGCCGCAGAAAACAAGCAAATATAACGATGAGAAAAAAGGAGGGGGCAGTGTGTGTGTGTGTGTGTGTGTGTGTGTGTGTTCACTCAACCCGGCAAGCGACCTTGATTTTGTGACGTCATTGGCTGAAAGACGTGATACCTGACTGATGGTTACGGTCAAGCAAAACATATTCGTTTCTGATTGGCTTTCAGGTGACCATCAAAATCTAAGGTGACCCCCCTCAAACATAGTTCCGGTCAAGTGTATGATCAACGTTCTAAATCAGTCCGCAAGGTGTACCATGGGGTAACCATGGCAACAGCTCTTTCTGGAAACTAAGTGGAACACAATCACAATATTCAACACATTCACATCTAATTAAGGTCCTTTCAATTTTTAATTTACATTTACAGTAAAAAAAAAACCCCGCATCCTCTCCCTTTTAAATATATAATTGAATTGCTTTCATTTTTTTGTTTTATTATTTGTTTTAAAACTACAGACATTTTTTTCATCATAATTATTCTAAATTAAAACCCACCTTTTAAACTCATCCTTAAGTTTATTACAGTTGTGTCAAACTCTTTTAATAACTCAATAAACACACTGAGAGAATATTCCGAGTGCAGCCTTATGAAAACAAATCAACCTGTGGAGGCAATTAGCGCTGATTGCGTCTGACTGCACGGCCCAGCTCGTCGTGTTTCGGGACAATGCTGCTGTCAGCTTCACTCACGTCGGAGCAGATCACCGGGACGTGGGCCCGTCTGTCAGTCACAGGCCGGCCCGGGCTGCAGCAGCAGGCCTCGCTGCTATCATCCCCGGCACACTAATTGAAATGTTACGGATCATAACCGTTAAAAACAATTTTGCACACTTCATTAATTAACGTTAAAGATGCACTTCAACAGCAGCTGCTGGTTGACAGCGGGTAAAAACGGAAAACAGCATATTAACACCCGAACCGCGGGCAGGAAACATATTGAGCCGCTTAGTAGCTGCAGGCTTCGATCCGTTATTACTGTCCATTTGAAGGGACGACGTGGTTTTACGGTCGGACGCATCGGAGGATTTTTAATGACAAAAAAAAAGAAAAAAAGACACATATTCAATCAAAATAAAGGCGCTAAAATCGAAGCGATAATCAATAAAATTATATTATATTAATTTTTTAAAGCAACCTTTATTTATTCACAAATCAATTATCATCGATGTAAATCATTCTAATTTGTTCTAATTTATGGTATTAGATTCCGGATCCTGAATGACACATATACACACACACACAGCACTTTTTACTCATGAAGCCAAAACCTGTGCGTTATTATAATAAAATCCATCCACACGCGGGCCAACATTTTCACAAGAAGGGGCCATATGTAGGAGGGAGTGTGTC
Source organism: Centropyge bicolor (assembly GCA_037975185.1). Lineage (NCBI taxonomy): Eukaryota > Metazoa > Chordata > Actinopteri > Pomacanthidae > Centropyge > Centropyge bicolor. The sequence continues at coordinate 1,241,136 of JBBMOC010000075.1, forward strand.
TGATTTCACTTAATGCTGTGTGTTGGTAATTACATCAGGCTGGAGGACCCTCTGTCACCACCCCCCCACTACCCCCTCCTCCCGCCCCCACCCTGCATGGAGCTGATTGGTCGCAGGGAGGCAGCCGGGACAGAAACGGCGTTGTCCCGGTGACCCGGCCTCTGTGCGCCGCAGCCCGCTATAAAAGCGCGCGGTCACACGCAGGCGTGCCAAATGGGCTGTCAGAAGAGATCTGGAGTAACAAGTGGATTTGACGTTTAGGCTTTCTCACCGTCGCGCTTGGAAACACTCTTGGTACGTGTTTAATCGTTTGTTTTTAGACATTCTGATTTAGTATTTAGTGTGATCTTACACAGATTTTTATCACTGTTATCCTGTTTTATTTATTTTAAATAGAAATGCAGTGCACTTATTACTAATGACTTCTTCCTAATTGCTTATCTGATGACCCAATAATAATATAAAAATGAAAAGATGAAGCACATTTGCAAGAAAATGACCTTTGCTTGTTGTGTTTAAATATTTAATTATTGCACATTCAGCATTAATATTCCACTTTAAAGCTGCCTCTTATTATACATATAGTCAGTATTTACATTGGCCTGCTTATCAATTAAGGATGCAATAACTTTTGAGCAAACTGTGGACATAGTGTTTTGTGGTGGTGATGTGACATGTGCATTTTTGTGTTGAATGAATTAACAGAAGTTGTCCCCTCCTCACAGCACCGTGCTGGACCAGGACCATGGACTCAGATACGAGCCGCGTGTCGAGCAGACCGTCGTCTCCCGAGGTGGACGACATCTTCCTGTCCACCCTGAAGAAGTCGGTGCACGGCTTCTCCGGCGCCGTGTCCTCCACGCAGAGCGACTCTCCGTCAGACATCCCCGGCCTGCGCGGCCTCTCCGCCGCCGATGAGGAGTCCCTCACCCTGCGGCTGGCCAAGAAGGACCGCAAGCTGCTGTCAGAGGGCGAGCTGCAGTCCATCCGCCTCAAGATCAACAGCCGCGAGAGGAAACGGATGCACGATCTCAACGTGGCCATGGACGGGCTCCGGGAGGTCATGCCCTACGCGCACGGGCCGTCGGTGCGCAAACTCTCCAAAATCGCCACCCTGCTGCTGGCCAGAAACTACATCCTGATGCTGAGCAACTCACTGGAGGAGATGAAGCGGCTGGTCAGCGAAATCTACGGCAGCAGCGGACACCACGGCGGCTTCCACCCATCGGCCTGTGGGACTATGACACACGCGGGGCCCGTGCCGGGACACCCGGCGGCTTCCCACGCCTCGCACCCGGCCGTGCACCACCCGCTCCTCCCGCCGGCGGCCGTCTCCACCGCCTCTCTGTCCGCGCCCGGCATCGCCGCAGTCACCTCGGTCAGACCCCATCACGGACTTCTCAAAGCGCCCGCCGCCGGTGCGGGGCCGCTGGCCAGCAGCTTCCAGCACTGGGGCGTCGGCACCGGGATGCCCTGCCCGTGCAGCATGTGCCAAGTCCCGCCTCCGCATGTGTCCAGCATGAGCACCGTCACCATGCCGAGGCTGGCCAGCGACTCCAAGTGACTCCGAACTCAGCGGAGACGAACTTTTGGAGCCGTCACAGACTCTCTCTCCCCACATTATTACGCTTTTTATTTATCTCTGTTGCTGAATCCGTCGCGTCTGGGAGCCAGTAAAGACCAATGCATTGATTTTCCTCACTGGGACTTTGGGGTTTTGCAACTAACTTAGTGTTTTATGGTAATTAATCTTACTTGTAACAGGTGTTTCTTCACAGAGCTCCAAAAGCACAGCAGAGCTTCAGCTTCTCACCGGAGATCTTTGATGGTCCAGGCATCTGTGTGTCTCTATTTAAAGATCCAATTGAACCGCTGGTGATTAGTTGCTTTTCCCTTCTGTGGCCCTGCAGAGGGAAAGGTCCCAAATCAAACCACAAGTGTAGAGTGTAAATATGTAGATGGATTATTCCGTTGATAGTGGGAGATATTATATATTAGAGTGTTGTTGATGTGTGGGGAGACCCCCCCACCCCGCACATGTTGCACCTGCTTTATTCTATCCGTCTGATTCAACGCTTCTCTTCCTATTTTCTCTCCTGTAGGCTGTTATTCTCTGTCCGACGCCAACAATGACCACTTCTTTATTTTTTTAATAAAAAAATGAAAATGATATTTATTTACTTATTTTGGACGGGAATTTCAGATGAATCTCTGATGATTATGTTGGGGTTTGAAATGTAAAATAAAGACGATTAATTGAAAAATGAAAAAAAAAGGCTTTGGTGATTTCTTTTTAAAATCTTTGTGAAGCTCACAACTCACAGAAACACTGAACAACAAGAGAATAAGCATCTTCACATTAAACAAATCTCAGCAGTATTTCCAATGACTGATACACTTTCAAAAGCAAACTGGTCTTCTTTGAACACTCACTGGAATAACACACTTAATGTCTAGGCTTTAACGTTCACCTCAAAACGGACTTTTAAAATGATAATTGTTACATTTTTTAAGCAAGCAGGATATATAAGAAACACTAAATAGCCGAGCAATGACATGATAGAAAAGTCCATCTCTTAGGAGAACAGTGGCCTTCTTTTGTTTATCCCCCATTCATTAAGATAAGAAGAAGAAGAATAGCTTCACTTCATGGTTCTTAGTTAATGAGACAATTCAGTTATTTTGATCTATATAAATAAAATTTGATTTCATTGAAAATCCTTCTATCAGTGATTGTGCAGTGTAGATTCAAATTTCAGAAATTAAATATGTACAGCAAGGCAGTTTGGTTCATTTGAAAATCTTTTGACTTTACAGTAAATTACATCTTACCATAATTATTAGTCCTAAAGAGATAACGTTTTTTAAAGGACTCTTTTGAAATTTTTGCATTTTTCCATACAATTAATGAATAAAATAATCCTAAAGGTTTTATGATCCACAAGCGTTTGTGCTCCAATGAGGCGAACTTGTTCACAACTTGTCTCTCCTATTGGATGTTACTCAGATGATAACAAAGTGTTTGGGATCCTTCACAGGATGACTTCAGGTGGTCATCAGTTTCAAATCTGTGTCATTTTATAGGCACTAGTCCGTTCAACTCGACTTAAACCTTGAGAACGTATCTGTTATAATGGGTCAAAATATTTATACATCACATATACTGAATGCATTTCTCTTTTCTCAGCTGCGCGACAAGAGGGCGACCACGACAAACTGCATTCGTCACTGACTGCATTCGTCAGCTCTGCAGAATGTGCGTGTAAAGAGGCGCCGAGGACGCGCACAGAAAGCTCTGCTGGCAGATCGGAGCCAGTGATGAGGAAAGGCCGCTACACTTTAGGAAAAGGTAGCAGCTGCATAGCAGATTGTGCATGCTGTTGCAATGTTTTCCAAAGGCTTTTGAAGCTGGAACGATATGAACTAAATCTCTGAATATTCATGCATGCATTTGTTTATTTGTCTCATTACTGGAATTGAATTATTCAGAGTCCTTCAGCGGTTTGTAGGACGTTTCAGAGAGGAAGAGGTCATTTGGTGCAATATGACAAAAATGTTTCTATTTACAGGTCAGCTGTAAAACAATCATTCTTTTAAAAAGTCTCAAAGCATGTGGAAGAACAAGAATCCCCCAAACTCATCTGCTCTTAAATTCACACCATATATTAATGTGTGTTAATGTGTTATGTACATTTTCAAAATCCTTTATGCTTTAGTCACTGCATTCACTTCAACAGCACATTAGACTTTATTCTTTCCCCCCTCTCCTGCAGATGGATCCACATGTAGTGACACACTAAACAGGCCACCAACCAAAGCCACACAAAGGAGCAATTTTCCACTATTACTACTCCACTGTCCACTGTCCACTCAAGGTAGATGTGACTTCAATTAAGTTGAAATACTGAGTTCTTCTGGGGACAGGGCAGAAGGAGAAATAGCTCAGTTTTGATGTTGGATGCTCACATCAGCTGCCTGTTAATTCAGCCATGAACATCTCTGCAAACACAAGTGTTTAAACAGACATCTGCTCAGGTTTGTGCTCTTGAATTCTTCTAAGTCGTCTCATGCTCAAACATTTCTCAAACATGAGTGGGATTTTTCACAGCAGACATTTTCATACTGTGTTACTACAAACTTTGATGATCGCTCTGCACTATTCAAGTGTCCCACTAAGTCTCAACAGTGTGACAGTGAGGCAGCATGAGAGCAGTATTATATAACACTTTGCTTTCAGATTTTAAAACACCTGTTTGGTAAATGAACCAACAGATGGAGATGTTCTTTATAGGCATAAAAAAACCCTGATGACTAAACTAAGAGGCACATCGTAGTGAGTAAAAGAGAGCCAGGCCGTCTCAGCATTACAGCATTTTGCATCCGTAGAAAAAAATTACACAGAAGCCGAGATAGATGGATAATTTAGTGCTCCCACAAGACACAGTTACATGCAATGGATCATTCACTTTTTCGCAACTTGACTTACTATATTTTTCTTCTTTCCTGCTGTAGTTTAACATGACACCTTTGATTAAGTTCTGCAGGTGATGAAGTACAGTAAAAGTAGACGTGGTGGTTGACACAACAAAAAAATGTAAAATTATTTCTCTTTATCACAGCATCTGGACCAGAGTGAACATAACAGCCTGATAATACAGACTATTAAATCCTTCATACATCCATTTTGAAAATTCAATAGATAGATAGATCTAGAACAAATAACAGTTTTGATATCTGTGTGTTGTGTTGCAGCAATATCTACTGAAGTTAGCATGCTAACCAGCTAGCACCAGTCCGTCCTGTCTCCTAATACCACTTTGTGCTTCAAGCGGCTGTCTTTCAGAAACTCTCTTAACTTTTTAAGTCCAGTGAATAAACAAAGTAAACTCACAAAATATCAAGAAAAGTAATATTCTTATACGTATTTCCCGTATTAAAATGAAAAATATAAATGTGCACCATCTGAATTTAACTTCCTCTCTTTTACTGAACTAAGATAGAGCTACTAGCTGGGAGGCTAACTGAGCCAACTAGCGAACGCCAGCTAGTAGCAACAGCCACAGATAGCTGCAGCAAGGAGGAGAAGGAGCAGCAGTTAGCGGTTACTTTGGTGGCATGCTGCTCCATTTGTTCTGAGAGGCCCTTGACAGATATTGCACCTTCAGTGGCCTAAATCCTAACCATGCATCAGGCGCAGGATATGAAGTTACAATCTGTGATGTCAAAGTCCTGCCCCTTGCACGCTTTACCCACAATCCTCTTATTCCGACAAGATTGTAACAAGGTTTCCCCCAGAATTTGTACATAAATGTTTCAAGCAGGACTGATAAACAACTGTCCAACCTGTCTATCTGCCACAGGTGTTTAAGTGGGTTGAGATGTGGAGCAATAGCAAATGATCCACATCATTTTCGCACTAATCCAACCCACCATGCCCTGTGTGGAAGCATCTGCATTTGTTATGTTTCTCTACTTATTTATCAAGATAAACTCAACAGTCTGGCTTTTAAAGTAAATAACTACATTGATTAGTCGCCTTTTTGGAATCCTAGGTTCATTTAATTAAAATCAACGAGTCAACAATGATTAATAGATAATAGTGATATTTATTCAGAAGTAAAGATTTTTTTTGTCTTTCTATGTTGGAAGCATCTCATTCTCACAAGAGAGAGTTTTTCTTTTATGCACTCAGATAAACATGGTGCTGAAGTTAGAGGAGAAACTGACTGAGCAGTGTCTTGTCAGCTCTGCCTGAACACTCTGGCCAATAGCAGCTGGGCTTCACATGCCTGCGACTGGATTTGAATAAACAGCTCCTTATCCACTGTTGGTGGCAGGCTGACTTATCCATTGATGCTGAGAGTCTGAGGTTGATTCTGTGACAGTTTAAATATTCATAACTTTGGACAGAAGGGGAGCATCAGTCTTACACTGTTGTAACTGGATTTAAACCTTCCCGAAAACACTGCACAGATGTACGCTCTTTCAGCTCCGCACATCATGTTGTGTTAGCTGAAAGGATTAAAGACTGGTGGGATGCATCAAAGGTGGCGGAAAAAACAGAAAAAGAAACAGAGTCTATGATGGAGCAAAGGAGGAATAAGGGAGAGAAGATAAACAAACAGAGAAGCTGTCAGGGACAAAGGCAGGATTTAACACTTACAAGGCAGCAGATCTAGCTCTAAGGTGAATATGAGACCTCAGAGGTCACTCTTTCCCGTGGGACTGATATTTGTTCAACACACTGCTCACCCTTAACCACCATTAAACACTGTCATGGACTCTAACACACACATGGATCACTGACTGTATGGGTGAGGCAAGCAACAAGTGGCTGCTTAGCTGAGAATTTAACTGTTTTTTGGCAAACATTTTGTATCTTTTTATGTGTTATGCTGTTAAAGGAACTACATTTTTGGAAATGTGTGTATTTCATTTTCCTGCTCAAAGTTACATGAGAAAATTGATCCCATTTTCTTTTCTGTCTGTTAAATATGAAGCTACAGCCAACAACTCATTAGCTATTTCCTGGTTAAACCATAAACCAGAAATTGTTTTTTTAACACTTCAGTTGTCTTGAATTTAACAAAGCACAACTGATAATGTTTTGAGGTGTAGATGTTGCCTTCAGACATAGTCATGCTGTTTCCCTTGTCTCCAGTCTCTGTGCTAACCGACTGTTGCAGCTTCATGTTTACAGAACAAAAATAACAGTGGTATTGACCTTCTCCTTTTAAAGAAAGAAAGCAAAATGACAACATATTGCTATAAGTATTTGTAATGGTTCACTAACAAGTGAACCCAGCCTCTTTGATATCAGTACACTGATGGAATGACTCCAGTGATGGCAATGTCAGATTTGTCAGTTACTTTGGTCCAAACTGAAATATCTCAACAATATTTAGATGCATGCCTTAAAATCATGTAGTCATTCTGTATCCCAGAGGATGAATCCTTCTTTTCTCCACAAGTTGTAGGTTTATTACCATGATGATCCTCTTATGCATCACCAGGTCAGATTTTTTACTTGTCCATTTCCATCAGCCTCAGCTGGACTTTGTATTCAGCATGCTGACAGTCTACATTAAGTACAACATTAAAAAAAAAGACACAGCAACTGGCAGATATAGTAGTTGTCAGGTATTTGCCCTGAAGTGAAGACCTGCCAGTGAATGAGAGTCAAATACCCTTGTGTAGAGGCAGCCTCTCTCATATTCACTTGATGATTAATAAGCTTAATGTATTTATTTAACCACTTTCAGACTACACAGCACATTGATGTTCATTTACAAAAGATATGATTCAGAAATTCTTTGTGCTGTTTTTTGAAGAGGATAAATGCAGGCGGAGACACAAGAGAACACAGTTTATTGAAAACATGAAGAGGGCTTTTGAATCTGAATACAGCACTGCTATGTCTTTTTTTTAAACTTAATTTCCCAGGCTCTGCAGTACCCAGCACCTCAGACTTTTCCCTGACAGCAGGCAGCTTTGATCCTGACTGATTATAGATCCGGGTCAGTGCCTAGATTTTATATTAATTGGGTTGGGTCCAGAATGATTTGCAGATCATTGCTGGTAATGGGTCAGTGTTTGCAAACTGAGCCCATGCAGAACGCCTTGGTGTGATTTGCAGAGCAACCACCAAAGTTTGCAATGGGCCAGTTACAGCAGCTGAATTTCATTTGGTGCGTCTCCTAGCATTCTGAATCCATTTCAGCAAAGGACTGATTTCATTTGTACTCATTTATTCATCCCAATGTCAGGTGTGGGCAAAAATCAGAGGTGCAGGTAATTTTGTACCATTTATAAACTCATCAGGATATTTCGGCAACACTAGATACTTAACAACTTAACAATACTCGTGTGTGTGTGTTTGCCTGTCTGTCCAATAATCCATGAACAGCACCAGATGAACTCCTCGATCGGGTGGATCAATGTGTTTATTGAAGGCCCAGAGGGACAAAGACAGAAGGGAGTGAGAGAGAGAGAGAGTAAAGGAAAGCGAGAGAAACAAAGCAAAGGAGCAGAAGATCCATTGAGTGTGTTTTTTGTGGCCGAAGAATCGTCCCCAGTGGCTTTGAAAAGAGGGATAATCCTGTCAAGTAAGCAGACCTTTGGATATTCATGACTGGCCGAGCGGCTCCGTGGACTGAAGGAGGACACAGTCAGGATGGGATTAGACATCAAAGTGAATCTGAGGAGTGCAGGACTGGGACATGAATCCACCAATGCAGAAACACAGAGGTCTCAGAGGGGTGTGCTGGGGGCCAGTGGGGACCAGTTGTCTGGTGGGTGGACAGCACTTTGAATGACTCTAGAAAGAGGGGCCTCCTAAAGAGTGATATGTTGTGTTGTGTGCACCTGTCCCCCCAATCTTAGAAACATATGCATACACAAGCATCAAATTTACTGACAAATTGAGTTCTCACTACTGTCATCCTCTGTTGAGCTGCTGAGGAGAAGATTTATGGGGACAAGAATGATCAAATGATTAGACGCACATTTGTTTTGTGATTTTTGTCTGGACCTGTTTTTCATGTCTTGGACTCAGTCCCTCAGTTCCAATGAAGGAAAATCTTAATCTCAGTTTTTGACCTCACTAATGCTCTTGTGGTTAAAAAGAAGCAAGTGGAGGCTGATATAGCAACAGTGTGTTATATGTAACACACTCTCTCTGATACACACCACACACACATACCTAGACACACACACTAATGTAAGGATCATATTTCGGTAACCAACAAAATGTGTGTGTGTGTGTGTGTGTGTGTGTGTGTGTGTGTGTGTACCGTACCACATGGATGACATCCCATATGGTTTGCTGACCATCTCACACTCATGTCTGTCCCCTGGCAGTGGCCCAGCCAGCCCTGACTGCTGGCAGCTGGGATGTTTGGACAAAGAAACTCAACATGACAGGATTCACAGAAACTAAAGTGCTGTTGGGTAACACACACACACACACACACACACACACAGTTTCCTGCACTTGGCTTAAAGGGGTTGAATCTATGCGAAAAACCTCTCTGATGGAAATGGATGCATGGATCTGTACTTTCACTTGGGTCACAAAAAAATCAAAACACCCAGACACAGTTTGTTTGCAAATGACTGTATTCTATTTTCAATTCGGTTTTACACAGAATTTCAACTTTTTTTAATCAAGGTTGAAGGTTGCTAAGCATCAACAAATTAACTGTATCATTGTGAACATGTTAGAATGCTGACATTAGCATTATTGCCATTGCATGTTTCTCAGGTCCTCAGTCTAACGTTGTCTAACCTGAAAATAACTTTCTCAAGGTTTAGTCATTCAACTGTGAGTATTTTTGCCCCCACAGCAGCCACACCACCATGAGATGTTTTAATAACTACAAGCCCAATTTGTCAAGTTACTGAAGCCTGCTATCATGTTGCGCTGCAACATATGTCTGCTCTCTGAGTTGTTGCTTCCCCTGGGGTCCCGTGTTTCATAAATCAAATTAGCACCATACTCAGGGTGGCTGTCATCTGATTTACAAGTAAGCTGGACACAAGTAAAGCAAGATTATGTTATGTTAAATGATGTTTTCTTTTTTTCATTTTCAGGTTTGTATCCAACCATTCCATTAATACTAATGTGCATAAAAACAATATATCTATCACCTGCTATCACTCCCTCACTAGTTCCTCCTCAGTCCTTAGTGGGAGGCCAGTCACGAGTTTGGACAACATCTGTGATAAACCTGCTGCAGTTTAATCAGAGTGGAGGCTGAATAGAAAGGGAGAGTGGTGGCTGCTTCAGTCTGATCTCTCAGGTCTTAGTGGGGATTTTAATGTGCTGAGAGGCTGTGAGGAGCAGGAGCACAGTGGGAGGTGAATGAGCTGCAGGAGGAGGTTGTAAGGCAAAGCAGAGAGATTCTCGGCTGCGTCGAGGGGGGGGGGGGGTGGGTGGTGGGGGGGCTGCGGTGTGTGTGTGTGTGTTAGCGTGTGTGATACAGGGTGTAGGCTGACAGATGTGTCCATCAACGCCTAAAGGAATCATCTTACATCCACTGCATCCATCTGCCAGCCTGGCGTGGCAAGATTTTGTGAAATAAGAAGAATGTCTTAAAAAGCAAAATAGTCCTCTATTCATTCAACAAGTGTGTGAAAAGACTTCCAACCATGAGCAGATTGCTTTAACCTCTTAAACTCTGCCAGCTCCAGCATGCAAACTCTTGTTGTGCAACTAAGCACAAGTAAAATTTATGGTTCTACTCAAGACCCCAACATTTTCAAACATCCTAAATATGCCAGATTGAATTTGAGAAACTGTTATAATGCTGCATTAGACATTAGATTTTTGTGTGTGTGTGTGTGTGTGTGTGTGTGTGTGTGTGTGTGTCATGATTTTTAATCAGAGAGTAAACATACTGCAAATTTATTATTTGGTAACACTTTATTTGACGCCTATCTCTATAACGCATTATACATGTATTTATAATTATAGCACTGTATAACTGTAGTTATAAACACTCATAAGTGATCATAATGCTTTATAGCAATAATCATAACACACTATAAAGCATCTTATCATCACTTATAAGGTCAGGTATTATAATACATTAAAACTGTTGGCAACTCACTGACAATTCCCACATAGATAATGCATTATACATACATTTATGATATGCTTATAAACGTGTATAACTATCATTATAAACACTCATAAATCATCATAAGGCTTTATAACAATGAGCATAACACATTATAGAGCATTTTATAATGTCTTATAAGGTCAAGTATTATAATACTTCATGATTGCTGGTTCCTTGCTAACTGATTTTTGTTGCAATGATTGAAGGATCCTTTGATCCTTGTTGGATTCACTGAGCTCTGGCAACCCCAAAATTGGAACAAGTTGCCTGCCATGAGCAAAGTTTCATTTCTCCAGTAATTCATTCAAAGTGCAGCAAACAGGAGCAATTAAAGCACCAGGCACTTTTTACCCCAGCAGTATCTTTCATCTGGATCCCTCAGCGTTCCCTGGTCAGCTGGGAGATGTGATCCCTGCAGCGTGTCCTGGCTCTGCCTTGAGGTGTCCTCCCAGATGGCCGAGCGTGAAACGTGTCCAAAGGGAGGCCTCCAGGGACAATTCCAACCAGAACATGTCCACACAAATGTAATGTAGATAAATTCAAAAATATTGTTCGAAACTTTAAAGCTTCCACGTCTCTAGAGGCTATAAATCATACATCAGCATCTTCAACGTGGAATGGGTTTTTTCAATTTCACCAGTTCTGGAGGAAATTCTCAGTTTTTTTTTCAGAGATTGCAAAATGCCAGCTTTGTTTGAATGGAAGGCAAGAGGAAAAAAAAGCATTTAAAAACTTTAAAATATAGCCACATGGTGTGGATGCATTTATGAAGATGGACAAACATCCAATCAATCAATTACAGCATCCTATCTTAGGTTTTCATTACTTTAATCAAATTCTTAAAGGAAAGTTCTTATTACAACCAAAAGTTTTTTCTAACGCTGAAGGTAACAAGAAACTCTCCAGATTAACACATGATCAGATAGGTTTTAAACAAACCAACTCTTAATCCAAATGATCTGAAATACTTCATTTGAAGGTAAAACTGAAAATGTGTGCACTGAAATATTGCAACTAGGTCGAAGATAAAACAGCTCACCTTAATTTTCTAATCAAAATAAGTTTGTCTATTGTGATTCTGAAGTTTGTGTAGAATCTCTGTGGTCACCTGACTGCTCCTGTGTCTTCCATCTGACTTCTCTTTAGCAATGTTGCTGCATTTAATTAGCAAAGTATAATATAATTTTTACTGAAAGGCACAAAGAAGAAAATGAGACCTAAATTGAAAAAAAAACAAACAAATATAGCTTTAAAAATGAAAAAGGAAAAGGTTTGTAGAGATGCAGTTAGTGAATATTGTTAAAGTCTAATATTTGTTGCTTGATCAAACATTTAAGTTGAGACTATCCAGCGTTACCCAATGTTCTGCCAATGGATCACAAAGACGAACCCCACGTTTCCACCCTGCAGCCTGTTTTTTGTTGTAGTCTCTTTATTTGGCAGAGACACATTCGGCGCCTGTTCCCCTTTCCCTCGCTAATCTCCTTCACTTTCAGAAGCGACGTTAATTTCTAGGACGTGCATGCTCATCCATCATACTGCTATCAGCTTTCAGTTTAACAGTGACTTTGGTCTTGTTGCACCGCCCTCCATACAGATGGGGATAACCTCTGAAAACCCACCCTTGGCCTTGTATCGCTAATAAAAACCCAAAAAGAAACAGCTCAACCCGCCCCCACAACATTTAGTCTTTAACTGGGCCTCGAACACTTGGTGAGAAGAAGAAGGACCTCTGTGTTTGACTTTGGACAAGGATTCCTGTGAAAGTTTAGTGTCTGTGAATCCATCATTGTCACGGTTAAATAGGATCGGGGGTTTTAAGGACACTTTGTAGGGGGACGGGTTAACTAACACTTTCCTATTAGTGGCCACCTTACAAATCCCTGGTGGCATTGTTTCAGAGAGGAACATCTGCTATAACAATAGACAATCACTGAGTCGGGTTGCGTTTGTGGTCATTTTAAATGGCTGCTACAAATGATTACTTTGGCTGAAAAAAATTCAATGTCAAACTTTATAAAATATTTAAGAATATTTTTAAAGGTCATACGATTTCTATTTGAGAGTAGCAACATATCTATGCTTTACTGTATATCTTGCAAGAATACAGCTATCAGACACAACAAAACAAGGGGAAAAAACGGTGACAGAAAGTGTCACTGGAGCACTTAGACACATGAAATATGAATGTGGCAAATGTCCATCTGTATTTAAACAACCGTGACCAACTGAGCGTGTGCAGCTATTGAGAGTGAAGCATTTAGGCTCTCTTTCACAAAGGGCCCGATTGCTTAAACCTTACACCCCTCCCACCTTCATTATCCCCGCCACACTATGATCAGCACCAAATGCCGACTATCCCAGGCCAGCGCTCACAAAGCATGCTGGGAAGGACAAAAGCAGACCTTCAGCCGATTGGTTCCACCTTATTAACAGCTTGTAATCTTCTCATGTCTTTGGCCAGGCCTCACAGAGCAGGAGTTAGGGCGAATAGACGAGTGTGTCCGCCGTCCCTGCTTTGATGCAGAGCAGCCTTTTCCCTCTGAAAAGTCCTGCTCTGTTATATTTCCATTGTCGCGGCTGCACCTGTTTGCCCTGCAGGGACGCGTGGGGAAATCAGTCATTGGCAACTGTTAATTTCTCATTAGACTCTCTGCACATTGTAAACAGAAGAGAGTTTTTGGGTGTTAAGCCTTTTTGCAGGTGCACCTCCTCGTTTAACATTCTGGTTAGCTACTTTTTAAAATCTGCCTTTTTAATTAGAACGTACTGTTTATTATTCCAAACAGGCTTCTGCTGGGTTTGTTGTGATTGTTAGAGTCTAAAGTAAATGAATTAGCTGTTCTCTCTGAGAGAGTCTGATGCAGTTTGCAACATTTTGAACTATTTTAGGGTTTGACTTTGGCTCAAGCGATGGAGCTACCAGAGTGACATGGTAGATCTTAGGTATGATACAATGCCTTGCCACCCCAGCTGTAACCCAGTATAGGACAATCTAATTCAAAAATATATATAGGAAAAGTAGTGGCTGGTCGGAAATGAGTGTGAAAACTTGCAAGTGAATGGAGTGAGAGATGACGCTCTGGGTAAAATAAGTTGTCAGGGTGGCCGAGCGGTCTAAGGCGCCAGACTCAAGGTATCAAATCCTTCCTGGATCAGGGACTTCTGGTCTCCGAATGGAGGCGTGGGTTTGAATCCCATTTCTGACAATGCTTTTTTTTCAACTGTAGCTGCTGCAACAAAAGACTTTCCCAGTTTGGGACAAATAAAGTACATCTATCTAAGACAGAAACAAACCTGGTCACAGTGACTGTATGATGGATAATAGTGAGGTGGTTTTGTTGAAGTGTGTGTGTTTAGTTACAGTAATTCATATTTGATTGTGTTAAGGGAGGGTTAAACCCGACTAAACTCAAATATTCATCAGTGTTTCCGAGTGACACATTTCAAATTATTATTGAATTAATTATGTAAGTGAAACATATAAAAGCAGCCAGTTTAAAAAGCACTAAAATCGTTCGCATCAAACCTCAAACAAAAGCATTCAAAGCTTCGAACCTGAGAGCTTGCACATTCTCCATAGGCCCCTTTCCACATGCATGGCTATTCATTCTAGTATCTTTATGGACCCTCCTCACATGATGACCCACTGAGTACATAGTGGCCCGTGTGGTAAATATTGTCTTTATATGTAGGTCTCTACCTAGGAGCCAATTTAAACCCATCAAGAAGGCTTACGGTGACATAATTACAGATCACCTTAAATCTTATTTCAGAAATCTGTTGGGGAACATTAAGTGGCGTGCAGGAGGTTTCTGCCACCCCTTAAAATCTCAACCCCTCTTGCCACTGAATGAATATTTTTCCACATCTGTTTGGTTCTTAACAGTGCTTCTGGATTGGAATTGGAATTTTTCAACAGAAAAAGAGAGTGACTGTCAATTTTTTTTTCAAAAGATTGCAAACAATGTGTGAAGTTATAGGATTTCTGTTCATTATTGAGATCTCAGGATCAATTACAAATTTCATGACTCTTGTTTTTTTCATCATTTCATATCATTATGTTGCACATTAGTGATACATATTACCAATTGAATTTAAAAGAAAAAAACAAACAACCAAATGATCACAAACTAACCATCACACAGTTGACCTTACCACCTTTGGAGTTCCTGTGGTTCGGGGGCTGCCTTGGAGCAGTTCACCACCTCTCCCAGCCAACAATAGAAATGTGAATATAAAAAGGTCGCTGGCCAAGCAAGGAACTGCTAACTCATCAGAGGAAAGTCTTTTTTATCAATTTGTTTTATTCAGGAGCCACTGAGCAACAAGCAAATCAGTCAGTGACAAACAGATATGGACACAGAAAATGGCTGTGTAATCACACCAATTTGGAGAGCCGTCTTCAGACATTAACAACACGACAAGTCCTCCCACCGAACCAACAAACACATCAACACGCCATCAAGTGACTCACAAAAGAGCTCAATCAGACGCCTGATGTAAATTGACTCTATTAAGTCAAGATTGTGTCCGGACCAGCAGCAGCCAGTCAGTAGCTTGACTTAATTTGTGAAACCGTCTCTTTATATCCAGTCAGTTGGATTCATAATTATGCCAATTTGGACTAAATTGATGAGCCAATAGAGGCGGTTGTGTGTGTGTTTCAGAAAGGAAACGCCTGCTCTGTAGTCAAAACTGTGAATTCAACGTTTCATCCTTAAAATAATTTGTTGATTCATATTATTTTATTTCAATGATTTATTGTTTTGCTATGTTTTTACTGTGCATTTATGTAGAGTGATTCTGGTGACTTTTTGGAATCTCATTTTCATTTACAACAATTATTACTATCACCAGATACCCCCAGAATAGGGGGGGCATCAAATTTACAAAACATTATTACCATAAACCTTATTCAGTGTAAACTTGAAAACTCGCAGATGTAAAATCCAGATTCAAATAAGGGTTCAAATGAAGCAAAACTAATCTGCTGCAATTAAAAAAATAAAATATGTTTATTTCATTCCTTTTGATGAATACAAAAAACAAGAAAATAACTCAAAATGGTTTTTTTGTTGTTGTTTTTTTTTTTCAGTGATATCGCTTTGGGTGTATTTTCCATCCTGTACTGGGGGATAAATTGACCCAGGAGTTTGGCTGAGGTGTCTTCCTGTCTGTCAGCCGCAGGAAATGGCTCCACACAGACGAGGCATTTAGCTCCCAGGTGCAGACCCACCATTGGACGGCCTTGCCCAGATGGATAGTACTCCTTCCACCATAAAGACACTAGTCTTCCCCCTGCCCTGAAGCCACCGGTGCTCCTGCCCTGGTCCAGCCTCATCAAAAGGAGCCTGGAAGCTGGGAGGCGGATATGCTGGGCTGCAGCCCCAAATCAAGCTCACTTTTCTTTCCCTTGTAAGTGGTGGATAAAAAAAAGTGGGGGAGGTGCACTTTTCTGGTAGACACCAGCTTCTTTCTTTCTCCTCTTTTCTGACTTCTGTATGTGTGGCTCCTTGCAGGTGTCCTTTTTCTTTCTCTTGACAGAGAAACCAGATCCCAAAATACAGTCAAAACGATCACAGCTTGTTTTCTTTCATTACTCAGTTTATTACCTCCCATTGTTGGACGGGCACTAGAAATCAAATTGAGCTCACAGGCACGTGCACACACGCACACACACACACACACACACACACACACACACACACACACACACACACACACACACACACACATTCATCCTGGCTGCCTGCACTCTGTTCTCCTGCAGGTGCGAGGGCCATCCGCCTGGCCCTTTTCATGAGGCCCTCCCTTTCCTGTCCGTCTGCAGCCGTCCATTCAGCTTCAATCACAGCACCAGCCGGACGCCACCGGACCACTGGCAGGGAAGGGAAGCGCCTCCACACACATCTTTCACTTGTTGAACGACAAGAGAAGAGCGGCTGGGGAGAAAAGAAAGGGTCTTCCTCCTCTGCATCTCCTTCTGCTTTCATCGTAAACAACTTGCTTTCTGTTTGTGACGGTGCTGTCCTTCCCCTCTTCCCCCTGCCTTCCTTTTCTCCCGCTCAGATGGGCTTTACGAGGAGGAGGGGGTGGGGTGGGGGGTGCAAAAAGAGGCGGGCCAGGCGCACTGTGCTGTGAACGGAGTGATGCTGAGGTCTTTTTGTGGCTCATGAATGGCACATTTGAGGTTTCCAGCCTTGCTCGGTGCCCCAAGCCAGCTTCACCTGTGGTTGGAGTCAATTGGCCTGTTGTCTGCCTGTCTGGAACCGTGCCCAGCTCTCTGCCAGCCAATTTAGTTAGTGAAGCCGCTCTGAACTGAGCAACAATAACCTCCACCTCAAAACCATCAATTAACTCCAGGCACACAATGATGCATCCATTCACTGTTTGCCAAAACCGTTCTCTGACACGATTAATACCCATGCCAATACTACTAATACCTGCTCTCTGTCACATAACAATGCACTGGTGATTTTAATGGCTTCCAAGTTGTTAAATGAATGCAGAGGTACATTCCATTAAGCTCACTGTGTTGTGTTTTTTGTGTATACTTTTAAATGAACTTAACACAAAGAAAAAGTGAAAGCAATGTTACTCATGTTTGTCAGGTACTAATAGAGTCTCCGGTTATACTGATGGCTGCATTTAGGTACAGCTCTGTTTTGAGATAAATGCTAACATAAGCATGCTAACAGACAGACAGAGTACTTTATTTATCCCTTCGGGAGGTTCCCTCAGGGAAATTGACATGCTCACACTGGCAAAGCATGATCTTATTTTAGTGTGTTAGCAGGCAAACATTCGCTGATTAAACACAAAAGTAGAGCTAAGGCTTATGGGAGCATGGAAGTATTTCAGTCAGAAACCAAAGTTGTGGACAAACTGAAGACTTCCATCACCAAAGTCATCAGGATTCTTCCTCTGGGGACTGTAAATGTACAAAATGTTATGGCTATCCAGTAGATCTTTCAAATTCTGAAAGTGGTGGAAGTACAAACATTACCATTAAAAAAGTAATATTGTACAAAAGGATGTAGTAAAAGTTATATTGTCATGCAAATAATATTAAATAAATGACAATGTCCTTGTTGACCATTATTCACTAACTTGTCATGTATTAACTGAGACAGTGCAAAGAATGGATTATACTCTTTGCTTGGAAAACTGCTTTTCATACTTTTGCTTGGATTTTGTAGAAAACTAAACAAAAACTAAACAAAAACTAGCACAACAAACAAAACCCAGCAAACATGACGTCAGAACACACAACTTTTTAACTTTAGATAACTCAATGTTCAATCTGACCTTACTAAAACTTATTAAAATTTCAGTGCGCCTCACAGCTTGCAAAAAAAGAAAAACCTGCCAATAATTAAAAATGATCATTTCATTTGACGATTTCAAAACACCTCGCTCAAATCTTCAGATCAAAAGTCTATTTGTAATTTTAGCATTTTGACCTCATTGTCTCTTCTGTCTGATTTTATTATACTTTATATATGGTAACTTTATCAATGCAGACAGTGCCTCACTGAGATGAAAACTGTATTTTACAGGAGTGTCCTAACGAAGACAGCCATATCAAACAGAACATACAAAATATAGACGATCCAGTACAGCCTGGAGAAAATGAGTCATTCTCTTCTCTGCTTGGAAAACTGCCTCTTTTTCTGATCATTCAAAAACACAGTAAAAGTCAGTTCATCTCAGCTTTGAATTGAAGTTGTGCTCAGCTGTGTTCAGTCTGAGCTTGGTAAAACCAGTTTTAATACTGATGCTCCTTACATGTATAATAATACTAAATTACACTTAAAATGCACGTAATTGTGATTGAATGTTTGAATTATGGTGTGTAAAATGCTTTTATGCTGTATAGTCCTGTTTTGCACTGGCTTCCCTTTAGTGATCCTGATCAATTAAACATTGGAAAATTAAACATGGGATTAATTAAATAATACCTCAATTTTTTTGTCCCAAATTTCACTGGGGTTCTGCTGGTGTTGCTGCCTTCCACTAGTTGTTTCTTATTTAACTGTCAAATATCAAAAAGTCAGACATGCATATGTGTGTATCCAAAGAGGACATCATGTGTATGGGAGGAGTTGAGCTGAGGTGGGGGTCTGCGAGGGAAGCATTTAGCTCACTTTTCCACTGTGTGAGCTGTCATTCTTGCCTCACGCAGCTGTGGAAATGAGATAAAACTGAGCTGCCACTTTAGGAAGCTCTCACTCACTCACTCACTCACTCAGTCGCACAGCCAGAAACCTCTGAAGCCCAAAAGTGAAAAGGTTTGGTGACTCATTATTGTCTTGGATGGCAGCTGTATTCTGCAGGCAAAAGGAGGATGAACAGGTGGAGGGAATGAAGATTTGATTTTTACAGTTTGTGGATTTCAAAGTGAAGCATTTTTTTCTTTGCCTACGAAACAATTTTTGGCTTGTCTCTTTTTTTTTAAGAAGACTACCCTGAACATCGACTCAGAAGACCAGCACGTGTCTGAAGAGACTATGAATGTGCTGTCGAACCCAGTGATCAGGGCCCAGGAGCAGTCTCTAGCTCTCTGCGGCCCTGGCTCTGTTCAGGATCTATCCCACTGCCCTCCAGGGTTCAACCTGAGCTCCCGCCTCAATCCTGCACCCATGCTTGGCCTCCAGAGCGGCCAAAGATCAACCAAACCTCAGAGGGAGCTGAGCTCTGAGGAGCAGCAGGAACTCAGGAGGAAGATTAACAGCAGGGAGAGGAAGCGGATGCAAGACTTGAACATCGCCATGGATGCCTTGAGGGAGGTCATGGTTCCTTACGCCTCCTCGCCATCTTCTGCCTCCTCCTCTCAGTCCCACCAGCCCGGAGCTCCCCCAGGCCGCCGGCTCTCCAAGATCTCCACCCTGGTTTTGGCCAGGAACTACATCCTCCTCCTGGGCTCGTCTCTGCAGGAGATGCGGCGGCTGCTGGGGGAGGTGAGCGTGGGGATGGGGGTGAACACGGGGCCGGTCCCCCGGCTGCTGCTCACCGGAGGGTGGCCCCTCATTTCTGGCCCCAGTCAGCTCCTCCTCACCCAGGAGTCCCTGCTCACCTCCGCATCCTCCTCCTCCTCTTCCTCAACTTCATCGTCTTCTGCTGCTAAATGTCCCATGTTGTCTCCAGGCCCCATGGAGGCCTCGTTGGCCCCTGTGCAGTGGAACTCTGCAGGGGCCTCAGGAGGGCCCCTGTGCCCTTGTGGAGTCTGCAGACTGCCCAGATTTAGCCACTCCACTCCGGCTCCAAGATTCCCAAAATGACACCTTGAAGTTCTTGTTGAGGAAGATTTCTGAAGAGTGGACATTTTTTATATGAATTGTTATTTAACATTTTTAACATGTTTATGATAATTTACTGCGAATACTCACAATTATCCTTTGACCTTTTTAAACTCAATGGATCTGGTCTGTAGTTGGTAAGCCAGTTTCTTTATGAAGTCAATCTAATAATTGCATTTTTCTTCTTTGTCACAAACAAAGAAACATTGGACTAATTTGATGCTGTATCGACTGTATGTGTGGTGTGTTTGAGTGTTTTGTTGTTGCTTGCTGGGTGAAAGATGGTGAGAATTATACATTTGGAGAGAACTTAAGAGGACATACAAACTCTTATGGAATAAAAAATCATGAAATCATGAATGGTGCTGTCGTGTATTTCCACACACTAATTACAATTGAGCAATATACTTAAGTCTGATGACAGTTCTTTGATTGCTTGCTTGTTTCCTGTTTTTCTCTTCTTAACCTTCATTTTATTTTTGCCCGGTGAATAATCAGTATTTACTATTTATCTGGAGCACCCATGTCCTTGTTTGAATGTTCAGATGAGTGCATCTGTCTTTATTATAAGTGGACTTCAGTTTGTCTGTGTGTGTGTGTGTGTGTGTGTGTGTTTGTGTGTGTGTAAGGGAGAGGTACAGAGATGTTTTGAAAAATCCCATTTCTATACTGATTCCAATTCTCAGATCAGAGCACTGGTTTGAAATCTACAGAAGCAGACTTGTGGCTGGAAGGTTGGTTGGTAGTTTGAACTTTGGACCAGAGAGATGAACCAAGGCTCTGACCCCCAGTTGCTCCAGTGGACCTTCCAGGTGAGAATGAGTGTAAGAGGTATGAGTTTGATCAGGTGGCTCTTTGTGACACATGCCTGCATCAGTAAAAGTTTCATTTCTTCACTCTGAAACAGACAAAATTGCATAAACATTATTGAATTCATATACATACTGAACAATGGTTGAATTTTGGGTGTACTTTTAATTGTTATACACTGTGATGAATAATGGTTCCACAATACAATGCACAAAGCAAATGAGAGAAAATTAAAATAAATGGTGGATTTAAGGGGAACAGCTCCAGTGGGGGAGCACATTTCTATTTAGGCAAGATGAGACAACTTTATTCATATAGCACATTTCATAGATGGTAAAGGTAAAAGATTTACAACCGCAAACTGACAGACAAAAGATAGAAAAAATAAAAGACTTAGAAATATTAGTGCAGTTCAGTTCAAGTGATTTAGAAAGATAAAAGAACACAACAAATACTCCCACAATTAAACATCTGCTTAGAAAGTTTGGATAAATGATGCTGTGCGTTTAGCATATAGGAACTGACACACAGCGGTAGTGAATCACAGAGAATCTCATGTGTTTATCTTTGATACAGCTGTGTTCAACATATCAGATCAGATATGTCAGAAAAGATCATCAGATATATCAGATGTCCCTCCAATCAGCTGACAGACTCCTCCTTTCTCTCTTCTCATTGTTTAAATAAGCAATATGCTATTTTATCTGTCAATTTCTCCAACAATTTTGAACACACAAAGTGTCGTAATTTAACACACATTTGTTCATACTTGTAATGGTATTGTCTGTCGAGTGCCATATATCCACCAACCCTGAAATATAATGACTTCCTAGATTACGTTCATTGTACTTTTTCTCAAGCCAGTGCAGCACTACATTTATGTAGCATACCAGAAATGGATGGTGGGTCAAATGTATGTATTTTCAAGGAATCAGGGTTGGCTTAACAAAACATTTTTCCACCACTTGTAAAGACTGAACCACTATACCACTTTTAACTGATAAAACACAATGAACCTGTCTGAAATGTTTTGCCTTCATTTGCATGAAGTTAACATTTCATGTTTGACCTCTCTCTTTTCTCCGGTCAGTACTACATTCCCTGCTATCCCACAATACCTTAAGAAGGGATTCGCTCATAGAAAATGAACGGAGGCAAACTTCTCCTCGTGCTGCACCACATTCACTCACGGTTGACGCTGACGAGACGCCGAACTGAAAAGCATCTTCCACCCTCAACGCCACCCGAAAATAGTGAAACAGTCCTCATCTCTCCCCCTATTCATCGCCCCAACAAGCAAAAGATCAAAACCCACCCGTGTAATTACTGCTCCGCAGAAAGGAGGCCTTTTGATTATTAGCCCCCTCTCTCTCCTCCATCCTCAAATTCTTGATGTTTCTCTGTGTTAAGGAGCCAGGATGGGTGATTTGGTGCTACTCATTACACTCACTCCACAATATGTTCAAACGCCCAGAAAATGTGTCTCGCTGAATGGGGTTCACTCCTGCAAACTCGCCACCCCTCTGGAAGAAAGCAGGCAGCCTCATTCTGAGCTGAGAATAAGAGGCGCTGGTAGGAGGGAGGATATTCTCAGCCACAACCTGGCCCTTAGCACTGCCTGCATGAATAATAATAATGAAAATAATCATAATCATAATGCTGATAAAATACTCAAAATAATTGCTACCCCGGAATAAGAGGATTATGGAGGGTAGATATGTGAATAGTGGCGAGTGAAAGGACGGGAATCTATTAGCATCGGGGAGGACAAAAGGGGAGCTGGATGCCATTAAGTGAGATTAAGCTAAATAAGGCTTGATTTTCTTACAAGGAAAAAGGAGGAAGGAGACGAGGGTGAGAGTGAAGGAGGAGAGGAGGGGGAGGGAGGGAGAGCCTGATTCACAGATCAAAGTGAGATGGCCAAACTTCTCGTCTTTCATTTACATATAGCTGCTTTATCTCTGGAGGGATTAGCTACCTTGCTATTTTCTCCGGGTTGCTCTCTATTCCGCCACCTTTGCTCGCCATCCATTTCCTCCTGCTCTCAGGATGGTTCAGCCCTTCTTCTTTTCTCTTTTTTTTTTTTTTATAAGTTTGGCTCCTTAATTTCTCCCCCCTCTCATTCTCTGCTCATTCTCTCTGTTTCTCCAAGAGGCTCTCACTTTCTCCTGTTTGGTGGCTTCATTGTTGCAGCGACGCAGGGGTCTGGTCAGTCTTTGTGTTAGCACTTTAACTCATCTCCATTTCATCACTGTTGTTCAATGGGGCGAGGAGAGCTCGTAAGACAATGCACACACAAGCACACACACGCACATGCACGCACACACACACACACTGCTCACTGTGGACAACGACCAGAAAAGCAGACTTACCACAGAACACTTCTTACTCTCGTTAAAGGCATAGCACATCCAAACGCTGTGTCATTACTTTCCAGGAATATTCCTTTTCCCTCTATTAAACCAGATAAAGAGAGATCTGAGTGAGAGTAAAATCGTTTAGAGACCTAGCCAACTGTCAGCATGAGAATATTGTTATAGCGATAAATACAATACAGATCTAAACACACTAAGGAAAGGGCTACAAAAGAGTCACAAACAGGTTAGTACCTCAAATTGAGGTAATAAAGTTAATATTAAGTACACAGAATAAGTTAGAAGCATTGGTCAAGACCATTCTTTTCAGATCCTTTAACTTGAATTGTACTAATCAATTAAATAAGCCAATTTAAAGTAGTTTTTAGAATTCTTCCCTCAGCTGACTGACATGCATTATGATTGACAGAGCGAAAATAAGTAAGTTTAAATGTTCAACATGTATCTTGATTTCTGATATCCTGAAATCTGAGTTGGAGGGTAGAATCAGTGGTTAAGGTTGTGTTTTAAGGTTAAAGTGCAGCTCATGGAGTTTGATGGCACATCTTGGGATATTCAGATTCAAACCTCAAATGAAGCTTATTATTTTTCTTTCTGTAAATTCAATATATAAAATACATTTCGTGCACCATTTATGATTGCCAAAGCTAATTTTAAAATCTGACTCAAGCAATCTTATTTTCAGGAAATGTTTGGTTCATCTATGTGATGGGAGTCCAGTGTTTTTAAACAACTCAAAGACAAAACTCTGAGAGAGCCCATGCTTCGTTTGTCCATTCTGGGCTACTGTAGAAACATGGTGGACTCTGTGGAAGAGCACCTGATCAAAGTGTAGATATAAAGAGCTCATTGCAAGGGAATGAAAACAAAACTATTCTCACTAATTATGCAGTAAAAACATAGTTATGAAGATCATATTTTATTTCCCACATTCTGAACCATTAACTGTACAGTGTTTCTATTGTAGAAAGAAAAAAACTAATGGGCTCATTTTTTGCTTTCACCTTATCTGTTACTTTAAAATATCAGGACAATTTGTTGTGTTTTTTACTTACTTTTCTGTCACATGTTAAAGCTAAGCTGTACAGAACCAGCTGCTAACAACTACTGCCTTCAAAACATTAGGGTTTTAAATATTTGCTGGCACCCATTTTGCTGAAGTGCAAACGTTATTAGACATATGACTTTTGAAAAACACTGTTACGTCTTTATATCTTTTGGATTTCAGCATATTGTTGTGTACTCGACCAGTCACTTTATCCTCCAACATGTGTCTCTAATGTGGATGGTACACATTGTCTTCCACTGTCCCCTCTCCTACAGCCTCTCATCTCAGAGTGTTGTTTGTCTCCAGCCTTTGTCGTACTGTTTCATAGCACTTAACCAGTCAACGTGGGGAGTCCTTGGCTTAGGAAGTCCTGAGCCATAAATTTCATCTCCACAATGAGCAGAGCACAGGGGCTGGTCAGGACCCCCATTTACTTTCTAACCCAGCTTTTATTCATTGCCTCCCTAAATAACATCGGGCCCTCCTGTGCTGTCCCACCCTGAAATTCCCGATCCCCTCTGTCACCCCATCTTTCTCAGACCGAGCCGATACAACGGGGTTACGGCTGAGCCCGCCGGCCCGCTCATTAAGCATCGTGTTCTCTCCCACCCATTCCAGCCCTCTGTCCTATTCACACCACGGTCCTCATTACAACTTTACAGGCCACCATCAGCCGTCACCTCATTACCCCTATCAACCAGCGAAAGGACGGGGCTGAGATGGTGTGTGGTCACAGGAGATGTATTGTCTTTGCAAAATCTGAAATCATCTCTAAGGCTTTGCAAATTGTTTGGCTTAGGGGTGATATAAGGCTGATTTTAAATTGAATAGGTTGAATAATTTGTTTTTACATGTTAACACTACAGGTGGTAAAAAGGAGCAACTCACACTCAGACACTATGGGCAGGATAATGAAACTCAAGCTCTTGTTTCTTGCTGGTTTCTCTATCACTGTTAAATGTATTTATTTAGAAAATTGCATACAATTATATTAATAAATATGCACTTATTTTGTTAAAAAAAATGTATGTGTTAATGGCAGTCAGAATTACTGGTTAATAACAATTGGCATTGCTGAACAGATTTAAAAAATGTCTCAGGAAACTACAGAGTTTTCGCTGAAAAGAGAAATTACCCTCCTGTTCGTGACTGGCCAAGAGATACCAGTGGAATCTCAGGATTGGATACAGGAGGGTCCAATGCTTTGACAACTCCATATCCCCAGATTTGGTATTGCAACTCCAAAATTTGTAGCTTTATTAATTTGATACTAAGCGCTCTGGTGCCTAAATTTCCACCTAGCCCAAAAAAATGTAAAGTGCTACTGAGCACTATAACACCACGAGGGTGTGTAGCTTTAAGTAAATAAAATGGTAGCACAGGTATTTTAGGGACCCTGGTGCTAAGGTCCCCTGAGGTCACCCCTGTCTCCAAGCATCGAGCCAAGCAACATTATAAAAGAATTGGTATTTTTTGTGACTTGGTCCCCTAAAGTTTTCGGAGTGCAATTCACCCTCGTGACAAGCAGAAGGATTTGGACTTGGTGGGTTGACTTGGCCTCTGATCAAAAACTAGTGAGTTGACAACTTTGCTTACAGCCAGCTAACATGACCAGCCGGACAGGAACAAGGCCAGCTGGAGGTCTCTCTTGCAAGCTTTTATTTTGCTTGGTCACTCTCTTTTCCTCGTCTCAGTTTCCTCCATCAACTTCATCTTTGGTCTTTTTACCTCTGCCATCATGTTCATACTGAGAATACAAAGCGAAACCCACCGAGTTGGTGGTGTTTGATGTCTCTGTACATCTGCTCTTGATTACTCAATAATAATGAGGTGTAATTTAATGTGAAAAGTATTCACTGCATCACTACTGAGGTTATGTTTTTTTCTGGTTCAAATCAACCTGTTAAGGCGATTGGAACCTATCCCAGCACTTAATGATAGAGGGCAGGGTGTTGAATACATCAGATTATCAATCCTTTATTAGTTCAGTCTTGTTACCACACTCACCACACTTGTATGTTCATGGTGTTATATCATGTTAATTTGTTAACACCAAATATCAGCTGGTAATTAATGCACCCAAAGCTCTCCAAGGCAGTTTTGCATGTTGCAAGTCTAGCCTTTTTATAAGGGGGGACTCAATGTGCAAATAGTGTATGAAGTAAGTTTAATGTCTGATAGTCAAGACTTACTAAATTACTTCTGTAACTCTGATTATCAGTCAATGCTAAGGTAACTTGTGTCACACTGATGAACCACGACCATCATACAGATTGCAAGTCTCTGCAACTGATTATGATACCATATAGCAATGACAGAAACCAAGAGGATGCCTAAAGTGAAGAAAAAAACTTTAGAGCTGTCTTTATAAAATATACAGCAAAAATCACATATGCAGTTTGAAGGTAAACCAAAATGAGTGAAAGAACGGGTATGGTCCTTTTAAACGTGTGAGTGTGTGGCTGTCGCTGTGGCAATGAACCCCTGGCCCTCGGTTTGCCCTCTGAACCCTCCGTGGCCTTGGAAGCAGGAATTCCAGTTAACACATCACAGATCAGTTTTCTTTTATTCATGTTTTGTGTCTCTGTCGCTTCTCGCCAAACGTCAGCCGGGTGTCGCCGCGGCCTGACAGCCACCAGCCCGCTCCCTCCTCTGTTTTCCTGTCTTCTTTCTTCCCTTCCTTTCTCTCGCTCCTGTGTTTGGGCTCCTCTTTCTTGCCTCCTTTTCTGCTTAATTGAGTTGTTTGGCAGGCCGGCTTGTCAGACAGCGCCGTCTATGTGGGGAGTCTGAGGGGCAGGGGGGCACCCGCCATTGTGCTCCCAGAGACGGGTTAGTTTTTCACCGTTACTGCTGCATGAGTGAACATGGCCCAGATTAGGACGGGGGGGAGCTGAAGTAAAATTTAGGAAATATTATGAACATTTTTTTTTCTAATATGCATCTGTTTTGGTCTTATGTTGCTTCAGATTTTGTAGTGGCTCATAATAACTATTTTTGCCTAATCTACAGTACATCATTTATTCCATTAGTAACTATAATTTACTAATTACATGACACACTACTTACAACAAATACTTCATATATTTCTCAATGTCATGGTAGAAAACATTCTGTAAAATATTGAAATTACAGTTAAACAGTGATTTCTTTCACATCTTTCAATATAACAAGCGTGCATCCATTATTGATATTTGGGCCATTAAGATACGAGAGAGCCTCCTCAGTTCTAAGTGCTCAGCAAACCCATAAATATCTTCTCCCTATACGAGAGCGTGAGTGGTGTGAAGAAGGCAAACACTGACTGTGTGTGGAGTCATCAATCATCAGGACAGAGGCGAGGGAGAGAGACGAGAAGGAGGATTCTCATTTCACTTATTTACGACTACAAGTCTGTCAGTCGTGTGATCCCGTAACCAGCTCAGTGCTCCAGTGACACACAGAGGATCTGAAATAACAAAGTAATGTGGAAAAATCAAAAAAGATTCAAGCTCTGCTCAGAGGATTTTATTATCCCACAACATAAACAAAGTGACTCATTTTAGCTGGTTACAGTTATAACTTCACGTATAAATACCTGTTTACTCTGAATGGCTTCTTCACATATAACACTCATAATACAACTGCCTTTGAAAATAATTTTACCAGTGGTTTAGAATAGTGTGACCTATTTACTCTATGTGACTGCTGAGTATTTTCCTCACAGGGTGGTTTAATGTTGTTTCACCTGACTTCAGTATGAAAACAGTTGGAAGAGAACAGCACAGTGGCACAACACAGGGCTGAAAAGTCTAATTTAGTTTCATTAAATATGCTTGCTTGTTTTTGCTGTGAACACAGAAAGTCTCCTTTATTAGATGTATATTGCTATATTATAGGCTGAATTTTATTTCTTAGATATTTAAACTATAGATGTAGTGTAAGCTTCATGTGTGTATAACCTGGTGCATCCTTCTCTTTGTTAGTATCATTAAAACACTGTTATTGGTGGCATTTAACAAAGGTATATATATAACTTATTAGTATGTATATATAGTATTTTAAAATATTTCAATATTTAACAAATCTCTTCTAATAAACACATAAAGACTGTGTTCGACTTGATGTACGTCAGCAATGTTAACATAACGATATTTATCATTACATTCATCCCCTTGCTAAGAGTACAAATTCCACTAAGACTCAGGTACTAATATCTGAAAAGTAACAACACAGGCCGAAATAACAATATTGCGTCTATTGTTTTCATTTTGTTGTTATTTTTGAATCTTTTTGTTGTGTGTACCTTGTGATTGCAGGAGAAGCACGCTCCTCTCTTCCCTAAGGGTCGATGAACCTGTCCATCTGCTCATACACACACCAAAACAGACAGCCAAGGGCAAAGGGGATATTCGTTGTTTGTGTGTGTGTGTGTGTGTGTGTGTGTGTGTGTGTGTGTGTGTGTGTGTGTGTTATAAATATGAGGTTTTTGAAGGGTTGGGTGTGTAGTCAGTTTACATGGTACAAGGTCTGGACCAGAGCCACTAGATTTCAATTCCCTCCCTGAGGCTGCCCCACCTCTCCTTACTTTTAAATCACACACACACACACACACACACACACACACACACACACACACACACACACACACACACACACAAGGATGCTCTGACAGCTACATTGCCCCCAAACACACACACAGACACACTTGTGCCATCACACAGCCGTTCTCTTTCTGCTGACCAGCAGAAACCCTGGATGCCTCAACCCAAGGACAGTGTGTGTGTGTGTGTGTGTGTGTGTGAGTGTGTGTGTGTGCAGGAGTTGCTGGGGGCCACAGCTCACTCCTCCTCTCCTCCAGCCTGCTGGAATGCCAAAACCAGCCGGCAGGGTCAACGCAGGAGTCAAAACACTTCAGAGGAACGAGGAGAGGCCAAGCAGCGTTGTGCATTTTTATCACACAGGTACATGATTTTGACCCATTGAACAATAAACCAAAATGACTTTACTTTGAAGGCTGGAAAAAAAAACTCCACCGTAAGTTAAAAGGTGGAGAACGTGTGTTGGCTGTGCTGCCTTAGAGGTCAGCAATGAGAGAAAAGCTCACCTGGATGCACTTGAACACTGATAAACACTGCGTTTATCTTATAACTGGAGTTCAACAGAATTTTCTCAGTGATATTCAACGATCAGATGTGGAGGAGTTCATTACAAAAGGAGTGTGTTTAAACTGAGGCAACTGACTCTGTGCCAAATCACATCCACATTACATTTACATTTTACTTTAATGAAGTCAGTGACATCATTGTCATGTATTTGCCAAGTCACACTAGTAGTGCATGTGATTTATTGCTTCAAGTGTCTGGACTATTTCTGACAAAAGAAGAGCAGTGTGAAGACAGTATCTATGATCAATCAATTAAAGACATAAATTTAGATGCTTTGAACATTGTTTGGGGGCTTGTTAACAATTTCTGATACGTTTTTAGTCACACTAGCATCATAGCTCTCAGGATCAGAGGTTGAGTCGTTGATCAGTTTGTTTAGTCTGTCTGTCTGTCTTTGGGGTCAATGCTGTGGTCCAGAGTGAAATATCTCAGGTACCAGATGGATTCCCATTTCCCGCTTTGGTTAACATGTCAGTTAATGACGAATGATAAAACTCAGCATCAGATGTTAAATTGTTAATTAGCAGATGTTAAAATGAAGTAGGCATGTAGAGAAAATAGTGTAGGCATGATGATCCATCTTAGTAGTAGAACAAATATACAACTACTAGTACTTGGTTGGGATCAGGTGGACTGTCAGTGAGAAATGTGATGTGAGCCTCAGTCTCCAGCACCAGAATCAAGAACTTTGAACTGCCATCTGCCTACTTCAACCTTTTCCTTAAGGACTCAGTCAAAATTGTATTTTTTGGAAAACACCCAGTTCCTTTCGATTGAATCACCTCAACAAGTGAATTCATGCATTCACACAGAGTTCAACTTCAGTTGATTGACCTATTGCATGCCAATTTGAAAGTGACCAATGAGGGAAGACAGTGCAAAATGAGGAATGCTATTGTAATATCTGTGTTGTAGAGTTTGGCATAATAACGCTCTGCTGAATGGGAACTCTAACAGAACTTTCCTCTTTGGATCCACTACCTCATGAACAAAGCTCCCCACAGTCATCAGTAGGAGCAGCACCATGAAAGCAGTGAAAGTAGTCACCTCACCCCAACAGCTTCTAGCACCACCTTTTTTTTGCAAGGATGCCCAAATTAATTTTGCTTTACTCAGTTAGGGTGTTTTGTGCATTTCCATGTTTAAAAGCCAAGTATTTGTGCCCATTGAAAGGTTTTAACGATTCACTGGATTACGGCAGTTTTGTAAGCATTGTATTTTTCGACTGTAATCCTGAATGTGTGTGTCTGTGTTTGTGTATATGACGTGTGTGTGTTGGGAAGTGTATCCACCATCCTGAGTCCTCTGTTGGGAAGGGCATGGTCCATTCCTCCTGTGTGCAGGTGTCATGGCTGGACCTCTTCATTTGCATACATTTGCATGCTGTCAAACGGAGCTGCTGCTGACAGCTTCCAGAGCCGACTGTCTTCCTGGACCCTGGCCCAATCCTGTCGGCATGGTTGCACGGCACGGCAAAGCGTGGCGCGGCAGGCTCGCGGCCAGGTCGATCAGCCTCGATAAGAGCTTCAGGGAGACATCTTTCAGCGGACAGACATCAACTCACACCAACGACCTCCAAATGTCACTGAGTGAGGGCATGAAAAAGGGGAGTGCTGTATGTTGGTATACAGAAGCGAAGCGACACTTTGGGCCTCGTCGGCCAAATAATACCAGGACCTAAATGGGTAACTAGTTTCATCCTGTTTCATCACTGTTAGCGTTTTCACCAAGTCTACAGAACCATCAAGATGAGGTCAGCTATGACAGTAGTTTTATATTGGCAACTCAGATTTTTGAATGAAAAGAATCAGTGCAGAGGTGGAAAAGGAGGCTGTGCCTGCACCACTCTGTCTCCTAAAATGACATTTACATAGCACTAAATTGTTTTCCCAATTACATTGTGGCGACACTAGAGTCATGTGGACATGGTTGGGGTAGACATGGCATGGGGTATGGCATTAAGTCTCCTTTCACTCACACTAAATCAAACATTTACAGAATCAACTCCATCCAATTTTCCTGGGTTCAGGAATGTAATTTAGCAAAAAATCCTGAGTTCAAAAAAGTTCCTGGGTATTCTAATAAAGTTCCTTTTAAGGGCTATGTCCAAGAAGTAATCTGAGTTCACAGTGATACATGTTACTGAACTTCAGTAGCTGGGGCTTTGCAAGAACCCTTGAACATGTGGACCAAGTCTTCATCAGAACTGCATGATGACAGACTTTTTGTCATGGCCACAGAAAACATTGCATCAATAATAATCTCAGAGCTGTCCTGAAAAAAATACACACGATAGAGGAAATGTTGTTCTATGTCTCTCCCTTATTAGTTTCTGATGTGTCAAACCACCTCTGTATGTTGTCTCTTTCTCTTGTAACCCAGATCACTGTTTTCCACTAAAAAAAACAAATCAGCTAATGCAAAAGGTAATATCTTTGTTAAGACATCTGCTGGGAGAAGAGCAGCAGAATTTGTTTTTTTGACTTTCTTTCTGGGACTTTCTTTCATCAGAGCTTTCTCTCCTGTGTTCACCCGCTCCCTTCCTCCAGCCTTAAAAAATTAAAAAAACAAAATGAAGGTGAGTCCGCTGTCCAATCTCCCTCTCTAAAATAATCTGCCCTTTGCTCCCCTCCTCCCGCCTCCTTCTGTCTCCATCCATTCTGCTTTTGGCAGTCGTGCCGGGACCTTTCAGAATGACTTGTTTGGCCCCAGATTTCTGGACATTAGGCGCCAAGAGACACAGAAGCCAAAGAGTCAAAAACGGGCTCTCTCTTCAGTTCCTCCCGCCCTCTCATCTCTGCCTCCTCGGCGGGTGTTTGTCATCCCCCGCTGAGCCAAACAGACGTGTGTTTACCAGTTTACTGTAGCTGGCCGGGGAGGCTTGTCGGTGTGCAGGCCAGCGCTTTGTCTCTCACACTGTGAAACACAACAGCAGTTAGACTTCTCCCTGACAGCATGCTAATCGTCTGATTTAACTCTCCCATGTTTAATCATGAGGAGAAATGAAGGGAGAGAAAGAGAGAGATGGAGAGAGAGAGAGATTATGATAATTAGTTCAAAGTTCTTTTGTGTTGGATCCCATCTGTACACTTTTAGAATGAGGTGTCACTTTCAACATGTCTGTTTCTTTTCAGTGGAAACAAACAAATGCACAGAAAACTGTGGCTTGATATTGATGGTTCCGCAAAATAATGTGTCCATCTGTGGATGCCGGTATGTGAACTGAAGGAAGGATCAGTTTTATGAAAATTTGTAAAGAAGTAAATGAAGTATTGCGGTCAAGGCTGCACACAAATATTTGCATTTACACGTTCTTCTACATACTCTATGAGGTTGGTTAATTGTGGAGAAATAATGTGTTCTGCTCTCGTGAGGAGTACAGGTAAGCCAATGCCCAGTGTTTGCAACAATTACTATTTCTGAGGATTTCTTTTATGACATTTTGTCTTGGATATTGGGTAGCTGGCAGCTGAAAACACACAGGGACAGAGGAAGAGAGAACGTGGACTAATTGTAATCGATACTTGGCCAGAATTAAACCTGTAACGTTGCAACCATGCACATAAAGTCTGGCTTGCAGTTAGTGTTCCAGTTCATCCCAAAGTGCTGGATGGGATTGAGGTCAGGCCTTTGTGAAGGCCAGTCGAACTATTCCACACACAACTGGGAATGAGGGCATTATTATGTTGATTCAGGAAAGGGACAAAGTATGATCACAAAGCTGGAAGCTGGTGTGATGTTCTGGTGTTCACATAGTGTGTTCAGGTAGCCACATATGTGTGACCATGTCGACTATGTGTCATACAATATACAACCTATTGTTTATGATTTCACATTGTCACCACCTGTGTTATCATCTGGTTTTGACTGACTGCTTGCGTTACCTGCCTTATTGTCATAACTGACTGTAAAAAGTAGGATTGATAACATGGGTTATGTTAACCTCTCATTTATGGTTAATGTGAAAAAGAGGGCTGGGTTTTAAAAGCAGTTTCTTAAATGTAGAATAAATGCCAGGCTTGGAAATAAATTATCTGCCATATCCTTTATCAGTTGACATGACTGTTGAGGAGGCAGCAGCATCATGGGAGCCAGAGGGATTTTTGGGGCTTAGAACATGTGAGATTTACAGACACTACAGTGTGACGGGCCGCCACAACAATCCGCTCTCTCTGTGACACAGACAATGGTGGGACTGTTCAACCACAGACGTACAAGTGTCCTGGCCATCTGTCTGCATACCCCCACAGTACAAACATTGTGCTACGCACACACACACACACACACACACACACACACACACACACACACTGCTGGCACCCCCTAAACACACAACAGTCCGACTGTCATACATGTGCAAACTCACTCAGTGCAGAAATGTTCATCCTTCTGATTAATGTCAATATTAATCATCTGTTCACTTTTCTTATTTTCTATTTTGTATAGAATTATTAATTATAGAATTTCTTAGAATTAGCATTATACAGCTAATGTTTTGCACTTTGGTAAATGTTAAGTCAGTTGAAATGAATCAGCAATACAGTGATAATGATCGATTAGCTGTTATGGCTCAGTTGGCAAAGCAAAATGTCAAATATTTGCTTTTTAGCTGTTTTATATCTTTGTAATTTGAAAATCTTTGGTTTTGAACTGTTGGTCAGACAATAAAAGCAATCTGAAGACATCAGATTGAACTCTGAAATTGTGATGGGGATTTTTCACATTTTCCTGCTTTTTTATAGAGCAGGGGTCTTCAACTGCTTCAAGCTCGTGCGGCTCTGAATAAATAAAAATATATCTCAAAATATATCACTTTTATTAACAGCTGACTGGCGGTTCCAAACCCAGTCTACTCATTCAGTCACTGAACTTCAGCTGTTTGCGGTGTTTTTGCCTTTCGGATAACTTTTCATGTAAATACCAGATAAATAATGTGGCTTGCTGTGCAGCTAATTGTGCTAACTGACTGTCCAAAAAGTCAGCCCTGGCGTTTTTTCGTTCACTAGTAAATATCCAGCTAGTGAATTAGCATCGGGCTCCAGCTAGCTGCCGCCGGCTGTGTGTTAACTACTGTTATGTGATCTTAAACGGAGCTGTGTGAAAATACAATAAAGTTTTTGTAACTTCAAAATGTTGACGTGTCCTTTCTGAATGTTTCCGGAAATAACGATGACCTGTATGTTGTTACTGGTTAAACTGAAGTAGGTTATTGCAGCTAAACAGTAACATAAGATGTTTATGAATTTTTCAATATATATTTCATTAATTTAATAAACAAGGCTATAGTTCTCTTATATACGGCACAACTACTGTATATATAAAACGTTATGTGCTGTTATCTTTATTTTATTTTTTGACGTCATCACCCAGTGGATGTTCTCACTCACTGGGCCTGAACATCTCCCTCTGCAATGGGATCCTTGTGTTCTCAGCCCACTGCTGACTCATGACTGTGCTGCAATGCGCAGCTCGCATCATCAGATGGTGTTCACCTGGTGGACAACCTTACCTGGACACACACATGCACACACATACACAGACAGTTTTGTGTTTTTACTGTGTACTAGACCAAAAGCACTGTGAGGGGCATTCCTGTGAAAGAGAGCAAGAGAGAGAGCCTTAAATCTAAAGAGGCTACATATGCAATATAAGGACAAAGGGTGTGTGTGTCTGTGTATGCACGTGTGTGTGTACCAGCAGAATAAGATCGGGTCACCATACAGTCTCAGCGACAGTTGAGTATTGAAAGGCTGCTGCAGAGGAGAGAGACGCCTCTGTGTGTGAGAGAGTGTAGGAGAGAGAGAACACAAAAAGAGAGAAAGAATAAAGAAAGAAGGTCTGTAGCCTTCAGACACATCCTCCTTTTCTGTCTGAGCCTTCACATTGTTTGTGTGTGTGTGTGTGTGTGTTTCTGTGCCTCTGCAGACGTGTGTCATTCTTGTTACTTTCTTTGTGCTCTTTTTGAGTATTTGTCAATATTCTTCAGGGTTGGTAAAGCACAATACAGCCCATTCACGTATGACACATAGGTCTGGTGTTGCAGTGGTGATATCAACAGGTGTAATATACCTTAACTGAAAACCTTCACTGCATGCATGGCTGGCAGGGCAACATTTTGCATTGACTAAAATCAACACAACTCACATTAAATAAGAGACTGTGTAAATTCTTTCTCGCTTGCTGATTATAGAGTGCTTCTCAGGAACATTGTGTCCAGTGCAGTCACTGGTGGCAGGAAGTTAAAATCGCAAAAATCACTGATCAAGCCAGCAGCAACACTGTGTGTGCTGCTGCTTAGGAGCACTCTTGTCACTTAGTGAGAGAGAAATCCAGTTCTGTTTTTGATTTAGCATGGGTTGTAGTGATATCAGTGGAAATCTGTATGCATATTTAATTCAAATACATCATATTGTGGGAAAAATATGTAAATCTTACACCATGCCTACTGAGGCTTCTGCAGACATCTGCTGAACCTACTGGCTAGACTACTTCTTCCTTAGAAAGATACACAGGAACTGTCACTGAAGCTGGTTTTGACTAGCGAGCACAGGTGTGTGTGTGTGTGTGTGTGTGTGTGTGTGTGTGTGTGTGTGTTTTGTCCTTATTCAGAGTGTCATACAAAGATAAAGACAACACAGCCTGGGAGACTAAACACACACCTGCATCCAAACCCACAGAGGAGACACTCATGTGACAGTCTGAATGTGTCACTTCTTTCTTTCTTTCTTTCTGTTTCTTTCTTTCTTTCTTTCTTTCTTTCTTTCTGGGACTATGAGTGACAGGCTGACCAGTATAATCCGTGTACCATCAGCATACTGTCTACAGAGACGTCCCTGTTTTCAGTATGAGAGACAGTTGGCAGTAACAGTGTAAATCACAGTGAGTGCTGTCACAGTGAAGGAAGCAGAGACACATTCACTGTCCAACAGATGGCTCATACATGCTGCTGAGCATGGAAACCTGCTATTCGTACAATCAGATGTTTCAAGGAGCAGAAACTGTTTCAAGACTTGTTTGTTTTACGCATAAATGACAGAAAACACATTGTTGTTTGAAAAAGACAAAATCCTCTGCTTGGCACACTTATGTGGAAACAGACACAGCTGGATTTCTCAAATCCTGTAACATGACCACATTTAGGATTAAGAATCAAATACATTTCTGGTCATATTTTTTTCATTTGACAGTAGGCCTAAATTTTATGATTCCTTGACAAATATGTAAGACATATATATTAAGATGTTTCCTTTGCTGCTACAAGACCATAAAAGAAAACTGAATAATCTACAGCTTTAGCTTTCTGATCTGTCACAGAAGGTTTGTCAAGGTCTAGGCACCAGAAACTGTTAAAATTAGAGCTGTGACTTATTGTCTCTTATGTCAAAGACATGTGCTTGTACACCATCCACACAAAACTTGATGCAACTTGAATAACACAGAAACATAAGTTACTGCAAGCTTATGAGCAAGCAGACATTTTCTTTTTTTCATTTTTCTGCTAAGGACTGTAGATCCAGACAAAAGCCCAATGCTTCAGTTCTAGAAAACACTGTAAACCACTAACCTAAGAAGAAGTAGGCAGGTCAGATAGGGGAAAAGTTGAGCTTTAATTCTATAGCCAATAAATGTAATTACACCTCATTTAAAAATAACTTCCGGATTTGACTTAACATTGTTAATTGTTGATAAGTAACAGTGAATTTAAGGGAGCTTTCTTTTAAGTTTTTAATTTGCCACTTTCAGTTTTCCAACTACTGTTCATATCTGACACAAAGAAATTACCTCCAGGCAATCGATGGCTCTGTTTAGTGGAGCTTACACTGTAGTGGCCATCTGTTGTTATTCTTTGTATATAATAAGCAGCTGTGCAAACTGCATATTCTCATGTAATCGATTCACTCTCGTCCCTTTTAAGCATGCACCTCTCTGTCTGACAGCAATTTAACATGTCAGTCTCGAGTGTGAATATAAACGCCCTGGTCATTTAAATATCACAACAGCAGTCTTCTGTATCACTTTCAACAACCCTGAATTAAATATATTTTGAATATGTAAAAGAAAACCAGGGTGAAGGAGCTTAAGTACCTTCTTCCAAGATCACTATAATGAATTTATTACCTTCATCATCATCTTTTATATGCAAAATCAGATTGATAAATTGTGAACACTGCAGCGATTTAAAGTTGGCGTTGGTCCCTGCTACACAAGTGGCTGCCCACTGCACCTCAGGGATGGGTTAAATGCAGGGATCAAATTTCATTTTGTTCTACTACTCCATATGATTGTGTGTGGCAATACGTCTGATTGGCATTTAGCTGGGGTGCAACCAGAGCAGATAAACCCTTGTACAGCCACAGTTATAAACAGACCTCATATCATTTTTCAATGTTTAGTCCTGCCAAAACACTTTACTTATAATATGTACATTAAGTTCACGGAAAATAAACAACAACAGTCCCAACAAACAGTCTATATCCAGTGCTTGCACACTGCTGGAGTTTAAAACTAGGCAACAGGATTTATTGTCAAATAATG
This sequence comes from Centropyge bicolor, assembly GCA_037975185.1. Lineage (NCBI taxonomy): Eukaryota > Metazoa > Chordata > Actinopteri > Pomacanthidae > Centropyge > Centropyge bicolor. Next base: position 1,278,972 of record JBBMOC010000075.1, read on the forward strand.
TTAAAGGTTGAGATTGATGTGAACATGTAACAGTGGATTCATCACGAGAGGAGGCAAGCGACTTTAGACTTTAATGGCAAAATAATTAAAAATGTATCAAGAGACAGCTCTCTTCTTGCTGTCAACATAAAAGTTAGCCATGTCTGAACATCAAAAAGCCATCACTTTAATCTATACGTGTCTCCAAGAAAGTTACATATTGCATGTCTGAAAAATGCTTCCTTCTCCTCTTTCTCTCTGTTTGTCTTTCTCTCTCCAGAGCTGCAGACACTCAGGTGATCACTGCTGCTGAGGAGCGAATAAATCTCCTCACAGTGCTTTTTTTTGTACCTTTAGAGAGGGAAATGTCTGACTAAAGTTCACAGAGCGCTGTGCAGAGCACTGCTGTGCTCTGTGTGAGCTCTCACAAAGTGAATCTGGTCAAGGAGAAAAGCTACACATCCATTCAGTCACTGATATGAATAATGTTTTGTGAATAAGCAGAAAGACCCTTGAGCTTAGTCTGCCTGTGGGCATCATTTATACTGGGGATACTTTAGACCAACTCCAACTCCAACCAACTCCACCATAAAAACAACCACCCAAATCACTTCAAACAAAACATAGATAAGGGGCAGTTCTTATGACTTAGGACTGAATGAATTCAAAGACGAGGCAGATGAGATGAAATCAAAATACTATGAAGGAAAATTGCATCCATCTATAATACAAAACGCCTAAAACAATGCCTTCACATCTTAAAAATCGGACATTCTTAAGCCTCAAGTCACATCTATAAACCTGAAAAAATCAGCTCAATTCGGTCACTGTCACCAGAAAGATGCTGTTGGCATTTCTGACAACGTGTTATTGCCTAGTACAGTTTGGCTTTAGACTGTTCAAGAGGAAATAACAAAAAAAAAGTTTTTAAAATTGTTCCAAAAAATCTTGGATGTGCATTAAGCCTTATCATTTGCTGTCTGGTTATGGCTGAGCTTTCCACCAAACACAGTCAGAGTCTTTAGAATTTTTTATTTTTTTCAGATATTCTAATAATGCTAATATGCAAACAGAAACAGTCCAACAAATGGGACCAAAAAGATGGACGTCTGTATCAAAGACAAAGTAAAGTCCATGTGATCATTTCTACTTGTAGGTGACAGATCAGCACTTGTTCTGTAAAAGACAACATTAAGCTACAGAGACCCATGTCTGGATATTGTTTCCCAATTAGCCGGTATGGCAGTCATTTCTACAGAGACTGTTGCCAACATCTGAAACAACAGCCAGTGTATTTAGCAATTAGCCGCAGTGTGGCCCAATGGGAGTGGGAGTGTCCTGGCAGAGTGAGAAAACATCAGGGACGGACCTGGAGACGGAGCAGGGTAGAGACGACTAATTTCCCTCAGGAGGACTCAGATGCACACACAGGCACAGACGCATGAATACAAAATGCATAGGCATATACAGACATATGCACACAGACATGCATTCCATGCACACGCACACACACACACCACCACCACCAACATCACCTCTTTTTGTCTTTGATGAAATCCCAGGGGACGCCAGTAGCTGCAAAGTGTTGACCAGTGTGTTGTGCTCTCCCTGTGTCGTGTATCTCTTGTCTAATGAGGAGGTGCCAGTCCCACCAGTTAATTTACCAGAAGACAATCGCACACTGACTCACACTGACATTTATAGGCAATTAGGACCTGCCTGGGAAAAGTGTGTGCGTGTCTGTTTGTCTGTGTGCATCTGTGCATGTTTGTGTGTGCTTGTGTTGGTGCATGTGTGGGAAGTGCAGCGATTAGGTCAACATTTTTATCAGTTCAAAAGTGACAGAACAGCCTCGTAGCTAATTTTGTTGGCATGCAGATAATGGGGAGACATTCTTTTAATTGCATCATGACTTGTAGACATTAAATTCTGTGTATTTTACAAGGCTTGTAAGCAGTATAAGTACCTATGGCGCCATTTTTACACGTGCAGATGAAAAAAATGATGACGTGCAGTGAAATGTGCCCTTATTGTCACGATGTTGACATTTGTGAGTAGATGTAAGTTTACGGGCAGTAATATTTATATGGTTTGATGAATTTTTTTATTTTCTCAATCCTTTTTCAAACATTTAAACATTTTTTTATCACAAGTTAAATTTATTTATCAACATGACAATTTTTTTAAATTTATAACACACTTTACAACAACATTTATAACACCTTTACAATCTAAAATTATGCACAATTAGGAGCATTGTCACTTTGACTGACAGCTGATTGTGGGCCCCAAACATGGAGTTCATTCAGTCACTGAACTTCAGCTGTGTTTGTGGGGTTCTGATTATTTTTCATGTAAATACTGGATAAATAACATGGTTGTTGTGTGGTTAATTGCCCTAACAGACTGCCGAAAAGTTGATGCTCTTGTTTTTTTTGTTTACTCGTAAATAACCAGCTAAGGAATCAGCATCGAGCTCAAAGTCTCCAGCAAGCTGCCACCGCCTGTGTTGTGTCTTTGTCCAGGACGTCTGTGCTGTTCTCTCGCTGTGTTTGTTCTGGTGTTTGGGGAGCTGCTTGTTGGCTCGAGTTTGACTGTGCTGCTGTGTTGACTGTCTCGAGGTGTAAGTGTAAAAAACGTAATTACAATTTAGTGTGATAATACTTGTAACATAAAGGTCCACCATGTTAGTTAACTAATGTTATGTAATCTTAAACTGAACTGTGAGCAAATACAATAAAGTGTTTGCAACTTAAATAACGTTAACCCAGATTAATACAATATCTAATACAACATCTAACATGATATTCTCATTTAATTCTACCTTCTCTACCTCTCTCTCTCCTCATCATAGACTGTTTTAACAATAATATAAATATAAATAATTACGTTTGAGTTCATGGACCGTCAAATTTAAATTTTACTGTTTAGCTTTAAAAACCCATTCCCGCTTAACCTATAACAACATCTGTGTTAACGTTATTTCTGGAAACATTCAGAAATGAGACGTTAATATTTTGAAGTGACAAAAACTTTATCGTATTTACACACAGTTTAGTTTATATCACATAACATTAGTTAACAAACGTGGAGGATTTTTATTTTCCAACCTCACACAGATGCCTTCTATTCTAAAGTATTAACACCATAAACTATAACACATGTTATTACGTTTTGACTTCAGCAGGTTTAATAACTGAAGCTACCAGACGCTCCTGTTGGCATCGTTAGCTTAGCTGAACCTCCGCCGTCTCCCCACGGAGAAACTCGTCCTGGACACCCGAGAGAAACACAGTCAACACGACAGCACAGTCAAACTCCTACCAACAAGCAGCTCCACAAACAGCACAACAAACTCACCGAGAAAACAGCGTAGATGTCTCGGACAGAGACACCACACAGCCGGCAGCAGCTAGCTGGAGCCCGATGCTAATTCATTAACAATACTTAGTAGTAAAGGAAAAAACGGAAGCGCCGACTTTTGGACAGTCTGTTAGTAACATTAACGGCCCAGCAAGCCGAGTTATTTATCCAGTATTTAAAAAAAAATATCCGAAAGGCAAAAACAGCACAAACACAGGCGAAGTTCAGTGACTGGATGTGCTCCGTTATTAGAGCGGGCAGCAGTCAGTCAAAGTGACGTCCCTCTCCATTTTGCACAATTTCAGATTTTAAACGAGTGTGTCATTAAAAAAATCACCCCCCGTACAGTTGTCATGAACAGAGAAAAGAGATCAAAGCGATGCTGTAAACATGTTTTCTTCTGTCGCAAAGTCGGACATCTAGCGTTTATTCGAAGAACTGCATGGGTTGGTTTGGGTTGCCTGATTCTGGGGGCGGGGCCTAAGTTCAAAGTCCGCAGTACATCAAAGGCATCAAAGGCATTGCCATAAAAAAAACTATAAATATGAGCCGGATCACGAATTAATTCTACTTCGTTCCCTTGACTTCACAAGACCTGTGATATACAGCGTTAAGTACTAGTGAAAGGCTATTTTGTCAAAAATGGAGAAACCAACTGGACCAACCATTCCGACCAACCAAGCCAGTGCCAACCTCCAGAAGAGGATAGAGGCACTGGAGGATAAGACAGATAACAACTTTTGGTTTCGAGTCCACTTGAATGACCTCGAGAAAATTGCCTGTCTTCAGGGTCAGATTGACACTCTCAATGCAGAGATGGAAACCAACAGTAAAAGACATGAAAACCTCCAGCTTAGCCTGAGAGACCGTGAGAACGAAACTGCAGAAAAAATTGCAGAACTCACAGCTCAGCTTCATTCTGTCACTGAAAGCCATAAAACAGAGTTGAACATGCTGGAGCAGAAACTGGCTCTTGAAAGAGATGACAAAAAACTGAAGATGAAAATATTTGAAGACAGACAACTGGAATCAGTGGAGAAATTCAGCAAACTCTACCGTGAGGCACAGCAGACAAGCCTCAATGACAAGGCTGAGTTGCAGAGTCTCATTGTAAAGAAAGACAATGCTCTAGAGGAGGCGGAAGCAAAAGGGCAGAAAACACTCATGATGCTCCGCAACCTGAGAAAAAATCATAAAGAGCTCCAGAATGTCGTGAGTCCTCTGCAGGAGGAGATCAAGGATCTGACAAGTAAGGTCTCCGAATTAAAGAGGATTGTCAATGAAAATAAGAAAGACATTCGCTGCAAAACCCTGGAGATAACTCGTTTAAAGGAGACCCAGCGAGCAGAAAAAAAAGACAGAGAGCACGCGGAAAGGGACGAGAAAGACATAAATGCTTTCCATGCTCTTATATGTGACCTAAATTCAATGGCCAAGACAGATGCTCTGGTCAGTGAACATGAAAAGGAACAGGCCGCGCACAGAAACACAAAAAAGGAGCTGAAAAAGACCAAAGAACTGATTGCCAGTCTCAGTGAAAAAATCACAAATCTGCACAGGCAACTTGAGACCACAGAGTCTGAAGTTGTCAAGCTGAGGGATGAGGTTAAAAACCTGAAGACCTATCAGCTGGACTTCAAGAATGATCTGATGGAGTGCATGCCTGTTATCACTGAGCCCAAGCATTTGAGAAGCAGATTCATCGCTCTCAAAAAACGCTACTTGAATGATAAAGATAACTACCACACAGTGGATCCAACGATTGAGACACATCAGTCTATTATCATCTCTCTCAGGAGACAGTTGGACTCCAGCAGACAGGTCCAGCAGAATCAGGCTAAAGAAATAAAAAGCTTGCAGACAGTCCTGGAGGCAAAGGAAGCAGAGGTGACCAAGCTGAAAACAGAACTTAACGAGGCAAAAAAGCCCCCACAGACTGCAAAACCCAAGAAGAAGAGAAACTTCCTGCGTTTCAATAAAGTTGCCCCACTGTTGTAGAGTAATGACCATCCCTCTAACCAGATGACTGGCAGCCACAAGGCCTCACAGAAGACAATATCATGTGGTTTGTGATGTCAAGCATCAATGTCAGCATGTCAAGGTGACATAGTGGCTCACACATGGTCCTGAGTTCAGCCCAGTTCTTTCTATGCGGAGTCTTCATGATCTCCTCATCTTTGTGGGTTTCCTCCGAGTGCTTCGGTTTCCCCCACTTTAATGATACTGGGGCACACTGCCCAGATCAACAAAAAAAACCCACCACCAACAACAACAAAAAACAGAATAAAATCAGCTCATAAAGTTCAAGAATGATCTGATTGAGTGCGTGCCTGTTATCACTGAGCCCAAGCATTTGAGAAGCAGAGTCATCGCTCTCAAAAAACGCTACTTGAATGATAAAGATAACTCCCAGACAGTGGATCCAACGATTGAGACACATCAGTCTCTTATCATGTCTCTCAGGAGACAGGTGGACTCCAGCAGAAAGGTCCAGCGGAATCAGGCTAAGGAAATAAAAAGCTTGAGAAAATTCCTGCGTTTCAATAAAGTTGCCCCACTGTTGTAGAGTAATGACCATCCCTCTAACCAGGTGACTGGCAGCCACAAGGCCTCACAGAAGACAATATCATGTGGTTTGTGATGTCAAGCATCAATGTCAGCATGTCAAGGTGACATAGTGGCTCACACATGGTCCTGAGTTCAGCCCAGTTCTTTCTGTGTGGAGTCTTCATGATCTCCTCATCTTTGTGGGTTTCCTTCCGAGTGCTTCGGTTTCCCCCACATTAATGATACTGGGGCACACTGCCCAGATCAACAAAAAAAAAAAAAAAAAAAAACAGAATAAAATCAGCTCATAAAGTTGTAAATTTTTGGTGATTCGTGTATCAATGCTAAATCGGGAATGATTGGAATGAGTGACTTCATTTGTAAAGGAATTTAAAGTCAGCAGTTAATCCTCTTAGTGACTAAACATTTCAACATTTTACAAAACAGTAGTAGCAGGCACTGAACAGTACAACAGTTAATAGTACAACTGACAAATGACTAGACATCAAACCTAGAAATTCATGAGGTGATTCAATCTAAGTCATCATTACTTCACTATGAGAAGCAGAGTGGTGCAGTGGAAGTGTGCTGGGCCCATAACCCTAGAGGTTAATGAATCAAAACCATCCTCTGCTAACAGAAAGTTTTCATCTCTCACAAGGACACACCAGCCTGAAATGTGCAATTCTACAATTTCATTTAGCAGATGCTTTTGTCCAAAGCGATGTACATCTGAAAGTAAATACAACACAAGCAAAGATCTAGTCAGGAGAAAACAACCTGGATAAGTGCCAAAAAAGCAAGGTTCAAGTTAAATAGGGCCTACAGGCAGTGAGGGGACACACATTGCAACATACAATTAGACTTTTTTTTTTTTTTTTTTTTTTAGTTTTGTGTGTGTGTTCATTTTATAGGAGTTTATCAAGTGCCAAGGTGTTCAGTGAAGAGCTGGGTCTTTAGTCTTTTCTTAAAGACTGAGAGTGACTCTGCAGATCGAACAGAGTTTGGTAACTCGGGGAACCACAGAGGAGAAGAGTCTAGCTATTGACCTCGGGCCCTTTTGAGGTGGTTGTATCAGGCGCCTTTCATTGGTCGAGCGTAGTGAGCGGGACGGAGTGTAGACCTGAATCAGGGTGTTCAGGTAGGAGGGAGCCGTTTTTGTTGTAGTTTTGTAGGCAAGTGTAAAAGCTTTGAATTTGATGTGTGCAGCAACTGGAAGCCAGTGGAGCGATCTGAACAGCGGTGTGACATGTGCTGTTTTTGGCTGGTTGAAAACCAGACGTGCTGCTGCATTCTGGATCATTTGCAGAGGTTTGACCGTGCATGCGGGGAGGCCTGCCAGTAAGGAGTTGCAATAGTCGATGCGTGATATTACTACAGCCTGTACCAGGAGTTGTGCTGCATGTTCAGACAGGAAGGGTCTAATCTTGCTACTGTACTGTAAATATGTATGTATGAATTTCACTGTGCAGGGAAACTTATTTTAACTGTGCATATGACAATAAAAGCTTTGACCTGCCTTGAGAAAGCTCACTGTTTTTGTGAGGGAAGGCACTCTAACACACATCATCATCAAGTTTATCGTTATCATTGTCATGAAGACTTCCTGGGTAGAGAGAGATCATAATAGAGAGATAGAGAGAGAATTGGGAATAAAGAACACATGCTGGATCCATGCATTATCTATGCATTTGTTCCAGAGCTCCTTGGCGACTTCCATGGTGCACACATGTAAGTCAGTTCCTCACATCTTGCTGCCTGTTGCCATAAAGTTAATCAGTTTATGAACTGCTGGAGCTTAAAAAATAGTCTAATGAATAGATGATACTCCTGTACAGCATCTGGGTTGTTTGCTGTCTCTTCCGTCTTCTTTGTCATCCTCTTCCTCATCCCTTGACCTCTTCCTGGATCCTCCAGGCACTGGGTCAGAGGAGGGCGCTGCCATTGACTCTTCTTCTTCAGTGTCGCTGTTGGAGATGGTGTCAGATGATTCATTGCAGTATCTGAATCGCTTCCTGCTCATCCCCTCACCTTCATCACCTTTCTCTCTCTGGACCTTCTCCTGTATCCCCCAGGCACTGCGCTCAAGGAGGCCGCTGACACTGGCTCATCTCCCTCATCGTCACTGTCAATGTCACTGTCAGAGAAGACATCAGACAGTTCAAACCAGTACCTGAAGTTCTCCCTGTTCATCTCAGGTTAACCTGAGGCTCAGCAACAGCATCTTGAACAACACAACATAAACTCATAACATATATTCATTTACATGTTTCCAAATGTGATTTACGTAGAACAATGTTAGATGTGGAACAATGAAGTGTGGAAAAACACTGTTCTGCACTGCAGCAGCAGAGATGACCAGGCGTCTCATTTCTAGCTTGTGACTCTTGATTTATTGGCTAAAATGACAACGCTGGTGTGCTGGTGTGTGTGACATGACCTCCCCAGAAATGGTGGTGTGACCTGAAGCAAAAGTGAAAGAAGTAGCTCATTTCAAAAAGTTTGTCTTTTGATACTAAAGGTCATTATTAGGGATGAGCCGGATACTCGTTTCAGACGAGTATCCGTTACGGATAAAGCATGTTTGACGAATGCGATTATGATACGAGTAAAATATGTTAATATCTGTGTTCGTGCTGAAGTAAAATCCTCATTGTGGAACTGACTGTCTTCTCTCTGCGCTCTGTGATTAGTCACACACAGCGCCCGCCCCTCCCTACACAGACACGTCTCTGCCATAGACTGTATGGTCTCTGCACGTCTCTCCCAACCTGCTCTCAACATACGCGCGGTGCATTTGACAAGACAGAGCTGAAAACGGCTCGCGTCGCGTCGGTAAATGCCTCCGCTCCGCTCCGATTTTTTTTTTTTTTTTTTTTTTTAACCATCTGCTTGCTCTTAGTTTGGCTGGTGATATGAAGTCAATTGAAAAAACTTTGCTCGTACTGAACGCGGCGCTTTTGAGAAGAAGTGAACAAGGCTGACATACTATTTCCCTGTTTGCCATCACTGGATGTTTGCATGAATCATGAAGTTCACACAGATCATTAAAAAATAAACAGTCTCACAGACAATTTACACACATACACACATATAGCTGAACACACAAATTAGCCTATATTAATATATTTATTGTATGTGGCTGCATGCAGTATCTGACACTTTCTCTCTGCAGTTCATGAAAATAGTATTATAAATATTATTGAGATATACTGTATATAGGCTTTGAATACAGTAGATTAGCAACTTCTGATCAATCCATATCAATTTCAGACTTAAAATAATGTACCGTTTTAAGCCTCACCCATTTCTGCACTCACTTCCGGTTTAGGCCCCGCCCACTCCGAATACAGCTACAGATACAGATAATGTAGATGGTTAAACAGATACGAATATAGATACAGATAGTGGTGTACTCGCTCATCCCTAGTCATTATAAACCCATTTAACAGTTTCAATACTTTAATAACATGTCCTGTATTACATTTAACCTGTTATGACCATATTTCTTGAACAAATTAACATAAAGCAATACATAAAAATATAAGTAACAAAAATATAATATAAAATATAAACATAATTCATATAAAATGTTATAAATTAGAATATAAATAATTAAAAAACAAACAAAAAAACACATCAGAAATGTGTTCTATGTGTCTTGGTCTGTGGTTTATCCCCCATAATTTTCCAGAAATCTATGAAATAGGTCTGGATTTTAAAAGGTTTTGTGCCTTTTAAGGTATAAATTTTTAAAAATTGTAAAAATGACCCCCAAAACTTGCATATCACCAAAAATAAGTCTCTATCAAAATTCACATTCTCAGTGAAATGTGTTCACTGAAGTTTTGGGAGGATAAAAAAAAGACAAGTGGTTTGTGTTTTCAGTCCTCAGATGAACCCATCGTGTCTCTTACAGCCAGTCAAACAGTGCTGAGCGGTGTCGAAGCGATTGCCTGGAGGATCATATGTGATGTAATGCTGCTTGCATCACACTGTATCTCCCCCAGCTGATGACAGTCAGGCCTGTTTCCCCTGCCAGCATGTCCCAGCTGCTATGAGGCAATGTAGTCTGCCTGGCACAATACGGCATGTCAGCCCTCAACAATGGAGGACTTGTGCTCCTTGGATGGCATCATTGTCACAGTTTGGTGTTTTTTTCTTTATTGGAGAAAGGGCTTTGTGAGTTGTTGTTTTTATTGTTGTTATTGTTGTTTTAGCTACATGTCTCTCTAGGTTAGCCAGTTATTAACCCTTGTATTGTTGGCTGTGAGACAATAGATGCTGGTGATGCGCGGCTCACTCTCAGACTGGATGTGGGTCATGGGAAGAAGACGGGGTCTGATGGTGTCGTGGGATTGCAGAGAATCTGTATTTCAGATTTTTTTACGGGACACCAAACCGGGTCAGTAGAGTCAGACACACTACCCCAAGTTGAAGTTCACGTCATGGGTAAACCAGAGCTGGAGACTTGAGTCAGACTTGATCTGTACTTGGTGTGGTATGACCAGTTGCTGCTGGAGGCTGTTGTCCTACATTTAGATAGGACATTTAGATAGAAATTTTGGTGTAAAACTACAAAAATAATACCAAAGTTGTAATTTAAAAAAAGAATCTTTGCTGCTATAAGAAGGAAGCTTGGGCACTGGTGACGGATTTGTAGGTGAAGGAATACATTTCTTTGTTGGTTGTATCTTATTGGAGCAGTGATTGTTAACTTGCAGTCTCAACCTGTTGTATAATTATGGGTTATCCACAGAAAATCAGTCTGAGTAACGAGCCTTTCTCCTACATAAACAGGTGCTTTCTTAATGACACCGGTGATTGCCTCAGGCCAAAATGTTTGCAGTGTCTCTTCTCCTAAATGACTCATTAAAACCAGAGAGGAATAGTCCCCTGAGCATTGGTTAAGTTAAAGATACATCCACATCTCTTTTTGCATTGCAAGTGTTATTAAATTTTCTGCATAGGCCAAACTTGAAACTTATATTTGGTGGCACTGGAGTTCTAAAAGTATAGTATTGATATTTTTTGGTAAATAAACTGGAAATCAGCTGAATCTGTTTAGGATGAGTCTGTTTGGTTGCCTATAAATTCACATTTTAATTTGAATGAGAAAGTATGTGCTACTTCATACAAAGGTTGCAAAGGCTAAGTGTGCAAAGTGTGCTTGGGTTTCAGTATGGATTTATCAATTTCCTATCTCTCACAGGATATAAGGCAAACTCTCACTTACTCAGTCCAACCCAGCAGCAAATGTCGTCATTATTTGGCAGCCAAAGAGATGGATCAATGCACACGATGGATACCCTCTATATCCTGCATTTTTTTCAGAGTGATGCTTGTCCTCAGAAATGACATCTATGAGTCCTAAAATGTAATAAGCCCCTTAGTGGTGGGGGCCGTATCCACATTTAAGGTAAGGTGTGCGAGTGACTCTGAACAAGCAGCGACAAAGGAAAAAGGCTTTGACTGTAATGCAGATCATGTAGCAAACGCCTGTCTCTTCCGATACATTGATTAATGGTGTCATAAGCTTTTCAATGTCTTCACAAGCAGAATTTCCGACCTGAACATAAACAGACTTACCAAAAACCAGCAAAAACAAAAATTTCCCAACATGTCCTATAAATTATACAACAAAATCCTTTTTTTTTTGTTGAAACATTTTCAGATCTGACACCTCTATCAAGAGGACTGTGTCTTCCACAACTGTTATAAATCACTGTGGAAAATGATGCTGATCTATGACTTGACAACAGAGTTTAGGCACAAATACAACTTGGCCAACTTTAGGGAAATTCACAGTTGGGGTTAAAATGTTAAAAGTCAGGGGATCTTCATTGTCACGGTTACAAAAAAAAAACGTGCGATTATGGAACCGTTGTGCTTTAAAGAAACAATCTAAACTGTTGTTTGGAAGTGGCAAACAAACACCAGTCCTTTGTTGAAGTTGACCATTAGGCAGCTTTGCCATTTGAATGTAAACAGGTAAGATGTCAGCACTTGCTGCAATGACCTATTTTGTTGGAGGACAGTCTCTGTCTCTGAATAAAAAAGGTCATTTTTCTCATGTGAGGATGGTAACAGACCACATGATCAGAGCTGATAAAAATCCACTCGGGCATTAGACATATTGACACTGACCTGAGACCTGCAGCAATACACTTGACCCAACCCAAGTAGACTGCATCTAATTTGGACCCGGACCAACTTGGTCCCAGGTCAGGTCTCAGTCACCAGGCACTGGTGGCACGGACCTGTGAAGACCCATAAACTCCTGCTCTGCCCCCCGCGCTCCCCTGATGTAGCCTTAAAGTCATAATCCCTCCTGCCCTGCCTCACCCCTCCATCCCACCAGGTCCCATGAGCTTTGCCCGTCCTCATTAGCGGGTATTTTTCCTATGTTTGTTAATTGTGTCCTGCTTTTTGCACCACCTGCCCCTCCCTCACCCTCTCT